>CM060941.1:933891223-935141223 GCA_030765085.1 Allium cepa
GCTTAATCTTCAGCTCTGATACCAAATGTAACGACCCAAAATTTTCAATCTTGAAAATTCCAGATAGTTAGGGAAAACAAGAAAGAGATAGAAGAAAAAGAAGAACAGAAACACCAACATCTCACATTCGCAGCAGATAAAATATAATAACACAAATTATTCTTTACCCAGAGAAAGTTGTATCAGTCAATTACATTTAAATACATCAGAGTTACAACCATTACCAATCACTGGACAGTTTAAATACAACATGTCCTAGTTATACAATAATATATCACAGCGGGAAACACTCCATACGTTCCTGCCCTCTAGCTCGTCTCCTGAGCTCCAGAACGTCCTAACCTGAAAATCTGTAATACTCGGTCTGACCCGAGCATTACATTAAAGTAGCACACAGGTCAGGCTGGAAACCAGCGTGAGTAAACCCATCTAACATAGAATACAAAAGCATACAACTTATATAAACCCGGGGTAACTTATATCAATTTACAACTTCACAAGTTGTTATAGACATCACTTATTTCACACATCAATTTCGACGTGCCAAAACTTAGATTAAATGGTTTTATTCACTTAAGGCATTCCACTTCAGCCTATTGGTTTCACATATCAAATTACAAAGAATCGAAGTGGTTTCGGGTATTTACTAATACCCGACTCTGGTCTCTTTGAATCCAATGTCATCAAAACCCAAGTTATTCAATTAAATACAATTCAATTTTAATTACCGGATAACACTTTTATACAGAAATTCATAATTGGTAGATAATCACATTATCACTGTCCATCCAACATATCATATCACACAGCAATTCATATTAGAGATATCAACCAATCCAATGCTCTTATCATCATTCAATCGTTCATGAGCAAGACTGATCACTTCCATTAATTACATTAATTAATGATCCTCTAATTACTCTCATTAGTTAATCATTCTTACATTTCATTTAATAATTAACCCTTAACTTAATTACATTCATTAATCATCCTTGATTAATCACAATCAGGAATTAACTTCCCTTAATTACTCCATCAATTAAACCAACTCCTTGATTAATTATTAATTAATCCTTTAATTACACTGAGTAATTATCACTTAATTTCTTCCACCAAGTAATTATCCTACTTCCCATCAAGTAATTTCCTTTAACTAATTACATCCAGTAATTATCCACTAATTACTTCACTAAGTAATTATACCTCATTAATTACCTTATTGTAATTATACTTAACCTATTATCAAATGATTATCTTTAATTAATTAAACTTAATTAATTAATTAGTATTAACCACTTTAACTTAATTAATTACACAAATTAATTAACCTTACCCATACACATTAATTACATTGGTCCATAATTAATTACTCGAATTAGTTATTCTATAATTACTTACATTGTTTAATTATCCTCTAATTAATCATTTTCATTAATTAACTTACCCTTTTATTAATTCCCTTAATTAATCAATCCTTTAATTAATTACACTAAGTAATTAATCCTTAATCACTTCCTTAAAGTAATTGTCCCATTGGTTAATTGTCCTCAATTAATTAGCCCCATTATTAATTAGTTATCCACTAATTACTAATTAAATTTATTACCCCTTAACAAATTCATCCTTTAATTACTTACAATTAAGTAATTACATTTAATAAATCACATTTAGTAATATCCATTAATTACCCACCTAAATTAATGACATTAAGTAATTATTCTTAATTTACCATTGTTAAGTAATTATCGTTAATTAATCATTTTAAATTAATTACCTTAACTAAGTAATCACATTAATAAATTAATCCTTTATAGTGATTACTAATTAATTTACCTTTTATTATTAAAACCTTAATTAATTAAAGATAAACCATTATCTTAATTATTTACTTAATGTAATCATTTAAATTTTATTAAAATTAAAGGATTGAAATTTTATTCAAAATCACTTGAGTTACCTTAATCACCTACTTAATTACATCATTGAATTATACTTGAAATCACTTAGAGATTCAAGTTAAATAATTTAATCTAATCATTATTCAAAACCAAATCTTTTTTTTTATTCAAAGACATTTTACTTTAAAATTTGAAATTTGAAACTTGTTTATAAACTTGATCCATACGCTAATTTGAAAAACTTGTTCGAAAACCTTGATAAATACCTTTGCTTTGAAAACTTGCTTATTTTCATTTTCTATTATTTTTAAACAGGCAGGACAAATTCATAACCGATTTCTCTTTTTGTTTATTACTTATTATCCTAAAAAATTTACAGGCCATTCTAATTTCCCGGCCTGCTCCCTCTTCTCTTTTCTCAGGCCCACTTCTATTTCCTTCGGCCCATTCTCCTTTATGTCTTCCTTTTCCTTATTTCCTCCACTCAGTTCTTCCATTCTGTCGCTCAACCTGATCGTGCACGAGGACAACGTGCACACAGGTGTGCACGTAAACACACCCCACAACCACCGTGCCGCGCCGCCTACCACCATCGGGAGTCACATCCGATCTCAATGCTTTAGCCATCCACCAGAAAACGTGCCAACTTCCTCGTTCCAGATTCGATCTCCCCTACCCAAAAACTGGCATCCTCGAAGACACACTACATCTCCGCCTCGCCAAATCCCAAAGTCGATCATCACCATACTTCGCCGAAGTATGCGCTAACCTTCTTCTTCCTCTCACCAGGGCCGCACACCACCCAAAGCCTCGAACTGTCGCCGTTCACTAGCAACCAAAACCAAACTTGATTTTCCTTAAACCTAAGATCGTTCGACCGATCACCATGGCCTCATAAAATAAAATCCCACCATTATCCCAACGACCGACATCACCTCGTCCACCTCCAACCAAATTCCTGATGCTTGAAAGCCGCATGACCCCTGAATTTAAACCAACTCCCAATTTGTTCACTTACAGTAAAATTCTTATTTTAGATTCTTTACTCTATAATTCTTACTGGAACAAAATTTGGAATGATGTACAATCAAAATCAATAAATTTACCTTTGTAGCATCGCAACCTGAATTCATTTGTATAAGGAATGTTGATATTTGAAGCTTAAGTTAACAGATTTTTTTTTCAAGCAAATAAGAATGAACAGAGTCCAAAATCCACATGCATCTACATGCTTATATACCCAGGCACACTCACTTTCCACCCATGCAATACAAATTCAGTTCAATTCCACCTTTTAATTCGTGCATGCACAAGAAAATAAAAAGGTTTGGCTTTTGAAAGAAAAGTTTACTTACAGTAGATTTTTTCTACAGAACTAATGCTTTTTATATATAAAAAGAAAACTGCTAACTTGTTAACAGTTCATATATATGTATAAATCATATCGTACAGTTTCACATATTCTTGACCCAAATCTCAGATTTAACAAGAATAGTTAATTAACACATAAGTATATAAAAATCAATAAGAAAATAGAGAGGTTTACTCACCTTTTTATGAATAGAGCATCAGTTTGAAAACTGAAACTGCCAACTTGATTTAGATCTAATCTTTGAATTTGATTCAGTTTGTTTAGATTTCCAGTTTTGATCAGGATTTAGCTACTTTGATGTTGAACTAAAACCTGATCTTGCTTTGAGCTTCCATTATTTGGATTGTAAAAGTTTGTAGAAAGATTTGTTGCTGAAGTTTCTATTTTTCTTTTCTAGTTTGCAAAATTTTGTTTACTTCAATTTCTTTATCTGGTTTTAAATTGTTTTACAGGCTTTTGGTTCTTAGATTTTGAAAATGAAGATGGAAAAAAAAATGAGTAGTGGGAAGTACATATATAATTTTGATTTATGATTTTAAAAAAATGAATGAAAAATTGTGACACTTGCTATTGTTGCATGTAAATATTGTTAACATTTGTTAATCTTATGATGTATTTCTCTTACATTTGTTTAAATGTATTTTTTTCTTGTTTACACTTGTAATTTTTTTCATATTATAATGTATTTAATTAATTTAAGTATTATATTAACATATGGTATAAATTTTATAAATTATGTATTTGGTTAATAAATGTTTATATACATATTTATCTATTATGTTTTTATTAAATGATGTTCTTTAAATATACAACTATTTATTCAAGTAATATTTTCAATGTATTTGTTTGAATTTCAAATCCAAATTCCAAATCACAATTCATTAGTAAACCACACAAATCCTATTTTTTTCAATTCTCGAGTTCAAATTTAATTTAAAATCAACTCATATATATTTTTAAACGAACACATTTTTAATTTTATTTGAAAATAGTAATTTTGCCCATTTTAAATATTTATATTAGGAGATTATCAAATAAATATTTCTCCAGATATAAATGTTTAGTATCAGATTTATTTGTTCAACTTATAAATCAGTTTTTCAAATGCTTAAAATCAGATAGTTATCCAATTATCAGATGTCCAAAATACGGGTTATCACATGGGCCGTGTTTTATTTTTATATTGGCCTTCAATTTCAAAAAAGGGTTTTGTTTTTAAGTTCTATTTTATTTTGTCATTTTATCTTTTTACGTTTGGTAAATTTCTAGTTGTCAAACTAGGTACAAACTACGGAGCGTAGTTTGAGAATTTGCAACTCAGTGGCTGAGTTGTGGCAGGGTTTTGAGGTCACAGTTGGGTTAATCAAGTTAGCGGGTATCGCGAGTTTATGTATTTTTGTAAGCGTCTGATTACTTAATTTCTAGTAGAAGCCTTGGGAGCAGCACGTAGGCAGTTTTTGCCAAAGCTGGGTAAATCTGTGTGTGACCTTTTCTACATTGCTTTCTGTTTTTACTTTTATTTCTGCATTAATTTTTAGTATCACTCTATTCACCCACCTCTAGGTTGAAAACGATCCTACGAATATCATACCCAATATCACATATCCATATCCATATCCATATCCATATCCATATCCATATCCATATATATATATATCCAAACAAATCCACATATCAACTAATCACCAAATCGAAGTTCAAATATAAACACATCATCATAAGCCCTCAATACGACATGATAATTCAATATGACAATCACCAAATTTTCAAAACATATAGTCCATGAAAATCAAGTTACTTTCTTTTCCAATAACAAAAGTTTTGCTCACCGAAATTTTTTCTAAATCGAAGCAACTTTTGTCGGAACTCGAAAAAGCTTTCGAAACTTACAAAAATAGAAGTTTTGGCCCCTTGAACACTTGAAATAGCTCGGCCAAGTGGTTTTGGGCTCGGGCTAGGCCTTATAGGGCACGGCCATGTGGAGATTTGGCTCGGCCGTTGTTTGTTATGGTGGATGGAATGCTGAATTTTGGAGGAGAAAGTATTTTAGGAGATGTAGAAGTGGTTTTGTGAATTAAAAGAGGGATTTTTGCATAAGGAAGTGACTTTTTTTTTTCTATTTTCAATTTTATGAAGAGGAAGCCATGGATACTTTAGCTCAAACTCTTAGGAAATTTTGGAGTGAAGGGGAGGTTTATGAAAATGAGAATATGAAGAAGTAGTGGTATTTATAGGCTTAGGATATAATTAAAGTGTATGTAAGTGCTTATATCAAAATATATCTATGCATGCATAGTCATACTTCCTCCTCTCCTTCAAAACCGTTCATACTACCCCCTCCCCTTGCTTTCACTATTCATGTCATTTTTCTAGTGTACTTGCGTTGAAAAATTCTACTTTTATATGTATATATATGTATATATACTTACTTTTATTAAATAAGATATTGTATGTTAATATGTTTAAGTGTGTAAATGTGTACATGCATATGTACATGTACACAGCATGTTAAATTAGTTTGTAATGTGTGCATATGTGTTTAACGTAATGTTATAACCTTTAGAATAATTGTTAACCAATAAAAAATCGATATTCCGCGAAAATAACTTCCGGTCACATTTTTTATTTTCTATGAACAATATATTTTGGTAAATAAATTTTTAAAAAGGATCTTATTATCATTAATCATTATTGAAAATAGTTTTATTTGTTAATGAAAATCCATTTATTAATTATTTTAAAATATAATTAAATATTCATTTAAATAGCGATTAATTTCTGCGTCGTTACAACCACAAAGGCATATTTAAAAGGGAAATGAGTCTGTTACGGTGTAAATCCCAACACCTCCATACGTTCTCATTGATATGTACATCTTTTATCCATAGCACATTCACATCACACAAACAAGTATATTGTAAACTAAAACATAAAAGAATATTTCTAAATATAATTAAATAAAATGAAGATTTTATTTAAAACATTTAAATCGAATCTAAATGGTTTTATGCTTCATAGGCATAACCAAGGTCAAAAAGGATTTATTTTTTAAATTCATCCATTTAACCGGCTTCCGGCTGGCACTGCTCCTTTATGAATTATGTCAACGATTGTATGAAACAATTCAAAGATTAACTTCACACGTACGTTAGCTAATGGTGTGATAGTTGGTCGAATTCATTGCTTACAAATCTTTTTGATAAAATCATATTTTATAATATGTTAAGAGGTACTAATTATGGCAATAATTTACACTTCGCCAACACTATATCACATTGGAATGTATGGAGTCAGATATTGGTGAAAACTCTAATATTATCTAGATTCAACTCGATTAGCCCACAAATAAAGTCCTTGGTTTAATAATAACAGTTATTATTAAACATTCTACTCTGGCCATAGATTTTGACTATGAGCTGACTATAGTTGACCATAATACTAACCTCATATAACCGAGGAGACAAATTCTCTACTAAATAGTGCTTCACTTTCAATGTTTCAAGTCTGACCCAACTATAGTCACTTGATGAATCGTCATGCTATGATTTAAATATAATCAAGGTAGAGTATCCACATTGAAGTTCTATGGTATTCTCAAATCGAGGGAAACGTATAACATCGTCACACTGAGATTTCCTATTTGATATGGTTATTATCAACCAATAGGAAACTCTCAAAGGAGTCATTTCATGGTTATTCAACAATCAATCACAGGTACATAACCCCTTGGTATCCTCAAAAATCATGAGTAATACGCTGCCTAACAATCGAAGAGCATCATACACTAGTCTCAATGAATGTATCGATATCTTTTCTCGAAACATATTGAACATGAATTTTGAAAAAAAAACATTATTTAATTTATAATCAATTACTCATGATTGCATCTATTTACATCTACAACCTCAAAAAAAATTATTTAAGGATAATCTTGTTAATATACTTTAGATTAATTAGTTAATTAATTATATCAAAATACAACAAAGTATATAACAAAAATAAAACAACTTTCTTGTGAACAAGGCTGTATAACACTAAATATATATAACAAATAACATAATCGACCTAGGTAATACCGCAAACTCTTTTGTAAACATCATGTATTGATAAATAAAAATAGAACTAAACATGAGAGAGTCTTGACCTTTGTAATCCTTTGATTTGCAAATCGCCTCCCAGAACCCATAATTCACCATTGGTTCTTGCTAGAATAAATTGAACCGCCTTGCTTTAATTTCATTTGATTTTCTTATTTATTTAAAGAAATAAATCTTAACGTGAAACAATGGAGGTGGTGGCAATGAAAGAAAGAGCAGGAAAGAGAATTGAAAATGAAATGGATGAGAGGATTTTGTTTTAAGGGGAGAATAAAAACCTTTCATGTTCTCTCTTTAAAGTCTCCTTTTTTGATTCCCTGATTAGTTTTTAGTTAAATCTCATCCAAATCTCTTCCTCTCTCTAGTATGGAAGACTATATCTTTCCATCACTAGGATCTGTATTTCCAAAAGTTGGTTAAGTAATTACCTATGTTTAAAACATGTTAAAATATATACTGACAATCGTATATCAAACGTACATGTAAAATTTTATATACACACCAAATAATTACCGACAACACCCAAAACATCAAATAAATTAATAATTAATATTTTCTAAACAATAATTGATTTAATTAATTAATAATACTTTATAAACTAATTAAATCATGTGGTTTTTTGAAGAGTTCACAAATGTGGTTGTGTGACCTAGAGGTGTGAATCCAATTAGCGATTACTATTGAATAATTCAATTATTAATGTTGACATGTCACCTTACCTAGAGGTGTGAAAATTTGGCTAAATTCATTGCTTATAAATCTTTTTTTTTAAATCAAATTTTACATTATGATAAGCGGTTCCAATAGCAATAATAAATTTACACACGTTCTCTTCGCTAACACTGTATCACATTAGGATGTAGGAGCCAAATATTGGCCAAAACTCCAATATTATCCTCATTTAACTCCATCAATATATAAAAACATTCCTTGGTTCAATAATAATATTTATTATTAAATGTTCTACTTTGGCTAAAGATTTGACTTTGAGCTGACTATAACTGACCATGATACTGACCACATCAACTGAGAAGATAAATTCTCTATTGAATAGTGCTTCATTTCCAATGTCTCAACTCAGACCTAACCATAGTTGCTCAATAGGTCATGATGCCATAATTTAACTATAATCAAAGTGGAGTAGATATTGAAGTTCCAATGCATTCTCAAGTCGAGAGAAATGTGTAACTTTATCTCATTAAGATTTCATGCCTGACCTTGCTATTATCAACCAATAGGAAACTCTCGGATGAGTCATTTCATAGTTATCTAATAACTACGATTACATAACCTATTAGTGCTCTGGCAACCATGAGTAATACGCTTCCTAACATTTGGTGAGTGTTGCGTACTCTAGTCTCAATGGATGTATCGATATCCTTTCTTGAAACTTATTGACCAGGAATATTTTAGACAAAATATTAATTTATTTTGTTATTAATTACTCACGATTGTAACTACAATCACATAACTTTTTATTTAAGGATTTTCTTATTAATGTACTTTAAAACTTAATTCATTATATCAAATTATAATAAAATATATAATAGAAATCAAACACATTTATTATGAACAAGGTTAACTATAGAGTTAGATGTATATAACAAATAATATAACTACCCTAAAGCATTCCATTAATTCTTTCACCATCATCCTTTACCTTACATATCATTTTCTCCCAATAGCACGTACTCGTCTAGGAAATGGAATCAAATCCCAAGTTTCATTATTGTATAAGATTGCATTTTTTCCTTTATGGCACAAATCCATTTCAAATTATCACTCGATTTCATGACATCATCAAGGTCCATTGACTCATCTTATAATACATGAAGAGCATAGTGCAAATTATCTCAATATCAAGATAATTTCAACTACCATACCTCACAGGTGGCCTTTTGGTGCAACAACCCAATAGTTTGGCAATTGCATCGCCCCAAACCCTTTTCATTTCACCTTGAATCATTTCAACTTCGGATCCATCTTGAACTGGACCTTTTCTAGAATCATGTGCATTACCAATATCTCTAGAAGAAATATGTGAAGTGATGTAACATCAACTGCCTTTGGATTTTCTCCAATCAAACCTAGAAAATCCAACGAGCTCTCCTTCTCTTTAAACAAAGTGGATTCAAAAAAAGTAACATGATGCGAGTTAATATCCTTCTTTGCTTTTGGGTTCAAAATACGATATCCCTTCACGTTATCCTTATAGCCTAGCATAATTCCCTTGAAACCCTGTCTAAGAGTTCTTATTACCTGAATTACGCACATAAATCAGACCACCAAACATATGATGATAACTCAAGTCAATACTCTCCCCTTTCCACACTTCCTTTGGAATTTTTCGTCAATAGCCGAGCATGGAATTTATTTACAATATGAGTTGCAGTTGATAAAGTTTCGACCCAAAATCCTGCGACAAAACCAATTTCATTCTCAAGATCCTTCCCCAATTAGTTATGATTATCCTCTCTGGTACCCCCATTTGATCATGGTTCACTTGGTGTAGTAATTGCCTCCAAACTCCTTGTTGTTTACAATATTCTAAGAACTCTTTAGAATAATACTCCGCATGTTGTGCAATTAAAGCACTTAGTGGTTTTACAATTGTAACAACATGCCTTTTCGATTCATAGGTTCAGTGTTTGAACCGATGTCTATACCTAAAGGACCAAAAAGGACGAGTCATTAGGATATGATAAAGAGAAACAAATATAGTTTTATAATAATTTTTAGAGTTTCACATTAAATGGAAATAAAATATAATATCAATAACCATGATCACATTTATTACATCATAATATACTCACATTGTTAGATAAATTTGTCTCTAAAATACAAATAAAACCCAATCCATATACATAATCAAATCTAGGATACAACACTTATTTATACCACTTACGATGATACATGTAAATCCTTGTTTTAATACCATGTCGTCTCCAAACTCTGTTAATACAGAGATATAGATAAAGGGGAAAAATAGGAGTGATTCAGACATAAGTATGGTAAGTGAGCCATACTTACTCTATATATACTACAAAGATAATACTATAACGTGATATGAGTCCAATGTCTCAATCACCTCATGCCTCGTTGGTCATATTAAACTTAACCTACAGTATACATCCAGTTGCATCGCAACGCTTCTATGTGGACCACCTTGCATGCTACAGGGTCACCTTTTGTCCACCGTTACGTTAATCGTATGTAGGACTCACTTCCTAAGACTTGCCTCGTACACAACAGGATTGCCTATTAACCTCATATACAAATTGTACTCACATCCCATACTTGCCTCTTGCACTACAGAATCGCTTACTATCCATCCTCCATACCGGTCCATCAAAGGACTGTAGGGAAGCAAGGTCAATACCCAGATCACATACTTATGTTACAAGCTCATATCTAGGGTCGCTTATTTGCACCACGAGCTATTACACGTTCATGTCAACATCGAATCAATTTCCATACAATGAATAACATCTAAATCCATCTCAAACAGATGGCCAACCTCATATAATTCTCCTTTAGTTCATAAATGTGTGTGTGTGTGTGTGTGTGTGTGTGTATTGGCCCGTTTGGATATAGGTTCAACTTGGGCCTAAAATTAAGCCACCGATGGACCGGCGATAGAGACCGGTGGACTGCATAACAAAAACTAGAATTCTAACCACGATGTGATTGTTTCTCCACATTATTTCATCTCCAATCGCCTCTATTCCACCTCCAACCACCTGAGAATGTCCCTAGCACCCGAGATTACATTTCTATGGTCATTTTACCCTTTAGTTCATCAATTTAAGTTATACATTCATTTAAGTACCAGAAAGGGGAAATTTTATTTCGTAGCTTACTGTTCTTATTAAATCCCTCCCAAAACCAAATTTAAATCCGTAATTAAATAAATATAAAGTGTTATCTACTTTATTCTAGACTACAAATCATATGCATAGGATTATAATTGCATTATATCAAGAGTAATTCATGAAGCACTAACTAAATTGCTTCTCCACTACCTATGCCTATGTTATTAGGACTGATGAGCCTCTAAGCTTTATAATTCTACCTTCAAATTAGTACAAATGCACAGTCCTCTTCGGTAGCTTTGCGATGCCGATGATTTCATGTGAATTTGTAGAGATTCGAGTGATATATGTTTATTTAAATTTTCAATAAGAAAGAGGAAATAGAGAAAGAGAATGAGTATATGGTTTCTGAAATGGAAAATCAGCTATGTATTTTAACTTATATTGGCGGAGGGAAAAAAAAATCAATTAGAATTTAAATTTATCTTTCGTGCCCATTCAGCTTGACACAATTTCGCCTATAACTCCTTCATTCCGACTCAAAACGAGGGAATTAAATATATAGCGCGAATGAAAAAAAATAAAATGATTGTAGTAGCACTAGTTTTGTCAATAAATTGAAATGTTGGAAAAATGAACATTTACCCCTCCTTATTTTAAATTTATTTTATTTTTACACTAAATTCTGTTATTTTAACACAACCATTGCTAATACTAAATTATAATATATATCAAATTTCTGGGGCATTACATTTCCCCTCATAAATGAATTTTTATCCCCGAATTCCTCCGCAATGGAAAATGTAATATAATGCTCGTATCGTGCTCCAAACATATATCAATCAAGTGAATGAACATAGCATAAAATTTATATAATACCATTAGATTAGTTTAAAAATACGATTAAACAACATATAGATATAAATGATGCCATGAACTTGCAGGTCTATACCTACGATACAGAAATGCAGCTAATGCAATATATATGAATGCAATAAGATAAAGCATGGAACATCCTAACATAAGCATATATTTCTATACGAATGTATATCTAAAAATAATAATTCTAACAACCAAATCATTCAGAACATCCAATCCCAACCCTTGAATAATCTAATATAAAGGAATTAGACTAAATTAAGGAACGTACTAGAAAAGAGATGAGGATGAGTAGCCTTCATCTTCTCTTCGGGCTCCCATTTACTCTCAACCGGGTCGTTGTTGGGTCATAGGTTTTGATTGTTGACAAGACACAACAATTCACGAATCTACGACTACGATAACATCCAGACTCATCAGCTCAATATATGGTTTCAATAGTTATATATTTTAACAAGAGTCATCACATGTGTATATAAAGTCTAGTTTAGTGCTTTGTTAAAATCTTTCCTCAAGAATCATCATTCACATTCAAATAAACTTGCATGCATATTTTAATCAAAATCAAGTTTTCAAAAAATGCATGGAGTGGGGCTCGAACCATGGTCACTAGTTTGGAAGGCAAGTACTCTTACCAAATAAGCTACTGTAGTTTTAGCTTAACAACAAAATTCAGTCGATTGAGTACAGTCAGTCGGTCGTCTGAATCTGTGCATTTTAACATATATGTGCATGCCCGAGTTAGTCGACTGAATTCTGCAATAGTCATGTTTTGTGAAAAGACACTTCTTTTTTGAATAGCCTTCTTCTTTCCCAAGGGTTGCAACCATTGCCATTCGCAGAGATCTCTTCACCAGCAGCTGCAACTCCTTAACTACTATATACATGCATGAATTCAAGATCAAATCACTTCACTTACTTGCTTATACATGAATCATATTTTCTGAATTAACTACGCTTTTGAATTCATACATTCATTACTTACGTATTCATTTCCATATTCTTCAAGCAATTTGAAACTTCCTAATTTTCATACACATACAACTACACACATCATACTTGAGGAAAAGATTATAGGAAGGGTGTACTATAAGTGACAAATCTGTGATATTAGAGCACACAAGGTCAAAACAATCTTTTATTTGTTGAAGTCCTATTCTGCTACTCAGGCGTGTGAAGTCCTCTTCAGCTGCTGAGGTAAAATCCTGTTCTGCTGCTCTGGTCCCTGTTCGGATGCTCAGGGGTTGTATAGACCTGTTCCTCCGGGTTAAGTGAGGGTTGCTGTTTTAGTGAAATTCCAGAAGGAGTCCGGGACTGGACGTAGGACGGTGCTCCGAACCAGTATAAAATTCCTGGTGTCATTTTACTTTACTGCTTGTATATTCCGCATTATTTACCATATAACTATCATCACTATACTCTGCATTATTGTATATCCATATTACACGATCCATAGCACACTTTCAGTCATTTCCCCATTGCACTCTAACTAACTTCACCACTTTATTCCTAAATTGTTTCATCCCAAACTCGATAATGTGAACTGGACCATGGGATGTGCTTAGCTCAGGTTGCAACTCTACCTCCTCCAATTAACTAGGCGCAACCATAGTCATTAGGTTGTGTACACATTTTTGCAAATGTAACACATTGAATACGTTATGGAATCCCACCTTCTTCTCCATGATCATCACTCTATATGTTAAACTCCGTATCCTCTCCAGCATTAGAAATGAACTGACAAATCAGGGTGTTCACTTCCCCAAACATCCTAATCTTGCCACCCTCTTTAGTAGAGAAACCTCCATAAAGATTAAATCTCCAACTACAAATTACAAATCCTTCCTCCTTCTATTGGCATATGACTTTGGCTGATCTTGTGTGGCTTTCATCTTCTTCCTATTAAGGTTCACCATCTTCGTGGTGTCTCTAACCATCTTTAGATCCAATATGACCTCATCCGTAGACTGCCACCAACACGAAGGTAATTTACATGGTCTTCTGTACAATGCTTCAAATGGTGCCATACATATACTAGTCTGTAGTTATTATTGCATGAGAATTCCACTAAAAGTAGATGATTCTCCCAAGATCCCTCAAATTCCAGTATGCAAACCCTCAACGAGTCCTTTAACACACGATTTACTCTCTCGGTTTGTCCATCGATTTACAGGTGATATGTTATATTCAGATTCAACTTAGTCCCAAATTCATCATGTAGTCTCCTTCAAAATTCACTCATGAAAAGTGGATCCTAGTCACTGACTATACTTGGTAGAACTCCATATAGTCGAACCACTTCTTTAATATATTATGTCGCCAGTGTCGTTGCTGTCCTTATACTCTTTACTAGAATGAAGTGTGTGATTTTCGTGAGACAGACTACTATGCTCTCATTTCCTCTCATGCTCCGAGGTAGTCCATCTATAAAATCCAAAGATACGCACTTCTACATCCACGATGGTACATTTAACGAAAGTAACTGCCCACTTGGCTTCTTCCATTCTACCTTTACCCTTTGGCATGGCATACACCTTGCTACATATTCCACTACATGCCTCTTCATCCCTGGAAAATAGAATATTCTCTTTACATCTCGATCCACCTATCTCCTCCTAGATGAATAATCATTCTTGAATAGTGACACTAACCCAAGACTTCCTCTCTCAATTTCTTGACATATGTGCATATAGCCTTTCGTCTCTCTTTAAGTAGCCTTTTTGGTCTTTTGAGTAATGATTTAGATTGCTCGATCATTCACCCCTTCCTAACTACCCCGTGGTGCTAACCAACTACATGTCTTGTCCTTGATTCAACCTAATATGATCCGTCAATCTAGGACTTACGTCTATTACCGCTAACAACCCAGGTGCATATTCTGATTGGGTCGGTAATCAAACTCTGATATAAACTACAAATTCTTCCATTCTAATAGCATAACATTCACCTCAACATGCCTCCTACATAAGGCATCAACAACTACATTTTCCTTCCCTGGAATGTAAGAAATCCCAAAGTTGTATGATGATAAGAATTACATCCATCATTGCTGTCTTAAATTTCAAATCCTTTCGAGAGAGCAAGTACTTGAGAGATTTATAGTCCATACATAACTCAAATCTCTTACCCAACATATAATGTCTCCAAGATTTTAGTGCAAATATAACAACAGCTAACTCAAGATCGTACGTCGCGTAATTCCTCTCGTGATTCTTAAGCTGCCGACTTGCATACGCCACTAAATTTCCTTCTTGGATAATGATAATACTAAGACCTCTACCACATGCATTGGTATACACAGTGAAAGGTTGGTATCATCAGGAATAACCAAAATTCTAAGCACTTGTCAACAACTCCTTCAATGTAACAAATGTTACACTCTGAACTCCAAATATAAGTCAGTTCTTCTTAAGTCAAATGAGTTAGGGGTGTTGATATATTCATAAAATCCTTTATAAGTTTATGGTAAAATCCAGCAAAACCCAAAAAGCTATGGACCTTTGAAGCATTCTTTGGTGTTTTCCAATCTCTAACTATTGCTACTTTTCCTGTGCATTGCATGCCTAAGAAAATGAACCTCTTTCCTACAAAAGTATCATTTTAAGAACTTAGCCATCAATTGATTCATCCTCAAGAAATCCATCACTTCTCTCAGATGGATCTCATGCTCCTCCTCACTTTTGGAATGGGTAAGAATGTTGTCCATGAAGACCACCAAAAACCTATTTAACTATTCTCGAAACACCCTACTCATTAGATCCATAAAATAAGCTGGAGCATTTGTCAATTCGAATAGCATAACTAATCACTTGAATAATTCATCAGGTGTATGGAAAGTGGTCTTTGAGATACTAACTTCAGCCACTATCAACTGACGAAACCCAATTACGAAATCAAGCCGAGAAAAAACCTTTGCCTTGACTAGTTAATCAGATAGGTCGTGAATGCGAGGCAAGGGATAGTGGTTTTTCCTCGTTATGCGCTTATTTAATTCTCGATAATTGGTGTAACCTTAGGGAACCATCTGCCTTAGTAGATAAAACGATAGGCGCTCCCCATTTTGAAATACTTCTTTGAAGAAAAGATCCTTCCTATAGTAATTCCAAAACTTTCTTATCCAACTATCTTCTTCCTTTCAAAGCAATATGTCTAAGGGACATCACTACGGCCTTGAGTCTTTCTCAAGACCAATTTCAAATTCGATTTCTATTGAGGGAGTCCGAAAACTTCTTTAAATACATCTGGATATTCCTTCACTATGGGAATAAATGAGAGTGCTTCTTGTGACAGGCTAAGTGAATATAAATAAGTCCCCATAACAGAAATATCATGCTCATAACATCCAATCAAATCAAGTCCTTCATCATTCCTCAATCGAACATCCTCCTATCATAATCCAACACTACCCCATAATCCAACACCATCCCAGTCCATTCCCCAAATCAACTCGTACCTTGAAAATTTTAGTACATATACATCACAGGGAACTCCACACCACGAATGATCAACTTTAAGCTATAATATAACATCAATAAATGGGTCAATCCTCTAATAGAATTAGACATAGAAATGGATTCCTACAAAACATTAGGTTTAAGGGCTAAATTATCGACTAATTCACTTGGGATAAATGAATGGGATGCGCCATGTCAAATGAAGAATAAATAGCGGAATCAGATAAAGTCAAGACAACTTCCATCATAATATTTTTTGCTTCTCCTAAACTGACAGTAGTGCAATACTTGAGATTGGAATAACATCTAGAGTATATGCCTTAACCACCTGACCTTCATTCTTCAGAGTCATACAATCTCTCTTTATATGTCCAAACTGACCATAATTATAGCACTTCACCTTCCATTGAGTTGGGGCCGCCTTACAACCCTTCAATAAATGTCCCACTGGTTATAGTTACAACACCCACCCTTTGAAATGTTCATCCTACGGTTCTTTGCAATGTGTCATGCCTTTCTGACATCTATGACAAGTACTCGCTTGTCTCTTATTTGATCCACCTTGTGGTTCAATACATTTATGCTTATCCTATTGCCAGCCCTCTCCTTCCTAAACTTGATCCTTAACCATAGTTCCATTCAAAGAATTTATTGCATCCACTAATCCCTTTGATGTAGCACCATATGGAATTGATTCAATGCAAGCCCCCTCGGATTTAAAATTAGTCACTTCACAAACTTCAATGCTTTCTTCTCCCAGGTGCTTTGCAATTCAAAACCAATTCCGGCCTACTCGTTAAACCGACTCATGCTCTCCAATTGTCAACTCTCCTTACTTAAGATGAATAAACTTCTCCAATAATAAATCCCTCTTAACTCCAGAAAAGAAATTCGTCTCAAACTTTATCTTAAACATTTCCTAAGTATTGTATCCTTATATAATTCTTCAGTCACTACCTCCAACCAACATGCCACCCCATCTTGCAAATGCCAATCGGCCAACTGTCTCCTAATAACATCACCAAGTCCCAACAGGTTGAAAATCTTCTCACAATTGCTAAGCCATGCCCGAGTCATCAAATATATTTTCGTCTTGACAAAGACCTTCCCATCGAGGCTGGAGAAATCCTTGCGTAGCTTAGGAAAGTCAACAGTCGGTGGTTTTTGGACTAGAATGCACCTTGAGTAGTAGTGATAGTGGTGCCTGTGGGTTAGTGGGGTGGGTACTACATTGGTTCCTTACTTGGATATAACATCTGAACCATATTCGAATATTAACTCTAGGGATATCCAGTATATCTACTTGTGTGTTAGTCCCTCCCCCACTCTTTACAGGATTATAATTTCAGTCAAGATGTATCAAAAATAATTTATGATGAAGTGTCTTTTAACGGTATAAAACAAGCATGTTACACCCATTCTAAAATAATAATGGTACAAAGCTTCTAAGTATAGAAGAAGTGTGGTGCTAAGGGCACTGTGTTACATGCTTTGTGTTGCTGCCCTTCATAATCACTGACCAAACCTGTTTGATCGGCGATTATCCACCGGCCGCAGTGATTTTTTTCCTGATCAGCCATTAATGGCTGACCATGGTAGCCCCATAAAGCGCCACCATACTAAAAGAATCTTTTAATTAAAAGAGATAAAATACATGGGAAGCATATGATCATTCAAAGGACTTATTCAATCAACAAATATACCGAATCATTCAACTCAATAGAAAAATAGTGGGATATCTTGCATCTATATATTTTTCCAAGCCACCAACTGAACAACTATCGCATAAAAAATATTTCAAAGAAGAACTATTTCATTATCTGATCATCTCATTGAAGCACAAATTCTTACTGCTCTGTTATTTGATCATTTCAGTGAAGCAGAACTTCATCTATACCCAACCACTACATCACCGGATAGTCGTTCATCAACATCCAACTCAGATTGAGAGAACAACTCTAGACATATAACATCACATACATAACTCGTGACAACAACAATTTACAATGGTGACATATCATCACCTAAAAGATCTCAGTAAATATCACACAATAAAGCAACACAACTTTCTTACAGTACAACTAAAGAAACTAGTCTCATCATCATCATCAAGTAGTGCAGTTTGGGATTAACTCACAACTTGTATTAGGAAGAACACTAATAAATTTTAGCATCACCAGATCTCACCCACGCAATCAGCAGCTACAGGCAGCACTCAGACCCTCAAGTGCTGACTCTAAACAACTCACAGGATCTAAGCAACATCGACAACTCAAAACCTTTGATTTTCAAGTATGAAGGCACTCTTAAATTTAGGCGATGCATTTCTTCTCTAGTGATTAATTTTCAGGTATGGAGCATCAGATCAAAATCGACGAAGGCATGCGGCAACTCAACTCCATCAATCACCGTCTCCAGTCACGAACGATCCAAACTTCAGCATCGTATTCACATTTCAGGCGACATCATCGGTGAGGTGGCAGCATCAACATCTCAGATAGAAAAAACTCCAAACCGTGGTTGAAATGACTTCGTCTACCGTGGCAGCAACATTTACATTTCAAACGGCACGATGTTTTGTGAGGAGAACAGATTTTTTGTTTAAAGGAGCAGACGAATTTTACTTTGGTGTAGTAATTAATTTTTATGAGGAAGGTGAAGTTAAGGTGGTGTTTGGTTTAAAATGAACTTTGTATTTTTGATTTTCAATATGTATGTCAAATATAAGAAGAATGGAGGGACGACAGAGAGGATGAAAGAAAGACGGATGGAAGGACGAAGGGGATAGAGGGACGATGGATGAATGTATTGTTTCACATACTTGTGTTATTTTCCAAAACATGGAAAATAGAAAAAAATGTTTTCTGTTTTGTATGTTAACCTAGTTCTCTAAACTAGTCGTTTTCGGCAACATACATGCGTCATTGTGCATTTTGTATGGACGGAAACCCAAAACTATAAACAACAAACCAAACACTACCTAATTTTTTATCAACAGGACTTATCTTGGGAAGCAAATTTTTTAGATCCGACATGTGATATCAAAAAGGGAAAAGGAAATTGTACTTTAAAGCTCCGCACGAATTTATTTTGCATCTGATTATTTTTTACTAGGAAATTTCTTTCATTGTTTTATATATTTTTTAATTCCAAACTTTAGATTTATTTAGGATAGAGCTGGATTGTAGTTTGGTAATTCTTGACTTGGGGATAAAGATAAGAATGGTTAGTAGACATAGAATTAGTATATTTATGTTAGTAGAGAGTGCAAGTTTATAGATGAGCATTTGAATATTTAATTTAAATAGTAAACTTAGGGGCAGCAGCAAGCATTAATTGGTTAGTGGCTGAAACATGGTATATCCGTGTGTTATTTATTTTCACATATACGTTTCTACATTATTTATCTGTTTATCAACGAAATATTTTAAATACCATATTATTCTCCTCTTTTAGGGTAAATTGCATGGTTTTAACAAGTAGGATCGAAGCATTGTTGGTTCGACTAGTTTTCTATCGGATTAGAAAATAGCCGAAAATTTGTAATAAAGATAACCGCAAGCGCACGACGTACAATTTTAGTACGTGGTGAGTACAGGTCTGTCCACGGGAAATTGAAGTGATTAAAAATTCTACTCAATCAAATTAAACAAGATTTGAAGTTGTTTAAGCTAAAAAATGTAAAAAAAACTAACAAAATAAAATGGATAAAAATATGAGAGTAGAAGGCAACCTAGAGGTAATTTCCTTCTTATGATCATATAAATCAACATAATGAAATTATGTTCTCTTTTTTTTTGGTCATTTGTGAATTTAGTTGATGTGTTAATCATAAGTATGGCTTATTTGTGTTATTAATTAGCCCAACATAAACCATCAAACTTTAACATGCCCACTAAACCACTTATTAACTCTCATGAAAATGTTAATGAACTTGAAAATAAAATCTATTCTAAGCATGATCTATTCACTATTTATTAGTAATATAGATCATCAAATTTTGATTTTAAAATTCACTTCATTACCATAATCATATATCGATGAAGAGGTAATTTGTGTTTATGTTTGTTTAAGCATAGCCTATTTTGTGTTAGCAAAATAGGCTATCAAATTCAAAGTTAAAACAACAAAATATTTACCACGTCAAAACTTCCATTAAGCATAAAAAGAGATCAAATGAAATCACTATGCTGAATTTACATGACTAAGAGAGCTTCATTACTTCTAAATTGAAGGGGTTTAGCTTCTTATAATTGTTATCGTGTCAGTAAATGTCAATTGCAACATAGAACAAAAATAAGAGGAAAAATAGAGCTAACTAATTTTGCATGAAATAAATCTACTCTACTTGCACGAAATAAACTATACTAATTGCATAAAATGAAGAACAAGAATTAAAAGAGCATGAAATTAATTTTCATAAAAAGAAAATTACATGAAAGAAGGTTAATAAGCCATTAAAAAGAAAAATGAGTTTTTGTTTATTTTTAAGTCTAAAACTAAACTAACTAAAGAGGAGGTTAATAGCTCATTACATGAAACATAAAGGGTATTTATACATGTTTTGAAACACTAATCATATTTTAAAGGACTATCCAAATTGCCCTTGAGAAAGTGTGACCACGAAGTTATCATTAGCAAGTAATTAATCCACCATTATATGTGCATGTGCTTTTAATCACCACTAATATGTGCATTAGCTCCTAATTGAAGATCAGGGTAAGTGGGTAGGTGGGGCCCTCCATATTGTATGAAATGATGTATTTCCATCTTCATTTGTTTTCTACCTCTTGTGCATGCATATTTCCATGAAGACCTCTTCCATTTGAATCCAAATTCCTATAAAATAACATAAAAATATCCAAGTAAATTTGCTCAAATTAAATCATACACAAAAATGACTATTTTGCCCCTATATGAAGATGAATAAACGATGAATTGAAAAAATAGAAATTAACATATTAAAATACCCTATATTCTCATTTATTTAATTTAATTAGATTAAATATGAAAGCAAAAATATGCACATTCACGTGCACATCAAATACCCTCACACTTATATTTTTATTCACCCTCGAATAAACTAAAACATAGATAAATCTGTTTTCATAGGAAGCACAATTGCGTTGAGCATATGCAACAAGCCGTTAAACCTCTAGGTGTACCTAGTAGGACGAGTGTTGTCTCGTGAGGGTTTTCAGCGGATACTACCCACAAAATCCTATTGCAACATGAAAAATTCATAAATGCGAGATTTATTTACAAAGCGATGAATGCAATTTTCGAAAATATTTACAAATAAAGTATTTACTTTTAAATTGACACGAATAAGTTAAATATAAGTTCTAGCCATTATCAAGAAATTTAAGTCCTTTTACTCGTCAAAATTTCAAATAAAAATTAAGTTATCATCACAATTAGACTCTAGTTTGGCTAGTTGTTTCGCTTGACAACATAGTGTGATTATCAAAGTTTTTCAAAGTGGTATTTTCATTTCTTTTAAATAGAAAGTCAAATCAAATAAGTGAAAATAGTGCTTGAATTTCAATTGCTTTCTCTCTCTCTCTCTCTCTCTCTCTCTCTTTATTTGAAATGTATTGATATTAACAATATTTACATATGCTTAACCAAGATAAACTAAGGCTAGATATATCACCAATGCATTGCCTTGCGGGCTTACATGAGGGGAATACAGAGCATGACAAGTGTGCACACAAATGTGTACACCTATCGATTGTAGGCGTTATTAGTGGAAGAATTTTTATATATATACACCAGACTCAGATAAACTAAGGCCAGATATACCGATCATGCACTGCCTTTCAGACTTACGTGAGAATGGTACAGAGCATAGCTAGTGTACACACTTGCATGTGAATACATGACTCTAGATGTTAATAAAATATATACATATATACAAAATATTTTTTATTTTTTTGGTTTGTTTTTATTTATTTATTTTAATGAAGAGAGAGTTTTACGTTACCGTATTGCACTACTTAACTTAGAAGATCAAAAATGTTGTAGCCTTTACTTTAAATCAACCACTCTTTTAAAAAAGGATTTACAAGTAGGATATACTTTATAATGAACACCCATGAATCTTCCTATATACTAACTAAACCATCATTACTTGTAATTAAACTTCATTTTTATTTTTATTAAGACAAATAAATTTTCAAAAATTTCAATTTAATAACCAAAATCCTATACTTATCCTATAGTGTTTGTTTAAAAGTAAATCAAAATGCTGGAAAGAAAATTTGTTTATGATTTTTTTAAGTTTTTTCAAATTTTGGAACGAAAATGCAAAAATAAGCCTTGAAAAATAAAAAATGAAGATAGACTCCCCCTCCCACACTTAATTTTGACTGTGTCCCCACAATCAACCCAAGTGAAAGGAGAAAATAAAATAAAAATATGACATATATTTACATGAAAATGAAATGATTATTATTTACACGACATCAGAAAATATATAGTTATAGAGTAAATGAAACTGTCTTTCAAACATCAATTCATTTATCTCGTCAAGTATGAGAGACATAGCTTAAGTTCAGAAAACCAAACCATAAAAGATTTCAAAGTTGAATCTTGATTTGGAAAAACGAATGTCATTTTATTAAAAATCGTATGAGTTGTTTTATTTTCAATGGTTTTTGGGGCAGATAAAACACTTGGTTGAAGTTCAAGTTTATTTTCACCAAATTGAAATTCAAACTTATCATTGAAAACTTATTCAGAATTATTGATTTCAAGCTCAAAATGGTGATTTAAATCTTCCCTTCAGAATTCAACAACTCATCTTCGAAAAGTCCAAAAAATTTATGTTCACAAAATTCGTCTTCCTTTGTTGAATTATTCATAACTTCATTGCATATATCATGTTCAAAATCCAAAGTTGTATTTTTTGGCATAGCCAACAGGGTTGAATGGGCCCCTTCCATTTTATTGAATAAAAGAGATTACAAAATAGATGGCATACGGTCTCGCAACACAAAATCAATACTAAACTAGTAAATGAAGTACAAACTACGTTCCGAAGAATTTGGAAATGGACATGAACAATTTATCCAAAGTTGTTGTATTCAAATTTTCAAAATCGAAAAAAGGAAGATCGGATTTTAAATCCGGTTCCACACTCTCAAAAGCATTGAAATCCAACTCAATTATGACATTTTTAATAACTTCATTCAGATTGTAGTTTTCAATTTCAAAATTTGTTATTTGAAAATCGTCAATCTTGGAAAAGGCAGATTATTATTTGACTCATCACGTGTTGGGATTTGATATTGTTTCTCACGTTATTTCATATAAGTTTCAAACAACTAATTTGTGCGATCTTTGTGAATTTCGTCCATTTGCTCAATAAAATCAAATTTATAACTATTAATTTGAGAATTTTCAAACTGAAATTGTTGAGAGAAATTTTTTTCACCGTCATTGAAATAATTCCCATTGCCAAAATCATTTAAACAGTTGTTTTCATTTTTGTTTTGATTTTGAAATTTATTTTGAAGTTCGAAATTGAATTGACATGGGTTATAATCGAAATCATTTAAATTTCGAAGTGAATTCAAATTTTGATTATTTTGAAATCCTTGACTTGAGTTATTGCACAAATATGAATTACACAAATCATTTATCCTTTGATCATTTTGTGTAGAGAGTTCAAATAAAGACGACATAGTTTCAATACTCTTTTCAAGAGTTGAGGGTTGCTTATTGTTTTGAAAACTTTATTCTGCAGATTCCAAATTATTTGTACAATAGTTTTCATTAAAATATCCATAAGAATTTGGTGTGAAATTAAATGGATTATATTGATTTTCACAACTATTGTAAAATTCTGACGAGTAAAAAAATTCGGACATTTTCACAATGTTTTTTTAAAAGGAAATAATATTTACCAAAATGAACTTATTTTTCAAAAGGGAAATTTGATTTTTGTTTTATTTTTTGTTTTGAAAAGATAGTTTTTGTTTTTCTAAAAAAATGCTAACTTAATTTTTTTTTTGGATTTTTGATTTTTATTGAAAATTTTCAAAGGAAAAGATTTAAAAACTAAGTTAAGGAATATTTATAATTTTTTTACTTTTGGATTTTGAATTTTTTTTAAATACGCATGAACTAATGTAACTAACTGAATGTACGGGCTTAATTACAAATTTTCTTTCCTAAGTAGCTCCTAACCTAAAATTGTATAATCATACATTGTCTTAATTCAACAAAATAGTTCTCGGTTAGGTAACGAACAGGAGTTATCGGTGCACCACAAATCACCGTAGCAATGCAACCGAAGGTTTAAGTACCTTCAGAGAAACAATCGGTATAATATTAGAATCATCATAATATTTATAACTGGTTATTGCTTTATCGTGGCCTAAACATCAAGAAAATAAATTGTTCAAAGAAGACAACTTGTCAAGATACAACTAAGCCGTAGATGAGCTCGTGACTCCCTTAAAATGTCTAACCGTTATTATTAGTAAATTTCTAAGATGAAATGCAATTTATGGGCCAAGGAAGGGGTGATGAAATCTCCCACTTTATGTGAATTTGAGTTTTGCTCTTAGAAAATAAAATAAGATGAGATAAATGCAAACTGAAATTAAACGTGTATTAACAATGCAACTACAAATGCAATTTGTTCTTTTTGAATTTTTTTTAAACGCAAGCAATCAATAATGTAAAAAAATAAAAACAAGGGCTAAGGCTACGATACCAGAGCATGCATAATTATTAGCAAATTTATTTTTAAGCGGCAATTTTTTTTCTAAGCAAGCAAGCGGAGCAGTGCAATTGTTTTAGCAAGCAATTCCTCCTTTTTGATTTTCTGCTTTTGCAACCTGAAACTAAAAACACGATATATGTGTATATATATTGTGTGTGTGTGTATAAGGATGGAACTTAAAACAAATTAAACCAAAAACAAGATAAGAAAAAACAAAACAAATGAAAACAAGACAAATGGAAACAAATTCAAACAAAAACAAAACAATTGAAAGAATATCCAAACTTGTTTTTTTTTCTTTTTTTTATTTAATCAAGGAAGAATTAAAACAAGACAAGACAAAACAAATACTAACTTAACAAAGGCTAAAAAAAATAACTTAACATAAGATGATAAACTAAAAAAAATTAGATAAAACAAGCTCAAGCCTACAGCCCTATACGCTATTTTTTTATAGGGGCAGTTTGGCACAGATCCCTAATAAGTTTTAAAATACACAAAAACCCCAATAAAAAAAGTTTATAAATTAGGTCCATAGAATTAAGTTACTGAATAATAGCATACACCTATGCAATTATTCAATGAATAATTGCTGATATTTATGCAATTATATCAAAAAATTGCAGACATTTCCACAATTATTCACTGAAAAATTGCAAAACTTTCCGCAATTATTCACCATAAAATTGCAGAAATTTCCGCAATTTTTTCAAAAAGTTGCGAAAAATTCCCCAATTATTCACCAAAAAAATTGCGAAAATTTCCGCAATTATTCACCAAAATAATTGCACAAATTTATGCAACTTTTGCATATAATTGAATAAATATCTACAAATATTCAGTGAAAAATTACATAACTATATGCAATTACTTAGTAAAATTTTAGAGATCTAATTTACATACTTTTTTTTACTGGGGTTTTTGTGTATTTTGAAACTTATTAGGGACCTACGCCTAATATTCACTTTTTTATATCATAATCCTCTCTTTTATGTAAAAACAAATTGGCGATGCGAAATCAAAATCACGAGAGGAAAAGAAAACAAGGAAGTCGCGAAATCGCGGTCCCGAACTAAAGAAATTGGCGATGCGTGGGACGGTTTGGGAAAGTGGGGTTGGTAAATTGTAGTCGGCAGAGGAATGGTAAGTTGAAGCTCGAGTTGCTGTTGAGGTTGTAGAGGGTGTTTGGAGGAGGAAGCAACTGTAGGCAAGGTAATGGCTGCAGGGGAAGTGGATGGATGAATGGTGTAGCAGTATTGAACGCAAGCATTAGTTGATATTATGCAGTGAAGTTCAAGGTAATGGGGAAGTTGCTGAGAAGGGGGCAACTATTTTGAAGTGCAACAACTGCTGACGGATGAGGTTTTTTTTTGTAGTTGAATGGTAGGATACATGGCAGGGAAGTTGATGAATGATATGGTATTTGGTTGAAATGCAGTAAAGGGTGGTTAAAGTGGTGAAGGCCAGTGAAAGGAAGTAAGTGGTTGTTGAGTTGATGGCAGCAATCAGATTGGTTCAGCACTGATATGGAGTGGCTAGTTGAATTGTGAATGCAAGGGGGAGGGGCAGTACAATAGTAGAGGAGGAAGTAGGTTAGATCGTTGTTTGTGAAGTGTGCACTGGGGATTGTGGAGTTTGTGAAGCTGTCAGCAAGGTGATGCTGGAGTGTGTGGCAAGGAGTTTGATGATGTTAGTTAGTGCTTAGGTGGAGGAGCAGTGGACGGGTATGTGCAGGGAGATGATGGTTTATGTACCAGTGTACTGTGCAAGTAGTAAATGGAATGGAAAAGTTGTTGATAGGGGAAAGTTTATGGCAGTAGAGGTAAAGCACGGTTTTGATGAATTGGTGGCAGTTTAATGAAGTAGAAGTGTGGATGTATGAGATGGCGAGGGGGTGACGTTCGATGGTCTGGGGATGGTGTGCGAACAGAGATGATGGAATTGGTTGTTGCTGTTAGCACAGGAGGTGGCAGAGGCGAGGTTGGTTGCTGAATAGATGTAAATGTATGAAATAGAAGTGACAATGTATATCAAGTTGCTGATGTATGAAACGTATATGAAATGGATGTACGAAATGGAGTAGAGATGGTTGCTGATGGTATATCAAGTTGTGACAGTGTATGTGACAGGGGTTGCTGATGATTGAACTGTCGAGTTGTAGTTTCTTATATGGAGAATGTGCAATGATGGTATATGACAGTAATGGTGATGAGGGAGGCTGTTGTAGACTGGATATTGTGGAGCTGAAGTGTTGATTTGGTGTGTGTGCATAGTGAATGGATGAACAAGGTAGAGAATGTTTATGAAAAAGGCAGCCACAAGGCAGTATTGATGGGTTTGTTTGGTTGTATGTCAGTGGTGTTACGGTGAGTGTGATGACTTGTGACTGTAGTGAGTGCCAGTTGGAGGTATATAAGGGGAAGATGGTAGAGATATGTATGTCACTGGTGGTTTGTATGTGAAGTTGAGGGTGTGTACTGTTGCACTGAGATGGTGGAGTATGAAGGAAGAAATGTGCACAGTGTTTTGAGAATTAACCAAGGCAATGTAACAGTGGTTTGGCAAGGAGAGGCATCAGTGTTTGTATAATTGCAGGTCTGGACTGGTGGGTGGTTTGCATGGTGTGGTGCTGGGTAGAATGGCAGGTTGATATTGTTAGAAATCTCAAAATAAGGGTGAATGAGATATGTCTCACATCGCCAAAAATATGTTCATTTTATGGTTTATATAGTATACTCTCAATCCTTGTATTGGACCTTAGGATTGGGTAATTTGTGCGAGGGAAGGATCCATATGGCTATGGACGTGCGCGTCGCCGCTCGCTCGATCGAACTGGGCCGGGTCCAATAAGAGTGGACTGTGTTATATTTTTGTTGTACAGAAGTGAACGGTTTTGTACCGTTTAAATTCAAAAAGAAGCGACTGTTGGATTGAACGCGACTGTTGCAAACCGCAACAGCTTTTAGCCGTTGCAAACGAAGAGACGCGATTGTCGCAAACCACAACAGTTTCTATCCGTTGCAAACGAAGAAACGCGACTGTTGCAAACCGCAACAGTTTCTGGCCGTTGCAAACGAAGAGACGCGACCGTTGCGAACCGCAACAGTTTTCGGCCATTGCGAACGAAGAGGCGTGACTGTTGCGAACAACAACAGTTTTCGGCCGTTGCGAACGAAGAGGCGCGACTGTTGCAAATATCAATAGTTTTTCGGCCGTTGCAAAACAAAGAGGCGCGACTGTTGCGAACAGTAATGCTTTTTGGCGTTGCAAATGAAGGGATGCTACTCTTCTCAACGGGTGTAGCCATTGGGAATTCGGGTATAAATAAGGAGGAAACCTGATCACTTTTCTCACTCAGTCAATTCCAAATTTTCTCTTCTTCCTCTTCGTTTCTTAATATCTGTAATCCGTGCGCTTTTGCATATCACATAGAAGATCATACACATCACAATTTCGAACAGATCACGTCTATTGTATCTTGGGAGACTTTGAATAAAGTTTTAAGGAAATTGTTACGACAAGCCTCAGACATAATTTTCTTCTTCAATCGGTTAGATTTCTAGTTGATTTATATATATATCGTTATATATATATATCGTTTTCTTTCTGTGTTGTACTATTTCTTTAAATAGTATAATGTTTGATTTAGCACTATAGTTATTATTGCTACAGTTGTTACTTTGTTGTTGTAATTAATTACAACATACTTAGTGTTTAAATAACTAATACAGAATTTCACGGTATTGAAAATCTGAGTTGTAAACTTGTGAAACAAGTGTATTATTGATTCGTCTCTGTTTTGGTATACTAGATGTATAACATCTTAAGACTTTATTGTTTTCGCTAAAACAGAGATGGCAACAGTTGAAATATCAACAAAGGTTACTACTCACAACCAGGCCTGATCCGTTCAAAGAAGATGGTGATGACTTCATAACATGGCTAAATCAAATGCTATTTTATCTCACCACACTCGGTCTGCAATGGTATCTCGAGGAAAAGGAACCGATTCCTGCACCAGGCAAGGAATCAGATGTTGATATGTGAAAGCATTCTGATTTTCTATGCAGAAACTATATTCTGAATTGTCTCGACAAGGTGCTATACAATGTATATCAGCCTCTAAAGACAGCAAAAGCACTCCGGAATGCACTTTCCACGAAGTACAAGACGCAGAATATTAGTCTTAATAAATTCATTGTAGATAAATTCATGGACTACAAGATGGTTGACTCCAAACCGATGACTGCTCAACTGCATGAACTGTAAATCATCATTCATGAACTCGAAGCGGAATGTCATAAGGTTGGAGAATCGTTTTTGGTTGAAGCCAACACGAGAAAACTGCCGCCGTCATGGAGAGATTACCACAATTATCTAAAGCCTAAGAAAAATAAAATCTTTTTACAGGATCTCATAGTCCGGCTAAAAATTGAGGCAGATAACCGTGAACTTACAAAACCAAGCGAGGAGGCATTTGTGGCTGAAGGGTCAATGACCAAAAACAAAAAGAAGAATTTCCAAAAGAAAAGGAAAGCTCTAGACAACAAACCAAATGACAACAAACGAACCAAAAAGTTTAATGGTGAGTGTTGGGTTTGTGGAAAGATTGGACATACCGCTAAAGATTGCAGACACAAAAAGGAACGCAACAAAAAGGCAAATATAGTAAACAACATGGAAGCAGACGAGTCCAACTTCTCGGTAGTTTTATCTGAATGCAATTTGGTTCAGAATTCTAACCAATGGTGGGTAGACACAGACGCTACTCTTCATGTCTGCTCTGACAAATTCATGTTTTCTACATAACAGAAATTCGATCACGAAGAAAAACTCTATATGGATAATTCTGCAGTATTCATGATCAAAGGAAGTGGCACAGTAATCCTCAAGTTTACTTCTCGGAAAACTGTCAAGTTGAATGACGTGCTCCACGTTCCAGACATAAACAAGAATCTCATCTCTGGTGTAGTACTGTCGAAGAAAGGATTCAAAATGGTGTTCGAGTCAGACAAGATGGTTCTGTCCAAAGCTGGAATGTATATCGAAAGTGGATATTTAAGTGATGGCCTATTTAAGGCAAATGTAGCCGTTATCGGCAATAAAGCTATGTATTCTGATTGTGCTATTAATAAAATTGAAGTTTCTTACTTGCTTGAGCACGAAATTTTACCATGGCATGATCGATTGGGACACATAAATTTCTGAAAAATGAAAACATTATCAACTTGTGATTAATTTCGAAATTCCAAGTAGATAAGAACTACAAATGTGAGACATGTGTAGAAGCAAAAATGGTTAAAAAAACCATTCCAATCTATTGATAGACGCACCGAACCACAAGGTTTGGTTCACATAGATTTATGAGATTTTAAATCATTACCTACAAGAGGTGGGAAAAAGTACTTTATTACGTTTATTGACGATTATACGCGATATTGCTATGTATATCTTTTGAATAGTAAAGATGAAGTAGTTACATCATTTATAAAGGACAAGGCTGAGGTAGAAAATCAATTAAATAAAAAGATCAAGATATTGAGATCTGATCAAGGTGGAGAATATGAAGCACCATTTGAACAGTTCTGTGCCGAAAATGGTATAATTCATCAAACGGTAGCTCCATATTCACCACAACAAAATGGTGTAGCCGAGAGGAAGAACAGAACGTTAAAAGACATGATTAATGCCATGCTTTTAACCTATGGTCTACCGACGAACTTGTGGAGGGAAGCCTTAAATATGTCTAATCGCATATTAAACAAAGTCCCTCACAATAAAACAAAAACAATTCCCTATGAGATTTGGAAACGACACAAACCAAGCTTTAAATACGTCAAAGTGTGGGGGTGCTTGGCAAAAGTTCTAGTTCCGCCTCCCAAGAGAGTCAAACTTGGACCAAAAACAGTATATTGTGACTATCTAGGGCCAACTCAAAATAGTAGTGCCTACAGATTTTTGGTATTCAAGTCTGATATAACTGATATTCATGTAAATACAATCATGGAATCTAGAGATGCCTCATTCTTTGAACACGCGTTCCTCCACAAAAGGAATGAACGGAATAATGTCCCTAAAAGGACAAGAGAAGAATCAAGCAGTTCACATGAAGATGAAACTCATCATGAGATTGAGGAAGTTGAACCAAGAAGAAGCGTAAAGGCTAGGACTTCCAAGACATTTGGGTCGGATTTTTTCACATATGTGGTAGAACACGAACCTCAAACGTACAAGGAAGCAATTTCATCTTCTGAATCTTCATGTTGGAAAGAAGCAATCCAAAGTGAAATTGATTCAATTCTAAGTAACAAAACTTGGGAAATTGTTGATATTCCATTTGGAATAAACCTATTGGCTATAAATGGATTTTCAAGAAGAAAATGAAAGCAGATGGCTCTATCGATAAGTATAAAACCAGATTAGTAGCCAAAGAATATTGTCAAAAAGAAGAAGTAGACTTCTTTGATACATATTCGTTGGTAACACGAATAACCTCTATAAGAATGCTAATAGCGATTTCATCGATCTACAATCTAGAAATTCATCAAATAGATGTAAAGACAATGTTCTTAAATGGAGATCTCGATGAGGAGATCTACATGGAGCAACCTGAAGGTTTGGTTTCCAAAGGAAATGAAAACAAAGTCCGTAGATCAGTAAAATCACTGTACGGACTAAAATAAGCTCCAAAATATGGCACACAAAATTTGATAGTGTCATGATAAAAAATGGTTTTCGTATAAATGAATGCGATAAATGTGTTTATTGTAAACAAATTGGACAATCATATGTGATGATTTGTTTATATGTAGACGATATGTTAGTATTTGGTCCAAACACTCAGGTATAGAGACCATAAAGAAGATGTTAATTAGCAATTTCGATATGAAAGGCTTAGGCGTTGCAGACTTTTTTTGGGAATCAAAATAATAAGAACACCTAATGGAATTGAATTATCTCAGTCACACTATGTATACAAAGTGATTGAAAAATTTCAAAATTTTGGAATTAAAGGAGTAAGAACATCTTTTAATCCATCAAAAGTATTGCATAAAAACACTAATGAGAGTGTAATGCAACTGGAATACTCTCGTAGGATGTCTCATGTATCTCATGAATTGCACAAGACCAGATATAGCTTATGCAGTAAGTCTACTGAGCAGGTATACAAGCAATCCAGGAAAGGAATACTGTAAAGCACTAATGAGAGTGCATAGATATTTAAAAAATACCACAAATTATTTCTTACATCATGGAAAATATCCTACTGTCTTAAAAGGATATAGTGATGCAAACTGGATTGCTGATTCACAGGAATCAAAATCAACGAGTGGTTATGTATTTACCTTAGCAGGGGCAGCAGTGTCATGGAAATCTACTAAACAAACATGCATAGCTCAATCCACTATGGAATCGGAGTTCATCACTTTAGATAAAGCAGGCGAAGAAGCAGAATGGCTTCGTCATTTTTCAGAAGATATTCATTTTGGCCTAAACCTGTACCGGCCATATGCATACACTATGATAACTAAGCTGCGCTAAGCAAAGCGCACAACTTTGTGTATAATGGAAAGTCATGACACATTCGTCGACGCCATAATACAGTTAGGTAGTTACCCTCAAATGGAACTATTTCCATGGATTATGTAAGAACAAATGATAACCTAGCGGATCCATTTACTAAAGGTTTATCAAGAGAGAAAATTGACTGTGCATCGAGGGGAATGGGTTTAAAAGCCTAAACCACCAAGAGTTATCTTATACGGAAACCTATCCTAGAGACCGGAGATCCCGCGGACTAGGATCAATATGCAAACTAGTTCTGAGTAACTCAAAATGCAATGCATTTTCTTGGACATAGTCCAACTCCATTCCTATGGTGCACAATGTAAATGCATGCCTACATAAGTATTTAAAGGTTAAAACTATGTTTTTCAATGATGACCATATCTTCAATATAACATATGGGGTATATTTAGGATACTCTTAATGATTGCGATCACCTATGTTAGTGTGAGCTGGGTCGGCTCTACGAGAATATTAAAGGCTTTTATTCTCTAAAAACACTCGCAGAAGAGAAAATTGTTCAGGACCAAAATGAACACAACCAAGTGATTGGACGTGAAGGGAAATAATGCTTTGTAAAGCTTATTTCCTGGTTATAGAATAATGGCTGACTGTTCAAGATGAAATAATTCACCGATTAGCCAAGTATATCCGATAAGTTTTAACTAGGGAAAGTTCAAAGTGAAATATCTACTTATCCTCGATATAGCATTATTTTCGTATGAACTGTGTGATATTACACTTTGTGTGGGGGAGACATATATAGTCATTCATGTAGGGGATTGTTAGAATTCTCAAAATAAGTGTGAATGAGATATGTCCCACATCGCCAAAAATATGTTCATTTTTTGGTTTATATAGTGTATCCTTAATCCCTATATTGGCCCTTAGGGTTAGGTAATTTTGTGCGAGTGAGTGGACCTATATGGCCATGGACTAACACGCGTGCGCGCGCCGCCGCCCTCCCGTCCGACCGACAGAACCGAGCCGGGTCAGGTGCGGATGTGGGTCCAATAAGATTGGACCGTGTTATATTTTTGTTGTACAGAAGTGAAAGGTTTTCTACCATTAAAATTCAAAAAAAAGCGACTACTGGATTGGACGCGACTGTTACAAACCGCAACAGTTTCTGGCCGTTGCAAACAAAGAGACGCGACTATTGCAAACGACAACAGTTTCTGGCTGTTGCAAAAGAAGAAACGCGCTGTTGTAAACCGTAACAGCTTCTAGCCGTTGCAAATGAAGAGATGCGACTGTTGCGAACCACAACAGTTTCTAGCCTTTGCAAACGAAGAGGCGCGACTATTGCGAACAACAATAGTTTTCGCCGTTGCAAATGAAGCAGCGCGACTGTTGCAAACAGTAACAGTTTTCGACCGTTGCAAAACAAAGAGGCGTGTCTGTTGCGAACAGTAACGATTTTTAGCGTTGCAAATGAAGGGATGTTACTATTCTCAATGGGTGTAGCCATTGGAAATTCGACTATAACTAAGGACGAAACCTGATCACTTTTCTCACTCAATCAATTTTGAATTTTCTCTTCTTCCTCGTCGTTTCTTAATATCTACAATCCATGCGCTTTTGCATATCACACAGAAGATCATACACATCACAATCTCGAGCAGATCACGTCTGTTGTATCTTGGAAGACTTTGAATAAATTCTTAAGGAAATTATTACGACAAGCCTCATAAGTAATTTCCTTCTTCAGCCGGTTAGATTTCTAGTTGATTTATATATATATATATATATCGTTTTATTTCTGTGTTGTACTATTTATTTAAATAGTATAACATTTGATTTAGCACTATAGTTATTATTGCTATATTTGTTACTTTGTTGTTGTAATTAATTACAACATAGTGTTAAAATAACTAATACAGAATTACAAAGTAGTGGAAATCTGAGTTGTAAACTTGTGAGACAAGTTTATTATTGATTCGTCTCTGTTTTGGTATACTAGACGTATAACATCTTAAGACTTTATTGTTTTCGCTAAAATAGAGATGACAATAGTTGAACTATCAACAAAGGCTACTACTCACAGCCAGGCCTGATCCGTTCAAAGGAGATGGTGATGACTTCATAACATGGCAAAATCAAATGCTATTTTATCTCACCACACTCGATCTGCAACGGTATCTCGAGGAGGAGGAACTGATTCCTACACCAGGCAAGGAATCGGATGTTGATATGTGGAAGCATTCTGATTTTCCATGTAGAAACTATATTCTGAATTGTCTCGACAAGGTTCTACACAAAGTATATCAGCCTCTAAAGACAGCAAAAGCTCTTTGGAATGCACTTGCCATGAAGTACAAGATGCAGAATATCAGTCTTAAGAAATTCATTGTAGAAAAATGCATGGACTACAAGATGGTTGACTCCAAACCGGTGACTGCTCAACTGAATGAACTGCAAATCACTTTTCATGAACTCAAAGCGGAAGGTCATAAGGTTGGAGAATCATTTTTGGTTGAAGCCATCATAGGAAAACTGCCACCGTCATGGAGAGATTATCGCAACTATCTAAAGCATAAGAAAAATGAAATCTCTTTACAGGATCTCATAGTCCGACTAAGAATTGAGATAGATAACCATGGAGTTACAAAAACAAGCGAGAAGGCATTTATGGATGAAGGGTCAAAGACCAAAAACAAATAGAAGAATTTTCAGAAGAAAAGGAAAGCTCCAGACAACAAATCAAAAGACAACAAACGAACCAAAAAGTTTAATGGCGAGTGTTAGGTTTGTGAAAAGGTTGGACATGCCGCTAAAGATTGCAAACACAAAAAGGAATGCAACAAAAAAGGCAAGTATAGTAGACAACATGGAAGTACACGAGTCTAACTTCTCAGCAGTTGTATCTGAATGGTTCAAAATCCTAACTAATGGTGGATAGACACAGGCGCTACTTAACATGTCTGCTCTGATAAATCCATGTTATCTACATATCAGAAATTCGATCACGAAGAAAAACTCAATATGGGTAATTCTGCAATATTTATGATCGACGGCAGTGGCATATTAATCCTCAAGTTTTCTTCTGGAAAAACTGTCAAGTTGAATGACGTGCTCCACGATCTAGACATAAGCACGAATCTCATCTCTGGTGCAGTACTATCGAAGAAAGGATTCAAAATGGTGTTCGAGCCAGACAAGATGGTTCCATCCAAAGCTGGAATGTATATCGAAAGGAGATATTTATGTAATAGCCTATTTAAGGCAAATGTAGCGTTATCAGCAATAAAACTATGTATTTTGATTGGGCTATTAATAAAAATGAAGTTTCTTAATTGCTTGAGCATGAAATTTTATTATGGCATGATCGATTGGGACACTTCAATTTCCAAAAAATGAAAACATTATCAAACTTGGGATTAATTCTGAAATTCCATGTAGATAAGAACTACAAATGTGAGACATGTGTAGAAAAAAAAAGGTTAAAAAACATTTCAATCTGTTGATAGAAGCACCGAACCACTAGGTTTGGTTCATACAGATTTATGTGATTTTAAATCGTTACCTACAAGATGTGGGAAAAATTACTTTGTTACGTTTGTTGACGATTATACGCGATATTTCTATGTATATCTTTTGAATAGTAAAGATGAAGCGGTTACATCATTTATAAAGTACAAGGCTGAGGTAGAAAATCAGTTAAATAAAAAGATCAAGATATTGAGATCTGATCGAGGTGGAGAATATGAAGCACCATTTGAACAGTTCTGTGCCGAAATGGTATAATTCATCAAAAAACAGCTCCATATTCACCACAACAAAATGATGTAGCCGAGAGGAAGAACAAAACATTAAAAGACATGATTAATGCTATGCTTTTAACCTCTGGTCTACCGGCGAACTTGTGGGGGGAAGCCTTAAATATGTCTAATCACATATTTAACAAATCCCTCACAATAAAACAGGAACAATTCCATATGAGATTTGGAAAGGACACAAACCAAGCTTTAAATACGTCAAAGTGTGGGGGTGCTTGGCAAAAGTTCCATTTCCGCCTCCCAAGAGAGTCAAACTTGGACCAAAAACAGTAGATTGTTACTATCTAGGGCCAGCCCAAAATAGTAATGCCTACAGATTTTTGGTATTCAAGTCTGATATAGCTGATATTCATGTAAATACAATCATGGAATCTAGAGATGCCTCATTCTTTTAAGACATGTTCCCCCACAAAAGGAATGAAGGGAATAATGTCCCTAAAAGGACAAGAGAAGAATCAAGCAATTCACATGAAGATGAAACTCATCATGATATTGTGGAAGTTGAACCAAGAAGAAGCGTAAGGGCTAGGACTTCCAAGACGTTTGGTTTGGATTTTTTCACATATGTGTTTGAACATGAACCTCAAACGTACAAGGAAGCAATCTCATCTTTTGAATCTTCATATTGGAAAGAAGCAATGCAAAGTTAAATTGATTCAAATCTAAGTAATAAAACTTTGGAAATTGTTGATATTCCACCTAGAATAAAACCTATTGGCTGTAAATGGATTTTCAAGAAGAAAATGACAACAGATGGATCTATCGACAAGTGTAAAACCAGATTAGTAGCCAAAGGATATCGTCAAAAAGAAGAAGTAGACTTCTTTGATACATATTCGACGGTAACACGAATAACCTCTATAAGAATGCTAATGGCGATTGCATCGATCTATAATCTAGAAATTCATCAAATGGATGTAAAGACAGCATTCTTAAATGGAGATCTCGATGAGGAGATCTATATGGAGCAACCTGAAGGTTTTATTTCCAAAGGAAATGCAAAAAAGTCCATAGATTAGTAAAATCACTATATTGACTAAAACAAGCTCCAAAACAATGGCACGCAAAATTTGATAGTGTCATGATTAAAAATGATTTTCGTATAAATGAATGCGATAAGTGTGTTTATTGTAAACAAATTGGACAATCATATGTGATGATTTGTTTATATATATATGTTAGTATGTGGTCCATAATAGAGACCATAAAGAAGATGTTAATTAGCAATTTCGATATGAAAGACTTAGGAGTTGCGGACGTTATTTTGGGAATCAAAATAATAAAAACACCTAATGGAATTGAATTATCTCAGTCACACTATGTACACAAAGTGATTGAATAATTTCAAAATTTTGGAATAAAAGGAGTAAGAACACCTTTTAATCCTTCAGAAGTACTGCATAAAAACACTAATGAGAGTGTAATGCAACTGAAATACTCTCGTGTAATAGGATGTCTCATGTATCTCATGAATTGTACAAGACCAGATATAGCTTATACAGTAAGTCGACTGAGCAGGTAGACGAGCAATCCAGGAAAGAAACACTAAAAAGCACTAATGAGAGTGTTTGGATATTTAAAAAATACCACAAATTATTCCTTACAATATGGAAAATATCATGCCGTCTTAGAAGGATATAGTGATGCAAACTGGATTGCTGATTCAGAGGAATCAAAATCAACGAATGGTTATGTATTTATCTTAGCAGGGGCAGCAGTGTCATGGAAATCTACTAAACAAACATGCATAGCTCGATCCACTATGGAATCGGAGTTCATCGCTTGAGATAAAGTAGGCGAAGAAGCAGAATTGCTTCGTCATTTTTTAGAAGATATTCCATTTTGGCCTAAACCTGTATCGGCCATATGCATACACTGTGACAACCAAGCTGCGCTAAGCAGAGCGCACAACTTTGTGTATAATGGAAAGTCACGACACATTCGTCGACACCCTAACACAGTTAGGCAGTTACTCTCAAATGGAACTATTTCCATAGATTATGTGAGAACAAATGATAACCTAGCGGATCTATTTACTAAAGGTTTATCAAGAGAGAAAATTGACTGCGCATTGAGGGGAATGAGTTTAAAAGCCTAAACCACCAAGAGTTATCTTATACGGAAACCTATCCTAGCGACTGGAGATCCCACGGACTAGGATCAATAGGCAAACCAATTCTGAGTAACTCAAGACGTAATGCATTTGCTTGGACATAGTCCAACTCCATTCCTATGGTGCACAATATAAATGCATGCCTATAGAAATATTTAAAGGTTTGTTTTTTAATGATGGCCATATCTTGAATATAACAAGTGGGATATACGTTGGATACTCTTAATGGTTGCGATCACCTATGTTAGTATGAGCGAGGTCGGCTCTATGAGAATATTTGTGACGACCCGACTTCCACTACCCAGAAAGACGCGTCATCTTTAAGAAAGAAAGGGATAGAAAAGAGAATAGAAAGAAGAGAAGAAAGAAACAACACATCAGAATCTAACAGCGGAACGAATAAACTATATTAATAACATAAATATTACATAGTATCATATACATCAGAGATACACAGCATAATCAATTCATACTAGACAGTTATAAACACCTGTCTAGTTATACAACTCAATACAACTCAAAATAACAACTCAGAGAACACACAGCGGAATACTCTATAGCTATACGCAGAAGCCTCCTGCTCCATTGCTTCTTCAGAATTCGTCAAGCCAACCTAAAATCCTAACCTGAATTCCCTTGGCTACTCATAAAAATTTGAGTACCCAAGAGTTTAAGAAAAACAGAATAAACTCCGGGTCAGACATGGGTCTGGTGTGAGTAAACGGTTAAAGTTGCTTAACTTTAAAAAAAGCTTTTGAAAAGAAAAGGTATCACGTAAGACTTCCCACACATAAACATGGAAAAAAAATTACCTTACGCTAACCAAAACATTTGATAGGAAATTCTATGATATTATAATAGTGTCTAGGGTTTTCAAGTAAATAAGAAATAGCCGAAATTGTTACATTTATTAAATTCCAGCTACCAGCCACAAAAGTGGGTAATACAATCAAAACCGTTGGCACTTATTGGATTTTGGATTCCATACAATGGCAGGGCTACTGGGGTACCGCCCGTCACAGTACGTGGCCTAGATCACCGTACCGAGGATCACTCCCGACCCCCTGCAACACAAATCCGGACCCGTTCCTTACTGAACAGTTCCAAATAAGACAACCCCGACGGTTGTAGCTATTCAACCGTCCACACAGCCGAAATAAAAGGGACCTCTAGACAGGGGTAAATCTTACTCTCCAGTGGGTGCGACCCATGAAGCTTTGCTGCACCTCCCCTGTTTTAGCCATTCCCGGTTGATGAGGCTTGAGGTTACGATTACCTTTATAGGACATATCACTTAGAATGCTCATCGTCCACCTGACGATGTTCTGAAAGCATTCAATCCATACAAGTTCGTTCCGGGTTCGAACGAAACCGAAGGCATTATCTCGTTACACTCATTTTGGAATCACCCTCAGAGTTAACGACAATAACCCTTGCACTCTAAATCACCATCTCGAATCTATAAGATCTATTCTGTCAAACTCATTACGGAATCACCCGCAGAGTTATACTGACGTATAGCCCTTACACCTCGAGTCTTCACTCGCTCCACTTAGATTCACGTCCTAACGTTATTTGGAATCGATGTGGTTTTCGGATATCCAAATATGGAAATCCGATCCCGGTCTCATCGTAATCCAAAGCGTGTCCTTTAGGTCCAAGTTGTTTTAAAGGTTTTAAAACAATTCAATACAGTATATATATACACACAGATAAATAACTCACATATCAATAATTGATGATCAGCATTATCAAATAACAGGTAATCCACATTATCAATATCATAATAGATAATCCATATACCAACATCCAAATTGATAATCACAATTCAACCAAGCATCCATATCACACAACCATACTTATCTCATTACTGAGATCACAAAGCATTCAAGACAATCAATGTCATCCAATCATTCATAAGCAATGATTAACTCAAACCACAATATAATTAATTTAAACGGAATTAAATTAACTATCTCTAACTCTAATTAATTTAAAGTGAATTAAATTAATTACCTAACCACTTAATTAATTTAAAATTAATTAAATTAATTACCTTCATCAAAATAAATCTTGCTTAAATTAACATTAGTTAAATCAATTAATTAATCCTAATCAGCCTTGATTAATTAACTCTTAATAAAGTAATTAATCCTTAATTATTTTCATTAATCATATCAATTAATGAACCTTAATTAATTAATCATGCTTAGATTAATTGCTTAAATTTAATCAACTTAAATACAGTAATTAATTATTCTTAATTACTTCTTAATTACTTTATAAATCCTTTGATTTAATACCCAAGTAATAATCCTTTAATTACTTTAACAAGTAACTATTCAAAAATTATTTCCAAATCAGTAATTTATCTAACTCAATTACCTCTGTAATAAATCAATTACTTATCTTAAGTAATCAACCTTATCAAAACTTATTAAGTAAACATACTTAATCTTTTATCAAGTGACTATATTTAATTAATTATCAAATTAATTAACTTACTTGATTTCACTCATCTCATAAAACAATATTGAGTAATTCATCCCTAATTACTCATTAACTCAAATTAATCTTCAATTATCAGATTAATTATCTCCAATTATTAATTAATAAACCTTAATTATTAATCAATCCTTTAATACAAAGTAATTAATCACTAATTACTTTTATAATTAATTAATTAAACTTAATTAACTAATTAATTAACTCTTAATCATTAATTATTAAACTTAATTATTAATTAACAATCTTAATTACAAATTAATTAATCCATAAATATATTAATTAATCCTCAATTAAAATTAATTAATTAACCTTAAATAAAATTAGTTAATTAATTCTTAATTAACTAGCATTATAGATTAATAATCCTTTAATTATTAACTAAGAAAACTCAATTAAGACTTAATAAAACCTTTATTAATTTATTACTATTTTAATTAACTCTTAATTACTTAGTTAATAAGTAATTACAATTTAATTAATCATTTGACATTAATTGAATTATCATCTTAATTAATAGTTAATTAAATAATTAATTATACTTAATTAATTACTTAATTAACCCCTCTTAAAATAATAATTAAATAAATGAATTAAGTTAAAGTTTTCTTAATTAACTATCTAATTATAAATTATTAATACTTAATTATTATTTAAGATAAAATATTATCTTAAAAATCTTGAAACCTTTATTAAATTAAATTAAATTATAAAGAAAACATTAATTACTTCTCTAATTATTAACAAATCTAATTTCCTTTATCCTTCCAAAATAAGTTTGAAAACAACCTTAGCTAAAACATTTAACAAATCATATAAATTTCATTTATAAAACAATTCAATTTCAAAAACAAGAATTTTACTTTAATTTAAACTATTTAAAGTTAAAAACTTATTCATTTAAATTTTAGATTTTTGTTAACACTTTATTTTGGGTTCAACCCTTACTGGAAACTAAGAAAACAAAGCTCAAGGATTTTAAATCCTTAAAACTGTTTAAATAAAACTTAAAAAAAAAACTGTTTAAAACAAAACAGTTAAACACAACACAACAACACCCTATAACCACGCGAGCTATAACCCGAGCCATAACTAAATGTACCCGAGTTATTCCCCGAGTCTTCTCCCTTATTACCCTAACTATACCCAGTATCCAACTCCAAAGCAAAATCCAAAACAACTGACACCACCATCCCCACCGTGCAACCTGCACCGTTGCCCGACCTTCTCCAGTCAACGGCAACACCTCCGGCAAATCACCCTAGCACCTCGCAAGCCCCTACGACCAACAGAACGACACTTCAAGCTTTGAATCACAATCGAGTTCATCAGGTGACTGAACTCAAAAACCCATCACCAGAAAACCCAAAAATCGTCGCCGCCGATCATCATTAAGCAACACAACCCCGGCCTTAGCTTGCTGACTCACCGCGCAAGCTTCTCCCCAAAAATCATACAGCTCGATTCAATTTTGGGTATGCAGAAATCAAATTTACAGTAGGCTTTCAAAAACTAGGTTTAAATCAATCTAAGGAAAAAATCAAAACCCACGATGATTAATAAATTCTTCAATGATTTTTGCTAAACACTCTGATGCAAATACTAACTCCATTAACCAACTCAAGCATTCCAGATTCACATATTAACAGAGATCACCAAAAATCTATTTCCAGATAAAACCCCAAATTCCCACATTTTACTTCATTTAAAAACCTGATTTTGATTTCAAAAATCATAACTTCCAACATCAATTCAATCTATATAGATGAATCAGAGAATTGTGTTAATTGATTTCTAACATATTTTATAAAGTTTGTACTGTAACCATATCTTCCCAGTTACTACATATCTAAAAACATGTTTAAGTAATTTTAGATTATAGTTCATACTTAAACAAACTTAATTTGTTTGAGAATCCTCAGGCCCCTCAGAAATCAGAGAAGAATTAAAAGAATTTTCCAAAATTTTACTCTGAATCATGCAACAGAGAGGTGACATACATATACCAGGCATGCATACGCAAATAAAATCACATCCACAAAAGTACACACATGCAGTTATCATTTCACAAAGATTTTATAAGCAACAATTATCAATCAACTTTATGTTTAGAATTAAATGTTTACTCACCTCAACCTAGTGCAGAGTTTGTTGTTGATGATAGAACTGGAAATTGCTTTAATACTCGGTTCCTTTATTGACTGAGATGATTCAACTTGAAACAGGAAGGATCAAAGCATTGCAGGTTGAATACTACAAATTGTTTAAAATCTATGAATTGGTTTCAGGCTCTTTGAATCATTTTGCAAATTTGGGTTTAACTGTGATGCTTCCAGATTAACAAATTTGCAGAATTTGTTTTTGAAGATTGATCAGGTTTATGTTTTTCTTTTGAATTGAACAAGCTTTGAGTTGAGGAGTGCTTCAGGTTTTAATATGAGCGTGGATTAATTGAGGAATTGCTTGAGAAATTGTTTTGAAGATTTTTGGTTTACAGGTTGTTTGAAATCTGGGTAGTGAATTTACAGGTTTTAGATTTTGAATTTGAGAAAATTCCAGGTTTTGGTTTGAGGATTTGATTCAAGACTGATTTTTTTTTCTTCTTCTTCTTAGAAATGAACTTAGATTTTGAAAGAAAAAGGAAATGAAGAGAAGGTAGGGGTTTATGTAAATTAATTTCAGATTTAATAAAAATTAAAAGAAAATTAAAATAATGTGACACTTGTCTCTTTACTAACACAAATGGTTTACACTTGTTAATAAAGTGTTTTAAAAGTAAACACTTGTCAATATTAATTTCTATTCTAATTTTAAAGAAATTTAAAAGCATTTTTAAAATTATTCTCCTAATTACTAATATGTTTCTTAAATTTAAAAATACACTTATACATTTATAAATGTATGTTATTTTATACAAAATAAAATCTTGAAAAAGAAATGAAACCAAATAAAATTTAAATAAAATTATACAACATTTCAAACTTACTTTAAAATATTATTTCAAAAGCCTTGCATTTATTTTATAAAATTAATACAAATCAAATTTCTAATTAAAAGAAATAAAACCAATCTTATTTTAATTAAAAACATTACCTATATATTTTAAACTCAAACTATATTACTAATATGTATGTATACTCTTGAATTCAAATTTAGATTCATTTCAAAGTCAAATTTAAAAAAAATCAAATCTAAAATAAATTTAAATATAAACATCTATTTTAAAATAAGCTCATTATTATTTACAAATAATATATCCTATTTTAAAATCAATTTAAAATACACAAATTCAAATATACAGATATAAATGCATTTTAAACACACTTATAAATTTTGAAAACAATAAATCTATTTAAAATTTATTTATACAATAAAATAATTATTCTTATTATAAAACCAATTTATAACAATAATTAAAACATTACCTGATTAATTATCTTTAAAAATAACAATTTTATCAATTTCAAATAATTAAATTAACAGATTATCAGCATTTTAAACTCCTGGAAATTCCGGGATATTACAATCTTCCCCCCTTAACAGAATTTCGTCCTCGAAATTTAAAACAAAGATAATCCAAAGTTTTATTTTAACCAATTCAAACATTCTTATCAGCTATACACTATCAATCAAACAAACAATTTCATCCAAACAACCAATTCAATCCAACAACACTAGCTATCCGGACACAGATCCGGATAAACTTCCTAAAATATCTCGAGTTTCCCCAGTACAGACACAGGGATACTCGCTCTACTAAACCCAAACTAGCTATACTTATAAGCTACTGAGTTCCCACTCAGCTAGATCTATAATCTACCCAAGATACCAGACCATAGACAAGTCTGATCAACAACTAAAACCTCACAAAACTACTGGTCTCAAAAACCAGTGATGATCAAACATGTACTCCCTCAGAGACACGTGAAATAATCTTGAATTCCAGTCTTCCAAACTGGCAATTCAACTCTTCAAACCAAAGCACCGATCTTTACAAAAACTCAGAAGAATCCAATACCTCGAAGATCACCTCAAAATCTCACCAAATCTTATTGCTTCCTTTACCAGAGGAAACTCAACAACATCGAAGTCTCCAACTCCGAATTCCAAATTCTTCCGTCACTTAACCTCAAAAACTTTACCCGATGATCCGGGCTGCCTACAGATCCTTCCCGATCAGCTTAACCTTCGCTGATACTTCTACAACTAACTGGATCAACTCACAAACTGATCTTACAAGATCAATCCACCATCAAAACCAAACCTTTCTATCAATACTAGAAAACAACTTCTCCCATTTAGAAAAGACCGAACAGAATCACTTGCCAACTTGCCTTAGATTCTGAAAAATAAATTCAGTAGAAACTCTCTAATCCAAAATACTGCAATTCCCAGTTGCTTTTACTCAAGAGCAACAACCACCTTGCTTCCGCTGCACAACTCTGATCTGGAGCAGATGAAATGCCCTCGAATGAATACAGGCACAAACTAAACATCACATCACAGAAATAAGGTTCAACAGAAATTCCAAGAGATACAGAGCTGCTTCACCGAACACCCAACCTAGGAGACAGCCTTCTACCCAGCTGAATCACCATATTACTCCTAACATCAAGTCGATTCAGAACTCTAACTCTAATGCGGATAAATCTCTAACTTTCCTTGAAGATATATCCAGGAAAACTCAGAGAATCCAAGAGAACACTCAAACAATCGCAAGTCACTTTTGCGATCACCCAATCTAATATCTAAGATACTGTTCCCTCTCCACTAATCAGAACAGTTTATCCTTGACCAACTAATCCATCGAAGAAACAGATCCTCACTGCTGCTTCTGAAATCCACTTCCAAGAAATGCTAGGTCAAAAAGATTTTTCTGCTAAAACACAGAACATTCCCGAGTTGCACCGCTAACGCAGATGCCAAAGACTTCTAAAACAAAGCTCTCCGAGAAACTCGGACCTCCAACTAAACACATATATCCTGCTGATCTCAGCTACAACACCTGAAACAGACACACTTCCTTAAACTTGCTACGAAAGAAACGTCTCCGGAGATATTCATAGTCACTGAATCTCATCACGCAGCTACTACTTCCTGAGGTAACAAAATGCCATCACTTACTTCTGCCCAACCGACAGATCCAAACTCTCAAAAATCCGCTCACACGAGCGCAAACAAACTTACACTTCAAAGATGAACTCCGAACCTTAACAGGTTTCCTTCAAAGATCAAAGAAATCCTTACACCAAACTGCAAAGATTACTCGAGACAGTATTAGGTCTACAGTCTCGACAAATACACTTCCAACCTCAACATTCAAACTCCAACCAATGATAGTCGTGTTACACACACCACTACTCCATCTACCTTTATAAATTATGTTGGAAAACCTGAACAGGTAACCCAACAGATAGGTAGAAATATATATATATAGTTATATATAAAAATTACAAGTACGCTCTCTTAAGAAAGACACCACTGCAGAGCCTAGGTATTCATTCAACCCAACGCTCCCTAAGAAAGACATACTTCAGAGCCTAGGTATTCACTCAGCCTAATGCTCTGATACCAAATGTGATAGTCTAGGCTTTGCAACCATCAACAACGGCTCACTCGACTGGTAGGCTTTTCAACCATCCCAGCCCCGCCGTGGCTCACATTGGTACCTCGGGTTTGCTTTTACGACCAGCCTCTCGACTCGCAACCAACCCAGGGCCTTATACCACCCAAAAGGGACATGTAGGGGTAAGAGTCTCCCGTTCGCCACCTAACGCGAAGCGAGAACCCCCTATCACGCTGTAATGAAGCAAACCCGATCCCAATTGATAATCTATGTAATCATCACAATGCAATTAAGCATCCATATCACACAACCATACTTATCTCATTACTGAGATCACAAAGCATTCAAGACAATCAATGTCATCCAATCATTCATAAGCAATGATTAACTCAAACCACAATATAATTAATTTAAACGGAATTAAATTAACTATCTCTAACTCTAATTAATTTAAAGTGAATTAAATTAATTACCTAATCACTTAATTAATTTAAAATTAATTAAATTAATTACCTTCATCAAAATAAATCTTGCTTAAATTAACATTAGTTAAATCAATTAATTAATCCTAATCAGCCTTGATTAATTAACTCTTAATAAAGTAATTAATCCTTAATTATTTTCATTAATCATATCAATTAATGAACCTTAATTAATTAATCATGCTTAGATTAATTGCTTAAATTTAATCAACTTAAATACAGTAATTAATTATTCTTAATTACTTCTTAATTACTTTATAAATCCTTTGATTTAATACCCAAGTAATAATCCTTTAATTACTTTAACAAGTAACTATTCAAAAATTATTTCCAAATCAGTAATTTATCTAACTCAATTACCTCTGTAATAAATCAATTACTTATCTTAAGTAATTAACCTTATCAAAACTTATTAAGTAAACATACTTAATCTTTTATCAAGTGACTATATTTAATTAATTAACAAATTAATTAACTTACTTGATTTCACTCATCTCATAAAACAATATTGAGTAATTCATCCCTAATTACTCATTAACTCAAATTAATCTTCAATTATCAGATTAATTATCTCCAATTATTAATTAATAAACCTTAATTATTAATCAATCCTTTAATACAAAGTAATTAATCACTAATTACTTTTATAATTAATTAATTAAACTTAATTAACTAATTAATTAACTCTTAATCATTAATTATTAAACTTAATTATTAATTAACAATCTTAATTACAAATTAATTAATCCATAAATATATTAATTAATCCTTAATTAAAATTAATTAATTAACCTTAAATAAAATTAGTTAATTAATTCTTAATTAACTAGCATTATAGATTAATAATCCTTTAATTATTAACTAAGAAAACTCAATTAAGACTTAATAAAAACTTTATTAATTTATTACTATTTTAATTAACTCTTAATTACTTAGTTAATAAGTAATTACAATTTAATTAATCATTTGACATTAATTGAATTATCATCTTAATTAATAGTTAATTAAATAATTAATTATACTTAATTAATTACTTAATTAACCCCTCTTAAAATAATAATTAAATAAATGAATTAACTTAAAGTTTTCTTAATTAACTATCTAATTATAAATTATTAATACTTAATTATTATTTAAGATAAAATATTATCTTAAAAATCTTGAAACCTTTATTAAATTAAATTAAATTATAAAGAAATCATTAATTACTTCTCTAATTATTAACAAATCTAATTTCCTTTATCATTTCCAAAATAAGTTTGAAAACAACCTTAGCTAAAACATTTAACAAATCATATAAATTTCATTTATAAAACAATTCAATTTCAAAAACAAGAATTTTACTTTAATTTAAACTATTTAAAGTTAAAAACTTATTCATTTAAATTTTAGATTTTTGTTAACACTTTATTTTGGGTTCAACCCTTACTAGAAACTAAGAAAACAAAGCTCAAGGATTTTAAATCCTTAAAACTGTTTAAATAAAACTTTAAAAAAAGCTATTTAAAACAAAACAGTTAAACACAACACAACACAACAACACCCTGTAACCACGCGAGTTATAACCCGAGCCATAACTAAATGTACCCGAGTTATTCCCCGAGTCTTCTCCCTTATTACCCTAAGTATACCCAGTATCCAACTCCAAAGCAAAACCCAAAACAACTGACACCACCATCCCCACCATGCAACCTGCACCGTTGCTCGACCTTCTCTAGTCAACGGCAACACCTCCGGCAAATCACCCTAGCACCTCGCAAGCCCCTACGACCAACAGAACGACACTTCAAGCTTTGAATCACAATCGAGTTCATCAGGTGACTGAACTCAAAAACCCATCACCAGAAAACCCAAAAATCATCGTCGCCGATCATCATTAAGCAACACAACCCCGGCCTTAGCTTGCTGACTCACCGCGCAAGCTTCTCCCCAAAAATCATACAGCTCGATTCAATTTTGGGTATGCAGAAATCAAATTTATAGTAGGCTTTCAAAAACTAGGTTTAAATCAATCTAAGGCTAAAATCAAAACCCACGATAATTAATAAATTCTTCAATGATTTTTGCTAAACACTCTGATGCAAATACTAACTCCATTAACCAACTCAAGCATTCCAGATTCACATATTAACAGAGATCACCAAAAATCTATTTCCAGATAAAACCCCAAATTCCCACATTTTACTTCATTTAAAAACCTGATTTTGATTTCAAAAATCATAACTTCCAACATCAATTCAATCTATGTAGATGAATCAAAGAATTGTGTTAATTGATTTCTAACATATTTTATAAAGATTGTACTGTAACCATATCTTCCCAGTTACTACATATCTAAAAACATGTTTAAGTAATTTTAGATTATAGTTCATACTTAAACAAACTTAATTTGTTTGAGAATATTCAGGCCCCTCAGAAATCAGAGAAGAATGAAAAGATTTTGTCCAAAATTTTACTCTGAATCATGCAACAGAGAGGTGACATTCATATACCAGGCATGCATACTCAAATAAAATCACATCCACAAAAGTACACACATGCAGTTATCATTTCACAAAGATTTTATAAGCAACAATTATCAATCAACTTTATGTTTAGAATTAAATGTTTACTCACCTCAACCTAGTGCAGAGTTTGTTGTTGATGATAGAACTGGAAATTGCTTTAATACTTGGTTCCTTTATTGACTGAGATGATTTAACTTGAAACAGGAAGGATCAAAGCATTGCAGGTTGAATACTACAGATTGTTTAAAATCTGTGAATTGGTTTCAGGCTCTTTGAATTCATTTTGCAAATTTGGGTTTAACTGTGATGCTTCTAGATTAACAAATTTGCAGAATTTGTTTTTGAAGATTGATCAGGTTTATGTTTTTCTTTTGAATTGAACAAGCTTTGAGTTGAGGAGTGCTTCAGGTTTTAATATGAGCGTGGATTAATTGAGGAATTGCTTGAGAAATTGTTTTGAAGATTTTTGGTTTACAGGTTGTTTGAAATCTGGGTAGTGAATTTACAGGTTTTAGATTTTGAATTTGAGAAAATTCCAGGTTTTGGTTTGAGGATTTGATTCAAGACTGATTTTTTTCTTCTTCTTAGAAATGAACTTAGATTTTGAAAGAAAAAGGAAATGAAGAGAAGGTAGGGGTTTATGTAAATTAATTTCAGATTTTAATAAAAATTAAAAGAAAATTAAAATAATGTGACACTTGTCTCTTTACTTACACAAATGGTTTACACTTGTTAATAAAGTGTTTTAAAAGTAAACACTTGTCAATATTAATTTCTATTCTAATTTTAAAGAAATTTAAAAGCATTTTTAAAATTATTCTCCTAATTACTAATATGTTTCTTAAATTTAAAAATGCACTTATACATTTATAAATGTATGTTATTTTATATAAAATAAAATCTTTAAAAAGAAATGAAACCAAACAAAATTTAAATAAAATTATACAACATTTCAAACTTACTTTAAAATATTATTTCAAAAGCCTTGCATTTATTTTATAAAATTAATACAAATCAAATTTCTAATTAAAAGAAATAAAACCAATCTTATTTTAATTAAAAACATTACCTATATATTTTAAACTCAAACTATATTACTAATATGTATGTATACTCTTGAATTCAAATTTAGATTCATTTCAAAGTCAAATTTAAAAAAAATCAAATTTAAAATAAATTTAAATATAAACATCTATTTTAAAATAAGCTCATTATTATTACAAATAATATATCCTATTTTAAAATCAATTTAAAATACACAAATTCAAATATACAGATATAAATGCATTTTAAACACACTTATAAATTTTGAAAATAATAAATCTATTTAAAATTTATTTATACAATAAAATAATTATTCCTATTATAAAACCAATTTATAACAATAATTAAAACATTACTTGATTAATTATCTTTGAAAATAACAATTTTATCAATTTCAAATAATTAAATTAAGAGATTATCAGCATTTTAAACTCCTGGAAATTCCGGGATATTACAATATTAAAGGCTTTTATTCTCTAAAAACACTCGCAGAACCAAAAAAAGTTTAAGACCAAAACGAACACAACCAAGAGATTAGACGTGAAGGGAAATAATGCTTTGTAAAGCTTATTGTCTGGTTATACAATAACGGCTAACGGTTCAAGATGGAATAATTCACCGATTAGCCAAGTATATCCGATAAATTTTAACTAGGCAAAGTTCAAAGTGAAATATCTACTTATCCTAGATATAGCATTATTTTCATATGAACTGTGTGATATTGTACTTTGTGTGGGGGAGACATATACTGTCATTCACGTGGGGGATTGTTAGAATTCTCAAAATAAGGGTGAATGAGACATGTCCCACATTGCCAAAAATATGTTCAATTTTTGGTTTATATAGCATCTCAATCGCTATATTGTCCCTTAGGGTCAGGAAATTTCGTGCGAAGGAGAGTACCTATATGGCCATTGAATAACGTGTGCGCGCCCCCGCCAGCCCGTCCGACCAACCGAACCGGGTCGAGTCGGGTGCGGGTGTGGGTCCAATAAGTGTGGACCGTGTTATATTTTTGCTGTACAGAAGTGAACGGTTTTCTACCGTTAAAATTCAAAAAGAAGTGACTACTGGATTGTACGGACTTTTGCAAACCGCAATAGTTTCTGGCCGTTGCAAATGAAGCGACACGACTGTTGCAAACCACAATAGTTTCTGGCCATTGAAAACGAAGAAAAGCGACTGTTGCAAACTGCAACAACTTCAGGCCGTTGCAAACGAAGAGACGCGACTGTTGCGAACCACAATAGTTTGGCCGTTGCAAACGTTGAGGAGCGACTATTGTGAACAACAACAGTTTTCGACCGTGGCAAACAAAGGGGCGCGACTGTTGCAAACATTAAAAGTTTTCAGCCGTTGCAAAACAAAGAGGCGCCACCGTGGAAAACAGTAACGCTTTTTGGTGTTGCAAATGAAGGGATGCTACTTTTCTCACTGGTGTATCCATTGAGAATTCGCTTATTAATAAGGAGGAAACCTGATCAGTTTCCTCACTCAATCATTTTCGAATTTTCTCTTTTTCCTCTTCGTTTCTCAATATCTACAATCCGTGCGTTTTTGCATATCACACAGAAGATCATACACATCATAATCTCAAGCAGATCACATCTGTTGTATCTTGGGAGACTTTGAATAAAGTCTTAAGAAAATTGTTACGACAAGCCTCAGACGTAATTTCCTTCTTCAATCGGTTAGATTTCTAGTTGATATATATATATCATTTTCTTTCTGCATTGTACTATTACTTTAAATAGTATAACGTTTGATTTAGCATTATAGTTATTATTGCTATAGTTGTTACTTTGTTGTCGTAATTAATTACAACATACTTAGTGTTAAAATAACTAATACAAGTTTATTATTGATTCGTCTCTGTATTCGTATACTAGGCATATAACACCTTAAGACTTTATTGTTTTTGCTAAAATAGAGATTGCAATAGTTGAACTATCAAATAAGGCTACTACTCACAACCAGGCCTGATCCGTTCAAAGGAGATGGTGACGACTTCATAACATGGAAAAATCAAATGCTATTTTATCTCACCACATTCGATCTGCAAGGGTATCTCGAGGAGGAGGAACCGATTCCTGCACCAGTAAAGGAATCAGATGTTGATATGTGGAAGCATTCCGATTTTCTATACAGAAACTATATTATGAATTGTCTCGACAAGGTGCTATACAAAGTATATCAGCCTCTAAAGACAGCAAAAGCACTCTGCAATGCACTTTCCACGAAGTACAAGACGCAGAATATCAGTCTTAAGAAATTCATTGTAGACAAATTCATGGACTACAGGATGGTTGACTCCAAACCGGTGACTGCTCAACTGAATGAACTGCAAATCATCATTCATGAACTCAAAGCGGAAGGTCATAAGGTTGGAGAATCGTTTGTGGTTGAAGCCATCACGGAAAAACTGCTGCCATCATGGAGGGATTACCGCAACTATCTAAAGCATAAGAAAAAGGAACTCTCTTTATAGGATCTCATAGTCCGACTAAAAATTGAGGCAGATAATCGTGAAGTTACAAAACCAAGTGAGGAGGATTTGTGGCTGAAGGGTCAAAGACCAAAAACAAAAAGAAGAATATCTAGAAGAAAAGGAAAGCTCCAGACAACAAACCAAAAGACAACAAATGAACCAAAAAGCTTAATGGAGATTTGAAAGGTTGGACATGCCGCTAAAGATTGCAAACACAAAAAGGAACGCAACAAAGAGGCAAATATAGTAGACAACATGGAAGTAGACGAGCCCAACTTCTCGGTAGTTGTATCTAAATGCAATTTGGTTCAGAATCCTAACCAATGGTGGGTAGACACAGGCGCTACTCGTCATGTATTCTCTGACAAATCCATGTTTTCTACATACCAGAAATTCGATCACGAAGAAAAACTCTATATGGGTAATTCTGCAGTGTCCATGATCGAAGACAGTGGCACAATAATCCTCAAGTTTATTTCTGAAAACTGTCAAGTTGAATGACGTGCTCCACGTTCTGGATATAAGCAAGAATCTCATCTCTGGTGTAGTACTATCGAAGACAGGATTCAAAATGGTGTCCGAGTCAGACAAGATGGTTCTGTCATAAAATGGAATGTATATCAGAAGGGGATATTTATGCGATGGCCTATTTAAGGCAAATGTAGCCGTTATCGGCAATAAAACTATATATTCTGATTGTGCTATTAATAAAATTGAAGTTTCTTACTTTCTTGAGCACGAAATTTTACTACGGCATGATCGATTGGGACACACAAATTTTTGAAAAATGAAAACATTATCAAACTTGGGATTAATTTCGAAATTCCAAGTAGATAAGTACTACAAATATGAGACATGTATAGAAGCAAAAATGGTTAAAAACCATTTCAATCTGTTGATAGAAGCACCGAACCACTAGGTTTGGTTCATACAGATTTATGTGATTTTAAATCATTACCTATAAGATGCGGGGAAAAGGTACTTTATTACGTTTGTTGACGATTATACGCAATATTGTTATGTATATCTTTGAATAGTAAAGATGAAGCAATTACATCATTTATAAAGTACAAGACTGAGGTAGAAAATGAGTTAAATAAAAAGATCAAGATATTAAGATCTGATCGAGATGGAGAATATGAAGCACCATTTGAACAGTTCTGTGCCGAAATGGTATAATTCATCAAACAACAGCTCCATATTCACCAAAACAAAATGGTGTAGCTGAGAGGAAGAGCAGAACGTTAAAAGAAATGTTTAATGTCATGCTTTTAACCTCTGGTCTACCGACGAACTTGTAGGGGAAAGCCTTAAATATGTCCAATCGCATATTAAACAAAGTCCCTCATAATAAAACAGGAACAATTCCATATGAGATTTGGAAAGGAAACAGACCAAGCTTTAAATACGTCAAAGTGTGGGGGTGCTTGGCAAAAGTTTCCCAAGTGAGTCAAACTTGGACCAAAAACAATAGATTGTTACTATCTAGGGCCAGCCCAAAATAGTAGTGCCTACATATTTTTGGTATTCAAGTCTGATATAGTTGATATTCATGTAAATACAATCATGGAATATAGAGATGCCTCATTCTTTGAAGACGTGTTCCCTCACAAAAGGAATGAAGGGAACAATGTCCCTAAAAGGACAAGAGAAGAATCAAGCAATTCACATGAAGATGAAACTCATCATGATATTGAGGAAGTTGAACCAAGAAGAAGCGTAAGGGCTAGGACTTCTAAGACGTTTGGTTTGGATTTTTTTACATATGTGTTAGAACACGAACCTAAAACGTACAAGAAAGCAATGTCATCTTCTGAATCTTCATGTTGGAAAGAAGCAATCCAAAGTGAAATTGATTCAATTCTAAGTAATAAGACGTGGGAAATTGTTGATATTCTACCTGGAATAAAACCTATTGGCTGTAAATGGATTTTCAAGAAGAAAATGAAAGCAGATGGCTCTATCGACAAGTATAAAACCAGATTAGTAGCCAAAGGATATCGTCAAAAAGAAGGAGTGGACTTCTTTGATACATATTCGTCTGTAATACGAATAACCTCTATAATAATGCTAATAGCAATTGTGTCGATCTATAATCTAGAAATTCATAAAATGGATGTAAAGACAGCATTCTTAAATGGAGATCTCGATGAGGAGATCTACATGGAGCAACCTGAAGGTTTTGTTTCCAAAGGTTATGAAAACAAAGTCTGTAGATTAGTAAAATCACTACACGGACTAAAACAAGCTCTAAAACAATGGCATGCTTTAACGACCCAGGATTTTTATGAATTTAAATTTATAATTTAAATGAATTTTTGAATTAAAAATTGTGAAATTGATTATAAATGGCAGCGAGTTTCCCCGATTCAAATAGAAATTATATTAAGTCATATGAATTTGAAAATTTGTATATATGTGAATATATATGTATATATTGGATTTGAAATAAAATCTTAAATAAATGGTTTCAAAAAAAAAGATAAAATTTTGGAAAATATATATATATATAAAGAAACAAATAATTGCTAAAATCTAAACAACAAATTAGAACTCTAGAAATTCCTCTATATTACGAAATAAATAAATTTTATTGTTTTATTCGATATAAAGTAAATATATATCTTAGTAAATCAATACAAAATAATACCAAGTAATAAAACAAACAAAAATATACAAAGAAAAAAATAAAACATAAACAAAATTGTACTTAATAAAAACAATAAATATATATGAAGACTAAGCAAACATAGTCAAGTTGAACAAAAGAAGACAGCATTTTATATGTACAAGTATGTATACTTGTAAAATGAAGAAATACAAAGCAATGACAAAACAAAGTTTTGTATATAAGTATGAAGACAAAATAAAATAACATAACTCAAAATAAGTATGTAAATAAAATAAGAAGCAAAAGTACCTACCCCTATCATCCCAGCCGAGACCAACAGTGCAAGACCAGTGGTGAAAACATAAACAAATGTCTCTGCCTATTGTACATACTTCAGCCATGCTTAGTACTAGACAATATATTATCCTTTTGTACTAATTTTATATCACCTGTGCAAGCATCTTCAGCCATGCTTTATATTGTTCAAACCATACATCACCTGTAACTCATTTATATACATCAATCTCCCATTTAATATTCGTTCATTTCAAAACTGAGAAACAAAAAAAAATGTGAAATAAAACATCATCTTAAACTTAAACAAATTTCAACAACAACTCAAATAAATTCAAACCAGAGGATCAAATTAAAAGCTTTAGCTTGAAAATGCAAGTCTGTTTCCAAATTGAAGAAACCTGTTCATTTCCTGGAAATCAGGTGAGTAACACCCTTTTTAAAAGCTTAAGCATATGAAACTGATTATAGGGTTAAAATCTGGATTATGTATATTGTTACATATGTATTTCTCTGTGTATACATATGGATGTCTGGATGATTTTATATGTTGTTCTTCTCTGCTTTAAGTTGTAAAGTCTAAATCAAATTCAAATTGCACTTTCTTCACCTCTGATCTTTGATAGGCATTAGTTTTCATGCCAATTCAGTTTGTTTAAACATGAACTAGGATCCAAATTTAGTTTTAAACATGAATATATTTATATAGTGCCTGCAAATCCAGATTTACAGTAAACTTTTATAAACATGTTAAAATCAATTTATACAATTCTCTGATTCAAATATATAAATTTATTTGGCCTGGAAAGTTATGATTTTTGAAATCAAAATCATGATTTAAAGTAAGGTATTGGATGTGAATTTGGGGATTGCCTGGAATTTGAGTTTTGGCCGAACTCTGATGATCTACGGAGTCGTGTTGGCCGAGCTTCCTCCTGGAGGTGGAGGAGTGATCATTGGCCCTAGGAAAAATATTGGTTGGGGTTGCAAGTGAACACGGTGGCGACGGTGATGGGTTCCAGTTCGTAACCCTAGTTTAGTCGAGGGTAAATATTTTGATTCGTTCTCGGTCTAGGGGTGATCGAGTTCAACGTGGTTTGGGGTAATGGTGGAGGAAGGGTTGACGCGTGCGTGGCCGAGGTTGCGCGAATTCAGGTGGTCGGGACGTCGAGCACGTGGCGTTGCCAGGTTTGGCGATGGGAAGGGGTTCATGTTCCAGTTTTTGATTTTTATGCTCGAATCTGATTTTGAGTCGATGAACACGATCTGATGATCGTGGTGAGTTGCTTGGAAGACCGTCGACTTATTCGAGGGTAGGGGTGCGACCAGAAATGGTCATTGGCGTCGTGCAAGTGCACGAGCACCGTATTGGGTGGTTTGGCCATTTTGATAGGCCTGGGTGGAACAGGGTTGCACGCGAGTTTATCTCGAGTGATTCCTGCGTTTTGCTCGAAGCAGGTAGGGGATGGACTCGAAGCAAAATTTGATTGCCTCGGGTCATTTGAAAATGTTACAGGTTTTTAATTAAACTTGTCTGTTTGAATTTAAACAGATTTTGAAGATTTGAAACCAGGTTTTAATATAAAGTTTAAAACTAGAATTTGAAAGATGGATCCAAATTTATTTTTGTATCCTAGTTGAATTAAAGAATGTTTTATAAAAATTTAATTATTTGAACTATTTTAAAAAAGGGGTTAAAAGTATTAATTTGAAAATTTGAATTTAAATGATTGATTTAAACTCTAGTACAAATTTCTGTATAAAGGTAAATGTTTTATAACATTTGATTTTAAAAGAGTTTTAACTTGGTTAAAATTGTAAAGTTAAATTTGTAGTTATTTCAAATTCTTTTAATAATGAAATTGAATTTAAAAGTGAATTTGAAACAAAATGTTTTTTTAAATGTATTTGTTTATGATAATTAAATCATTACTAAAACGATTTTTTATCTTAAAGATAATTAAGGTTTAACGATTTATAATCCATCTAATTTTTAAGGTAATTAAATGGTTAAATTAATAAGTTAATTAATTTATGATTTGAATTAATTAAGTTATTAAGGGATGTTTATTAATTTAGAATTAATTAATCTTGTAATTAATTTAAAGTAAATCAATTGTTGTAACCAATTAAGATGACTAATTAATATTGATTACTTATTTTGGAAAGTAATTAAGACGGATTACTCTAAAATAGTAATTAGAGTATGAATTAAAAATGTTTAAGTGATTAATTAAGAATCATAGATTTCCAAGTTGTGTTAAAGGAATTTCAATTTGAAAGGAAAATGGATAATTTATGATTAGAAATTTAATAATTGTAATTAAAAACCAATTAAGTTGTAATTAACACCTAATTGATTTAAATAATTAGGATTAATTAATGGATCATTAATGGTTAGTCAATTTCTATAAATAATGATTAAAGTTAATTAATCAAGTGATCAAGATATAATTACATTTAATGTAATAAAAAGTTGATTTATTTATAAAGGTAATAAATTACTTAAAGATAGTTATTTAATGAAATTAAATTAAGCTTAAATGATTTGGTAATTAACTTAAGGTTAATTTAATTAATGTGATTAATTAAGAATCATTTATTTAATTAAAGTGTTTTATAAATTAGTTTATATCAAATGATTTAGAATTAATGAATCAGAATTGGATAATAAATTCATAAGTTATTAATTAAATTGGAAATAAATTGAATTAATTAGGATTAAATCATTAATTAATCCTACTTTCAAATGATTATTGAATGGTTGACCTTACTTATGAATGATTGTATTGTATAAAATGCATTGAATTGATTGTCCTATCTGATTTGTGATATTTTGTTCTGTGGATTGAGCTGTGTATGATTCATTCATTTATTTATATTTGTATATTATCTGTGAATGGACGATGAGTGTTATAGTTATATCGCTTATCAACTATATTCTGTGTTTGATCTGTGATGATTGAATGATGTTGCATTATTGTGTTAAACCCCTGGAACACACTTATACACACACAAATATGGATTTCACGTGGAAATTGGTTAAGTCACAGATTTTTAAATAAGTTTGAATTTGAATTTTTAATTCAAATATTTATGGAAATAAATTAAGTTTAATATGAAAAGCTTTTGAAAAGCTGTTTTAAGAATAAAAGTTATTTTTGAATAACTAATAAAGATTTGGAATTTGAATAATCGAATTTAAAATGAAATTCAAAAATCTGAAATTGAATTGTATATTCAGTATTTATGATTTAAAAAGGACTTTACAAGTTATACGGGTTTAAACCGTTTTTAAGCATTGATTTGGAAATTTGAATTAAAGATTGTAACTTGTATAAATGGAATCGGGGTTTTTTTTCCAAAATAAAACTATTGTTTCTAAGTGATAAAAAGCTTTCATATGAGTAATGAACTTCCAATTTATATTAAAGAGATTTCAAGTTTGAATCGAAAATGATTTTCCAAGTATGAATGAATCTTTGGAAACAAGTTTTAAAAGCTATGAGATAAATCTTTGATTTAAAGATTTAAATGAGTTAATCAAACTGAAACGGAAATTGTTTTGAAATCCATAAATGAATCTTTGTGAAACTGAGTGAACTTTGTGAAATAAACCTTTTTGTTTAAAAGATTTGAAATGGTAATTTGTTTAAACCATTTGAAAGAAAAGTTTTGGATTATTAATTTGTGACTTAATTGAAATTCCTTATTCATATGTTTTAAATGTTGCGCTCACTATTCGGGTTAGCCAGGAAAGGACCTTTGGGTCGTATAACCCATTCCGAATATGTGATATGTCGTTATGGATAACATTTGAAGACCGATGGTGAAGACCGGGTATTTGCGAGAACGATAGGATGACCTATCGATTGTCTCTGCACTGAGTTGCAACGGTATAGAGACTCCCTAAGTGATGGGAAGTCCAATCGGGATTGTGAATACCCGGATTGCAAGGGCTTCATTGGAAGTGCCTTTGGTTCTGTTCGAACCCAGAACAGACTTGTATGGATTGTTATGTCTGACATTACAATTTGAGATACAAAGCAGATTTCTTTCAAATATATTTCTTTTGGTGGTGGAGAATTTATTCTTTTAGCTTAACACCCTTCTCTGAGACGTACGAGCTCAGAGGTTATGTGGTTCAAGGTTATCAGTGATATATTCTGATCTTGGTAATGTGGCATGCTGAGTGTTGCTGTGAAATGATCATTGTTTGATCATTTGTGATATGATCATTTGTTTGATCTTTTATCTTTGTGATCATTTCTATGATCATTTGTTGACCCAAAGCACAGCTTTTGTATAAAGCGTGGCTTTGTGGACGAGACTTCGTCGAGCCTCACAAACCGGTAATGGTCGAAACAGGAATTGTGCGGCAAGGTTTTCAGGGATAGCTTCCCTAGGGTATGACCATTCCTTCTGGAAAAGGGTAGTGTCATGGTATGGAGCCCTGATACTTACTCATGTGGACACACTATATTTATTTCTGTGTGGTTTTTGGTTTAGAGGCGCCTCGTATAAAGGTCCCAAAGGACCGGGGGTGGCATATCTGAGGTTTTGTATATTCCCCGGGAAGGGGGGTAGCCGGCCTTGTTTGGCAGAGATCCAGTTAGGTTCTCGGGGCGTCCTTCCAGAGGCGTTTCCATGTGGCGATGGGAAGTTCCTTGGCCTGACCATTTGTTGGAAATCCATTCTTCAAATACATACCTTGTACGGTTTTAGTTGTATAACCTGCCATGGAATGTGGCGGTAACCTGCTATCGAACATGGTAGCTATAGTAAGCATAAGTGCGAAATGCCTATGCTGGCTAAGATTTATATCTTTACTTTCGAAATTATTTTTTACCACACTATGCACTAGTAATAATATCAAATGTTTCTTTTTAATGCGTATCAAGCATCTTTGACTATCATAAGGAGAAATCTCCTCCGATTCTGCGTTTGCATTGTGCGTGTGTGCGGGAGGCCTTATGGTAGTCTCATTTCTAAAAAGCATTGCGAATTGGTTTTAAAATATTTCGTTACTTGTTTTTAAAGATAAAACTGTTTTGTTGCTCAAACCAGTCCCATGACTGATCCGGAGTTTATTGTTTCTTTTCTAAACTCTGGGTGCTCAAAATTTTTCTACACGAGCAGTCTAGAGTTGGTTTTTTTCCAGATAGTCAAATTAGTAGGTTATATGGAGCTAGTTCAGTCTTTGGATATGGACTGCACTCGCTTATCTTTGGGAGTTCGAGCTATTTCTGGATTGGTGCTTGAAGATAGAGATTATCCACTGCTGGTGTTATCTATTTTTCTTTTCCGCTGCTAGTTTCTTGTATCTTTGATGTGTATTGATATTCATTGTACCATTCTGTTGTACCAGATGTTGTATCAGTATTGTGTATTGATGTATTATTCTGTTTATTCCGCTGTGTTGTTTACTTAATGTTGTTATAAGCTCCGGCGAATCGGATTTGAACGGTCGAATCTATGGCATTCGAATACGATATGAAGTATGGATGTCGATTTTCGAGCGGGCAAAATTCGTCTCGTTACATTTTGGTATCAGAGCTAAGGTTAAACTTTAGCTCAGGAGTATAACACATTAAGTAGCTCATTAGAGATAGGGTGAAGTATACCCTAGAATGAGTATATCCCTAAGATATCCGTCCGAATGCCTCAGTAAATTCTCTTGCTATCCACTGATAGTAAGTATGAGTGCAAGAAGAGAACGAGATAGGGAACAGGGCAATACGACTATAATTGGTCAATACTCTGTAATAACAGTGGAAACGACTTTCTTATCAAATTTTCTTTGATTCATTTCTAAATTCTTTTGATTGCTTCGTGACAGCTCCAGAAAGAAGTTCCGGTGTGATGATGGCCCTACGAATCGTTGTTGGAAATTCTTACTTCGTATCTTAATTGGTTTCTTATCAGTTTTTGATTTAAACCTTAATGAATTTGAAATTGGAAATTTGAAATTGAGTTAAATTGATTAATAGAATATGAGGATAAATTTGAATTGTATCGATAAAGCGATTTCGTTTAAAACCAAATTTGAAATTCTATTGTAATTTCTCGTGAATACCAAAAGTCCGATGAGGGACAAATTGGTTTGTATTCTGAGATATTCCGACTTGAGTTTGGAATTCATATCTCAAGTTTGAGGAATTATAGGAGATCGAATCTGTCTATCTCTGTGTTATTTTCGTGCCTGGGAATTTCGAGGACGAATTCTTTTAAGGGGGGAAGTTTGTAACGACCCAGGATTTTTATGAATTTAAATTTATAATTTAAATGAATTTTTGAATTGAAAATTGTGAAATTGATTATAAATGGCAGCGAGTTTCCCCGATTCAAATAGAAATTATATTAAGTCATATGAATTTGAAAATTTGTATATATGTGAATATATATGTATATATTGGATTTGAAATAAAATCTTAAATAAATGGTTTTAAAAATAAATAAATAAATAAATAAATAAATAAAAGATAAAATTTTGGAAAATATATATATATATATATATAAAGAAACAAATAATTGCTAAAATCTAAACAACAAATTAGAACTCTAAAAATTCCTCTATATTACGAAATAAATAAATTTTATTGTTTTATTCGATATAAAGTAAATATATATCTTAGCAAATCAATACAAAATAATACCAAGTAATAAAACAAACAAAAATATACAAAGAAATAAAATAAAACACAAACAAAATTGTACTTAATAAAACAATAAATATATATGAAGACTAAGCAAACATAGTCAAGTTGAGCAAAAGAAGACAGCATTTTATATGTACAAGTATGTATACTTATAAAATGAAGAAATACAAAGCAATGACAAAACAAAGTTTTGTATATAAGTATGAAGACAAAATAAAATAACATAACTAAAAATAAGTATGTAAATAAAATAAGAAGCAAAAGTACCTACCCCTATCATCCCAGCCGAGACCAACAGTGCAAGACCAGTGGTGAAAACATAAACAAATGTCTCTGCCTATTGTACATACTTCAGCCATGCTTAGTACTAGACAATATATTATCCTTTTGTACTAATTTTATATCACCTGTGCAAGCATCTTCAGCCGTGCTTTGTATTGTTCAAACCATACATCACCTGTAACTAATTTATATACATCAATCTCCCATTTAATATTCGTTCATTTCAAAACTGAGAAACAAAAAAAAAAGTGAAATAAAACATCATCTTAAACTTAAACAAATTTCAACAACAACTCAAATAAATTCAAACCAGAGGATCAAATTAAAAGCTTTAGCTTGAAAATGCAAGTCTGTTTCCAAATTGAAGAAACCTGTTCATTTCCTGGAAATCAGGTGAGTAACACCCTTTTTAAAAGCTTAAGCATATGAAACTGATTATAGGGTTAAAATCTGGATTATGTATATTGTTACATATGTATTTCTCTGTGTATACATATGGATGTCTGGATGATTTTATATGTTGTTCTTCTCTGCTTTAAGTTGTAAAGTCTAAATCAAATTCAAATTGCACTTTCTTCACCTCTGATATTTGATAGGCATTAGTTTTCATGCCAATTCAGTTTGTTTAAACATGAACTAGGATCCAAATTTAGTTTTAAACATGAATATATTTATATAGTGCCTAGAAATCCAGATTTACAGTAAACTTTTATAAACATGTTAAAATCAATTTATACAATTCTCTGATTCAAATACATAAATTTATTTGGCCTGGAAAGTTATGATTTTTGAAATCAAAATCATGATTTAAAGTGAGGTATTGGATGTGAATTTGAGGATTGCCTGGAATTTGAGTTTTGGCCGAACTCTGATGATCTACGGAGTCGTGGTGGCCGAGCTTCCTCCTGGAGGTGGAGGAGTGATCATTGGCCCTAGGAAAAATATTGGTTAGGGTTGCAAGTGAACACGGTGGCGACGGTGATGGGTTCCAGTTTGTAACCCTAGTTTGGTCGAGGGTAAATATTTTGATTCGTTCTCGGTCTAGGGGTGATCGAGTTCAACGTGGTTTGAGGTAATGGTGGAGGAAGGGTTGACGCGTGCGTGGCCGGGGTTGCGTGAATTCAGGTGGTCGGGACGTCGAGCAAGTGGTGTTTCCAGGTTTGGTGATGGGAAGGGGTTCATGTTCCAGGTTTTGATTTTTATGCTCGAATCTGATTTTGAGTCGATGAACACGATCTGATGATCGTGGTGAGTTGCTTGGAAGACCGTCGACTTGTTCGAGGGTAGGGGGCGACCAGAGATGGTCATTGGCGTCGTGCACGGGCACCGTATTGGGTGGTTTGGGCATTTTGATAGGCCTGGGTGGAACAGGGTTGCACGCGAGTTTATCTCGAGTGATTCCTGCGTTTTGCTCGAAGCAGGTAGGGGATGGACTCGAAGCAAAATTTGATTGCCTCGGGTCATTTGAAAATGTTACAGATTTTTAATTAAACTTGTCTGTTTGAATTTAAACAGATTTTGAAGATTTGAAACCAGGTTTTAATATAAAGTTTAAAACTAGAATTTGAAAGATGGATCCAAATTTATTTTTGTATCCTAGTTGAATTAAAGAATTTTTTATAAAAATTTAATTATTTGAACTATTTTAAAAAAAGGTGTTAAAAGTATTAATTTAAAATTTTGAATTTAAATGATTGATTTAAACTCTAGTACAAATTTCTGTATAAAGGTAAATGTTTTATAACATTTGATTTTAAAAGAGTTTTAACTTGGTTAAAATTGTAAAGTTAAATTTGTAGTTATTTCAAATTCTTTTAATAATGAAATAGAATTTAAAAGTGAATTTGAAACAAAATGTTTTTTTAAAATGTATTTGAGTATGATAATTAAATCATTACTAAAACGATGTTTTATCTTAAAGATAATTAAGGTTTAACGATTTATAATCCATCTAATTTTTAAGGTAATTAAATGGTTAAATTAATAAGTTAATTAATTTATGATTTGAATTAATTAAGTTATTAAGGGATGTTTATTAATTTAGAATTAATTAATCTTGTAATTAATTTAAAGTAAATCAATTGTTGTAACCAATTAAGATGACTAATTAATATTGATCACTTATTTTGGAAAGTAATTAAGACGGATTACTTTAAAATAGTAATTAGAGTTTGAATTAAAAATGTTTAAGTGATTAATTAAGAATCATAGATTTCCAATTTGTGTTAAAGGAATTTCAATTCGAAAGGAAAATGGATAATTTATGATTAGAAATTTATTAATTGTAATTAAAAACCAATTAAGTTGTAATTAACACCTAATTGATTTAAATAATTAGGATTAATTAATGGATCATTAATGGTTAGTCAATTTCTATAAATAATGATTAAAGTTAATTAATCAAGTGATCAAGATATAATTACATTTAATGTAATAAAAAGTTGATTTATTTATAAAGGTAATAAATTACTTAAAGATAGTTATTTAATGAAATTAAATTAAGCTTAAATGATTTGGTAATTAACTTAAGGTTAATTTAATTAATGTGATTAATTAAGAATCATTTATTTAATTAAAGTGTTTGATAAATTAGTTTATATCAAATGATTTAGAATTAATGAATCAGAAATGGATAATAAATTCATAAGTTATTAATTAAATTGGAAATAAATTGAATTAATTAGGATTAAATCATTAATTAATCCTACTTTCAAATGATTATTGAATGGTTGACCTTACTTATGAATGATTGTATTGTATAAAATGCATTGAATTGATTTTCCTATCTGATTTGTGATATTTTGTTCTGTGGATTTAGCTGTGTATAATTCATTCATTTATTTATATTTGTATATTATCTGTGAATGGACGATGAGCGTTATAGTTATATCGCTTATCAACTATATTCTGTGTTTGATCTGTGATGATTGAATGATGTTGCACTATTGTGTTAAACCCCTGGACCACACTTATACACACACACAAATATGGATTTCACGTGGAAATCGGTTAAGTCACAGATTTTTAAATAAGTTTGAATTTGAATTTTTAATTCAAATATTTATGGAAATAAATTAAGTTTAATATGAAAAGCTTTTGAAAAGCTGTTTTAAGAATAAAAGTTATTTTTGAATAACTAATAAAGATTTGGAATTTGAATAATTGGATTTAAAATGAAATTCAAAAATCTGAAATTGAATTCTATATTCAGTATTTATGATTTAAAAAGGACTTTACAAGTTATACGGGTTTAAACCGTTTTTAAGCATTGATTTGGAAATTTGAATTAAAGATTGTAACTTGTATATATGGAATCGGGTTTTTTTTTCCAAAATAAAACTATTGTTTCTAAGTGATAAAAAGCTTTCATATGAGTAATGAACTTCCAATTTATATTAAAGAGATTTCAAGTTTGAATCGAAAATGATTTTCCATGTATGAATGAATCTTTGGAAACAAGTTTTAAAAGCTATGAGATAAATCTTTGATTTAAAGATTTAAATGAGTTAATCAAATTGAAACGGAAATTGTTTTGAAATCCGTAAATGAATCTTTGTGAAACTGAGTGAACTTTGTGAAATAAACCTTTTTGTTTAAAAGATTTGAAATGGTAATTTGTTTAAACCATTTGAAGGAAAAGTTTTGGATTATTAAGTTGCGACTTAATTGAAATTCCTTATTCATATGTTTTAAATGTTGCGCTCACTATTCGGGTTAGCCGAGAAAGGACCTTTGGGTCGTATAACCCATTCCGAATATGTGATATGTCGTTATGGATAGCATTTGAAGACCGGTGGTGAAGACCGGGTATTTGCGAGAACGATAGGATGACCTATCGATTGTCTCTGCACTGAGTTGCAACGGTATAGAGACTCCCTAAGTGATGGGAAGTCCAATCGGGATTGTGAATACCCGGATTGCAAGGGCTTCATTGGAAGTGCCTTCGGTTCTGTTTGAACCCAGAACAGACTTGTATGGATTGTTATGTCTGATATTACAATTTGAGATATAAAGCAAATTTCTTTCAAATATATTTCTGTTGGTGGCGGAGAATTTATTCTCTTAGCTTAACACCCTTCTCTGAGACGTACGAGCTCATAGGTTATGTAGTTGAAGGTTATCAGCGATATATTCTCATCTTGGTAATGTGGCATGCTGAGTGTTGCTGTGAAATGATCATTGTTTGATCATTTGTGATATGATCATTTGTTTGATCTTTTATCTTTGTGATCATTTGTTGACCCAAAGCACAGCTTTTGTATAAAGCGTGGCTTTGTGGACGAGACTTCGTCGAGCCTCACAAACCGGTAATGGTCGAAACAGGAATTGTGCGGCAAGGTTTTCAGGGATAGTTTCCCTAGGGTATGACCATTCCTTCTGGAAAAGGGTAGTGTCATGGTATGGAGCCCTGATACTTACTCATGTGGACACACTATATTTATTTCTGTGTGGTTGTTGGTTTAGAGGCGCCTCGTATAAAGGTCCCAAAGGATCGGGGGTGGCATATCTGAGGTTTTGTATATTCCCTGGGAAGGGGGGTAGCCGGCCTTGTTTGGCAGAGATCCAGTTGGGTTCTCGGGGCGTCCTTCCAGAGGCATTTCCATGTGGCGATGGGAAGTTCCTTGGCCTGACCATTTGTTGGAAATCCATTCTTCAAATACGTACCTTGTACGGTTTTAGTTGTATAACCTGCCATGGAATGTGGCGGTAACCTGCTATTGAACATGGTAGCTATAGTAGGCATAAGCGCGAAATGCCTATGCTGGCTAAGATTTATATCTTTACTTTCGAAATTATTTTTTACCACACTATGCACTAGTAATAATATCAAATGTTTCTTTTTAATGCGTATCAAGCATCTTTGACTATCATAAGGAGAAATCTCCTCCGATTCTGCGTTTGCATTGTGTGTGTGTGCGGGAGGCCTTATGGTAGTCTCATTTCTAAAAAGCATTGCGAATTGGTTTTAAAATATTTCGTTACTTGTTTTTAAAGATAAAACTGTTTTGTTGCTCAAACCAGTCCCATGACTGATCCGGAGTTTGTTGTTTCTTTTCTAAACTCTGGGTGCTCAAATTTTTTCTACACGAGCAGTCTAGAGTTGGGTTTTTTTTCAGATAGTCAGATTAGTAGGTTATATGGAGCTAGTTCAGTCTTTGGATATGGACTGCACTCGCTTATCTTTGGGAGTTCGACCTATTTCTGGATTGGGGCTTGAAGATAGAGATTATCCGCTGCTGGTGTTATCTATTTTTCTTTTCCGCTGCTAGTTTCTTGTATCTCTGATGTGTATTGATATTCATTGTACCATTCTGTTGTACCAGATGTTGTATCAGTATTGTGTATCAATGTATTATTATGTTTATTCCGCTGTGTTGTTTACTTAATGTTGTTATAAGCTCCGGCGAATCGGATTTGAACAGTCGAATCTATGGCATTCGAATACGATATGAAGTATGGATGTCGATTTTCGAGCGGGCAAAATTCGTCTCGTTACACATGCAAAATTTGATAGTGCCATGATGAAAAATGGTTTTCGTACAAATGAATGCGATAAGTGTGTTTATTGTAAATAAATTGGACAATCATATGTGATGATTTGTTTATATGTAGACGATATGTTAATATTTGGTCCAATACTCAGGTAATAGAGACCATAAAGAAGTTGTTAATTAGCATTTTGATATGAAAGACTTAGGAGTTGCAGACGTTATTTTGGGAATCAAAATAATAAGAACACCTAATGGAATTGAATTATCTCGGTCACACAAAGTACACAAAGTGATTGAAAAATTTCAAAATTTTGGAATTAAAGGAGTAAGAACACCTTTTAATCCATCAAAAGTACTGCATAAAAACACTAATGAGAGTGTAATGAAACTGGAATAATCTCGTGTAATAGGATGTATCATGTATCTCATGAATTGCACAAGAGCAGATATAGCTTATGTAGTAAGTCGATTGAGCAGGTATACAAGCAATCCAGAAAAGGAACACTGGAAAGCACTAATGAGAGTGCTTGGATATTCAAAAAATACCATAAATTATTCAAAATATCCTGCCATCTTAGAAGGATATAGTGATGCAAACTGGATTACTGATTCAGAGGAATCAAAATCAACGTGTGGTTATGTATTTATCTTAGTAGGGGCAGCAGTGTCATGGAAATCTACTAAACAAACATGCATAGCTCGATCCACTATGGAATCGGAGTTCATCGCTTTAGATAAAGCAGGCGAAGAAGCAGAATGGCTTCGTCATTTTTTAGAAGATATTCCATTTTGGCCTAAACCTGTACCGGACATATGCATACATTGTGATAACCAAGCTGAGCTAAGCAGAGCGCACAACTTTGTGTATAATGGAAAGTCATGACACATTCGTCGATGCCATAACACTGTTAGGATGTTACTCTCAAATGGAACTATTTCCATAGATTATGTAAGAACAAATGATAACCTAGCGGATCCATTTACTAAAGGTTTATCAAGAGAGAAAATTGACTGCGCATCGAGGGGAATCGTTTTAAAAGCCTAAACCACCAAGAGTTATCTTATATAGAAACGTATCCTAGCGACTAGAGATCCTACGGACTAAGATCAATAGGAAAACCAGTTCTGAGTAACTCAAGACATAATGCATTTTCTTGGACATAGTCCAACTCCATTCCTATGGTGAACAATATAAATTCATGCCTACAGAAGTATTTAAAGGTTAAAACTATATTTTTTAATGATGGTCATATCTTGAATATAACAAGTGGGGGTATATGTAGAATACTCTTAATGGTTGCGATCACCTATGTTAGTGTGAGCTGGGTGGGCTCTATGAGAGTACTAAAAGATTTTATTCTCTAAAAACACTCGCAGAACCAAAAATTGTTCAGGACCAAAATGAACACAACCAAGAGATTGGACGTGAAGGGAAATAATGCTTTGTAAAGCTTATTGTCTGGTTATACAATAACGGCTGACGGTTCAAGATGAAATGATTCACCGATTAGCCAAGTATATCCGATAAGTTTTAATTGGAGAAAGTTCAAAGTGAAATATGTACTTAACCTCGATATAACATTATTTTCATATGAATTGTGTGATATTACACTTTGTGTGGGGGAGACATATATCGTCATTCATGTGGGGGATTGTTAGAATTCTCAAAATAAGGGTGAATGAGATATGCCCCACACCGTCAAAATATGTTCATTTTTTGGTTTATATAGTATACTCTCAATCCCTATATTGGCCCTTAGGGTCAGATAATTTTGTGCGAGTGGAAGGACCTATATGGCCATGGACTAACACACGCGCGCGCCACCGCCAGCCCGTCCGATCGACCGGGCCAGGTCGGGTGCGGGTCTAATAGGAGTGGACCATGTTATATTTTTGCTGTACAGAAGTGAACGGTTTTCTACCGCTTAAATTCAAAAAGAAGCGACTACTGGATTGGACGCGACTATAGCAAACTGCAACAGTTTCTGGCCGTTGCAAACGAAGAGATGCGACTATTGCAAACAACAACAGTTTCTGGTCGTTGCAAAAGAAGATACGCGACTGTTGAAAAAGGCTATAGTTTCTGGTTGTTGCAAACGAAGAGACGCGACTGTTGCGAACTGCAATAGTTTCTGACCGTTGCAAATGAAAAGGCGCGACTGTTGCGAACAACAACAGTTTTCGGCCGTTGCAAACGAAGAGGCGCGACTGTTGCCAACAGCAACAGTTTTCGGCCGTTGCAAAACAAAGAGACGCGACTGTTGCAAATAGTAACACTTTTTGACGTTGCAAGTAAAGGGATGCTACTTTTATCAACGGTGTAGCCACTGGGAATTCGGCTATAAATAAGGAGGAAACCTGATCACTTTCCTTACTCAATCAATTCCGAATTTTCTCTTCTTCCTCTTCATTTCTTAATAGTTACAATCTGTCCGCTTTGCATACCACACAGAAGATCATACACATCACAATCTCGAGCTGATCATGTCTGTTGTATCTTGGGAGACTTTGAATAAAGTTTTAAGGAAATTGTCACGACAAGCCTCAGACGTAATTTCCTTCTTTAACTGGTTAGATTTCTAGTTGATATATATATATATCGTTTTCTTCCTGCGTTGTACTATTTCTTTAAATAGTATAACGTTTGATTTAGCACTATAGTTATTATTGCTATAGTTGTTACTTTGTTGTTGTAATTAACTACAACATACTTAGTGTTAAAATAACTAATACAGAATTCCAGAGTAGCGGAAATCTAAGTTGTAAACTTGTGAGACAAGTTTGTTGTTGATTCATCTTTGTTTTTGTATACTAGACGTGTGTGTGTGTGTATGGTGAAAGGCAAGTCAGGTGGAGGAAGAAGAGGAGTTGCTATGATGGTTTAGTGATAGTTTGAGAAGTGGTGTTTGGTCGATGAGGAATTTTGTCGACTGGTTGGGATTGCAGTTTAACAGAAGAGTTGCAGAGGGATGTTTGCAGTAATATGAAGTGGGGTGGTAATGTGTAGGTTGACAATAGAGGCAAGTGTATTAGTTGATAACAGAGACAAGTGTAAGTTGAAGAAATCCACAGCAGTGTGAGGATGGAACTGTAGTGATATATGCAAATGTATGTGCAGGCAGAGATAAAAAAATGTAGCAGAAGTAAATGTAATTGATGTTGTAAATATGAAATTGTAAATGTAAATATAATTTAAAATGAAATAAAATAATTTTTTTTTTGAAATTCTATGCTTTTTTAAAATAGAAATGCAAGTGCAAACGCAAATAGAACAACAACAATCACACAAATCAAATACACACAAAAATCACACACAAACACACAAAAAAATTATTTTATTTTTAAAATGCAAACTAACACACAAAATGAAAACACAAAAAATAAATCAAAGAAAAATAACTCGAAGAATAAAAATAAAATTAATTAATTCCCGACAAAGGCGCTAAAAACTTTTTGATTTAACTAGTTTTCTATCGGATTAGAAAATAGCTGAAAAATTATAATAAAAATAACCGCAAGTGCACAACATATAATTTTTGTACGTGGCGAGTACGGGTCGATCCGCAGGGAATTGAAGTGATTAAAAATTCTACTCGATCAAATTTAACCAAGATCTGAAGTTGTTTAAGCTAAAAAATATAAAAAACTAACAGAAGAAAATGAATGAAAATGTGAGAGTAGAAGGCAATTTAGATGTAATTTCCATCTCATGATCGCATAGATCAACATAATGAAATTATGATATCTCTTTTTTGGTCGTTAGTGAATTTATTTGATGTGTTTATCATAAGTATGACCTATTTTTGCTATTTATTAACCCAACATAAACCCTCAAACTTTAACACAACTAAACCACTTGTTAACTCTCATGAAAATGTTAATTAACTTGAAAATAAAATATATTCTAAGCATGATCTATTCACTATTAATTGGTAATATAGACCATCAAATTTTGATTTTAAAATTCACTTCACTACCATAATCATATGTCGAAAAAGAGGTAATTTATGTTTATGTTTCTTTAAGCATAGCCTATTTGGTGTCAACAACATAGGTTATCAAATTCAAAGTTAAAAGAACAAAATATTTACCACATCAAAACTTTCATTAACTACAAAAAGAGATCAAACAAAATCACTATATTGAATTTACATGATTAAGAGAGCTTCATTACCCCTAAATTGAAGTGGTTTAGCTTCTCATATTTGTTATCATGTCAACAAATGTAAATTGCAACATAGAACAAAAATAAGAGGAAAAAGAGAGCTAACTAATTTTGCATGAAATAAATCTAGTCTACTTGAAAGAATTAAAACTAAACTGATTGCATAAAATAAAGAACAAGAATTTAAAGAGCATGAAATTAAATTGCATAAAAAAAATTTACATGAAAGAAGGCTAAGAAGCCACTAAAAAGAAAAGAGAGTTGTTGTTTATTTTTGAGCCTAATCAAAACTAACTAAAGAGGAGGCTAAGAGCTCATTACAAAAAACATAAGGGGTATTTATATATGTTTTGAAACCCCAATAAAATTTTAGGGGATTACCAAATTTCCCTAGAGAAAGTGTGGTCACCAAGTTATCATTAGCAAGTAATTAATCCACCATTATATGTGCAAGTGCTTTTAATCTTCACTAACATGTGCATTAGCTCCTAATTGAAGATCATGGTAAGTGGTTAGGTGGGGTCCTCCATGTTGCATGAGATGATTTTTTTCCACCATCATTTGTTTTCCAACTCTTCTGCCTGCATATTTCCATGAAGACCTCTTCCATTTGAATCCAAATTCCTATAAAATAACATAAAAATGTCCAAGTATATTTTCTCAAATAAAATCATACACAAAATGACTATTTTGCCCCTATATGAAGATGAATAAATGATGAATTGAAAAAAATTAAAATTTTGGTTTAAACAGGTTAAAATACCATATATGCTTATTTATTTAATTAAATTAGATTAAATATGGAAGTAAAAATGTGCACATTTACGTGCACATCAAGCATGTTTTTAGAGAAAAAAATTTGATGTAATATTTTATCTTCGTTGTAGTTTTAGCGAGACTAAGTCCATATTTGGTTCACCTACTTTTAACGGACTAGATTTTTCTTATTGCAATTCAGTATGGAAATTTAATTAAAGTCTATTAATTTTCATACTTGGGATATGATTAAAAAGATTTGGATATGGTATATATGAATAATTTTTCGCTTAATACTAATGCTATAAATATTCTTATTTTTGGACTTGATAAATTTTATTTTAAACCATATCTTCTATTGTTTAACTGCACACAAAATTTGGAGCACTCTCGTTGAGATATGATAAGAAGAAACAGATACAACTATAATTAATAGCTTTAGGAAAATATAATATAATATCAATAACCATAATCACTTCGATTACATCATAATACACTCATACTTTCAAATACATAAGTTGTACAGTACAAATCAAACCCGGTCCATATACATAATCAAGTCCAGGTCACAACCAATATATAGTTTAGAATATGTACATATAAATTCCTATCTTCCATACCATTTCATTCCAAAGTCCCTCAACTTAGAGATATGAATATAGAGGAAAAATAGGAGTGGTCGGACATAATTCTAGTGAGTGATCCATACTTACTCTAAGTATACTACAAAGATAATACAATAACATGATATGAGTCTAACATCTCAGTCACATCACGCCATGCTAGTCATACTAAACTTAACCTACAATATACATCCAGTCGCATAGCCTCTATATGGACTCACTTCCCCAGTCTCGCTTCGTGCTCTATGCTTATTATGCACCGTCATGTCAAGGACTCACTTTCCTAGACTTTCCTCGTGTGCTACAGGGTTGCATGTTGTCCTTGCATACAAACTGGACTTACGTCCTAGACTTGCCTCTTGCACTACAAGATCACTTACCATCTATCACACTGATCCGTCGAAGCCTATTTAGGAGCAAGGTTAATACCTGAGCCACCTACTGATGTCACAGGCTTGTATCCTTGGTCACCTACTTATGCCATAGGATAATACTCGTTCATGTTAGTATCGAATCAATTTCCATACTATGAATAACATTCAAATCCGTCTCAAATAAACAATCAACATCACATAATTCACCTTGGATTCATAAAGTTGATAAATGCCTCGTCAATGGCCTTTAAACACCTTCAAGAAACAAAAGAAATAGGACTCGAAACGATAATCATTTATATATATTGGCCCATTTGGGTCCAAGTTCAACCTATGTCCAAATTAAGCCGCTGGTGGACCACTGATTCGATAGACTGGTCATAATGAAAATTAGAATTCTGGCCGCGATTCTGATTTTCCTCTACCTTGTTTCGCCTTCATTTTTCTTTATTCCACCTCCAATTGCCTAGGAACGTCCCTAACATCTATACTAGGTTTTTATGGTCATTTTACACTTTAATTCATTAATTTAAGTTGTATATTCATTTAATTACTATAAAGAGGAAATTTTATTTCATAGTTTATTGTTCTTATTAAATCCCTCTAACTCCATGTTTAAATATGAATTTAAGTGAATTTAAAATGTTGTCTACTTTATTCTAGACTACAAATCATATTCATGGGTTTATAATTGCATTTTATCGAAAGAAAAGCAAGAATCATCCACCGAATCTAATCACCACTGTCTAAGCCTCCATTATCCACACTACTGCACCTCCAGGCTTTAGAATTTTTCCTTGAAATTAGTATAAATGTGTTGTCCACTTTGTTAGCTTCACGATGCCGTAGATTTCATGCAAATTCGTGGAAATTCAAGTGAGATATATTGATTTGAATTTTCAGTAAGAACGAGGAAGAAGAGAAAAAGAATGAGCGGATGGTTTCTGAAATAGAAAATCAGTTATGTATTTTAGTTTATAAAGGTGGAAGGAAAACATCGACCAATCTGAATTCAGAATTTAAGCTTTCAACCCCGCTCAGCTCGACGCATTTTCTTCCATAACTCCTTCATACATACTCCAAATGAGAGAAAGAAATATACTGCGTGAATCATAAAAACAAGATGGTCCTAATGACCCTGGTTATTTCGTCAAATTCCAAAGTTGGAAAATAACCATTTTACCCCTCTTTATTTTTAATTTACTTTATTTTCACATGATGTTTAATTATTTTAAATTTATCATATCGCCAATATTAAATTATAATATATATATATATATATATCAAATTTTAGTGTATTACAATAGTGGAGGTGCATAAAGTTAAAGTGAGGATAAAGCAGGGATATTGGAAAATAACAAAACTGTAGAAATCTTTATTCGAGATAAAATAAAATACCCAAAGTTGATTTTTTTCCTTATTCCCACATAACTTGTGTATAAAAAAGAAATATTATTCACTCCTATATAATAACTAAAAAATATCATGATCAGTGTAGTTCATACTTAGTGAATAAAATAAAGTTCTAATATATGTTGAGCATATAGGACGTGAACTTAGATCTATACTCTAAATTTGTTGTTTTGATTTATAAAAGAAATGGTTGAATCAATCTTTTAATAAGCGGGTGCTAAAAACCCTAACTTAGAAGTCGTAGTAGGAAATAGCGAGGCTTCAACCTAGTCTATTATTTAGTAGCACTAAATTGAAAAAACATAGCGGTCAAAGTATGCTAAGCGCTTTATTGAGGCATTAGCAGAGATTTTACTACATAGGACCCGACCATTATCAGATCTTAATACCTTCAAAAGCTTTCCACTCTCATTCCTAATAAGAATTTTCCACATTTTGAAGTTCTCAAACGCATCTTACTTATCCATCAATACAAATACCCAAACCTTTTAAGAAAAATCATAAATAAAAGATATATAATATCAAGCTCTACCAAAAGAAGCTACCTATGTCGGCCCCATACATCCCTGTGAACATTCTTAAGAACACTTCTAGAATCATGCTTTCCTTCATCGAATTATGAATTTGATTCCTTCTTCATGACACATTCCTCCCAAAACACTAACTCGACGAAGCATTTCCTATCAACATTTTCCACTTTCGAAGAATGTCCAAGTTTTACTTCAATACATGACCTAATCGAAAATGCCACAATGTAGTCAGATCCAAATCTCAAGAACTGTCAACACCAATAAAAATTTCTCCTTCAACGGTCCCTCTTTAAGCAAACACAAACCACAAATCTTCTCACCTTTCATCAACACAAGTACTGCCTAAGAAACATTCGATCTATCCTTCTTTATTGTAATTTTGCAATCAAGAGAATCCAACTATTCCAAATAAATAAGCAACTTTCGAAGTCCCGGAACATAACACACATTAGTGAGCATGCGGCTATCAAACATCTAAATTTGCATGGAGTCAACGCTCATAAACCTACAAGCAGCGCCATTTCGTTAGACAACTGGATTTCCTAATAGAGTAAGGGTGTGCTATGGCAATTATATAATGTAACACCCTATGTTTTAGAAAGCCAAAATATAGGAAAGATAATCAATAATATAAATTGTTAATATATAATTAACAAATTCAAATTTAAAGATTTAATAAAGATGATTTGAATGAATAAATATAGGACGCCATAAATATAGGTAATTTAATGTAAAAAGAGTAGTTAGGGTAATAAAATTCAACCATACATGTACAGGCAATGAATTTGACTATTTGTAAAAATTAATAAATTCAACCACACATATATGATGTAATGAATTTGAATATTTGAATGGAGAATATTCACATTTAGAGAAACTAAAGAATAAGATTAGGTATCAACTCAACTATACATGTGTAAGGTAATGAATTCAAGTATTTGAATGGAGAATATTTTCATTTAAGGAAATTAACGAATAAGATTTGGTGATAAACTCGACCACACATGTACGAGGTAATGAGTTTGAATAATGGAGAATATTTGCATTTATGGAAATTAATGAATAAGATTAAGTAATAAATTTGACCACGCATGTATAAGAGAACAAATTTGAATATTTAAATTTAGAAAAAGTAATGAATAAGATTAGATAATAAAGGATTTAACCTAAGGCAAAATCATCATTATGTAAGCACTTAACCTATTCACCTCTACATTTCACATTCACTTCGTTTCCAAAACAAAACAAAAAAAACCTCATCAACCTTAGGTGGTCACCATTGCTAGGGAAAAGGATAAGAAATCAAAGCTAAAAGATTAAAGTTTTCATCTCTAAGAAGAAAATGAGGGTTTTAATCAAGCTCTACAAATCTAGATGAGTAAAACTTTCCTTAATTTACTTCCAAACCTATTAGGGTTCAGATTTAATATGTGCTGACTACTTTAAACATTGTTAAACATGTTTTAATGATTAGAAATGATTTTATATGTGTTCAATTATTCAAATAAATATAATTTGGTCATATTTTAGGGTAAAAAATAATTTAATATTCTCCAAATGTTGTGAAATTCAAATTTGATGTTTTTTATATTAAACTAGCGCAGTTTTTTAAATTTGGATAAAGTCCTAATTAATTATGAATTTTCTAAGTGGAAAATGGCTAATTTTGGATATAAAATAATATTTATGGATATTAAAAGTAAATATTTTGCTTCAAAATTTTTATTGGAGAGACAATAAAATGTTTTGTAATTTTAATGAATTTTTTATAAGTTTTCTATTAATTTTCGAATTTTTATGAATTAGTTAGTAAAGATAATGTTACCTTAATTAATGAAATGAAATTAAAGAAATGATTAATTAATAGAGCTAAAATTTTGGATTGGTCAAAGAATACTATTGTAATATATGGAAAAAACTATTGAACAAATGATATGTATACCACTTAGGTTAATTGGTATTATATTATTAAGGCAATATATTGTTTTTCACTTAATTATGGTTTTTCCATCATGACTTATGATAACTCTACTTAGACATGTGATAGCCCAAGTCTTGGCCTTTGATAGCTTTAAACTGTGATATGCAATAGCTTCCTAATGTCAACATGTGATAACACTATGTTAACACGTGTTAGCTTTGCAATTTTAACGTGCGATAATCGGTGATTCTAAGATTTTATAAGTAAAATAAGTGAACTTTTAATAGTATCTTGGATGCCACCTTCCAAATTTATGGTTGAGAATTTCATAGGATGAAATAACCAAAGAGGATGATAGGTTAGAATATGTAGACTTATTAAACTGGAAATCTGAAACTAATATTACAAAGGCTAAATAAAAAAAACAACAAACTTTAGTAACGAGAACTTCGGTATGATTCAATGGGTTAGAATTATGACTGAACAACATGTACACTCTACCCATATGATTCAATGGACTGCAAAGCTTGGTGCACATTCAATCACTGATTGATGTAAGGCTCTTCTACCTATCTGCGTGTCTCCAAATGCAATTTGGTATCGTAGAATATGGAACAATCTGGTCTTCGAATTTGATAATTTCCTACTCTGGAAGATTATCAACAACTCACTGCTAACTCATGATAAGTTGATAGCTAAGGGTTTCATTACTACAAATTATTGGATATTTTGTAATATTTCTCCTGAGAGCAGAGACCACCTTTTCTTTTATTGTACTACGATATACCATATTTGGAAAGCAATTCTACTAGCAGCCGGAATATACTACAACTATAGCGAGCGATCACTGCAATGGTTCGAAATATTTAAGAGATCTCGATGGAAAAATGAAATAGGTCAGCGCATGATTATTGTCTTGATAATCTTTATTGCGGTTATTTGGCATGAGAGAAATGCTAGAATTTTTTAGAACAAATTAGTGAGCAAGAAGGAGATTATTATTTATATTAAAAGGGAGGTAAATAAAAGATTAAAGATGATACACACAGATGGATCAGGCTTCTACATGGTTTATTAATTATTGCAAGATTTGGGCCTAATGGACCTGAATATCATGATAATTAGTAATGCGTGTTATCTTACTACCGTATGTCTTCTTTATTCTATGTTTTTTTAATTAGTAATTAGTAATGTATGCACTTATGTTTTTTTTCATGGAATATATCTGGTAGGGGACCAGTATAAAACCTCGTTGCCTTAAAAAAAAAAGAACTTCTATGATAACTCGAATTTTCGGGCATCTGTTAATTGGAAATTAATAGAATTAATTTTATTAAAATACTTATTTGTAAATTGAACAAATGAAATTCTGAGATATATCTATATATATATATATATATATAAGAATCTGAATTATAACAATGCTGGGTTTTAAATATTGGATAGATATGTATTTTATAATCTCCTTTATAATTATTTAAAATTGGTAAAATTGTTGTTTCCAAAACAATAATAATTAGTTATTTTTATTTATATAAATGGATTTTAAATAGAATTATTATTTACAAATTAAATTTGTGTTTGTTTAATATATATATATATATATATTTATATGAGTGATTTTAAGTTGAATTTGAATTTGAATTTGGAATTCTAAAGATAAACATCTTAAGGTAAATTGGAATTAAAAATAATGTATATGATTTTATTTGTATAAATTTTTTTTTTATATTATTTTCTCTTAAAAAGATTTTCTAAATATAAATTAAGGAAAATATTAACTAAATAGAAATCGAATATAAAGATTTCTAAAAAAACAAACAAACAAGTGTAAATATTTTAACACACAAATTAACATATGTAAGCTTTATAGCATATAAGGTTAACACGTGTTAGCTTAGAAAAAGAACAAGTGGCAAAAACTTTATTTTCTTTTGAATTTTAAGTAACAAAGGCTTAAGAAAAAAACCAGGTTTCCATTTTTCTTTCAAAAACCTGGAAATTAAAAAAAAAAAAGCAAACCTGTAAACAGCAAAGGATTCAAAACATCAAGCTTTCGCAATCTGAAATCTGAGCTCAACACAATTCAAATCCAAACTCAGATCAAGGCAAATCCAGATTCAAGTAAGCAAAAAAATCCCAGATCTGAAACAAATAAATACCTAAAGCAAAGTTCAAATCAAAACTGCTTCTCTGATCAAAGCATATGCAGGTGAGTAAATCCTCTTCTAAAAACATATTTTACTTTATGATTTTATGGATGCATGTGATGAATTAGTATAGAGATAATATGGTTTGCATTGATTTATTTTATCTGGAATAGGTGATGGTTTTGCTTTGTTTATATGTGTGAATGTCTGTTTATATGCAAGACTATCTCTGTTATTTTCTCAGACTTGATTTACCTTTTAAAATTCATATTTTCTCTTGAAATCAGAATGAAGTTCTGATCTATGATTGAAAAATAATCATTATAGCAAGATGTTAATCCTAAAAATAGTTTAGGATTTTATAATTAGGGATTAACTCAAATTTGGAAAAAATTACGGTGGAAATCAAGTTTGTTCGAAAATCAACTAATTCAATTCCTGATTTGAATTGCATGAATGAATTCGAATATGAAAATCATGATAATTAACATACATTTCATGATTTTTAAATCGATAATCGATTAGAATTCCTGTAGTGAACCGTTCTGGCATTTTGGGTAACTACCGTTGACTGGAACGGTGGTGGAGGTCGAATTTTCGGTTGAATCTTGTTGGAGTATCGAGGATGATGAGAAAAATAGCTTTCTATTTTTCTAATGGCCAAGGTGGCCAGAATAGGTTGATTTAGGGTTTATGCGGACTTTTTGGTCGCGGCTGAACCTCTGGGACATACGGCTTCGGTGGCGCATTGTTGGCTATCGCATTTGGGGAAATGGTGCTGGAGGTTGAGGCGAATCTTTGTTGAGGTCGGCGAGGGCTCTCGAGGTCGTAATCATCGGTGGTGGGTGATTTTCCAATCAGGATTTACTCCAGATTTTTATATGGTGAAGCTCGATTTTGATTTACGTCGAATCGAGGGAGTAGTGTGGTCGTGCTTGGTTGTGTGTGTCGACGGCGATGTATTGGAGTCATTGTTGAATATGCGATTATATGATTTTTGTTTGATGATAATAAACATATATATATATATATTCGTATAAATGTATTTGTTAACGTACTATTTTATTTTTCACAGACTAAATGAATATTTGCTGAATGAAAATAAATAACACAAAATTTGAATTCAAACAGAATTTTTTATTCAAACAAATATTTATTACAATTTTGAATAGTACAAATTTGAGCTCTCACTATACATATACAACTTTGATTACAATACAAATTCAATTACATCACAAATTCACTTTTACATCTGACCTCACTACATATCACTCGTTCACTCAACTCGTATTTTTTCTTCAACTTCATTCCAAATTGAATTCAGCATCTGAGCACTCTGCAAAAACATACATTGACGGAGTAAAATTGAAAATAAAATATTTTTGCAATATAAAATAAAATGTGATTTTGAAATAATATTTGCCTCAGTTATTTGGGTTGTTCGTCATAATTTAATTTTCAATCCATCATACATGAACAGCTAGTGACATACACAGTGTATCACTGTATATGCCACAAGGCCGTGCACTCCGATATATATACACTTGATAAATTTACAGGGACAAGTGAGCACAGGTCAAACCCAAATTATCGGATTCAAATCAAGTGCAATAAAATAAATGTCACAACTTTCAGCACAAGGTCAAATCTGAACTACAAGCTGGATTCAACTCAGTTTCAAGTGACAGCAAAACCAAAATGGACAGCAGCTACCTGCATACAGTGACTCAGCAAGCACCAAAAATATGGCAACACATCAAAGACACAGTGAATCAAATCATGGTTCAAACCAGGGCAATGCATCAAAGACCCAATTGACATGCAAACATCTCAAGATCACAATGTGCACCGAACAACTCACACATATACAACCTGACAGAGCAATTTCAAGTGAATCCAAATGAAAATCAAGGCATCAAGTATACACAAATTAATGCAAACCAGTACAGTGTGCATATTGAAACCAAGTGCATGTAGACAACAGGTACATGAAGAAGTTTTGGGTTAAATTACAAACTGCAGCAGCTCGAATAAACAATGCAAGTTCTAATCGAAGCTTGTACAAGTTGCAATATGCATATGGTCAAGCTGTTGTTCAACACAGTGTAGCATGTACACAATGTCAACCAAAGTAGTGGAACTGCAACAACTGAAATGAGCACAGTGCAGACTCGAATGTATAGATCAAGTGAAGTATACAGGAGAAGCCTATAGACTACCATGAGCAACCGAGCATACATATATGTGTACAAATAAAAACAAAGAACAAACCATACATGTGAACTCAATGAAACGACAACTTGACACAGTTACAAGCCAAAATACACAAGCAAGGTCACTGCAAGTGCAACAGCAATATCAAAATGATCAAGGCCAATATCACTGACTCCATTGAACATATCAAAAGACCAAAAGACTACAAGTTTATAAGCATTTCAAACATTGAAGTGCCTGAAAGTATCAAGTTCGAGACAATACCAGACCAGATACAGCAGTGTTGGAAATGCAGTGATGGAACAAAGAATCCAAGTTTATATAAACAGTGCAGTGATGGAAATGCAGTGATATGCAGCAGCTATATCAATGCAACATGGAGCAACAGAACAAAGATGGCACTACACAGCAACTTGCAGCCGCAAAATGAAATCTCCAGCCAAGGCCGAAGCCAGCAGAATCTCATGAAATCAGAGAGTAAAGTCAAGAATCACCAAATAATCAGACAAGGAATAGTTCGTTACTGCAGTATAATATCAATGCAATGAAGTTGAGACTCATGGAGTTGAATTCACAAATCAAAATCGAAGTTGACCAAGTCAGAAATCAAGTGTGTGTAAAAATTGAAAAAGTCAAAAATCAAAGCCAAATAAAATAGGAAAGTTGCTACCGTATCGATCAAGGAAGAATCGAACGGTTTCAAACTAAAACCACGATAGTGAAGTAAAGGAAATATACGATATGAACAAGTCAGAACATATCCAAAGCATTAAAATAAAATCAAATGGCCGAAAATACTCAAGTGATGAATTCCATCAAATGGATACGAACAAAGATTCTAGAGCATCGATTTATATATAAGCAACATCATCGGCAGTTCCATGATCATAGAGTTCAACATTAAAACCAGAAATCAAACGCAAAAATCACGTACCCGATCCAAATAGAAGTCGAACTCCAGAAGCAGCCGAAAGCATCAGACGAACGATAAACAAATCCTCACTCAATTATCAACCTGATTGATCGACACAATCGGAAGCTTCATCACGAAACCCCAATTTGGAACAAAGGGAAAAAAGCCCTAATTACAGATCGAAGAAGAACGAAAAAGGAACGGCCACCATTTTCACAAAGGAACGGAGCAAATAAAAGAGGAACGGGCGAAATTAAAAAAGGGGGGCCAGCTTTGTTTTATTAGGGTTTTTCTTTTTATTATAAAGGGCTTTTTATTTTTGATTTAGGGTTGTTTTTAATTTAAAGTGTTTTTAATTTGCAATTTTGTTTTTAAACCGTTGTAATTTCTAGTCGTGTGACTAGGGCACAAACTACGTGGCGTAGTTTGAGAATTCGCAACTCAGTGGCTGAGTTGTGGCAGGGTTTTGAGCATAGAGTTAGGTTAGTCAGTAGCGAGTGTCGCGAGTTTACGTGTGTAAGCGTGTGACTACTTAATTTCTAGTAGAAACCTTGGGGGCAGCACGTAGGCAGGGTTTTGCCGAAGCTGGGTAAATTCTGTGTCGTTCTATTTCTGCATTTTATTATTCTGCTATCTGTGCTATTATTATTCTGTGTTGAAATTATTTTAAAAGCTTCCGCAATTAATTTTTATAATTGATAGTATCACCCTATTCACCCCCCCTCTATCGATACAATATCATTTGCCAAATTCAAAAGAATACTATATCGGTTTACCTTGTTTAGATGTTTAGAAACCTCTATCGATACAATTGCATCTTCCATATCAACCGAAATTCATAAACCTCTGAACATATAAATCAACATAATATAAAACATTTTTATAGCACTTACAAATACGCCCTCTCATATATAATACATTCAAACTCATCCTAGGTTCTCACTTACCCTATCTCAAATGAGTCTTACCCCCACTAAATCCTAGGTGTTCGCTAACCCTAAGCTCTGGTACCACATGTAATGAACCGCCCTTTTGATCCTCAAAAGTCGACACTAATACATCCATGGTATTCACATGTCGAACATCAAAGTGTGAGAATGACTGATTATTGGGGTAAAGGAAAGAAAAAAAAGAACAAAATCTCACAATATGATGAGTGGTATATAATATACAACAGGTTTTTACAAAAGGGAAAAGGACTTTTAATATACATACTATCATCAAAGCGAAACTAATCTATCATCAGCCTGGATAGTTATAACAACCTGTTCTTAAAATTACTGATCAATAAAGACAAGAACAAATAGCAGTAGATAAACTCCATGAATATGCCTAAGAAGATCCAACTCATCTCCTGAAGCTTCAAAGTGTCCAGTTAAATCTGGAAAATATGCTCGGACTGATCCAAGCATTATAAGAAAATAATGTCCGGATTAGTCTGGTAAACCAGCATGAGAAACACAGATCAAATGGATTATTGAATGCAATAAAAACCCTTCAAAAATAAAGGCATCTTGTAAGACCATGCCATACATACATACGTATAGGTTTTTATCTTACAATAACCAAACCAGTTTTATTATAAAATCCAGCGATGTTATAATAATGTCTAGGGGTGGGAAATAAATATATACAAAAGCTAAAATGCTTGCATCTCATAATTCAACATAGTTGGACACAACTAAGTCTGTAAAGGCACATATTGGAGATTGGTTTGCAACATGGCTAAGCAAAGGACTACCTTCCGTACATTACACCTCTAGATAAAATGTACTCAAGGTCGAACCTATAGACCCCTACGAACACAAAGTTGGTTGCCCCTTAAACATGACATACTGGATTACATCATCCTCTAGGCATCGGGCTGCAACATTGCCCCTCGGTCACCCTGCGCGTTGTAACGACCTATAATTTTCGATAATTAAAATATTGAATTTAATAAGATCTTGTAATTTAAAATTGGAAGAAATTAAAAAATTTGTTTTGTTAATAAGAAATGACTAAAATGCAATGTCAAAAATGTTAATTCAAGACAATTGATAACTACTGTAATGTATGTCCAATAAATTGAAATGATTGTAAAGTTAAAATTAGTTATAGATTGTAAATAAAGAATAGGGTTTAATAATGTAAATTTAATATAATAAATGACTTATTGAATGAAATCTCAAATAATTGTAATAAATTATAAAGTTACATTGGTTAGAAATTATAAATAAGAAGATAAAATCAATATGAAGTTATTAGTTTTTTTTGTTAACAATAAACATGGAAATGTGTTTGAATTGGGAAGTTGTAGTAATGGTTAATTAATTCATTGAAATTTAATTTGTTATAAATGATAAATAAGGTAATAAATTAAATGTTATAATTAATTGGTGAAATAATATGTAATTCATTGTAATTGGAAAAAATCAGGGTGGTGTGAGTAGTTATAAAATTTGTTTGAAGATAATAAAACTATAAGTGTGATTAAAGTAAGAAAATGTAAAAATTGTTATATGTTACCTATTTAATCAATTTGTTGAATTTAATTGGAAATAAATTACAATACATGTAATTAAATAATACGTTAGTGTAAATTAAGATGATAATTATAGAATAAGTGTAATAAGATGTAACCCAATGTTAATTTTATTCATAATATGACAATCGATTGAGTTAAAAGATTAAAATCGAATTAAATCAATTTTATTTGAATTAGATATATAATTAATTGGATTTTTATTACAATTGAAATTGAACACTATAATTAATGTAATATTTAACACTGAATTGGTGTGTGAATTTGTTTTAAATTATTCTAAATGTCTAAGTAGTCAAAATGATGAAAATTGTTAGTTTATAAATATTGAATTAAAAAGTGATTTAATTAATTTAATAATAATTTATTTATTTAGCGTGAAAATGGCAATTTTGGCCATTGTCTCGGATTTGATGAAACTAATTTCATCGGATTCGAAATGGTGAATTAGTGTAAGGTTTCAAGTTTCGTCATGAGCGGACATGTCGTTTGATCATATTGGCTCGAAATGCGTAGAAATCAATTCAATTGAAATCAACTTGGAATGAGATGATTTTAAATCTAACTTCTTCATACGATGGAATTAAGACTTGGAACCTATTCCATTGGGTTTAAAAGTATCGAAAACATCTATTTTGATATATGGGATAACCCACTTTCGTTTTGAAAGCGAAATTGGCTTTTTGGTCGCTATTCATCGTCCTATAGATTCGATATGTGTTTATATCTTATCCGGCTTTATTAATATAAATAGTCTTGTTTCCCCAAACCCTAGCAATCATTTTTCTTATTTGTATGTACATAAACTTTTGTCTATTCTTCCTTCTCAAATAGCAGAAACCCAAAATTTTAGATTCAATTGCAAATCAAAATTAAATCGAAAAATTTAAACTCCTCATATCATATTATATATCAATTCGAAGCTCTTAACAAGCGCAATCCACTGCTTTTGTTCCTTTTTTAATTTGAGTCACCATTTGGCCAGAAATCGTCGATCATTCTCGGCTGTTCATTTTCCACAACTTTGTTTAATGGCGGATCTTCAGCGATGGATCCATCGGAGGTGATTAATCCGTAGGGATGTCGAGCTACCCGGATCCATGCAGCTAACTGGTCGAAATAGTCAAGGTTTTCACTACGATTGGAAGATGAATGGAAGGCGACCTCTTTGTGTTCGAGATGGCCTGCGCGACAGTCGCATCATGGGCATGGGGGAGGTCGGCCTGGAGTGCCGAGTGTGGCGGCGGTCTTCGATCTGGCGACTGGTTCGTGCGGCGGCGGCAAAATTTGGGTAGGGTTTCGTGCGATGGTGGCTCCAGGGGTTCGAACGGAAGGGAGAATGACGCGTTCATTCCAGTGCTACTGATGTGTCCTGTAAGCTTGCATTTCCTTTTTTATTTATTTTTATTTAAAATTTTGATTTCAAGCCTTCTAATCTTTATATCTTTTACGTATGAACTCGGATTTGGACGCGGTTTGTTTCGTCAGGATCATATCGAAATTCTAGACATTTTGAAACCGGTTTGGACGAATTCTGTGACTGTTCAATTTTGGACCTTATTTTGGATTTTAAATTGATTTGAAATCAAAAGCGACTGTTTTAACCCACTCTTAATTACTAAATTATTTTATGTTATTTAAATTAAATATATGATGTGTTTTGGAATTAACTGATTGATGTTTGGTATGTTTAAATTGTCATTATAGTTAAATTTTACTTTTATTGCATTTAATCATTGTTTAATTTAATATTGAATTTAATTGTCAATTTATACCTATTAATGATAATCAATTATCTATTGATGTTTACTGGTTGATTTGGATGATGATTGTGATGGATGTTTGATTGTTGATATTGAATGACTGGATGTTATATCTTATATTGTTATAACGTGCAAGTTCCCTATGGGTTGAAATGATACATATCCGAACGATCATATAGAATAGGGAAAAATTGTTATGAGTTGAAATGATAAACCCAAGAGATTTTCATTGAAATAAATTTTGGTATTGCGGGTTGAAATAATATATACCCATAAATATTTAAAATATTTGCGGATTGAAATGATAAATATCCGCATCATTTGACCATAGGGTATAGAATTATATACGGACACTGAATTGGTTAAATTTAATGATTTAGATATTTAAACTTTAGATTTAATTGAACGATATTTGAAATAGAATTTGACTGATATAAATTGAATTGTTTTAAGCAATTATTCAAAGGATTTAAATTGAAACTTTAAAGTTGAATTTGAAGTATAAATGAGATTCATCGAAATTGAGTTATTGAAATGTTGGAAACTGTAACTTTGAAAATCTATTAAAATTGAAATAGTTAAATTTGATATTTCAAGGTATGAAATTGGTTTTTGATTTGTTGGAATGGAAGAAATGGTTAGATATGATGTTAATTTCAAATTTATTTAGCAGACATAGCCGGCTTTAAAGTAGGTCATGCCACTGTATATAAACTGGACAAACAGGTGCTCTGCACATGCACATAACAACTATATGAGCGAGAAGCCCAAAATGAAAAAAAAAAGCACAGGAGCTAGACAAAGTTGCCTAAACTACTAACACAGCATGACTAAGCTTCCTTGGAAGAGGGAGAACAATCACGACCATCATCCGAAGAAGGACCAATAACAAGAGGAAATCCCGAGAAGAGAGCGGCCAGATGAGGATCATAACCGACAGAGTCAGGAGAGTAAAGAAATTTCCTATCCCAAGTGACATCAAAAAACTTACTTTTGTTCTCCTCACCAATCGCACCATCCCTTGTGAGGCACAAACCATCTCCCTCAATATGGCAGATAAAATACAAACTCTCACCTCCAAGATCACTGATAAATGCATATAAAGTGTCTCTCTCAGGTGAATATCTCATATCTAAAGGAGCGTGAACCCAAGCACGTTCATCAAAATTCCACGATATGATATCAGACATGGTAGCAGAAGGGGCCTCCTCCGGGGCCGAAGGAGGAGAAAAAAGAGATGGAGCTATATCTGGCGAAGAAATAGATGGAGCTACTCAAACCGAAGCAACAACAGGAGGATCCACAGAGGGAGCAACAGCAATAGGAGCTACCAGAGCATCAACTAAGGGGACAACAGGAGTAACCTTGGGAACCCACTTATGGAGAGGCGGACAAGGAAGAGGAATCTGGTCAACAAGGGGAACAACCGAACTGGAACAAGTATCAGCAAGATGGCCAAAGGACTGACAAGATGAACAAATCTTAGGTTTCCAACTATAGCAAACTCTGACCTCAACAACGTGGCTCTCTTCTAATCTGACCTTTAAACATTAGGCAAAGGTTTGTCAGGAGTAATATCAATTAGAGCTTTGGCATAGACTAGTTTCTTTCTGGCCACAGTATTTGCATCATAACATATCACCTTACCTACTAGACCAGCTAGCCAGTCGATACCGATAAGAGGCTAGAGAACAGATGGAATATGCGAAAAGTGGGCCCAGACAAGAATAGAAAGAACTTGCTCCTTCGCACGATCCATAGAAGGACTCCAAGCAGTAATAATGAATGGTTTCCCATCAATAAGAATTGGGTTAGCCTCTAGAATACGTTGCCTTTCATCACTACGCGTAAACATAAAATAGAACATTCCATTATCAAAGTGAACACTCAGGCCACCCCTAGGCTTCCACGCAGAGTTGCACCTCGCCTTAACTAAATGATAGGGAGGATTGGAGTTAAGAAAGAAACCAACCAAGTGGTCTTTCCAAAAATCCACACCGGCCTTAATCACTTCCATGGGCGGAATCATCACACCCTCATGCTCAACTATATCAAAGTGACGTGGCGTATTCAAATCGGCATCATTAGGCAGCTTGGAAAACAAAGATGGCCACTTTGGGATAGGCCGAGGCGGAGGAGGAACCAACGAATTTGCATGAGAATCAGCACACAGTGGAATTTTGTCTATGGCATTTCTACAAGCACTAGATGTGCAAACCATAGAAAACCCATTCTTTTCTATGTTGAGAACACTAGCATCATGCAAACAAACACGGTCAACAGTATCCACATCACAACTAGGCGCAAGCGCAAGACCAGACTGCTCTGCCAAGGGATCAGATTCTGCATCACAAAGAGAAGAAAGAGCAAGAACAGACTGCTCTGCCACGGGATCACCAACACCAGAACCAATGTTCAAACCAACCCTAGATTGAGACCAAGATAAATTACCATCATTTGATAGCATAGGAGAAAGCGGGGACGAAACCAGAGTTCTGACAGGAATGTTTTGACCTGCAATTGCTGGCGGCGAGAATAAATCATCCAAAAGGACGAAGATTGGGTTTTCTCTGGCAGCAGATGCGACCGGAGCGCGAACAAGATTCATAGGCGCGACCGAGGGGATGAGCGCAGCAGGCAAGTCTAAGGAAACAACAGCAGCTCCATGAGAGAGAGTACATCCATTGACAAGAGCATCAGAAGAAGGCAGAGGAAGCTTCTGCTTCGACATAGAAAAAAATAAAAAACACGGACAGAGGCTACAGAAAAAGCAGAAGAAAAGGAATGCCGGAGGAAAATATCGCTAGTCGCCAAAATCGCAAGTCTCCATTGCTTAATTTCAAAAAACCTGATATTTAATTAACCTGCCAACTATTTCAAAATTTATTATATCAACATAAACTGTAAATGTTCTTTTAAATTCTAATTTTATATTTTCAACTATTAAAATAAGTTAATCTATTTTAAACCAACTTAATCAATTTAAACTATTTAATTTATTTTAATCTAATTTAACTTATTTTAAAATAATTAACCTATTTAATCTATCTTAATCTATTTTAATCTGTTTAATCTATATTATTATATTTCAATCTATTTTATATCATTCAAACTTTATTAAACTATATTAAACTATTCTAATTTATTTTAAACTATTTTAATTTATTTTAAACTATTTAATCTATTTGAATTCTATTAAATCTATTTTAAATTCATTTAATCTATTTTAAACCGGTTTAATCCATAATAAACCTATTTAATCTATTTTAAACAATTTAAACAATTTTAAATCTATTTAGAGTATTTTAATCTATTTTAAACCTATTAACTTAATATATATCTATTTAAACTATGTTAAACTAATTATACTATTTATAACTATCTAAATTATTTTCTGAATTTCAGATGGTGTAAATGGGAATGTTTAAAATTAAAGCCTTGATTTTAAAAGCGAATAAGGTTTAATAATGTTATAACATAAGTTGGGATTTGAAATAATATTCGCCGGTGAAATGGCATATTTGAGTAAATATGATGATTTTGAAATGAAAATCCTAATTATGAATATAATTTCGAAAGTTATACGGTTTGAATTGAATATGAGATTTTGATATCAATTGTGAAATGGTTTTGGAAATTAAAAGAACCATCCGATGAGAAATAAATGTTTGGTTGTTAAAGAGATCGGGATTGAATATTGTCATACTCTTTGCCAATATCGAAAACCACTTTAACAACTGTGTACGTGGTGGAGATTCCAGAAATGAAGTGGGATGGTTTGGCAAACTATTTTAATGAGGTATCTACGTGACCCCGACTTTCGTAAGTCAGGTTAGATGTGACTAAAACATGAGCTATACCTAGACCAAGTGAGGTCATTCCTCCTATCGGACATGCTTCTTCAATACCATATTATGATTTTATGATTGATTTGGTGGCCACCCTCGATTTTGATTATGGAAGTGCGTTCCGAGGTAGGCGGCAGTAGCTGTTATGCGTTACCACCAGACCGGTTCTGCAAAACGATAGAGGCCTACCCTGGCATTGCCTCGAGTGCTTTTTTCACATGCCTTATCACGCCTTCTACGAGTTTGGTTTGTACCATACATATGGAGTTCCCTCTGATAGCCCATCAGTTTACGGAGGAATTACAGTATTGTATAGACTATGGGAATATATAAAAATGTGTTAAAGGGGATATGGGTAATGCCTTAACGCTATTTTAATACTTTACTTTACTATAAACACAATTATATAGCATATTGTACTATGTATGTAGATAGTTTGACGGATTCTTAAGAGATGGAAATCTCGAACATTCTCTTAGTTATTGCACTCACATGGCACTGGATAGGACATGTCAGAACCCATAAACATCTCTGACGCCATTACACTCATATTTATTTATTGTTGATCCAAATTACATAAGATCTTTTACATCTAACTCGAGTGTTTTGTCTTTTCAATTCGCTTCTTTCAGTCTGAGCTTTTCAGTTTATCGCAGACTGCTTTCTAGAGGACGAAGACGAACACTTAATACTATTATTATTTATTATATTATTTCCTCTGAATCATATTGTTCCATTGCATTATTTATTTAATTCTGTCATATGTAACTCTAATATGTATTGTAAAAATGTAATCAAGTATTATTTGTGAAACAGCTGCATGAACTATTTATTTGATTATTATATTTTGTCATTCCGCTGTGAGATTCTGTATTTATTTTCTTTCTCTATCTTTTTCTTAATTACCCCAACCTCCCTTTTGAACGGTTTGAGCTTGACATGTGAGGTAAATTTTCGATTTAAACTGTCCAAAAAGGTAGGTTGTTACACGCGTGCATCAAAATCCATAAAATCGATTCTAAATCGAGGAATGATGCTCCTAATGGTAGCTCACCACATAGATCTACGAGCATCCTCTGTTTTAGCCATTACCAGGTTGTGAGGCTAGTGAGGTTTCAGTTTTTGTCTTTTCACTACTAGAATTTTGTTTATAGACATCGCATCTTTACATCAGGTAGAAAAATGCTTGATGTTAAAAATCTTTATAACATCGTTACTTAATCATCGATGTTGTATAAAATACAAACATCACATTGATTTTTAGGGCGATGTTAAAAATATTTTTATTATCTTTATAACATCGTTCTTTTACTTTTATTTTCAGGGCGATGTTGAAATGTAAATTCCAAATTTGTAAAAAAGCAAGGCAAAACTTAGTATAAATATGTTGATAGAAAATGTGGAATACACCCAAATTCCAATGTCTACGAGCACAACCGTCGCAAATAGTATTATTTGTGTATAATTGTTGTTTTATTAAATTTAATTAAAAAACATAAGAATTTGAGCAACATGCCCTTATCAATAATTAAAATAGACAAAATTCCATTTATCAATAATTATATGTAAATTAAGTCTCACATCTCGTATACAAGGTGTAATGCGCTGCATAAGATAGATAAAATGTCATTTATCAATAATTATATGAATCAAGTCACACATCTCGTATACATGAGTCATACATTTTTTTACAAACATGTATCAATAAAATTTAGGGCTGCATTTTTTAAAATATTCACATCTCACGATCCACGTCTCAGGATCTGCTTCCATTCAGTCCATAAGCTTCCATGCATCTCCATCTAGTCATCCACTTCTCATGATCCGCATGCTAGCAACTCGCCAACCATCTTATGCCATGTCATCGAAATCCCCTCCTTCTCATTATCCAAAAACTCTAAAATTAACTAAGTACGGGAAACCAATTTTCAGTTCCCTCTTTCCTTCAAAAATTCATTCACGTTCGTCCTCCAAAATTCATTCACGTTCACTCCAAAATTCAGCAGGCTATCCTCATTCATGCCAATTTTAATTCCTCTAGAAACCTCACTTTATTCCTCTTCCAAAAAATGAAATCACCACTTTAGAAAACATAATCTCGTCTTCTTATCAATTCGAAGCAGCCTAAGAACTCGTTGCCACCTACTTTGGATGCTCAAAATTATTATTCAATGTCATGCCTTTGTACTTTCCTATGCGAGATCTGAAACTCGTCTTGTATGCTTTGAGTTGCAAATCGAATTCGCCACATGCTCCAAAAAATCATCACTTGAGTTTATGATGGATCTACAGGATGTTAATGAATATTCGAGTTTGATAGGTGAGTTTGGGTTCAATTTCTGGATCTACTTACTGAGAATTTGGTGTTCATGGGTCGTCTAGAGATGGTCTTGGTTCATATTGATGATCCCAGTTATTGACAAAGTTTGCCTTTGGTTGACGATAAACTATACAGAAATGGTGTTTGTTGTAAGGCCTTAGACACTGTGCTCTTGAGTTTTATGTTGTAAGTTTTTCTTGTAGATAGTTTTGAAATGCTTATTCAAAATTAAGCTCTTTCATAAATACTTGAATGGCAGAGCTCAATCCATCCAATGTTCCTAAAATTTGGTTTGTGTTTTTAACCCATGTGCCTTTGACTCATACATTGTTTGTATTTTTAGAATGGACAAGTGTATAAATGAAGATTGAATACTAGTGGATAGACATATTATATTATGCATGGGTAGTGACATTGATGATAACTCGATATCCTTTTCGGGCATAGATAGATAGTACAGCAAATTTCCCATTCACTATCACAATTGGTTTAGCATGGCACAGTTTGATCGCATTCTTTGCAACAACATCAAATTGATGCTTCTTAATGGAAATTTCTGCATAAAACAAATAAAATGTTGCTATGACAAAAGTAACAGGCAGGAAACAAGAGTGCATGCGCTGCTATGGGGACGTGAACTGCCTTCAGTGGAAAATTCACATTAATGTAAAGAAATAACCTCCGTTAACTGTTTAGAAAGTGGGAGAAGTGTATGCATTTGATGTTTATGAATATGAGGTGTAGTCTATGAGTATGAATGTTTAACATTATGTATTATGTATTAAATTTGTACAATGAAATATTATGTGTTTATACATTGTCTGTTGTATATATAATCGTCCATGGCATTATTGAGTAATATATAATGTGCTTAAAACAAACTAACATCACGAATTACAATTATAAAATTAATTACAATTATATTAAACTGATGGGGATATGATATTCAATAACAACGTGTCTGATAGAATAACCGCTGTGTATCTAAACCAATTTACACTGCTAATAAGTTTTAATTTTGGACGTGTAGACATCAGCTGTAAACTGATGTCTAAACTTTGGCTACTTCTAAATCACCCACTAACACATCGGTACATGACCGATGTCCATGAACAAAATTTTAGTAGTGTTTCCTCCTAGCAATTCCCGCTTGGAGTGCTAACACTGCCTTTTAGGAAACAATGCAATGCTAGCATTTATCCATACAAGTTGCTAAAGATATGAACAAACCAAAGGCACTACTTCTACTACATCCATTTTGAAATCACCCTTAGGATTAGTAGCAAGTAGCTCTTGCATTTCAAAGAACTCCGTCTTCAATCCCATCATCTCGAACTAGTCTCAAACCTCTTCCAAAGCTTAGAACGTTCATATGGTTTTGGAACGGTTATCGTTTTGAGCCATCTCATATAAGTACGCTCCCCCGCTTACCAGTCGCTCCAAAACCAAAATGATAGTTTCAATAAATTCAACTTCAGCTCTTTTGGAATTAATCAAACAACACATAAGTGCGGAGATCAGCTCCTAACTATTTAAGCATACGGATTTCCTTATCATTTGTCTTAGGAGAACAAATGGAGATTTATTCACACAGTACAATACCATCAAAGGTGACTGTCCATATAACTCCCATGTTTTCCCATAGATATTTCTAGATTTATATTTTGGCTAAGATATTGATAGTCGGTTATTTAACTATCAAATGAACAAACCATCAGTCACAGATTTAATTCCATGTGGGATCCACTAAGCCTCTAATTATAAATCTTCCATAAATTAAATCATTTTTCAATTATTTGATTCAAACTACCCTTACAAAAGATATTTTCACAAATCCCTTATATTTCTTTCAATACATAAAAAAACATTCATATACTAATCTTACCAGTACAAGTATACTACAAACTATTATACTTCCAATCCTTAGAAAATATATCAATATACTTAGTTCAACGGTATAAGTATATTCACAAAACTAAAGGAAGGTTTTATTTTTTTCAAATTCATATTTAAACAGACCAAAAACAAATTTCATTTAAAAACATTGTTACTATAAACCAATCCACTATCCTTCGGTGTTAAGTATGAAAAGAATGTTTCCATATCACCATAATTGAGAAAGATTATTTATCAAAATCAAATCTCATTCCTTTTATAAAATTCCTTTTTTATAAGCCCATTTCATATTTACAAATCCTTTTATAAATCTCCCAATAAATTTATAAAACCTCATTTATAAATCTCTAAAGTTTATTTATAAAAATCCTTTCTATTTATAAAACTCTTTTATAAACCTTCCTTTATAAACTCCTTTATAAACATCTTTTATAAAATCCGTTATAAAATCCTTATATATATTTTTTCCTTTTTTATTTTTGAAAAGATCACTTATAAATCCACTCCTTTGTTTTATAAAATTACTGTTTAAAAAATCTATCTTTTATTTATAAAATACCATTAATAAATCTATCTTGCAAAATATCTCCTATTAAACTCCGTCACAAAATATCGTTTATAATCTCCTTTAAAACATCATTAATAAAATAATTAGTTACTTTAAGACATCAGTAATAATATAATTAATTAACTTAAAGAACATGAATAAAATGACTAATTACCTAAACCTCATTAGTTAAAATAATTAATTCACTTTAAAACATCCTTTATAATATAATTGTTAAACTTTAAACATCATTAATAATATAATTAATTACCTAAATCTATTTAGTTAAAATAATTAATTCACTTTAAAACAACCTTTACAATATAATTATTAAAATTTAAACATTATTAATAATATAATTAATTACCTACATCTATTTAGTTAAAATAATTAATTCACTTTTCAAATTTTGAAAGAGGCATAGTGACCAATATGGCACTTAAACAAGCTAATATTCGTTTTTATATCTCAAAAGGGTTCAACTTTTAATATAAGTCGATGTCATATTCAATATGACTAGGCTATCAAGCTTTTGGCACTTAACAAATTAACAACCAAAAGTTAACTCAACATTTATCCAATATAAATTTATCCACATATCAATTAATTTCACAAATTGTTTTTACTTAGCAAGCATAGAACAAGGATTTATTCTGCAATATATAATCCATAATAGTCTATTTCATTTAATTTAATAGAATGGGGCCTTATTTGACCAAATAGATGTCACCAATAAGGTATAATTAATTTAATGACTTTATTATTTAAAATAATGTAATTAATTCAATCACTATTATTCGATCATAAATTTATACTATATTAAAACTGTCAACAAGTTATACCACAATGATGTACTCATCAATACAGGTCCAACGCAAAAATCCATGGATTAAATAGATTTAAAACGAGCAAGTTATCACATTTGAAAAATTAAACATTTTAAAGTATAAATAAACAAATTTATTAGCTCCTTACCCTAAATAAGATTAACCCAGCCCACTACCATAACACCCGACCCGAACCAACACTAGCAACATCTTCTTCCCACTCCTCAAATCTGAAACCTGAACCTACAAAGTGTACATGCACGCTCCATTCCTCCTTCGAATTACATGTCCATCTCTCTCTACCCATCCATGTCACCTCCGACAACCCTATGTTGATCGCGACCGAAGCCACGACTAGCTACATGAACAAATGTCTCATGCCCCTAATGACCACCGAGCCTAACTAAATCACAACTGCTGACTCCCCACTATGCAACAAACTCGAATCCAATCTCCATTCCACCAATCGATGCCTGAATCCACCGAAAACCTAAACCCTAGCTCGACCATGTAGCTTCGGCCATCCCCAAAGCATGATCGAACACCACCAAACTCCAAGCACTCGATCTATGCACCCATACAAACTCGAAGCAATGAATTTCATAATTTATAATTAAGTGTTTTAATTAAATTTTGTTTTTAAACGATACGGCCATTTTTTCTTTTGACCAAGAATGAAGAACAAGGGAAAGAGAGGAAATGCAAAATGAAATAAAAATATTAGTGTTACTTTGATTTCCACTTTTGAGAACAAAATCGACTATGTTGCTTCAATCACAAGTTAACCAATATTTTTAAGTAGAACAATATTCCCATGCCAACATCCGATCACAAGATTTGACCAAAATTTTGAATTTTTGATTTTGTTTAAAAAGAATTTTGAAAAGAAATATTTGTAGCGCTCTGCTATATAATTTTCCGTTTGCGTACTAACCACGAACGACAAAATACAAATACGATCATGCAGCAAAATGTGGCATGATCATAAAACAACAATAAAATACATAGATTATTTTATTTTAAGAAATTCCAAAAATACCATCATGTATAAAAATATGTGGAACGATAAATTTAAATATTTTCCCTATTAAAAATTAAGAAAAAAATCCTATAAATCAATTTAAAAATAAGTTATTAAAAATCAAGTCGTTTTATTTAAAATTTTGAATTCTCTTATTATTTATCAAATTCAAAGAAAATTTGAGTATTTACAAAAATTAAGTATTCTCATTCGAAACGTTAAAATTTTTGGGTGGTTATAATTCCTCATTTCCTTCCTGTGTCTCAAAAATGTCAATTGTCCGTAATAAATGTTCATTATTGTTCAAATTGGATAATCACTAATGACATTTATTTTTTTGTTTCAAATTCAACTTTTTATGCCTATTCTATATCCCATAAATGTCATATTAAATTCTGCAATCCATCCCGGTAAATGCATTTATGTCCCCATTTAATTTTTGTAACTCCCTATTCCCTACTAACTACATATTTATTGCCCCACTAATTTTGTAGTCATTGTTCATAATTCTTGAAGTTGCTATCTCTTCTCCATTATAACCTCCTAATCATATGGTTTACTATGCTATTGATATCTAGTCGTCCTAATTATGACAAATTCAAGTACCATCGTATATTTATTTATTAAACTTTATTTGTTGCCCTATATATTAATATTTTTAATCGGTGGTGCAGTTGTACTTACATGTACATACATGCATATATATATATATATGCACATTGTGCGCAGTTATACTTATATATATATATATATATATATATATATATATATTCTATTTCTAACTCATTAATTCCTACGCATAGGAATTCAGAATACACAATTATATGTACATTCTATAAAGAACATTCATCTCCATATTTTAATATATTAGGGTTGTCATTCCCAATAAGGATTATCATTACAACATTTCAAAATTATCTAAAAGTAACACTTTTTCCACATTTGAAATTATGAGGAATTATATCTTTTCTTTTACTAAAATAGACAGTGCAAATTATAGAGAAGAGCATCTGTATTTTACACATCTCTTTCATTTTAATGACCCTAATTTTGACTAACATTATTAAGGACATTTAATTAGATAAATTAAATGAAATAATGTAAATGGATAAGGGATTGAGATTTATATAATTATAAGTTAGCTGTGCCTTAAGTGATGAATAAATAAATGAAAATTTTAAATGAAGTAAGCAAAGACAATAAGATAAGGGCAAAAATAGGAATAGGTCATATTCTTTTACCCTAAACCCTTATCCTATTCTCATTTCCGACATTGACAAACAAAATTAAACATAGAGTTTGGCCAGCCACCATTAGAAGAAAGCAAGAGGAAGATAAGCAAAAGTCTAATCAAATCAATTCAAGGGCAAATCTCAAACTCCTTCACAACAACTAGGGTGAATAATAGATTATATCTCATTTTTATTTCTTTTGGTTTCTAGGTGAGATCTGAATTTGTTATCCAAGTAAAATACCATGATTTGATTGTTTAAGTGGATATATATATATATATATATATATATGCTTGATGATGATTTATGTTGTTTCATATAGATTTTATGATAAGATTTAGTTTGATAAACCTATTAGATGACATCCAAATGGTTTTTGTTTTTGATATAAGGTTAGAAATATTATTTTAGAGATAGGTTTCAAGTTTTATAATTTTTGAAGTTGTTGTGGATTTATTACGAATTTTCTAGTAAAGAAAATGGTTAAATTGGGTTTAAATTATTTTCGACTACAATGCTAGCTTTGGGTCAGAAATTTAAAAATAGAAAACATATTAAAAGTGACTTATGGGAAATTTTTGAAAGTTTTCCTAAGTTTTTTTATTAAAGATATTTAAGGTATGCGACTTAAATGTTTTATATGCTTAGAAAAGGAGAAGGGGCAATCTGCTAAATGTTTTAAATTGTTAATTACTGAATTTGGCAGCACTTTTAGAAAAAGATTTTGTAAAAGAATTGGCAACCAATTATATGTTGACAAATAAGGCAAGTTAGTTGGAAAGATATTACTTTAAAAGGCAAAAAATCGGTTTTGCAAAGGATTACTGCTTTGCCACTTATAGCAGCCACCTTTTGACACCATACATCCGCCCCTAACCAAGTCAAAACCAATACATATTGTATCAATGCCTTGGTATGTTGTGGATTAGAGAAAGGTGAAAGGTATAGAGTCGAAACGTGCTTTCGAAGGGGTTGAAGTAGCTCCTATAAACTTGGAACTATTTTGGTTATAAACAAGACTTTTAAAGAGGTTGGAGACTTAACCAACTTGCTTTTGTTTATATAAAGAAAAGGCTTTCAAATAGGTTACCACCTTTTGTTTTTAAAACCAGCTTTCGAATGGGTCGAAACCCCTGCTGCCACATTCAACCTTTCGAATCAATGCCATCGAAAGGGTTCTTTTGCCTTAAACTTTGAAGCCGCTTCTCCATGCTTTCGAAAGGGGTGGTTTCGAAACCATTCACTCTCTTTTACTTAGGAATAATTCTTTCTAAAGCAATGCTTTCGCCCTATTGCTTTTAAGACCCTTAGATATATTGAAAGTTAAACCCTTAGATATAGTCGACCACATTTCCCACCCTTATACTCTCTTTCTTAGACCTACATATTCATTTTATCTCAAATAAAATTTTAAATGTAAGAAGCTAGCAAGGTCTGCCATTAGAAAGAGGAGAAGAGAAAATCAACTAAAATCTAGGATTCAAGTTAGAAGGAATCAATCTCAATCATACTTCAATTTCCTTATCCAATCTAAGGTGAACAATAATTTCTACATCTCTATTTTTATTTTTACATCATTTGGTTTTGAATTTAATGATAAATCTGTTTTATGATATATATATATATATTGAATGATGATATGCTTCTTTATGATTCGTATGTGTTTAAACAAGGTTATTTAATAAGGGATATACACTGTTTTAGGGTAAAACCAAGGTGAAATAATTTTTAAATAGCATGGGAAAATTTTATGTTAAAGAAAACATGATTTTGGAAATGGGTTTTAATTTTCATAATTTTCTGAGTTTAAACGGATTTTACATAAATTTTCTAGTGAAGAAAATGGTTTATTGGGTTAGAAAATTAATTCCGGCCGAAATAAAGATTATTTGGGTTCGAAATTTTTATATGTCGGAAAACATATTAAAAAAGATTTTTTTGGATTTTTCCTAAGTATTTTGATAAATATATAAAATTATTTAAGATATGGGACTTAAATGTTTTATATATTTAATTAAGGAGAATTGACATTTTAGAAAATAAAATTTATTATTGACTTCTAAAAATTAATGGCAGCATTTTCTGACAAAAATTATTAACCAATGAGAATTTGACGAAAAAAGGCAGGTTAGTTGAAAAGTTAATCTTTTTAAGTTAAAAACAAAGAAATCATACTTTTTGCATGTTTTAGCATTTTATAGCTGAAAACCTTCCGACCCAGACCTTTCGATAAGGTCAAGAGGTTCATAGCTTTCAACAAGGTCAAACTAATGCATATGGTATCAAGTTCCTTGGTGCATAATAAATTGGACAAGGTCGAAGGGTTCATAGTCAAAGGTTGAAGGCCAAAGAGGTTGGGTTATGTTTGCTTTATAATCCAAAAGCTTTCGCCTACTTTGCTTTCGAATTAGAGCTTCTGACTTGATTGTATTCAACCAGGTCAAATGTTTAAAAAGAAAAGTTTTAAACCTTTCGACACAGTCGAAAGGTTACTGCTGCCTTTTGTTTTGGAACCTTTCGACACAGTCGAAAGATTACTGCCACTTAACTGGCAGGAGCCTATAGTTTCTTAGTGATCCCATGAAAATTATAACTAGAACAGGATGTCTATTAGTTATAACAAGGTTATTAGTAAACCGATGAAAACTAAAAAGGTTAATAGTGACCCTGCAAACTATAATTATGACAGGGTATCAGATTAAACTGAGAATGGAAAAATCTTATTTATTTTCAAGTATGCATATCATCGTAATGTTTTGAAATGTATGTTTTAACCATTATGGATGTAAGAACATGGAATTTGGTTTTATAAAGGTATTAGGATACTAGTGATGGGAAAACCCGTTCCACGAAGCGACGTGGTCTCACTAGATATCTAAAAGCATTGAAATGTTAAATTATTATTCATACTAGGCTTTACGTCCGACTCGAAGTTTTTATTTTCCCCTTAAACTTTCGAGTACTCAATTGATTTTGAGTAGTTCAAGATTTAAGGTTCTCAGAGTTTTCTTCTTTGACGAATAAAGCTTCCAAAGGCATGCAGGATGCAGAGAGTTATTTAGAGTTTTCTTTCCACTGTGTATTTTGTTTGTAAAGGCAGATTTATCAAACTTACTATATTCTCTAATCAACCAAGGAGGCATCTTCATATGTTGCTCTTGGCGTATTTGTAATAGTTATATTTTGCTGAACGTGGTTAACGTAACTTGGAGATTATGTAATGAACAAGAAATGTTTTAATTTGAATATGGAAATGTGTTTTTGAATTGTTAAATTTTTTCCATATTTCTATGATCTGTGTATCAATGTATCTAGCACCACCATATTTGGTTGTCGAAGATTGATAACTATGGATGACTACAGCATCTGTAGCCGTTAGTTTTGGGCCTCCAAGTAGGGGGATGTTACACGTTGGTATCAGAGCATTGGTTTATGAAACTATAAATGAAAAGTTAAGCCTAAGATCTTTTTTAAACATAATCTAATGAATTTGAAAATAAGATCGAGGTTTGGGTTAACACTATAGTAGCGTACTTGTATTAGATATATAGGTATATATCTAAGTACATATTCCTATCTCTCTTAGACCGTTCTTATGTATCTTACTAAGGCTCGTATGCAGATATAGGAGAAAGAGGATATGGAGGCAGGAAATGGAAGAGGAAATCTGGGTGGAGGAAGCACAACAACTAATGGAAATGCTCGACCTAATACCCGGAGGAACCAAGGTCGACAGGCTAATGCTAACCAAAATGCGGAGGCCAATGTAGATGCTGGAAATCCACCAGTAGATGTGGGGATGGTGTATCAGTTGTTGGCTAATCTTTTACAAGCAGGAGCTATAGGTAATATTGATGGAGCTAATCATGTAGTTCCGATTGGATATAACTATGATATGCTGAGTAAAGACTATGTTAGTCTAGGAGAAAAGCCGTTTGTTGGAACGGAAGATGTTGTTGAAGTAGAGACTTGGTTGTTGAACTGTGAAAGTATCTTTACAAATTTAGGCTTGAATGATGGAGGGAAGAGAGGGCTAGCCTCTAGACAGTTGCAAGGGTTAGCGCTTCATTGATGGAATAGTGTGACGGTTGGAGTGTAGGAGGAAGAGAAGACTTGGGCTGACTTCAGGAGAAGATTTGAGCAAAGGTTCTTTTCTGAGGTTGCCAAGTCGGCACACTAATGAGGAAGTTTATGGATCTTTTCCAAAGAAGGGTGTCTGTGGTTGAGTATGCTGCTAAGTTTGATGAGCTATCTCGATACGGTTATGATTCGGTTGACACGGATATCAGGAGGAATGGGAGATACATTAGAGGTTTGAGGCCCGAGCTAGGCAGGATGGCTATGACTCATATTAGAGAGCCTTATCATGTGATGATGGAGATGACCATTTTCCATGAGGAGATGCTTGCTGTTTTAGCTAGGGAGAAGCCAGTTGAGTACTAGGGTTTTCAAGGAAGAAAAAGGAAATTCTTTCAGAAGAAAGGAGCCCAGAAATAGGAGGCCGCTAAGAAGTCGAGGGCTGATTTAATGTGTTATAAGTGTGACAAGAAGGGCCATTATGCCCATGAGTACATAACTGGTAAAGGAAAGAAGTCTGCTGAGAAGAAAAATGTGAAATGCTTCAACTTCAAGCGAATAGAGGGAAGGTGTATGCTATTGGACCACCATCTTCGTCTAAACCCACTGTAGTGTAGAAAGGAAAAACTGTGATGGAAGTACGCCTTTGATTCATAATATACCTATTAGGGTATTTTTGATACCGGTGCATCCCATCCATTTATATCTCAATATTTGGTTGATAGGTTATGCATAGAACCCGCATACCTTGTTACTTCCTTAAGGGTTGTGAATCCAATAGGAGGGTATGCAACTCTTGGGATGAGATGTGACCAGTTAGAGCTTGAGTTGTTAGATCATAAATTTGCATGTAGTTTGTATGTTTTTTATTTTGTAGATTTTGGAATCATCTTAGGTATGGATTGGTTGGGTAATTATTAGGCTAGGATATTTTGTCAGGATCGGTAAATATTATTGAGGCACTCAGATAGTCATAACCGAATCATTTTCTCGATGGAGAATTCCAGCAAGAGTGTTTGTGCTTTGCTAAATGCTATGGAGATTGGAGATGAGCTTAGTAGGGTTTGCATGGCTAAAGCATTTGCAGATGTGTTTGGGCCTGTCACTAGACTGCCCCCAAAATGAGCTATTGAGTTTCGAATAGACCTTGTACCGAGAACTGAACCTATCGATAGACCACATAGCAGAATGACAATGACAGAGATGAAGGAATTGAAAGTGCAGCTAGTGGATCTTGAGGGAAGGAATTTTATTAGACCAAGCATTTTGCCTTGGGGAGCAGCTGCGGTGTTTATAGAGAAACCTGATGGGTCGTTTAGGATGTGCATCCACTATCGTAAGTTAAATGAAAGGAGCATCAAGAATAAGTATCCTTTGCCGAGAATCGATGACTTATTTGATCAGTTGAGTAGAGCCAGAGTGTTTTTCCAATTGGACTTGGTGACGAGGTTCCATCAGTTGAGAGTGGTGGAGGATAGCTTTCCTTTGACGGCATTTTGGACTAGGTATGGTTCGTATGAGTGGTTTGTAATGCCATTTGGATTAACGAATGCGCCTGCTTTCTTTGTTGATTGGATGAACCAGGTTTTCAGAGAGCACTTGGATAGGTTTGTGCTGGTGTTTATAGATGACATTTTGGTGTACTCTAAAGATGAAAGAGAGCATGAGATTTATCATACAGTAGTGGTGGAGACGCTGAGGCAGAATCAACTGAATGCGAAGTTTTCCAAGTGTCATTTCTGGAAGAGAGAAGTTAAGTTTCTTAGTCATGTAGTTTCAAAAGAAGGATTGTCAGTCAACCCAGTTAAGATCGAAGCTGTCAATAATCGAAAGAGACCAAAAACAATAATCGAGATAAGGAGTTTCCTTAGACATGCTGGCTATCATCGAAGATTCATCAAGGATTTTTGTGTGGATAGCAACACCTTTGACTAAGTTGAGCAGGAAGAAAGTGAAGTTTGTTTGATCCAACAAATGTGAGAAAGCATTCCTTAAGTTAAAACATTTGTTAACCAATGCTCTAGTGTTAGTAGTTCTGGACGGTAACTGAGGGTTGGTAGTATACGTTGATGCATATGGTACTGGATTGGTAGCAGTGTGGATGCAAAGGGGCAAAGTTATTGTTTACACATTTAGGCAACTTAGACCGCACAAAGTTAGATATCCTACTCTTGACTTGGAGTTAGCTGTAGTGATCTTTGCCTTGAAGATTTGGAGGCATTATCTTTTGGGAGAGAGATTCGAGTTGTATACCGATAATAAGTTATTAAAGTACTTATTCTCTCAGAAGATGTTGAATATGAGACAACAGAGGTGGCTGGAGTTTTTGGCTGCTTATGATTTCGATATAGAGTATACTCCGGGAAAGGAAATAAGGTAGCAGACGCTCTTAGTAGAATATATCAAAATGTGGTGCTAGCAATGTTGCAGAATGGAAGGACCTAGAAGCTTTAGCCAGTTGTGGGGTGCAGTTGAGATTTACTGCTAGTTCTACTCAGGGTACTGCCATGTTATCTTGTTTAGAAGTTCAACCGGTATTGATCGAGAGGATAGCTTCTAAGCAGAGAGAAGATCCTGTATTGGCCGAAAGGATTAGAAGGCTTGAGATAGGATTAGAGATTGATGACCTAAAGGATTTTAATCTTAACCAAAGAGGATGGTTGAGAAAGAAGGGATGGTTACGTGTTCCAAGTATAGAGAACTTAAGGAGAGAAGTTCTAGAAGAGTGTCATCGATCGAAGTTTACGATTCATCCTGGAGGAACCAATTGTTAGGAACTGAGTTGATGATGTTTTGATGACAACAACCTTATATAGTTATTATACTTTACTTTATAAAATATATACTAACATTTCCATATATATATGTGTATATAGGAAGTATATGCAGGTATCATCGAAGACTAATCAGTATAAAGACTCAAGCATCAAGATGAAGATTAGAGATTCAAGATTCAAGACTCTAGAGAATCAAGATTTCAAGATCTCAAGGTAAGTGTCTAGTATTTTGTTAAAACTTCATAATAGCACTCTCATCTTTCTTCCAATTTTCTTTTGGGATGGAACCCAATTTCTATCGAAACCAGTGGCTTACAAACCCACGACAAGTAGCTTACAAACCTACGATAAGTGGCTTATAAACCTACGAAAATCAAAATCATTTAAACTACTTTGTACAAGTTCTCGAGTCCTATGGAGGAGCTCTGTAGGAAGGTTCTTGCAATTTCAGTTTGAATAGATTTTTCAAAATATTTTTAAATCTGTTTTCAAAACGTTTTAGCTTTTAAAATCATGTTTTCAAAAATATTTTCAAACTTTGTTTCAGCCTTGAAATATTCCTCTATTCTGATTTTAAAAACTTCTATTTTTAAAACATCAAAACTTATTCTGATTTTAAATATTACTTATATAATTGACAGTCTATATTAATTATATATATATTTAAAATAATGTTTTATATTCATTCTCTATCTCAAAATATTGTTTAAACACTTTACTTTGCTTCAGAGAAGTTTCAACTTGTTTTAAATTCAAATGCTTTTACAAAACAACATCTCTACAATTTTGAACTGAGGGATGTCGACATAAGGGGATACCCCATGTCGACATGGTGGCCATTGGATTCAAAATTCAACTTTTCAAAAGAAGTGTCCATTCGTTCGAAAACCTTTCGCCAATGGTTATGACTGTTGTGCATCTATATAAAGGCTTCCGAAACGAATTTTTTCAACAACTACTTTCTTATTTTCTTCACTCTATCTTCTCCACCATTCCATATCCATAAAACTTTATATTTTCAAGATCGTGTCATCATTCTGCCAAATTCTCAATAGGAAATCATTTAGATACTCTCTCTATTTGATTCTCCATCATTCTACTAAAGATCAAAGTGCTATTCAGAGTTATAGGATTAATTTTATTCAAAAAGTCCATAGAGTCTATCCATTCAAAAGGATTGTTATTAAGAAGTATTAGGGTGATCTTGTGTCCCGTAAATCAAGAGAGTTTAACCTAGACTCGAAGATAGGAGGGTTCCTCAAGGCCTTAGAAATTGAGGGTTGTAATTTGGATATTGGATTATAAAAATCTGTACAAGGATATTGCCTTGGTGCAGGACTGGATGTAGGAGGATTCCGAACCAGTATAAAATCCTGTGTGTTCTTTCCTTTTACTTGCTTTACTATACTATTTGCATTTGTTATATGTTCTGTGATCATTCTGTGTTAGAATTCTGTTTAGATTTGTGTTGAAAAGTTTTAATTTAGTCATATAGTTCATATATTCTTTAAAACACTATTCACCCCCCTCTAGTGTTATTTCTGCTTTAAGATCCTTAATTCGCATCCCTAACAATTGGTATCAGAGCATTGGTTTTCATTATTTTCATAATCTGAAATTTTGAAAAGTTTTAATGGCACAACACACAAATAATGTCACTCCTGTCACCACTACTTCTGTCAACACAAGCACTAACACTAGTTCATTTGTAGAAGGTCAGTCTACTGTCAGACCACCATTTTTTAATGGCAGTAATTATGCATATTGGGCATGTAGGATGAAAATTTATTTACAATCCATAAGTTTAGATACTTGGAATATGACACAAATTGAATATGTTGAACCAACTACTAATTTTGCCCAGTGGACTACTGAGCAAAAGATGGTTGCACAAAACAAATCTAAGGCTATGAATATACTATTTTGTTCACTAGATAGGAATGAGTTTAATAGAGTCTCTGTTTGTAAGTCTGCAGTTGAAATCTGGAAAATTTTGCAAGTAACTCATGAAGGAACAAGCAAAGTTAAACAGACTAAAATTTCCATATTAACTAACCAGTTTCAATTGTTTAAAATGCATGAAAATGAGTCCATTTCCGACATGTATTGTCGATTTCAAGATATTGTACATTCATTGATTGCTTTAGGAAAGGGTTTCTCAGAAGAAGATCAAGTCAGAAAAATACTCAATTCATTCACTCCAGAATGGGATCAAAAGACACTTACTATTGAAGAGGCAAATGATGTTAGTCAAATGAAGATCGAAGAGTTAATCGGTAATCTAATGTCTTATGAAGTTCAACTACAAGGGAGAAAAGAATCTAAGGAAACGGAAAAGAAATCGATCGTATTCAAAGCAACAACTGGAGATTCAGAACAAGATAGTGATGAAGAAATTGCTTTCATGACCAGAAATTTCAGAAAGTTTTTGAAGTATAGAAAGATGAATAACTTTAAAAGAAATGATCAAAGGAATTCCAGAAATACTTCGGAGAACAACAACAATCACAACAACAACAACAACAACAACAATGGTGATAGATGCTACAACTGCAACAAAACATGGCACTACAAGATAGATTGTCCATATCTAGACAAACAGACTTTCAACCAAACAACGAGCAACTAAGGAAAAGAAAGAAGGCATATGCAGCAACTCTTGACGATTCAGATTCATCCAGTGATGACGAGAAGAAAACTGATAATTCAAATCCATGCTTCACGGCTATTCTCGAATCAGAAGACGATCGGAGTTTGGATCTAAAAATAGGTACACATTTATTTTAATTTTATTGGATGCTTGTTTGTTTTGATTTTGTTTGCAATTCCTTGAATTTTTAAATTCGAAATCACCCTTTGAAATTTGAATTTTTAAATTCAAAATAATATTATTTTAATAATAATTTAAATATTAAAATATTTTAATATTATTATATTTAATATTATTACTGGAATTATATATAGATATAGAATATAGATTAGTTTTCTTAAGATTTTAGGAATTTCTTAGATTTTAGAAAAAGACACTCCTTTTCAAATTCAACAGGCACATGTCGACATGCCAGGATATCCCATGTCGAAATGTCTTTTAGAAATTTGATTTCAAAATTTGAATTCAAACTTTTGAATTTCCCTCCACCTTTTCACTTACTTCAAAATTCTGAAAAGGTACCTCTTGACCAGAGAACATGACTTTAGAAAATCTATTTAATATACTTCTCTTATCATCTCTTTTCACTTTATTCTCATAATTCAAACTTTCTTCATTATCTTCTACTCCTCTCAAACACTCATCAATGGCTTCCTCAAGTACCCCATCAACTATGAGGCTGACCAAATCCATCAAAAATGATCTTTTTAATAACCCGGAGGCTATCAAAGCTTACATAAGTTATGTCAACTATGGTAAAGTCAATACGGGAAAATTTGCTATTTTTGATGATTTTCCTTCTTATGAAATCGATCAATTTTTTGAAGAAAACTCCATCCTTAGCTTGATTGATAACAAGAAAAATGATTTCGTTTGTTATCCGAACCTTGTCAAAATGTTTTATGCAAACCTAAACCGTGAATTTTATAATGGAAATGAAGATCAAATTTGGAGTAGTGTTAAAGGAACACTTATTGTTTTGGATTCTGATATTTTGGGTACTATTTTGGGTTGCAAATCTACCGGTATGAATCTCTCGCAATTTCAAATCAATGAAACCGATCGAGAGACTTTTCATCACATTTTTGAAAGTGATGACCACATGGATTTTAAGAATCGCTTTTTCCGCCCAAAAGCAAGAATTGTCAACCTTCTTATTCAACACACCATTATTCCTAGGTTGGGAAACTACAATAATCCCACCTCAAAAGTGTGTAAAGCTCTTTTTGCTATATTTGGAAAATATGATATTAATTGGGCACAAACTATTTTGGATGAGTTAAGACCCAAAAATTTTACTATGGGAGAAAACACTCTTTGTCATGGAATTTATCTTACTCGGATTTTCAATTATTTTGGTGTGGATGTTAAAAAGGAAGAGTTTGTAAGTAGGAAAGTGTTCAATCATGGGAACATTTCCCTTATGAAAATCCCACTTATGTTTCAATCGTATGAAACACTTACCGAAAAGGAAGAGAGACTTGCTCATGAAGAGATGGAAGAAGAGGGAGAAGAAGAGGGAGAAGAAGAGGAAGAAGAAGGGGAAGTAATGGAAATTGAAGAAGAAGAGGAAAATGAAGAAACCTCTTTGGAAAGTATAGAGTATCCACATACACCCGCCAATCCATCCAACAAAACCATACTCAAGAACCAAAAGATACTTTCTCAAAACCAAAAGGTTCTTAAGAGATCTATTAGTAAGAAAATGGATAAATTCTCTACCAAGATTGACAAGTTCTTTGGGAAGATAGGCAGGAAACTTGGCTTGTCCTCATCATCATCTTCATCAAACTAATCCTAGCCATTGTCTCTCTAGCTATCGTTTATCTATCTTTGTATTTTCTATTTTTTTTGGTTAATATTATGTAATGTTAACTAATATAAGTAATTCTATCTTATTCTCTGTTTTCCAGCTTTATATATCTCTGATAGTTATTTATTTTAAGTTTATATAGGTCCACTAGTATAAAAATAAACTTAGAAATAAAAAATAACCCAACTGGGTCATTCTGTCTAGACCATGTCGACATGCCCCATCCCCCCATGTCGACATATAACAGTCAGAAAGTAGTTACAATCTCTAAACTTCAAATTCTTGTAACTACCAAGTGACAATTCATTTTGAACGGCCAATAACTCTTATAAATACCTATTTCTTTCAGAAAAACTTCTCTACCTCCATTTCTATTCATCTCCTCTCATACTTCAACTTATTTCTTAAATTATGGCTTCTCAAATTAAGAATTTAAGTGAAAATCATGAAGAAACTCTTACTTCTTTCAAGAATATTCCCTCTTTTATACTTAGAAATCAAAGGCACTTAGAATTAAGCCAAATGCAGATGATCAAAGAGCAAGAAAGACACTTCGATGCACTTCGTTGGATGATCTCAAGCCTTAGCAAAGACGAACCTGAAGCAAGTCCACCGGTCACTCTCGACAAAGATAATTGGGATGTTATCAAAACTGATCCTATCTTTGGAGAAGATGGATGGGTGGAAGTCCCAAGGAATGTCTGATCATTATGTTTGTTTGTTTGTTTGATTTGATTTAGATTTGATTAGGATTTGATTGAATTGTTTACTTAAGTTTGATTTGCATTTGGTTTGTATATAACTTCATATACTATACATGATTGGTTTGCTATGTATGATATTGATTTGATTGTCAAGTTACACTTATATATATGCTCACACACTTGATCACCTACACGTTCACTTTACACTTTTATTCTATATATACTTGATTATCTTAGAACAGGTAAATCTTTTATTCCTTTTTGCCGATGTCAAAGGGGGAGAAAGTTATAAAAATATATGTGCTTGATGTAAGAGGGAGTCATGGAGTAAGGGGGGGGTTGTAGTTTAAAGAAGAAATCACGAAGTAAGGGGGAGTTATGGTATGGTAAGAATATTTTATAAATAAAGGTTGTCATCATCAAAAAGGGGGAGATTGTTAGGAACTGAGTTGATGATGTTTTGATGACAACAACCTTATATAGTTATTATACTTTACTTTATAAAATATATACTAACATTTCCATATAGATATATATATGTATGTATGTATGTATATAGGAAGTATATGCAGGTATCATCAAAGACTAATCAGTATAAAGACTCAAGCATCAAGATGAAGATTAGAGATTCAAGATTCAAGACTCTAGAGAATCAAGATTTCAAGATCTCAAGATAAGTGCCTAGTATTTTGTTAAAACTTCATAATAGCACTCTTATCTTTCTTCCAATTTTCTTTTGGGATGGAACCCAATTTCTATCGAAACCAGTGGCTTACAAACCCATGACAAATAGCTTACAAACCTACGACAAGTGGGTTACAAACCCACGAAAATCAAAATCATTTAAACTACTTTGTACAAGTTCTCGAGTCCTATGGAGGAGCTCTGTAGGAAGGTTCTTGCAATTTCTGTTTGAATAGATTTTTCAAAATGTTTTTAAATCTGTTTTCAAAACGTTTTAGCTTTCAAAATCATGTTTTCAAAAATATTTTCAAACTTTGTTTTAGCCTTAAAATATTCCTCTATTCGGATTTTAAAAACTTCTATTTTTAAAACATCAAACTTATTCTGATTTTAAATATTACTTATATAATTGACGTTCTATATCAATTATATATATATATATATATATATATATTTAAAGTAATGTTTTATATTCATTCTCTATCTCAAAATATTGTTTAAACACTTTACTTTGCTTCAGAGAAGTTTCAACTTGTTTTAAATTCAAATGCTTTTACAAAACAACATCTCTACAATTTTGAACTGAGGGATGTCGACATAAGGGGATACCCCATGTCGACATGGTGGCCGTTGGATTCAAAATTCAACTTTTCAAAAGAAGTGTCCATTCGTTCGAAAACCTTTCGCCAATGGTTATGACTGTTGTGCATCTATATAAAGGCTTCCGAAACGAATTTTTTCAACAACTACTTTCTTATTTTTTTCACTCTTTCTTCTCCACCATTCCATATCCATAAAACTTCATATTTTCAAGATCGTGCCATCATTCTGCCAAATTCTCAATAGGAAATCATTTAGATACTCTCTCTATTTGATTCTCCATCATTCTACTAAAGATCAAAGTGCTATTTAGAGTTATAGGATTAATTTTATTCAAACAGTCCATAGAGTCTATCCATTCAAAAGGATTGTTATTAAGAAGTATTAGGGTGATCTTGTGTCCCGTAAATCAAGAGAGTTTACCCCAGACTCGGAGATAAGAGGGTTCCTCAAGGCCTTAGAAATTGAGGGTTGTAATTTGGATATTGGCTTATAAAAATATGTACAAGGATATTGCCTTGGTGCAGGACTGGATGTAAGAGGATTCCGAACCAGTATAAAATCCGGTATGTTCTTTCCTTTTACTTGCTTTACTTTACTATTTGCATTTGTTATATGTTCTGTGATCATTCTGTGTTAGAATTCTGTTTAGATTTGTGTTGAAAAGTTTTAATTTAGTCATATAGTTCATATATTCTATAAACACTATTCACCCCCCTCTAGTGTTATTTCTGCCTTAAGATCCTTAATCCGCATCCCTAACACCAAGATGTATGAAGACATGAAGAGGAGCATTTATTGGGAAGGCATGAAGAGGTATGTTAGCTTGTGGGTTAGGCAGTGTATTAACTGTCAACAAGTGAAAGCCGAACATCAGAAGCTAAGTGAGTTACTTCAGCAATTAGATATTAGAGTTTGGAAGTGGGATTCAATATTAATGGATTTTATAGATGGATTGCCAAGGACAAATATATGAAATGAAACCATATGGGTTATAGTGGACAGATTGACCAAGAATGCCCATTTCATTTCGGTAAACTCAACTAGGACGGCACCTGTTTTAGCAAAGCTGTTCACGAAGAACATAGTTATACTTCATGGGATTCCTAGTAGCATAGTCAGCCATAGGGATGCATTGTTCACTAGCGAATTTTGAAGGAGTCTGCAAGAGGTATTAGGTACCAAGCTCAAGATGAGTACAGCTTATCACCCATAGACGGATGGGCATACAAAGAGAGTCAACAAGGTACTTGAAGATTTGTTAAGGGCTTGTGTATTGGACTTTGATGGATCTTGGGAAGATCACCTACATCTGATTGAGTTTTCCTATAATAATAGTTATCATACTTGTATACGAATGACACCTTTTGAAGCTTTATCTGGAAGGTCATGCAAATCGCTAGCATGTTGGTTAGAAACTGAAGACAGATTGGTCTTAGGTCCAGATTTGGTAAGAGAGGCGTTGGAAAAGATTGAGTTAATCCAAGGACGGATGAAGGAAGCCAATCGAGGCAGAAGAGTTACGCAGATGGAAGGCTTAAGGACTTAGAGTTCTCATTAGGAGACAAGGTTTTCATTAAATTATCACCAATGAAGGGTATGGTACGATTTGGAAAGTCGGGAAAGTTGGCCCCAAGGTATATTGGTCCATTTCATATTGTAGAAAGAACTGGAAAGCTCGCTTACAGAGCATAGCTGCCAAGCAGTTTGGCAAGTGTCCATAATTTATTCCATGTGTCTCATCTTCGTAAGTATGGGCATGATCCAGAGGCCGCTTGTAACAACCCGCATATTTATCGAGTTTGTATTTAAATATTTTATTTAAATATTAACTCGTTAATCGGATTTTGGTCCGAAAAGCTACTTTTTGCAAACGGTCAAATTAGGACTCGAGACCACTTCCATTGAGTTCGAAATGTCGTTTACAACTTTTTTAAGTATAAACATCGATAGGTTTGGAGTTATAGCAATTTCACTAACTTTTCCCGCTTTGGACTTTGGGTTAGTTTAGCCTATTAAGCCCAAGTTCCAACCCTCTTCTCCTCACTCTTCATAAATTTCCTAACTAACTCAAGCTTGGGCATTAATGGTGAAAAGAATGGGAAATTAAAACTCCAAGCACAAATTCAATTGCAAATCCAACATTCAACTCCAAATTCAAGTAGAAGATATTGGATTCAAGCTTTGGATTGCTTCTCCTTCCTTTCAAGCTTCATCTTCATAAGCTTTAGTGCAAAGGTGAGATTTTTATCTCACAATTCTAGCCTATAACCATATTGGACTGTTGGGAATGATTCCCTATTACTTTTTCATGCATATTAGCATTTGGTTTGGATTGGATTGGCGAAAAACTCCAATTTTTAGTGTTTTTGGTGAAAAACTGCTCTACGGTCGTTCTGTCTTCATTAGGTCGCTCGGGGTGGAAAAGTCACGGCCTTCGTATTTGATTCACTCGGTTTTAGGTCGTAGGTCGCAAGCCTTTTAGGTCGTAGGTCGCAAGCCTTTTAGGTCGTAGGTCGCGAGCCCTATAGGTCGTAGGTCGCGAGCCCAATAGGTCGTTCGGCCTTGTTCCTTCATTAGGTCGCTCTGCCTTATTAAACCGATAACTCGCGAACCTCTTAGGTCGCTCAACCTGTTCGTCCACTAGGTCGCGTAAACCACTTAAGTCGCTTGCCCCTTATTTTCTTTAGGTCGTTTGAGTGTTAGGTCGCGAACCCATTTTAGGTCGCATAACCTTAGACCCTTAGGTCGCGAGCAGGTAGGTCGTTAGACCTAGGTTGCCTTATCCCCTTAGGTCGCTAGGTCGCGACGTTTTAGGTCGCTAGGTCGCGACGTTTTAGGTCGCTGCATCCTATGCCTCTATAGGTCGCTCGACCTCGTTTATGACCATAGGTCGCTCACCCCCTCTTCGTTAGGTCGCTCGGCCTTGCCTTCCATTTTTAGGTCGCTAGGTCGCGACGTTTTTGGTCGTTAGGTCGCGACGTTTTAGGTCGCTTGACCTTGTTTTCCTCTAGGTCGCATGGCCTTTAGACCGTTAGGTCGCGAGCGTTAGGTCGTTAGACCTTACCTTCCTTAGGTCGCTTGACCGGTTAAACCTTTAGGTCGCTCAACCCTACTACCATTACTAGGTCGTTTGGCCATAGCTCGTTAGGTCGCATGACCTTATAAACCGATAGGTCACATGACATTATAACCCTATAGGTCGTTGGACCTTTGACTCGTAGGTCGTTGGACCTTATCCCGATAGGTCGCTTGACCCCTTGGACTCCTAGGTCGCAACCCTTAGGTCGCTCGACCCAATTCCCCTTAGGTCGTTAGACCTCATTTTGTCTTCACTAGGTCGTACCGTTTTGGTCAGGGCGCTGCCCCGCACCCCGCACCCCGCCGGGGGCGCTGCCCCTTGGACCCCCGCGACCTGACCGGGAAGGTCGAACCCCGTAAGCGGTGGCGTTGCCCCCGCACCCCCACCTTGGGGGGTTACCACCCCCCTGGACCCCCCCTCCGTAGGGGATCTTATCTGAAAAACATTGAGCTGTTTTCCTTGGATTTTATTCACATCTCTGTATGCGGTTTTTTGTGACTGATTGTTTCTACAATTGCTTCTGTGTTTTGTCACTTTATAATATAAAGGTTTCAATACTAGTAGTAAATATCAAAACTCTTTTAACAAACAATTTCAACTCTATTTTTAATAACAAAGCTCTTTTCTTAAACCGTTTTCCAATCTATTAGTATATACAAGCCTTTACCTCACTCGGATGAGAAATCTAATTAAACGACTTAGTAAAGCAAGTGGTATGAAATGCTTGCGTTCACTTCGTCGGTTAATTCTTGGACTTGTTCGATTGAACCTCTTGTGACAATTTTATTAGTGAAGATTTACAGTTTGTTCGTAAATATTTAAGTTAAGCAAGTGGTTATGGGACATGAAGCTAAACTTCTATATTTACTAGCTTAGTGTAATTGACACTTCTCGTTGATCTTGATGATCACTTTATGAATTAGACTAGCAATTGCGCGATGTCTCTTTCATTGCAAGGTTAGATTAGACACCACTTGTGTGATTCCATTCACACATACCTTTCTGCTTTTTGGTTAGTCTTGACCTCAATCTGTGTGATTCCATTCACACATGCGGGGTAGCTCCCCTTGGTCTTCGGACCGTCATGTGATAGGCCTCTTTCCCTTTTTATGATTTCTGGATTTCTCGTGTTGATTTCTGGAATTTATGTCATTGACTTGTTATGAGTACAAGTTTAGGGTATGATGCCCTCTTTGGATCTTTGAGAAGATTCTTGTGATATTGATTTACCTCTTATCGATTGATCTTCTGTTGATCATCATTTGCATACTTATAGTAGTATGTCAGTATGGATATTTTATGTTTATGCCATATCTTTTATTGTATATCATGTCATCTGATATTTATAGCTAGACTGATCCGTTTATTATTTTCTCAAATAATACTCGGGTCAGACCGAGATGTTGCAGGTGCTTCTGCTTGACTTCTTCCCAGGGATTCATCACTCTGACTTTTGGCTAACTGTTTAGATTAGCAGCTTTTGTTGTTTACACTTGAGATATAGACTCATAGTTGTATTCTTTTGTATAGCACGCGTTGCTATTCTTTTGTATTATCGTGGATCTTTTTAGACCACTACTCTGATGTACACTTTTATGTGATATATATTCATATCTCTTTCCGCCTTTGTGATATGGATATCTGTGATTGATTCGCATGTTATGCTTACTTATATATTTGTTTCCGAAGATTATTTTATAGCCACCGTGTGATAAGAAATTACATGGATGGTCGCTCCTCAACAGCCTTATTCTCCGCGCTAGTTGACAGCACTACACCGTAGTGTTCTTGGCTAGCGTGGGTATAGAGGTGGGGCGTCACACCGCTATTCCCTAGACAGAGTTAGAGGACTTAGTAGTGGAGCCTGATTTGACTTTTGTTAGACAACCAGTTCGGGTTGTAGCGAGATATGAGAAGAAATTGAGGATCAAGGCAGTCGAATTGGTGAAGGTTAAGTGGAGCAACAACGAGAAAGATTGTACTTGGGAGATGAAGGATAGGAATTGAGAGGCTTATCTTGATCCGTTTCGATGGTATGTCTATAGTAGATTTACATAGATTGGTCGTTAGGAGATGTTACAGATGATTGTTATAGTTGTTAGTTAGTCCTTACTAAATTTCAAGGACGAAATCCTTTAAGGAGGGGAGCCTGTAACAACCCTAATTTTATTGAAATTATATAGGAGATTTAATTATAATAGATTAAATAGCATAATGTTAATAAGGAGATTGAGGTTGATTAATAAACTAGGTGGTTGTGCTTATTAAAACTAATGAACTTAGATAAATGGTAAGAAAATTAAACATAAGGGTATTAGGGTAAATAGCCGCCCACATTTCCCACCCTTATACTATCTTTCTTAGACCTACATGTTCATTTTATCTTAAAAAAAATTTAAACATAAGAAGCAAGCAAGGCCGGCCATTAGAAAGAGGAGAAGAGAAAATCAACTAAAAGCTAGGATTCAAGTTAGAAGGAATCAATCTCAATCATACTTAAATTTCCTTATCCAATCTAAGGTGAATAATAATTTCTGCATCTCTATTTTGATTTTTACATCATATGGTTTCGAACTTAAGGTAAAACTGTTTTATGACACATTGAATGATGATATGCTTGTTTATGATTTATGTGTTTGAACAAGGTTGTTTAATAAGGGATATACACGGTTTTAGGGTAAAAACAAGATGAAATGATTTTTAAATGTCATGGGTAAATTTTATGTCATAGGAAACATGATTTTGGAGATACGTTTCAATTTTCATAATTTTCTGAGTTTATATGGATTTTATATAAATTTTCTAGTGAAGAAAATGGTTTATTAGGTTAGAAAATTAATTACGGCCAAAATAAATATTATTTGGGTTTGAAATTTTTATACGATGGAAAACATATTGAAATAGATTTTTTGGGATTTTATCAGTTTTTTCCTAAGTATTTTTATAAATATACAAAATTATTTAAGGTATGCAACTTAAATGTTTTATATATTTAATTAAGGAGAGTGTGCATTTTATAAAATAAAATTTATTGTTGATTTCTGAAAATTAGTGGCAACATTTTATGAAAAGAAATTATTAACCAATGAGAATTTGACAAAAAGGTAGGTTAGTTGAAAAGTCAACCCTTTAAAGTTAAAAACAAAGAAATCATACTTTGCATGTTTCAGCCTTTTACAGCAGAAAACCTTTCGACCCAGACCTTTCGACAAGGTCGAGAGGTTCATAGCTTTCGAGAAGGTCAAACCAATGCATATGGTATCAAGTTACTTGGTACATAATGACTTGGACAAGGTCAAAGGGTTCAAAGTCGAAAGATTGATGGCCAAAGAGGTTGGGATATGTTTGCTTTATAAACCAAAAGCTTTCATCTGCTTTGCTTTCAAATTAGAGCTTCCGACTTGGTTTCTTTCAACCAAGTCAAATGTTTAAAAGGAAAGGTTTTAAACCTTTCGGCACAATCAAATGTTTATTGCTGCCTTTTGTTTTGGAACCTTCTGACACTGTCGAAAGGTTATAGCCACTTTTTCCAACCTTTTGAAGTTGTTGCTTTCGACAAAGATGAAAGATTTACTTGCTTTCAAAACCAGTCGCTTCTCCTATTGCTTTCGAAAGGTGTCAAAGCCTTTGATTTAGATGTCTTTCATTTGTTTTATAATTGAAATGTAACCCAAGATTTCGAAGGAGTTGCTTTAAAAAAGCGAAGATCTATTGTTTTAATGAAATGTTTTAAAGCTTTCGAAGCAGACCTTCCGACAAGGTCGAAAGGTTGCTTCCAACGCAGTCGAAAGGTTTTAAAAGAGGACCTTCCGCGTATCTAAGCTTGAACCCAAAAAGTATTCGAAAGGTGTATAATTTGAAAGTTGAATGCTTTCGAAAGGTTTGAATTACTGAATGATTTCAAAAGGTTTGGATTCGAAAGGTTGTTTTGAAGACCTTTCGACATGGTCGAATGGTTTGGTTTTAGAAGATTTGAAACCCCATACTCTAATTTCTAATGGAAAACCCATGGCTTTTATAAAGAATTTTTGTAAAGGTTTTAAGTAGGAAATTTTGAAGAAGTATTGCCTTGATAAAAATGTAAGTTAAAGGTGTTAACAATATTTTACGATATTTATTTCGAGGACCTTATACCCATAGGAGTGGTATTGTTAATTAATGTTTTACTTCTTCAAATATGACTATATTCACATAATAACCCATAACTGTATTTTGGGGAAAAAGGGGTAGAAGGACCGGTAGGTTAACTCAAATAGTGAAAATAAACTACTTAAACTCATGAATGAGTATAATTGCATCCAGGGAGTCAGGGTGACCCAAAATATAGGATGCCCAAACTTTGTAGTTATTGGTGAATATCAAGAGGTTCATAGCAAACCCATGAAAACTATGGTAAGGTAGTTATGGGTGCATACTAAGAGGTTTATAGTAAACCGATGAAAACTATGATAAGGTAGTTATTGGTGCATACCAATAGGTTCATGGCTAAACCATGAAAACTATGCATAAGGACAGTTGGCAGGGGATAATTGGTTTGTAGTGAACCCATGAAAACTATATCTGGATTAAGAATTGACATCGGTCAGTAGGTTCCTAATTAACCCACTACAAGAAAAACAGTCTTTTATAACGGCACATAGCCGATATTAAGCACAACTACAGTGCTTTGATAAACACTGTATATCGGCATGTTATAAAAAAGAATTGCACATTTATAACACAAAAAAACCGCTACAAAGGAGCATGATTTCATAGCAAGTATATAACGCTATAAAAAGCGTAGATATAATAACGCCTATTTGCTGCTATCCTTTGACAGTAACTCATACATCACATTATCTTTTAAGCACTTATATCATATAATTATAACGCTTTTAAGGTGCTACGCTTTATTTCACTATATATTTGATGCACCCCACTATCGCATTTTAATAATAACAATCAAATTGAATCTTCTTTAAATATATAACAATTTGAATAATGTATGAACGAAAAAAAATATAATAATCAGCAAATGTAACGCATATTCGTGATAACAAAATAAAGTATCAACTAACAAAAATAAAGTTCAATACATGAGTTACCAAATTCAATACATATTCATGATAACAAAAGACAACATAGTTCAAAGTTAACGTCTACATATTCACAATGATACCAATATATCCAAGACCTGTGATGAAAAATGCAAATGACTATGGAAATACATAATAGAAGAACTGCACCTTTCCATATTTGAAATCGTACAATGCACACGTAAAGAGGTAGACAGACATCGTTGGCTCCGATAAAATTTGGCAAAGAAAAATAAACAAAATGTCTTCATTTGTGGATATCAATACTAAAAAATAATACAGCTGTTTTGTATAATTGAAGAATACATGTTTGTGATCATGCTACTTCTTATGGTTAAATTTAAAAGTTTACTTTTCCATGAAGAAGATCTTAAATTTTCAGTCACGATCCACTCGTCGTCTTTTCCTAACTCAAACAAGCCAGTGCATGCTGCTTTCATTCAAAGCATGGACATAACATTCTCAAAGTATACCCAGAAAACCAACAAGTGTATAGAGCTGCACAAAGACGAATTTTTAAAATCTAGTTCAAAATAAGCTTAATATGAAACACATGAAAAGTTCAAGTCTGTGTTATAGGCATTTAGAACTACTTGTGTATAACATAGATTTATGTCACAATAGCATTTAAGATAGGCATAAAGAAACAAACCTTGGAGTTTCAACAACGTTTAAAACGGTGTTGACAATATGAACATATAAAACTCCCCAAATAGGAAGAGGAACCTCAGGGAAGAAAAAAGACGCAGGAAGAACGTGCAATAGAGAATGAAAGTAATGAGGTGACCGACGATTCTTCTTACAAAGAAGAAATTTTATATCATGTACAACTTCTTCCACATTGTTACTTTCTGTAATATACACAATGACCATTAATTTCCAGGAAAATTGCAGATTTTTTGCCTTAGAAAGAAGTCTAACCTTAGTTCTTAAGATCTCTCCAAAAAAAATTGAATAAGTTAGCAGGGCCACAATCCCATATATATACTTATGGTTTCTGAAAGCTTTGAATGTACTGGGTAATTCGCTTTTAACCTTAATACTGCCAACATAACTGAATTTTCAACCTCTAAGACTTGTTCTTACTGCTAAATCCATGTCTTTAATAGTTGTTCGTTCATTCCTGCCTCCTGCATCATTCATTGTAGAGATTCTCCAAACACCAGCAGTTCATGTTATATTGTCAAACTAATGCAGTATTTACAGAAAAAATCTGATCCCCGGAGTTGGAACAACTTCTAACCCGGCTTAACCACACATTTATTCAGTCTAATTGGAAGAATTTACTGTGTTCACCAACTACTTGTTACAAATAACATCTTGTTGTTGCATCGAAACATATAAATGTTGACTATCTGGCTAACGTTGAACTTGGTAAAATGAAATGGTTGAATAATTGAAAAATGAGATTATTCAGGAATACACATTGAATGCTGAGATTACGCATGGAATTTCTGGTAGTAGATCCATAATCAAAAAAGTTTTTGTGATTGTTCCAGAAGAAATGAAACAAAAGATACGGTAGAACTAGGACAATTATTGTATGAGGTCTACCCAATGCTAGATGCAGAGGCGCATAATAGATCGATATGAACATCATGAGCTGCCCCATAATAAAACCCGTTGTTGTACAATGTGCTTCTTAGGACTACAAAGGTGAAAAAACAGGATGTATTCCAATGAAATGCTCCCCCATTCATCTGCTTTATTTGGTCTCCCCCTTTCCTGGTGAGAGAAAGCCAACCATTTCTTTATTTTCCGATCGCCTGGAAGGGACAAAAGAAACGGGCACTCCAGGACCACCAACGCTCGTGAAAACCCAAATCAATTGCATTGTTTAACCCAATATGAAAAAATTGTATATTTATTGCTCACCATTGAAACCAAAGAAGTTTCACAATGTAGAACCAGCTTCTTGTTCAACCTTAAAGTGATAATCCATTGACATCTCTTGCATTCTAGTCATTAGACACTCATTATTGTTGACTACAGAGTTAAACATTAAGTGTAGACTTTAGCATGAGAGAATGATCAAACTAATCATTAACATATTACTATGATTTCAATAAAAGTTGTTACTACATACCGAAAATCCATCTAGTTTGAACTAGTGCTATACTTGGGTTGTGGAATAGAAATGGAATAGTTCGCATCAAATAGTCAGGTTCAGGTTGAAAATCTACATCGAAAATGGCTATAAATTCACATTTATCCACATATGAATGCTTCATTTCTTCTTTCATTGCGCCTGCTTTGTATCCATATCTATTGTCCCTGAACTCATATTTAACATTTACACCATTGGACACCCATTTTTTGCATTCTTGCTTTACTAAACTTTATAAAACTCCCATCGATAAAAATAACAAAGGAAAAAAAGAACAGCTTGAGAATTATGAAACCAATAACATTTCATTTCCACTCGTAAATCATTGGTACCATCGATACAATTAATTAGATGTAAAATTATTAACTATTTTATTATTATTATTATTAACATAGTTAATCATAAACTTTGATAATTTATTATTACTATTATATACTTAATTAATTTTTGTAAAACTTAATTAGCAAAGTTAATTTTTATAAACTTGGTTAATTTATTATTATCATGTAAATTTAGTTAATTTTTATAAAACTATTTCAACTTGGTTAATATTTTATAATTTATCATTATTATTCGTAGTATTATTATTGTAAGCTTCGCTAATTTTTATAAAAATTAATTTACTATTGTTGTTTTCATTTATTTTTATAAACTTAGTTAACTTGGTTAATACTTTATAATTTATTATCATTATCATAATTTAGCTAACTTGGTTAATATTTTATAATTTATAAGTACTATTATTATGAATATTAGTATTAGTATTATTCTCAAATTAAATAATTGTTATGAAAATTAGTTAATTTTTATAAACTTAGTTATTAATTGTTATTATTGCTATTATAATTGTTATTGTGGGCATTATAGTAGCATTATTATTATATACTTAGTTAATTTTCATAAGCGTCGATCAAATTATTATTATTATTATTTATTATCATCACCATTATAGATTTATTTAATTGTTATATGCTTATTTAATTTTTATATAATTAAATAAATGAAATTAATTCTATCGAAATAATATTAAGGACCAAATTTATCATAGAGGCATTATCAATTTTCATTCTCATTGCATATGAAGCTTTTAATTCTTGTTTACTAAGCTCCATGGCACTTGTTTATTAAGTCGAATACTCATTTTGTTTTAACAAATACATGAGAAGAGATGAATGAAAATGTTAATGCCTAAATTCAATTCAAAATTAATAAGATAAATAAATATGGAAGAAAACTAATTGACCTAATCATCAAGTTTTAGGCATGAAAGAAAATATTGCTAAATTCTTAACAAGATAAGATTTTCACTCCTGATAGTAAACATGAAGTAATAAGCTTAAATTTGAATAATACTGACTTTCCTCATAAATAAAATGCCTGATCATCATTTTCACTACAATAATAGATATCGACTACGTCGATCATCAGTTTCACTATACTAATAGATACCTGATCATCATTTTGACATTTGAGATCTAAGATTTATACTTAAAACTGTTTTTTCACTACCATTTTTCCTACAAAATCATTAAATTTGAATTGCAAAATTCAACTTTGTGAATTGGACACTTTTTAAAGTAGAGTTATCGAGGCTGTAAAAAAAGTTATATGGCGATATGAACTGTTACAGTCGCTTATGACCATAGCTAAATTATAAATCGAATACCATAAATGAAGCTTTCATTTGAGAATATTGTTATTCATTTGTTCAATAAGGAAAACAAGCAGGCTATACAGCAAAGTACTTTTGATGCTCTTGTCTTCCATATAGATGGGAACTTCAATATTGAAGGAACTTAAGGGAACAACTAAAAATAAAAACAAATAAACACATATTTTGGCATAAAAGGTGCGTTGATACATAGAAAATGCTGGTTTTAAAGTTGTAAGAAGCCCTTCTTTGTATAACTGCATAAGTATAGAGCTTTATGCAATTGAGAATCAATCAGTAACTTGAGTTGCAAGCTGAACATGTATGCGAGCATGCACATACAAAAGAATAATGTAAAGGATTTCAACATTAATATATATATATATATAAAGATTCAGTACCTTGACAAGAATAACTTCGAAGTGCTAAAAAGAATCAACAGTTGAACCAATCAAAGCAAAGATAAGGTTCTGAATTAACTGAATGTTTCATAATTCTAACATAGTTATACTGCCAGTCGATATATATGTGAATACTCATAGTCTAAACATGTACAAGAAAAGCATGCCCCGTGTTGATGAAAATGAAAGGGATAGTTTTGATCACATGAATTCATTGTTTTGTACATTAGTATCGGTGAAGAAATTTTTACATACCATGAATCAACATTGTAAAAAATTTAATTACTAATAAAAGGAATATTTTTGATCGCCCATTCCATATACTTAGTAAATTCCATACCACATTAAACATCCAAACCGAACTCTTTCTCTAAATACACGAGTAAAGGAGAATGAAGTTTGTTGCACGTTGGATGACGTCATATGGGAATAACTAAAAAAATTAGGACATGTATAAAATTACAATGATTATTCTATTTGACTGCGTATAATTTTCTTAATTTTATGTTGTATGATTTCACATGGCTTGGCATACTTTACCAGTATGTTATTAGTCTAGGAGTACTAAAACGAATTTAGAATAAAATCATTTACAAATATAACCATTTTGCTCTACATCAACTCTCTTACCCCTCCCCAGCAAGCTTATGACTTTATGTTAAGAAAGAACCTTAATTTTACACAGGCATTAAAAAGTTCACAAGCTCAAGGTAAACGTTTTGTTGTTATACGGGATCTATTACTACTACAATGTCAGTTGATGTACAAATGAGGCCTTTTCTCCCAATAAATTATCCAAGGTAGAAATCTGTGATATGGTACAAATCCTGAATAATTACCTATAATAGCCCTTCTATTGTTATGTTATGTTGCTTTGGCTTGAATTCTGTAGCTTTTTCTTAAGGTAGGTATTCAGCAATTTTTTATGTCGTTGTCAGTCCTTACGGGAATGTGTGAACCTATAGGAGCCCATCTATTGTTCATAATTTAGAAGAGAAATGATCATAATTTAGGTAAATCGATTCAAGCGCAGTTTAGGAATTGCTTCCCTACACATAAAGCCCTACAATTATTACTTATAATTAGTAATTGTTCGCTAACACATGGAGCTCATGTGTCATATTATCTCTTTTCAATATGAATTTAGTTCATCATTTTTGGATTGAATTTTTTTAATTATATACTTAAGATAACGCGTGACAAGGAATTAATTAAAGCTAATAATCGTATGTACATGCCACATAATTTTTTTGATTATTTACACCATTTCTGTAATTTTATTAAGAGTTTTACATTTGATCATATTTTCTGTAATCATGTAAGTCATAGTTATTTGACGAAGTTATACCATTCAACTCAGTAACATATGTCAATGATACCTCATTCTTAATATGCTTTTGTTGATTAACCAAAATGAATATTCTGGATTCCGAGCACATGTCAGGTACATGAATCCACTTATACTTTGTCTTTTTTCGACTTGAATGCATTATTTTCTACATTAAGTTGGTTCATAAAAATTTTCCACAATGAAAAATAAATTTAGCTAATTCATTCCATAATTGTTCCCTATGATCGCTATGAAATATTGTGATCATATGTTTTTACACAAGAAATGAATATAAACCGTCTTATTTCAGAATTTAATACCAAAGAAAGTAAATGAATATTCTGTTATACCATATGTGTTTATAGTTAGAACAAGGACTCACTATTCTCTATTATTATCATCAGAATGCAATAATCTTTACCATTTCCCTAATAATGTCTGAAGATGGATAATTAGTTATTCTTCTTGATCTATTAAATTTCCGAGTCTAATCCCTGGTCTTAAATAATTTGTCCATCTCGGCCTGCAACTCTTGCTACATCTCATTAATCCTTGAATAATATCAATGGATTAATTAATATCTTTTGTTTAAGAATGATGATTGAAAATTAAAACATAAAAAAAGTGCATACTTCAAAAAAGAAATAAAGGTTGAAACATACAAGAAGCTAACCAGCATTTGTAGGAACATATTTCCAGTTCCCAGGACCATGCTTCTGCATATATGGAACTAGTTTAATATCTTCTTCTGGTGTCCATGGACCTTTTTTCACTTTAAATAATAAGATTTGTATAGTAGTTAAAATCACATATACACTATATCGTAAGAAGAACATATACCAATTTCTTTGGCTTTTGCATAAATATTCTAAACTAGGTTAGAATTCCATTCAATCAAGTTTTAGTTTGAAAAATAAAAAACCATACACACAACTTCACCCAACAAAACATTACAATTAAGGACCTCTAATTTTATCCCCAAAAACTAGAGAAATGAAGCTGCCATCCTGATGTGGTACTAACCTATATTTTTCTCATCATCTAAAGAAGAGCAAAATAATGGAGTGACAAAGCCAAATCTTTTTCTCTTTCTTCACCATACTTGTTTATGAAATCTTCAGCCATTCCCATGCATCCAGGTCCGATTTCAACCAGTTTTAGCTGCACTTTAGATATTCATCATAGTATTCATCGAAATTTTATCTGAATCAAAATTGTTTATATGTTTGATTTCATACATACATACATACACACACACACACACAAACACACACACACACACATATATATATAAGTATCTCATTCATTGATAGTAGCATGAGTAAGTACTTTAACTCGTGAGACTCACCAAAAACCATTATAAAAAAATTGGAAGATAAATCTAACCTCATGCCTTGATTATCCACATATTTTGTGCAGAACCAACCTTTTGCGCAGCCACTTACTAAATATAATAACTGAAAAGGAAAAGAAATAATTTGTACCTTTGTACGTATTGAAATACCAATTCAAAATTATAAATTGACTTTAGAAACTAGAGGAACGTAAACAAGACATAAATTTTTGTTTGTGAGAAAATTTAATATCTTACGTTTTGTGTTGTTGTAATTGAGATATTTGGCTTCAAGAAATCATTCAGCAAATATAGTGCTAGTTTCTTATATGGTACTGCAATGGTGCTCAGTCTCGTTTTGCAACTCTAGACCAGGTCACTTGCTGGCTGCGTGAAGTTGTTTCCTAATATATAATGTTTCCATAATTTTCATTGGGCGTTGCCTTAATTGCTGTTATATTATGTCTCTTCCTTAGTGATGAGAAAAATCCTCCACTATATGTAACCCAATTATGGCCTTTGCTTAGAATTAATTCATAAATTAATCACAGAAGTAACATGAATCAATCCGATTCATCTAAAATACATGTTATCAAAACAATGCATATTTTTACACAATTTATAAAAAAAATCTTCATATTTCACCATCTAGGAAATAATAATACTATAAGCAAGAATACAACCGTTTGATATTTACAAGATAACAATAGGTTCAAATCGAATCTAATGCAAATCCAGGTCTGTTTACTTCTTACAATCAAAAGATCAAATAAAAACATGTAAAGTCCAAAAATGAAAAGAGATGATGCATTGTTCTCCTCATACAAGTACAACATACAACCATATGTTTCGTATTTAGTGAAGCAAATGGTTATATGTGCTAAATTTTAAACTCTCTTGCAAGATTGGAAAGGGTAGATTAAAAAAAATTAGAAGACTCTTGCAAAAATTCACAAATAGGAAGAATAATGACTTAATAACCCTTCAATCTTTGGTAACAAACAAGGTACAGTTAAGATTTTATAATCCCATCTGATACTTTCACCATTGTAGAAGAAAAAATATAAGCCAGTGATTTCTAGCTTCTTACTATCTATTTCAAGTATCACAATAAATTAAAACAAGTATAACCCTTCAGTAGGATACAACATCACAATAATCAGCACTTTCACCACATTTATGATTCTTAGTTCCCTATTGTCTATTTCCATAGTAGTTTCTATTAAAATATATGCTATGTTTTATTCAATATATATACTTTCAACACCTTCATGAACAACAATCTACGGATATAAACGAAAAAATGAACAAGCATAAGTTAGAAGCATAAGAATCAATGGTCAGAGAAAGGTTGTAACTAAATCAAAATTCGAAAAATAAAATAAGTTTGCCTATGGCATCAGCGGTGGTGGAGAGAATGTTCTACGAGCCAAGGCAGTAGTGCGCTCTGAAACAAGGAAGAAACTTGATGTGATGAAAGTCGCGACTCGCGATAATACCCCACTAAATTAGCCATGATGTTGAATCGCCGCAGGGAAGACCACTGAGAAGAAGAGTGCTAGCCGTCGGGTTTTGATGTTGATGAAGTTGAAGAAGTGGCACATGTGCTGAGCCACTGCCAAGAAGCAAGTCGCGATGAAGGTAGATAAGCCGCACATGTTGATTTGGGATTCAGGAATTAAGGTCATAAAACATGAAATTAAATGTGAATCAGAGCTTAGGAGATGGAGTAGAACAGCTGAAGTTCGGTAACTAGAGATGGAGATTGGAAGAGAACATAGGTTAGGGTTATTTCATTTTCAAAGGGAGATGAAGATTGTTAAGTGTTATTTCGGAGGGAGACCGAACCGATTAAGTGCTTTTGGAGTGAGATGCAAATTTTGGGGCCAAAACGTCGCACATGTACCAAAAAAACAAAAGGACAAATAAACAAAGGTAAACAATAACACTTTAGAATAATGCGTTATTAAATGGCGTTATTAATAACATGTTTTCTTACAGTGACCCATGAAAACTAAGATAAAAATGTGGTTAATGGAATCAGTAGGTTCCTAGTCAGCCCATGAAAACTAGGATGTGTAGTAGTTACTGGATAAGTCCATAGGTTTCTAGTCAACTCATGAAAACTAGGATAAGGTGATTAGTTATTGGAATGACTAATAGGTTCAGGAGGACCCATGAATTAATAATGTTAACTGGCAGGAGCCTATAGGTTTTTAGTGATCCCATGAAAATTATAACTAGGACATGATGTCTATTAGTATAACAAGGTTATTAGTAAAACCATGAAAACTAAAAAGGTTATTAGTGACCCTAGAAACTATAATTATGACAGGGTGTCAGATTAAATTTGGAATGCGAAAATGTTATTTATTTTCACGTATGCATATCATCATAATGTTTTGAAATGTATGTTTTTACCACTATGGATGCAGGAGCACAAAAATTTGATTTTATAAAGGTTCTAGGATACTAGTGAGGGGAAACCCATTCTGCTAAGTGGCATGGTCTCACTAAATATCTAAAAGGATTGAGATGTTAGATTATTAATCATACCAGGCTTTATGTCTGACTCGAAGTTTTAATTTTCCCCTTAAACTCTCAAGTACTCAATTGATTTGAGTAGTTTGAGATTTATGGTTCTCGGGTTTTCTTCTCTGACGAATAAAAATTCCGGAGGCGTGCAGGGGGCAGATAGTTATTTAGAGTTTTTCTTTTCGCCGTGTATTTTGTTCGTAAAGGCGGATTTATTAGCTTTACTATATTCTCTGATCAACAAAGAAGGCATCTTCATATGTCGCTCTTGGCGTATTTGTAATAATTATATTTTGCTGAACGTGGTTAACGTGATATGGGGATTATGTAATGAACAAGAAGTGTTTTGATTTGAATATGGAAACGTGTTTTTGAATTGTTAAATTTTTTCCATATTTCTATGATCTGTGTATCAATGTATCTAGCATTGCCGTATTTGGTCGTCGAAGACTAATAATTTTGGATGACTACAACATCCATAGCCATTAGTTTTGGGCTTCCACGTAGGGGGATATTACAGCATCCATAGACAAATGGGAAAATGGAAAGAGTTAACAAAGTCTTAGAAGATTAGTTATGAGATTGTGTGCTAGATTTTGGGGGATCATGGGAGGGCCACCTACACTTAGTTGAGTTTTCGTATAACAAAAATTATCATGCTAGTGTAGGGATGACACCGTTTGAAACTTTGTATGGAAGGCCATGTCTCTCATTTGTCGGTTAGAGATGGAGGATAGGTTAGTTCTTTGTCCGGATTTGGTTAGAGAAGCTGTAGAAAAGATTGAGTTCATTCAAGCCAGAATGAAGGAAGATCAGTCTCGGCAGAAGAGCTATGTTGATAGAAGACAGAAAGACTTAGAATTCTTAGTTGGAGATTATGTTTTCATCAAGGTATCACCGATGAAAGGTGTAATTCGATTTGGAAAATCAGGAAAATTTGCGTCGAGATTCGTTGGACCATTTCTAGTTATAGAAAGGACCAGGAAACTCACAGATAAAGTAGAGTTACTGAATAGTTTGGCAGGAGTCCATAATGTTTTTTGTATTTCTCATCATAGAAAGTGTATTTCAGATCCCAAAAATATTATTGCACCGATTGTGTTAGATGATTTAGTAGTGGAACTAGATATGACTATAGTTAGAAAGCCAGTTCGTATAGTCGCGAGAGATGAGAAGCGGTTAACGAACAAGACAGTCAGATTAGTCAAAGTCCAGTAGAGTGAGGACGAGAGAGGCTGTACTTGAAAAAAAAAGAGCAGGATTAGGGATGCTTATCTTGACATGCTTTATGGTATGTTTTTCCTTTATGATATATTATTATGAGTATTTGATCGTAATTTCGAGGACGAAATTCTTTAAGGAGGGGAGTCTGTAACAACCCTAATTTTGGCTAACATTATTTCGGACATTTAATTAGATAAATTAAAGAAATAATGTAAATGGTTAAGGAATTGAGATTTGTATAATTATAAGGTAGTCGTGCCTTAAGTAATGAATAAACAAATGAAAATTTAAAATGAAGTAAGTAAAGGTAATAAGATAAGGGTAAAATAGGAATAGATTATATTCTTATACCCTAAACTCTTATCATATTCTCATTTCCAACATTCAAAAACAAAACTAAACATAGAGTTTGGTCGGCCACCATTAGAAGAAAATAAGAGGAAGATAAGCAAGAATTCAATAAGGAAGCTTAATCAAATCAATTCAATGGCAAATCTCAAACTTCTTAACAAAAAGCTAAGGTGAATAATAGATTACATCTCATTTTTATTGCTTTTGATTACTAGATGAGATCCGAATTTATTATGAAAGTAAAATTCCACGATTTGATTGTTTAAATGGATATATGTGCTTGTTAATGATTTATGTTGTTTCATATAGATTTTATGATAAGATTTGGTTTGAAAAACATATTAAATGATTTCCAAATAACTTGCGTTTTTTATATAAGGTTAGAAGTATTATTTTAGAGAAAGGTTTCAAGTTTCATAATTTTCTAAGTTGTTGTCGATTTATTATGAATTTTCTAGTAAAGAAAACGGTTAAGTTGGATATTTGCGGCTATTATATGTTAGCTTTGGGTCAGAAATATAAATATGTTAAAAAAATTATTAAAAGTGATTTATGGGAAATTTTGAAGAATTTTCCTAAGTATCTTATTAACAATATAAAACTATTTAAGATATGAGATTTAAATGTTTTATATGTTTAGAAAAGAAGCGGCAATTTGCTAAATGTTTTAAACTATTAATTACTGAATTCTACAACACTTTTAGAAAAAGATTTTGTAAAAGAACTGGCAACCAATTATATATTGATAAATAAGGCAAGTTAGTTGGAAAAATATTACTTCAAAATGTTAAAAATTAGTTTTGTAAAGGATTACTGCTTCGCCACTTATAGCAGCCACCTTTCGACACCATACATCCGCCCCTAACCAATTGAAACCCATACACATGGTATCAATGCCTTGGTACGTGGTAGATTGGAGAAAGGGGGAAGATATAGAGTCGAAACGTGCTTTCAAAGGCATAGAAGTAGCTCTTATAAACTTGGAAATATTTTGGTTATAAACAAGGCTTTCGAAGGGGTTGGATAATTAACCAACTTGCTTCTATATATATATAAAGAAAGGGGTTTCGATTAGGTTTCTGCCATTTGTTTTTAAAACAAGCTTTTGAAGGGGTTGAAACCCCTGCTACCACATTCAACCTTTCGAATCAATGCCTTCGAAAGGTTCTTTTGCCTTAAACTTTAAAGCCGCTTCTCCATGCTTTCGAAAGGAGTTGTATCAAAACCATTCACTTTCTTTTTCTTAGGAATAATGCTCTCAAGAGCAATGCTTTTGCCCCGGTCCTTTTATGACCCTTAGATATATTGAAAGTTAAACCCGGAGGTTTCAAAAGGAATGGTTTAAATGGTTTCGATGCTATGTTCCACAAACTTTTACTTGGACCCAATTCTTGCGAAAGATATGTTTTAAGGAATTTTAATGCTTTCAAAAGGTATATAATGTAGGTTTTGAAGGCAAGGTATCCCAATGTTTTTGAAAGGTTTACTTGATTTTTTAAATGGAAGGTTTTCAATACTTTCGAAAGGCAAGTTTGAAGTGTTTTGAAAAGAGAACGTCTAAGGTTTTATAAAGCTTTCAAAGGGATACTTTCAATTATATCGAAAGGTCTATTTTTAAAGGTTTCGAAAGGTATGATTTGGCCTTTCGGTCTAGTGTTTCAAGGCAAAGTGATTAGCTTATTTTGATAGGGGTACTATGAATAATGTTTTCTAAATTAAAGAAGGGCTGTAACTTGTTTTAAAGGGATAGATAACCCTATTGATTTAGGTTTTCATCATTGTTTTATGTAAAGCATATATCATGGCAATGATATTTGAGTAAATCCAAAAGTATTTTTTCCTTGTTTAAGTATGATTTAAAGGGTTAAATCAATCTGAAAGAAATGTTTTCAAGGAAAATTTGATGGGCTAGTTAACCCTAAGTAACTGACCTAGATATTAGAATACCAGATGGGACTGGTATAAGGTCGCACCCTATACTTTAGCTATAGCCATTAGCTAATATAATTCTAAAATTTCAGTGTGTAGAGCTTTGTTACATGTAAGACTAAATTATGTTACACACAGAAAAGAATATACAAAGAAAGATAGGTCACTGGTGAGTCCACAAAACCATTAGGATCAGTTGACCCTGGAAGAAGTAAGTTAAGGACAGACCATTCAGAAGTGTGTCTAACAGAAGTTAGATTGTCTATTTTATCGGGTACGCCCCAACCATCCAATGGTTAGTTGTTAGCCAAACAAAACTACGTTGTTCGAACAGATAGCCCATTAATTACCTGATTTATGTGCATATATGATATTACTATTATTGCTTTAATCAATTTGATTGTAGGATTCTGATTTGCGAAACCTATGTTTTAAAAAGGGATATTAGTGAAGGGAAACTTGTTCCACTAAGCGATGTGGTCTTACTTAATATCAATAAACCGAGGTGTAATAGTATTATTCACGTCATGATTTATGTCTAACTCAAAGTTTATGTTTTCCTCTTAAACTCTCGGGTGCTCAAAATTTAATCTATGTAGACTGAGAGTTAAGGTTTTATAGGTTTAGAAGGTTGGTCAAATAAGCCTTCGAAGGCATGCAGGAGGCAAAGTTAGAAGCTATTTAGTTTTATTTCCACTGTGGTGTATTATGACTGATATATCTATTTAGTACTCTAGTTATCCAAGGAGGCATCTCCATATGTTGCTCTTGGTGTAATTTGTAATAATTATACTTGATCAAAATCTGGGAATCATTTTGGGATTATGTACCTGAATATGAAATACTGATTTGAAATGTAATCAGAAAAGTTGTTTTAATTCTGTGTTGATTTTTATTTCATATTCATGTGCTTCTGATATTATGGATACCATTAACATTACTATATTTTGTCACCAAAAGTTAATACTATGGATGAATGCAGCATCTGTAGCGCTTAGCTTCGAGCCTCAAGATACGGGATGTTACATTCATTTTAGTATATTCCTTATTATTCCAAACGATGCACTCGTTATACATAGTTGAGGAATTAGATTATTAATGGAAATTTTGTAGAAATGATACAAGAAACTATATCAACAACACTCCCAATAGATTAAAACATAGAAATACACATTCCAAGTCAAATTAGGGCAATCCAAATGAATAATAACAATTTTACAAACCAATTGTCATAAATATGGAATAAACTTCGCAGTCTTGTCAAAGTACCACCTTAAATTTTTTGGAGATTGATTTCCCAATTTCAAGATTAGAGTGTATATACCATTTCATTCCAGTTACCTAACTTATTGAAAATATAAGCGAGATTTCAATTGAATACGTTCATGTTTAAGCCTACAAATCCACGGATCTTACATAGGCATAATAATTAAATAAAGTTCAATGATATAAATTTCAGTTTTATGTATTAATCGGATAATTTCCCACTCATCTTTCTAGCTTTCCAAATCTTCCAAATTCGAAGTCATCACTTTAACCGACTTCTTTTTCCTTTCCAATCCAAAAATATGTATAACGAGGTATATACATGTCCATTGGAATTACTTATCAAATAGGAGATTTGAGATAAGTGGAATATAGATTTATAATTATAAAATTTACCTTTTTTCACAGAATTGATTCACTCCTCCTCCTTCTTCTTTTTTTATTTTCCGCCCTCCCCCGATATATATATATATATATATATATGATAGTTTAAAAATTTCTAGAAATATGTGGAGAAGGAAAAATAGCAGAGCTCTACTACTCTGATCAGAAAATATGAGAAAAAAGTAAAGGGCTAAGTCTGTATTTATAAACACTCTAATCAATTCTATCCGTTAGATTTAAATCAATTAAATGTGGACCGTTAGGCCGAGGTGCAACCTAAGCCACCGCTGGTTCAATCGGTCGATCGCTCCTTCCTATAGGGTTGACCGGTAGGGTCCATGCTATTATTATTATTTATTTCCTTTTTGTTTTTATTTTAATTATTTTCGATCTAAAAAATTCGAATACTGATAACTTCTTTCTTTGAATTCCGATCGTAAAACTTTATATATGAAAGTTGCTTAGAAAATCGCCTTGAACACAATGGCACAAGCTTCGTGGTAAATTATGGTGATTAATCAAATTCCATTTTTCAGCCTTAATAATTATTTATTAAGTACTGTTTATTTATTACATTTTCCCCTTTAAAAAGAATTTCGTCCTCGAAATTCCGTAAGGGTTAAATCATGTAACGTAGCATGCAATCATTCTAAACTATCCAACTAATTAATGTGCAACCAATTTTATAGCCAATCGTATATAAGTGCTTGGTGTATCTCAACATTTATGATATGCATGTTGAATGATTCTAAATCGACACCTCCTAAATGAATACAATCCTTTAAAACAATTTTGAAAATATGATGCGAGCAATCTATACATATTGGCAATTCTATATGTATGCAAGTTCCCAAAAATCAAAACCTTTTGCTTTCACACAATAATTTCCACATTCCTATGAATATGAGTATAATTCAACCAATTTTGCATCTAATCTCTACCATCCAATACATAATACACCATTTCTAACATCCAAAATTTTGAAAATTCAGTTTTGCTAAATCTATACTTCAATGCCAAAAAAGGAATTTAGATGGAGACTATTACTTTTCCACCATTCTTTGAATACATATTCCTTTGTACCTTGGAATCTTATCTTTTTTCCTAAATTTTATTTACTTTTGCAAGTACGATTTGTATAAAAATGTTTATTTTTAATTTAAGAATGAAATTATTTTAAACGCAAGTTTTTTCACTATCAACAACGTATGGATATAGAAATTCCAAAGCTAAAATAGATTTTTCTCTTATTATTCACTATGATTTGTATACTATCACTCTTGCTGAACAGTGAAATTCATATTCATTAACACATTAACTCTCCGTGCGGTAAGTATGTGGCACTTGAAAATCAAAAAATTTCTTATTTTTCGTTAAGAATCTTTTCTCCTTCCAATCAAACTTGCAAAATAGTTTGGAAATTAATTTTATTCAAAAGCATCTAAATACAACTTTTCAAACCCATTTAAATACAACTTTTCAAAAGCATTTGAACACAATTTGTCAAAAGCGTTTGAATTTAAATTTTCAAAAGCATTTGCCTTCATTAAAACAAATCAAGCCACATCTTAATGTAATCCAAATCCAGTCAATGAGTTAATACATACGATTGACCCAAGCATTATGCATTAACCCAAGCGTTGCGCAATTAATCATTGGTTTTGAAAACATATCCTTTTACTTCAAAAAATAAACAGCATGCAAACATATTTATAATTTTTAGCTTTTAAGGTATAGGGATAGCGTCCCATGGTTTTACAACAACTTTTCCATGTCTTTTGTTTGCTAAAATTTATTTTTTCCAAAATTCTAATTTTTTGAGATTAAAGCATTCTTTATTTCTAGTTACTAATCTAATTTTTTAATTATTTTACAAACTTCAAGCCTTAACTACAGTCATTTCTAGTTAAGTGTCCTTATGAGATTTCCTTACTTCCACCGCTTTCTAATATACATATAGTGGTCAAAGCTCCTCTAGAAAATCAATATAGTAATAAAATCAGATCATATCCCATATCATATCGTATGCTTTTTCTAATATCCCAAGGGGTACAACTAGCGATTACTACCCAAATCTCATAAAAGAAGCAACTATTTGATCATTTGCCAATGTGATTTTGATAATGAAAGTCAAACTAGAATCAAAATTTGATGATCTATGTTACTAATTCATAGCAAATAAATCATGTTTAAAAAAGATATTATTTTTTATTTTCATGTCATTTTCTTGAGAGTTGATAGGTGGGTTTGAATGGTGTGTTAGAGTTTGATGATTTAAGTTGTGCTAATTAATAACACAAATAAACCATACTTCTAACAAACACATCAATCATTTCTACTTAATATTTTAATGAGATATTGTAAATGAATTTTGTGTTGATTTATATGAATGATGGGAAGTGAATTTTCCTTTAAATTGCTCCTTAAATCATAATTTTATTCACTTTTGCTCTAGCTTATTTTTTGCAATTTTCTAATTTAAAATAAACTTCAAAACTTTGGGCTAATTTGATTGAGTGTTATTAAATTTTATTCTTTCCATACAGATCGACCCGTACTCGCATACGTACTACGATTGTACGTCGTGCGCTTGTGGTTTTATAACGAACATATTTTTAACGAGGATTTCTAATTGATACAAATTTCTGTCGTCTAACAAGTTTTTGAAGCCGTTGCAGAGGATAGAAATTTGATTTTAATTTTATTCTTCGTATTGATTTTCTTTTATTTGCTTTTATCTTTTAAAAAATGTTCCTCTACATTGCCTTTAACCTTGTGCTACATTGTATTTTGCGTTCTTCTTTGTTACATTGATTTCACTTCTTCACTATTGATTTTCATTGCATTTGCATATATTCACTTAAGCTTCCATTTCCTTATCAACCATTTTCATTGCATTTCATTTCTATATGAACTATTGCTACATCATGTGCATTTAGTCTAAAAAAAATTTACATTACATTTACAAGTACATTCTCATTTGGTGTTATAATTCTTTACTAAAATTTGCATTTCATTTTGCATTTGTTTTTTTTTTGTTTCCTATCATCCACGCTATCTCTACAATCAAGCTTCTCACCTCTGCTTGCAAGTTCTACTCAACTTCGACCACCTCAAACAACCTTGCCATAGACATCACTAAACAGCAGCTTCCACCACCTAAAACAGTCCATCACCAAAGACAACTCTCAACAAACCTACTACTGCCACCATCAGACCATCGCACTTCACTCTCCTACCATCATCATTACATCCCAAATCAACCGCCAACCTTCACCATAACCTAAACCACAACTGCATCACCTTCCTCTGCTTCTGCAAACTCCACCCAAACAACCAAAATCCCCGACCACTACATCTATCCATCACTGTCACACGTTACACCACTCAAAACAACTAGACTTCCTACCCTTAATCCAACCTTCCTCTACTATAACTTCAAGCCAACATTCATCTCCTACCACTACAAACCCACTGCATCAAACCACACTACAAACCAACACTGCCTACATATCACCATAGCATCCAACCCATTGAAACTACAGCTTCACTTCACTTCTTTATTACCATTGGACATCCACCTTCATCATTGTATCCATAACAACTCACTGCTTCTCAACAGCACTACCCAGTTCTTACAGAGCATCACTTCTACACCAACCTCACCACCAACAACAAACACATCCATTTTCTCCCCACAACCTTCAACTACAATATCATTCAGTATAACCAAAACCTCCTTATTCCATCTCAATAACCAAACATATTGCACATTCCCTCTGCCAACCCTCTGCTAACCACTTGCAAAATAAAAACCTCCTTCATCCAGAACAAGAAAACCACCGCCTGCACCATCAGCTTCCTCTATCACTACCATGTGACTACACCTTCGAATTTCACCACCAACTTCCATCGCCTCCCTTAATTCATAAATTCCCTCCCATAGACTGTGACTTCCTCCTTTCATCATGCAACAACTCAAAGTCTCTTGCCATCCTCAAACAACCATCCTCTAAGACCACCCTAAATCACCAATCACCAACTCAAACAATCTCCTGTCATAACTGAATTCTACAAATTACTCTAATCGCAACAACTCCAACACCCATAACCGCCCAAATGCCCATCAAACCACAACAATCAATATCACCTCGCATCACCTAAACTCGAGCATCAACCTGATTCCAAAATCTAATTCAGCCTGTCTTGCGAATTTGATTCAAGCCGCATTTTGTTTCTTTCTTTTTTCTTCTTTTGCATCTGCCCTTTTAAAAAAAACACACTATTCATTACCTTTTATTTACAAGATAAAAATGACTAATATTTTGCTTAAAAGTTGAGTAGTGGGCTTTGGTTAAAATGGGGGGAAGTTGATAATATTTTATATTTGGTTTGAAAAGTGTCAAGTTTGTTTTGTCTCTTCTAAAAAATAATCCTATCGTAATTTAAGTTGAATGTCTTTTAGTAAAAAAATTAATTTTCTTTATTTTTAAATTCAACATTTTTTTAGTTATACCTCCATTAAAAATAAAAAATAAAAAGAAAATCATTTTCCTTTGTTTTTGTTAAATAGAAAAAAATGAAATTTTTTCTGAAAATTCAGTTGTTTTAGTTTTCTTCCGTCTTATAAAAAAATAAAATTTTCATTTCCAATACTTTTCAGGTTGTAAATTTGCAGGCAATCAAAAAGGAGAAGACTTGCTACTAAAAACTACTTTTCTTGCTTATAAAAAAATTGCTGCTTTAAAATAAATTGCTAATAATTCTGCATGCTCTGGTATCGTGCTTTTATCTTTTGTTGTTATTTTCCTTGCACTGCTTGTTGCTTGCATTTAAAAAAAATTCAAAAACGAAATCTCATTCGTAGTTGCATCGTTAACTAGGGTTTAATTTTTGTTTTGCATTGATATCATCTTATTTCTTTTCTAAGGGCTCCACCCAAATCCACATAAGGTGAGAGATTTCACCACCCTTTCCTTGGCGCACAAATTGCATTTCATCATAGAATTTGACTAATAATAATAGTAAGTCTTTGGACATAAGGGTGTCGCGAGCTCATCTAGGGCTTAATTGTTTCTTGATAAGTTGTCTTCTTTCGACAATCTAACTTCTTGATGTCTAGACTACTGTTACGCAATATTCATATATAATATTACAGCGATTCGTAAATATTATAACAATTGTTTCTCTGAAGGTACTTAAACTTTCGATGGCATTGCTACAGTGATACATGGTGCATAGATAACTCTTGTCCGTTATCTGGTTAAGAACTATTCTGTTGGACTAAGACAAAGTGCAATTATACAATTTTCGGTTAGGAGCTACTAAGGATGAAATTTTTTAATTAAGTCCTTGCATTCATTTAGCTGCATTAGTTCATGCTTATATAAAAAAACAAAGTCCAAAAGTAATTTTTTTTACATATTACTTAACATAGTTTTTCTGAAAATCCAAAAAATCTTTTCCAATCTTTTCCTTTGAAAAAAGAAAATCAAAAAAAAAAAATCTAAAAACAAGCATTTTACTTAAGTTAATCTTTTAAAAAAAAATCTAAAAAGTCTTTTAAAAAAAACATATTAAAATAAATTTGAAAATCCAAAATCCAAAAAAGACGAAACAAAAATAAAATTACCTTTTTGAATAACAAATTCTTTTTGGTAAATATTTGTAATGGCCCGGGATTTTCGACCCTCGAAAATCGATGTTAATACGTTCACTGTATAGCATGTCGAGCAATCGAGTGCCGAAAATACCAGATCACTGAGGGGGAATAAGAAAAAGGGATAGAAGAAAAACAGAAACAACAACACAGAATCTCACAATCGCAACGGAGCAAAATTTAATATATAATAACAGATTTTTATATAAAAGAATATATAGTTTTTAATATATATACAATCATCAGAGTACAACAATCAATCAATCAATTTGGATAGTTATAATAACTTGTCCTTACAAATACTGAACATTCAGTTTAACACACACATCGGAATATAAATCAAGTACGTGGAATATGCCAGAAACTCCTCCAGCACGTCTCTTGTGCTCTATAGCATCCTAATATGAATCTGTAATACTCGGTCTGACCTGAGCATTATAATAAAATAACACCTGAGTCAGTCTAGAAAACCAACATGAGAAAGCATACTCAATTTGAATTATTACTGCTATCAAAATCCTTTGAAAAATAAAGGTACCTCGTAAGACCACACCACAAATAAATACGATGGGTTTTTACCTTACTATAACGACCCAGAATTTATAGTCGCTAATTTTGAACATTTAATTCATTTTAAATGTTGAATGTAAAATATAATTGGATTTTGAATAAAAAGATTTTGGTTATATAAATAAAATAAGTTATAATTTCAAATATGGTAATTAAATTAAATTTGAATAATAATAATTAACTATTTGAAATTATAGTAATTTGTGAATCTGGAGGTAAATGGAACGGAAATTGGTTTCTAAAATTTATTTTACATTTATTTGGATCCGGATTATAATATTGGACTTTTTGATGAAATCAAAAGTCGATAAATTAAAGTTGGAATTTTATATTAATTTAATAATGGATTTAATATTATAATAATGTAAATAATCAGATTTTGATTTAAACTGAATCAAAATGATTTCTAATGTGAATATAAATTTTATACGATTTATAATAGAGATAGTAAAATTTTAAAAGTGAAATTTTAAGCGATTTCGACGATTTTGGAAATCGCTCGATTTAATCGACGAGTTAAAATAGCCTTTCGAGGCACAGTCTCGGAATTCGACGAAACTAGCTCCATTGGACCCGTAATAGTTAGTTATTATCGTATTTCAATTTTCGTAGCAATCGGAGTTGTCCTTTGACCCTGGCAGCTCGAAACGCATAGAAACTATTTTAATCGATTTAATTTAAAATTGATCGTTTATTTCCGTAACTCGCGCATACGACCAAATTAGCCTTCGAAACACGTTCCATTGTGTTCGAAACGTGGGTAAAACCTTAGAAAACGCCCGTCAGCACGCGTTGTTTGGAGATCGTTTGAAAAAGTTGCTTTAAATGGATTTAATATTAAAATAATAATTATTAACGTTTATGTATACACGTTTATCAGCAAACCCTAGCTTCTCTTTAACCTAGCCACTGCTTCTTTTATCTATGGCCAAAAGTGGCTAGGCTTCTTCCTTATTTTTCCTTCCATCCACTCAACGATTTCCAATTCAGCCTAAACAAAGATTGAAGAGCGCGAGGAGCTCTACATAGTCAACGGTGGAGATTGGTTTTCATCGAACGAAGGAGGGGTTTGGTGCCCGCGTTCGTGTGTTTTTGACGCACAATTTTTGGTGTAAGGGGGAGGCCGAGATCTGTGAAATTGCAGCCGAGGGTAGTGTTCGTTTAGGACATCGATTTAGTAGTCCCGGATCGTCGCGAAGTGGAGTAGAGGAGGAGCGACACTCACCCTAGGGAGACGGTAATAGGTTCATTCGAACCCTGGGTATTTGCATGAGGAAGAAGGGGTAGGAGCAGCCGTGATTTTGGATAGTGGATCGTGCGGCCTATTTTTGTTTTGGTAAAAATAAATTAAAATAAAAAGAAATTTGTTTATACCAATTATTTTCAAACGGTTATAAGCCCATATCTTTTGCATACATATTCAGAATTCAAAGAATTTGGTAGCGCCGGAATCGCAGTGATGAGTACCACGTAGTGGAGCAATTCTGGGATCATTCTGAGCAAGTAAAAATTTAGGTTAAATCGAACGCCGTTCGATTTAATTTAAATTTGAACTCTCGTCGAAAATTCAAGGTGAGTTAATCTCACTCACATCTACATACCAGTTAATTTAAATAGCTAATATTTAAATGTTTGATTGGTTGTTTAGCTGAATATGATAATTATTATCAGATTAAATCGATACTTATTGGCTATGCTAATATCCGTGGATGCAGGGAAACAGGTTGGAGGGATCCAACTGGATTCCTCACAAATAGAAATTTTATTTATATTCTGTGATAAATTAATTGAAATCTTGTTATGCTGTGTTTTGTTTATATATTGGGATAGATTAATTTGAAAATTTAAAATTATGTTGTGCTACGATTGGGTGAATACAATCCGGGAATTCAAATATAAATAAAATAAATTGGGTTTAGAAAGGAAATAAAAGAAATTCTTAAGTAAAGAATTTAAAGGAATTAAATTCAAGAAATTGGTTGAAAATTTGAAGTGTTTGAAATTGTGATTTAAAAGGGAAAGGTGAATTGTTTAAAATAATAGCGAGAATTATTATTAAAGGATGGGAAGTGTATTTTCTTGTAAACTAAGCATGTTTCAAAAAAAGATTTTCGAAGTATAAACTAGAAAGTTTTGCAAAGGTGTTTATAAAATACTTTAGAAAATTATTATTTTAAATTGTTTTAGTGGAGGTAAATATTTGTTTAAGTAATTATGGTATTTAATTATTTTAAAAAGCAAAGTAGTATTAAGTTTTCAAAGGAAAATTTTAATATAAGTATTTAATTTAATAACTTTATATAAAAAGTTAAATTTGGCTTAAATTTCTTAGAAAACCTCTATATATTTCCTTAAGTATTGCTTTCAATTAAGTAATTTCTAGAAGTTTTATTTTAAATATTTTAAACATATATTTTGAAATGATTTCCACGAAATAGCAATGTGCTTAAAAATAAAGGGAGTTTATTTCTAAAGTATGGAAAGGAATTTACGGGATGAACGTAAAATTGAATTGGAGTAAATCGTGTAGGATTTATAAAAATAATTCTTTAGGTTATCCTAAAATGGAAGCGTATTTCTCTGAAAAACCAAGCACGTTTTTAAAGCAGATTTTTCAAAAAGTTAGAAGTTTTGAAGTTGTATGAAAGAATGGTTTCAAGAAATTATTTAAGTTGTGAGAATTTTAAAAGTGAACATTTATCAAATTAGATATAGAAGTAATTATTTAAAGGGGTAAGTAGTATTATGTTTTAAAGAATATTATTAATATTTATACTTTATAAAATGGGTTTATTCTGAAGATAATTAATTTAAAGTTTTATTTGAAAACTTATATAGGGTTTCATAATTTTATTTTTAAAATTTAGTACGACTTAGCTTTATTTGGAAGAAAATAGTTTATATTTTATAAAGCAGTTTTATTCGAAATATTTTTAAAAGTATATGTATATATATATATATTTTAAATTAAGTATGTAAGTAGATTTAATATAAATGTTTTAATGTATTTCAAGAATAAAGAATTTAAATTATTTTAAATCTTAAGTATTGGTACTTCGATGTTTTCAGAGGAAGTAAAGACTTGAGAATTTACTCCATGAAAAGAGTTGGGTTTGAAAACTATTCCAAAAGGACTGGAAAATGGAAATATATCTTGCAAAGGTATTTTTGAGGAAGATAAATAATGTGGTAAATTATTTATTGTGTGATGGATGCTTATGAATATTAATTGATAGTTAAATCACCGACTAACAATATTGGACAATGCGTTGATCGTTTCGAAGAGACCGGGATCAGGATTAATTTCTCGAAAACCACTTCGATCCGGTTTGTACGTATTCATGGGAAAAACGAGTTCGGAGTCGAAGATGGAGCAGAGAAGTCCAAGGGCTAGTCGCTACTAATCCTGAGGATATTTCCAAAATGGATGCAGTAGAAGTAGTGCCTTCGGTTCCGTTCGAACCAGGGACGGACTTGTGTGGATGAATGCTTTCGGAACATCGTCAGGTAGGTGATGGGCATTCTAAGTGAAACGTTCTAAAAGGTAACGCTTAGCCTCAAGCCTCATCAACCGGGAATGACTGAAAATCGGGGGTTATGTAGCAAGGCTAGGTGGGTAGCATCCATTTAAGGGTGAGGTCATCCCTGTCTAGATGTCCCTTTTTATTCGGCTTAGTGGTGTGGTTGATGATCCCAACCGTGGGGTGATCTTACTCAGGATTATCCAGTAAGGAGTAGTCCCGGCCTTGTGTTGCAGGGGATCAGGAGTGGTCCTCGGTACACTGATCTAGACCAGGTACTATGACAGGTGGTACCCCTGTGCCTAGTCATTAGTTGGAAATCTATTCTCCCTACGCGCCTTTTACGAGTTTTGTTTGTATTACCCACTTTGTGGCTAGTAGCTGGAATTTAATCATGTAACAATTTCGGCTATTTTGATAATTATTTGTATATAGACCCTATTATAACATCAGAGGATTTTATAAAAAGTGTTTTAGCTATCGTAAGGTAAAAACCCGACATGTTTATTTGTGGCGTGGTCTTACGAGATGCTTTTGTTTTCAAAAGGATTTTCAAAACTTTAATAATCAATTTGGGTGAATTTTTATCAGCTGGTATTCCAGACTGACTCGGGTGTTATTTCATTATAATGCTCGGGTCAGACCGAGTATTATATTTTCAGGATAGGATGCTATGGATCCCAGGAGGAGCTGGAGTCTGAGACGTATTATCCGTACTTGTTTATATCCGCTGCTGCGCTCGTTTGAAATTGTCAGGCTAGTAATTATTGTTTGTTTATGATACTCTTATAATGTAATACATAAAACAGGTATAGTTTTCATTTTGTGTAAAGATCTGTTATTGACTATTATATTTTATTCCGCTGCGATGGTTAGATTCTGATATAGTTTAGTTCCTTCTTTCTTCTATCTCCTTTCTTTTCCCTTAACAATCTGTCTTTTCCAGCACTTGATCGTCGACATATTATGCTATGGAGTATTTTGTGTAGATTTTCGAGGGTCGAGAAGGGCGGGTCGTCACATTTGGTATCAGAGTATAGGCTGGCGACAACCTAGGCTCTGGTGGGGAAATTACTTATTAAATAGAGTCAATAGTACTCTATAATGAGTTGAGTGTATTAATAGATATGAGAGTGTACTTTTTAGTGAATATAAAATTGTTTTTATACTGTGTTGATTTATCGGTTGAGTGTTTATGAATTTTGGTCGGTACGGGATGTGCAACCGTATCGATATGGGTTTCTAAACTCTTAAACAAGATAAACTGACATGGTATTGTTTTTAAAATGGGTAAATGAAATAATTTACCCAAAATTATATTTCGATATAAAAGGAATAATTTTTCTGAAATTATTATATATATATTTGGATGTTTTAATGTTAATATTATAATCAAATATAAGAATCTAAAATTTGAAAAGGTTATAAACAAATAAAATTCTATAAGTATGATTTATCCAAAAGAAGAATAACTAAATTTGAATTAAACCAGAATTTAAATCTCGGAAATTTTGAAAAGTGTTTTAAATGTAGTGGAAACAAAAGTTTGGAAATTTAAAATCTTGGGAATGTTTGAAATGTTTTCCAAAGTATTTGAAGGCAATAATGGAATATTATTTTGGGTAATATGTTTGAATGAAAACTGTTGTGGAATGAATTTGGAAAAGTTAGGAAGCACTGAACTCACTTCAGTCGCTGGAAAATAATCATGATGATGATGGCCACATCATTCGAATTCATTTTCGAGTTTCTAAAGTGATGGATTTCTTCCATAGTAATTGGGTATGACATCTGTTTAGATTTGTTTGATATACAAGGTGCTTTAGAAATTTCAAAGGAGGAAATTTGTTTTGGTATAAACAAGTTATTTGAAATCCGAAGATTTGATTTGATATACCAAGTAAGTAGGAGTTGATTATTATTTCAAAGTGGTTTTGAAATAAAACCGGGTAACTGAATTTTGGAAAATTCTATTTAAATAATGTGTAAAGTTAAAATGAATCAACTATTGAACTTACCAAGTGAAGTTGATATTAATAAGAAAGAAATGAAATTTTTTAATCCTGGATTTAAAATTTAACTTGAGTAAATAGTAGTGAATAAAATATATTTGCATTTAACTCAGGATAAGTTAAATATAAATTGAAATTGAAATTGAAATAAATTGGATATAAAATTTAAATGTAAAATGACTTTGTAATTGTGGGTCATTGTGTAATGAATTGTACCCACAAGCTATTAAGTGTTATATAGATAATCTAGAATTGTGTATGAGCAATATAAACTTTTAAGTAAATAAGTTGGTGAACTTATAAATAGAAAATGGAATTATAATCACAAATGGGAAATAGTTGAATGGTATGGTGAATTCAAACTAAATCCTAAATGGATGTTAAATGTGATAAGGCAAAGAAAAAATATAAGATGTGAATGGACTTAGGTTAATAAATAAGTTTTTGAACTTATATATTAGAAAGTAAAAATTTAAATTGAATGGAGAAATAAAATTGGGTCGAATTGGATTTAACTTCAATTAAATGGAATTGAGATGGATTTGGATTTAATTAAAATCAAAATTCAGTTGTATTATAAATGATATTGAATGAAATTCAACTCTTATTTAAAATAGTAGAGGGGTTGGTAAGAATTTAAGTTGGATGAATAAATTTAGTTGAACTTGAATTAAAATTAGAAAAGAATTGAATTAAATGGAATTTAAATTAAGTAAGAATGATATTGAATGAATTAAATTTTCACTCAACTAAATTCAAAAAAAATATTGTTTAGAAATGAAGTTAGTGTAAGCTAAATTAAATGGAAGTTGTATTGAATTGAATAAAAAAATCAATTTAAAATGGATATTGTCCAAAATTCAAGTAAAATTCAGTTTGGGTATAAGATAATTGAAAATGGTCACATTATTAATAAAATTCAGAATGAATCGAGGAAATGAACTAAAATTTAAAATGGATTGAATAAATAAACAAATTGAATTAAAATTTGTAAATGAATTGAATTTGATTGGATGAAAATCAAATTAAAATAAAATAAAATTGATATAAGAGGAAATGGAAATATTGTGAAATTGAAAGAACTTAAGCAAATTGGAAAATAATTATGGTCGACTTTTATAAGGGATCTTGAATGAAACTTGTTTAGATAATAAAATTGAACTGCAAGTGAAATGGTTTTAATTAAATATTGCGATGGAATAAGAATGTATGAGTTGTAAATATTACAGAATGGGATGATATTAATGTAAACTTAAGTTGGATGATGAACTTGAAGTGAGAATAAAGATTTGATTTAAAAATTGCAAGGAAATAAGAATATTTGGGATTGTGAAAAATTCCGAATGAATAAAATTAATATAAATCTAATTTGGAATTAATTTCAAATGGTTATAAGCTTAAGTGATCGTTACTTGCTTGAATAACATTAAAACTTGCATAGAATTTAGTCGTTTTGTCGTAAACAAAAGTGAATGAATTAAGAGAGGTAAATAGAATTGGTTTTTGAATAAATTGGAATGGGTTGGAATTTAATTTAGTGGATTTGCATATTAATGAAGTGAATTATGAATATGATGCAAATAAAGTTGGTTTTGACTCAATTGAAATAAGTGTAATATAATTAAGTGGTTTTGCATAAAAATGGAAGTAGATCATAAAAGAAATGCAAAGGTATCAAATTGAAATAAGAATTTAATTGTGAATCAATTCGAAATTGGATTGGAATAAATTGATGAAAGTAAAGCACATGTTAATCATATTGATGCGAATATGGATTGAGAGTAGTAAACTTGAATGTAAATCATTCAGGTGAAATAAAATGAAGTTGGATTTGTCAGGAAATTAAAATGGTAATTGAAATTTTTGGGATTGCTGATAAAATATGGTTAACATGTTAAAATATGAGGTCCATTGGTTTAAACTATGTAATTGATGTGTTTGGCTAGTTTAATGAATAGAATGTTAATAAATTATCATATTATTGAAAACTCATGTGTTTGTTTAAGTAAGTACAGGTACGGGAGGCAATCGATAGAGTTGGAGAGCGTATATGCAATATTATTTAGCCGCTTGCTTTTAAATTGCTAATAAAAGGTACGCCTACGCAACAAAATTGGGAAAATGATATATATATATATATATATAGTGATATATTTGGTTTTTCGATCGGGTGGGTCGATGTATATATATTTATATCTATTGTGATATTTCAAAAGCTCCTTCGTACAAAGGAGACTCTGCCAAAAAAATTCGAAAAGTTTGGGAGTTAGAAATTTTTTGACATTTTTGAAACGTTTCGTTAACGACAAATTGATTTCAAATTAAAATTAAAATAAAAGGATTTTGGAATAGGAATCGAAACTAGCAGTTTTGATTTGAAACTAAAGATTTGGGTAAAATGAAATTGAGATTTTCACTAAGTGAGTTTTGCTATTGGGTTTGGAGCATTCTTTCTACCTTAGCAAATTTCAGGGACGAAATTTTTATAAGGGGAGAGGAATGTAACGATCCAGAATTTCTAGTCGCTAATTTTGAATATTTAATTCATTTTAAATGTTGAATGTAAAATATAATTGGATTTTTAATAAAAATATTGTGGTTAAATAAATAAAATAAGTTATAATTCCAAATATGGTAATTAAATTAAATTTGAATAATAATAATTAACTATTTGGAATTATAATAATTTGTGAATCTGGAGGTAAATGGAACAGAAATTGGTTTCTAAAATTTATTTTAAGTTTATTTGGATCCGGATAATAATATTGGACTTTTTGATGAAATCAAAAGTCGATAAATTAAAGTTGGAATTTTATATTAATTTAATAATGGGATTTAATATTATAATAATGTAAATAATCAGATTTTGATTTAAACTGAATCAGAATGATTTCTAATGTGAATATAAATTTTATACGATTTATAATAGAGTTAATAAAATTTTAAAAGTGAAATTTTAAGTGATTTCGACGATTTTGGAAATCGCTCGATTTAATCGATGAGTTAAAATAGCCTTCAGGGGCACAGTCTCGGAATTCGACGAAAGTAGTTCCATTGGATCCGTAATACTTAGTCATTATTGGATTTCAATTTTCGTAGCAATCGGAGTTATTGTTTGACCCTGACAGCTCGAAACGCATAGAAACTATTTTAATCGACTTAATTTAAAATTGATTGTTTATTTCCGTAACTCGTGCATACGACCAAATTAGCCTCCGAAACATGTTCCATTGCGTTCGAAACGTGGGTAAAACCTTAGAAACGCCTGTTGGCACGCGTTGTTTGGAGATTGTTTGAAATAGTTGCTTTAAATGGATTTAATATTAAAATAATAATTATTAACGTTTATATGTACACGTTTATCAGCAAACCCTAGCTTCTCTTTAACCTAGCCGCCGCTTCTTTTATCTATGGCCGAAAGTGGCTAAGCTTCTTCTTATTTTTCCTTTCATCCACTCAACGATTTCCAATTCATCCTAAACAAAGATCGAAGAGCGCGAGGAGCTCTACATAGTCAACAGTGGAGATTGGTTTTCGTCGACCGAAGGAGGGGTTTGGGGCTCGCGTTCATGTGTTTTTCACGCATGATTTCTGGTGTAAGGGGAGGCCGAGCTCTGTGAAATTACAGCCGAGGGTAGTGTTCGTTTAGGACTTCGATTTAGTAGTCCTGGATCGTCGCGAAGTGGAGTAGAGGAGGAGCGACACTCAACCCTAAGGGGACGGTAATGGGTTCATTCGAACCCTGGGTATTCACGTAAAGAAGAAGGGGTAGGAGCGGCCATAATTTTGGATAGTGGATCGTGCGGCCTGTTTTTGTTTTGGTAAAAATAAATTAAAATAAAAAGAAAATTGTTTATACTAATTATTTTCAAACGGTTATAAGCCCATATCCTTTACATACATATTCAGAATTCAACGAATTTGGTAGCGTCGGAATTGCAGCGACGAGTACCACACAGTGGAGCAATTCTGGGATCATTTTGAGCAAGTAAAAATTTAGGTTAAATGAACGCCGTTCGATTTAATTTAAATTTGAACTCTCATCGAAAATTCAAGGTAAGTTAATCTCACTCACATCTGGATACACCAGTTAATTTAAATAGCTAATATTTAAATGTTTGATTGGTTGTTGAGCTGAATATGATAATTATTATCAGATTGAATCGATATTTATTGGTTGTGCTAATATCTGTGGATGCAGCGAAACAGGTTGGAGGGATCCAACTGGATTCCTCACAAATAGAAATTTTATTTATATTCTGTGATAAATTGGTTTAGATCTTGTTATGCTGTGTTTTGTTTATATATTGGGATAGATTAATTTGAAAACTTAAAGTTGTGCTGTGCTATGATTGGGTGAATACAATCTAGGAATTTAAATATAAATAAAATAAATTTGGTTTAGAAAGGAAATAAAAGAAATTCTTAAGTTAAGAATTTAAAGGAATTAAATTCAAGAAATTGTTTGAAAATTTGAAGTGTTTGAAATTGTGATTTAAAAAGGAAACGTGAATTGTTTAAAATAATAGCGAGAATTATTTTTAAAGGATGGGAAGTGTATTTTCTTGAAAACTAAGCATGTTTCAAAGAAAGATTTTCGAAGTATAAACTAGAAAGTTTTGCAAAGGTCTTTTTAAAATACTTTAGAAAATTATTATTTTAAATTGTTTTAGTGGAGGTAAATATTTATTTAAGTAATTATGGTATTTTATTATTTTAAAAAGTAAAGTAGTATTAAGTTTACAAAGGGAAATTTTAATATAAATATTTAATTTAATAACTTTATATAAAAAGTTAAATTTGGCTAAATTTCTTAGAAAACCTCTATATATTTCTTTAAGTATTACTTTCAATTAAGTAATTTCCAGATGCTTTATTTTAAATATTTTAAACATATATTTTGAAATGATTTCCAGGAAATAGCAATGTGTTTAAAAATAAAGGGAGTTTATTTATAAAGTATGGAAAGGAATTTACGGGATGAACGTAAAATTGAATTGGAGTAAATCGTGTAGGATTTATAAAAAGAATTCTTTGGGTTATCCTAAAATGAAAGTGTATTTCTCTGAAAAGCCAAGTACGTTTTTAAAGCAGATTTTTGAAAAAGTTAGAAGTTTTGAAGTTGTATTAAAGAATGGTTTCAAGAAATTATTTAAGTTGTAAGAATTTTAAAAGTGAACATTTATCAAATTAGATATAGAAGTAATTATTTTAAAGGGGTAAGTAGTATTATGTTTTAAAGAATATTATTAATATTTATACTTTATAAAATGGGTTTATTTTAAAGATAATTAATTTAAAGTTTTATTTGAAAACTTATATAGGGTTTCATAAATTTATTTTAAAAATTTATTATGACTTAACTTTATTTTGAAGAAAATAGTTTATATTTTATAAAACAGTTTTATTCGAAATATTTTTAAAAGTGTATATATATATATTTTAAATTAAGTATGTAAGTAGATTAATATAAATGTTTTAATGTATTTCAATAATAAAGAATTTAAATTATTTTAAATCTTAAGTATTGGTACTTGGATGTTTTCAGAGTAAGTAAAGACTTGAGAATTTACTCCATGAAAAGAGTTGGGTTTGAAAACTTTTCCAAAAGGACTAGAAAATGAAAATATATCTTGCAAAGGTATTTTTGAGGAAGATAAATAATGTGGTAAATTATTTATTGTGTGATGGATGCTTATGAATAATAATTGATAGTTAAGTTACCGGCTATCAATATTGGACAATGCGTTGATCGTTTCGAAGAGACCGGAATCGGGATTAATTTCTCGAAAACCACTTTGATCCGGTTTGTACGTTTTCGTAGGAAAAACGAGTTCGGAGTCGAAGATGGAGTAGAGAAGTGCAAGGGCTAGTCACTACTAATCCTGAGGATATTTCCAAAATGGATGTAGTAGGAGTAGTGCCTTCTGTTCCATTCGAACCTGGGACGGACTTGTATGGATGAATGCTTTCGGAACATCGTCAGGTGGGCAATAGGCATTCTAAGTGAAACGTTCTAAAAGATAACGCTTAGCCTCAAGCCTCATCAACCGGGAATGACTGAAAATCAGGGGTTATGCAGCAAGGCTAGGTGGGTAGTACCCATTTCAGGGTGAGGTCATCCCTGTCTAGATGTCCCTTTTTATTCGGCTTAGTGGTGCGATTGCTGATCCCAACCGTGGGGTGATCTTACTCGGGATTATACAGTAAGGGGTAGTCCCAGCCATGTGTTGCAAGGGATCGGGAGTGGTCCTTGGTACACCGATCTAGACCAGGTACTGTGACAGGTGGTACCCCAGTTCCTAGTTATTAGTTGGAAATCCATTCTCCCTACGCGCCTTTTACGAGTTTTGTTTGTATTACCCTGGCTAGTAGCTGGAATTTAATCATGTAATAATTTCGGATATTTTAATAAGTATTTGTATATAGACCCCATTATAATATCAGAGGATTTTTATAAAAAAGTGTTTTAGCTATCGTAAGGTAAAAACCCAACATGTTTATTTGTAGCGTGGTCTTACGATATGCTTTTGTTTTCAAAAGGATTTTCGAAACTTTAATAATCAATTTGGGTGAATTTTTATCAGCTGGTATCCCACACTGATTTGGGTGTTATTTCATTATAATACTCGGGTCAGACCGAGTATTATATGTTCAGGATAGGATGCTATGGATCTCAAGAGAGGAGCTGGAGTCCGAGATGTATTATCCGTACTGGTTTATATCCGCTGTTGCACTCGTTTGAAATTGTCAGGCTAGTAATTATTGTTTGTTTATGATACTCTGGTAATGTAATATATAAAACAGGTATAGTTTTCATTTTGTGTAAAGATCTGTTATTGACTATTATATTTTACTCCGCTGCGATGGTTAGATTCTGATATTATTTAGTTCCTTGTCTCTTTTATCTCCTTTCTTTTCCCTTAACAATCTGTCTTTTCCGGCACTTGATCGTCGACATATTATACTGTGGATAATTTTATGTCGATTTTCGAGGGTCGAGAAGGGCGTGTCGTCACACTTACGTTAACCATAACATTTTATATCAAAATCATCGGATATTATAATAGTGTCTATAGAAAGTAAATTAGTAAATAGCTGAAATGCTTGCATCTCACGTTTCAGCGTAGCTGGGCATAATCAAAACTGTACAGGCTCGTAGTAGATATTGTATTCCATACAATGACTGGGCTACTTGGGTACAGCTCGTTACAACATATCTCTAGAAAAATGTACCATGGACCTCACTTGGATCACCTTCCAACACAAGACCGGCATATCGCTGACGTGGATAGTACTGAATATGTTATCACCCCGAGTGTTCCCACCATTATCAAGCGCTCTCTTATCCATGCATGCCCATATTCATAATTATATTATATCTAAGGGTATATAGAAGAGTGATAACATACCCTAATTGGGTGCGAACCACTTAGCCCGATTGCAACTTCCATGTTTTAGTCATTCCCAGTTGATGAGGCTTGAGGCTACGATTACCTTTCAAGGAATTTATACTTAGAATGCTCGTTGCCCTCCAATGACAATGTGCTGATAGCAATCATCTATACAAGTTTTTCTGGGTCTTAACAAACCGAATCTTCTAAATCACCGTCCTCGTTATCTTTATGATATCTCAATTTGTAATGAAAAAATCGGATCGAAGTGGTTTTCGGATATCAAATCTGATCCCAGTCTCTTCGAAACGATCAACGAATTTGGCCAGATTTGATAGTAAGTTATTTAACTATCAAATAACATCCACAAGCAGTCACTAGGCCTTATTTTATAAATCTTCAAAACATTATTCAAAATATCTTTTCAAAGACATATATATATTCAAAGCTCTTCTGGTATTTCAATATTTAGAAACAATTTCAAATACTTATACATAACTGGACATTTTCGAACCATCTTAATACTTAGAAATATTTACTCCCTAATCCATTTATAATTCAACCTTTTGAAAATATTTCTATAATAATAATCTTGTAGTTAAAATATTTAAATCCTTCCAGTCCAATACTTAGGAAATATTTATACGTATATTTTCCCAAATCATTTTATTTCCAATACTTGGGAAATATTCCATTTTTTCATACTTCTTAAAATCCTTTGCAATCAATTTGTAAATTTCTTAACTCGATGGATTCCATAAGTTTTCGAAATTCATAAATTAATTCCCTTTAAAATTTCCAAACTTGGTTATACTCGTCTAAAATCACAACTACCCATTTCTAACTTCCTATATGAATCTAATTCATTTTCAAAATTTCTATATTTAAATACTTTGGAAATTTCCTTGAGTTTTCCTGAATTCCATTATGAGAATTTCTCTTATAAAATCACACCTATTAAATATACCCCATTCGCAAATCTAGAGAAGACTTATAAACAAATTTCAGTCATTTCAAAACTCTCAATATACATATGATAAGTATTTTTAAAGAATAATAATTTAATTTTAAAACACGATTAAGTAATTATTTTAAATATTAAAACATTTTAAATAAAACATCAATAACTCATTTTCAACTCATTTTTAAATAAAATCAATCGATTTACAAAACTATTATAAAAATTAGAATTTATTTCAATTAATATTAAATATTTGAAAAATCCACTTCCTGAAATACTTAATACTGTTGGAACAGGACCAGCCCGGAGTGGAAGTTATGGGTGAATTTCAAAAAATTTATCATATTCGATCTTTATTGGGCCTATGAAGTCTAACTTAATTAGAATATTTCTAAATTTCTTTTAAATAAAATCATTTATGTTATTTAAATTTAAATATATTAAAACATGAAATTAAATTTACTTGATTTAGTTTATACATAAATATATCATATACATATATGTGTGAGTGCATGTGTAACATAATAATCCGTAAAAGGTATAATATGCCTATATGTAGATGTTAGGATTTACATCGCAATGGACTTATTAGCTCATTTCGTATGCCATGTATGTTTTCCAAATATGTGCATGTATATGTGTTACAAATGTATATATTATACACACACACACATGTAAGTATAAACATATTATATATAATATTTGAGCATAAAAACATTTATATATAGATAAATATATATAGAAAGAGTCAAAGAAATTATTTATAATTAAAATTTAACTTAGTATTGCAAACATAATAATTTTAGTATTTTAATTTGTATATATTATGAATAAAATAATGTTTTCATCCATAAATAATTAACATAAAATAATATATTGATGAAAATTCAAATTTTATAATTTTCGAAATTCTCGAATCATAAAATAGAGCTTCGAAAAAATCTGGAGAATTTCAAAGTTAAAATATTATTTTTAGAAAAACAAATACATCGATTCCAGCAATAATTATTTAATATAAAATAATATATTATTAAAAAATTAAATTTTAAGATTTTAGAAATTATTGGATCCTGAATGAAAGGTTATGAAAATTTATGAAGAATTTTCAATTAATCTATTATTTTTAAAAAATCATAATAGTTTTTTCAAAATAATATTAATTATTAAAAATAGTTAACTTTATTGAAAAAATCCTAAATTTTTTCTATACATTTCTGGAATGATATAATATATTTTTTAATATAAAATTTAATTTTTAATGTAATAATTATTTTATATATAATAAACAATTCAAAATTCAATAGATGTTAATTTAAAATTATGAATATATGTATGATAATTAATTTTCGAATTTGTAAATACATATTATATATAAATAAGTGTAATAAATTTTTTAAATCATATATATAACTTATATATGCATATATGCTATTATGAGAGAGAAATATACACTCATATATATATATATATGTATGTATATGTATGTATGTATGTATATAACAATTATTAATGAAAAAAATTGATTATGCGGTAAACAACATTTGTCTATACATAAATCAAATAGTATAATAAATAAATTATGCACATAACCAAACTAATTTGTGACAACTACATCTACTTAGAAAATCTCACCTAACTAAACATATAGTAGGAATATATTTAAATAGATACGAAATTGCTCATTATGGGATCACAGAATATAATTTATTTACTGTAATATGAATTAAAATTTTCAATTTAATGATACCTTTGAATCTACGTTGAAGCAATGACTTCCCTTCCTTTTACTGTTCTTGATTCGTCAGATTGCTAGTACAGAATCACCGACCTCTAACTATCGAATAGTATTAATTTAATTTGAAATATATTTGAGAATTTCAAAGTGGATTGAGAGCTATGTTTTAATCAGCAATGTAGAAGGTAATGGCAGCCAATAAGGTTAGTCCTTAATTTTACAGATACATATTTATATATAGTAGTATTAGAGAGAAATAAGGAAAACCTTTTTACCCATTCTCACTTGATCTCAACCCATTACCTCAAAGTCAATTCTCTATATTTTAGCCACCCCTAGACCTTCCCAAAATAGAAATTTTTCAGCCCCAATAATGGGCCTTAAACTCATCTAAGCCAAAGCCAAAATACTATGCAATTAAATCTAATTTAATCGCTTGTCGATATTGTATATCGATCGATATATTTATAGCTGTTATAAATATATATATAACATTATTTATTTCTCAAATCATATTCAAATTTTATAATTAGTTATTCATAAATATTAATTAATTTATAACAATTATAAACTAATTAAATCGTTTGGTCATAAGGGAATTAAATCGTTTGGTCAACGATTAACACCAAACTATTCTAATGTTAACGTTCACACGTCACTTAGTAGGCTGTGTGACATTATGGCCAAATTTACTGTGTACTCATTTTCAGTAAAATCCAATTTTAGTTTAATAAGCGTTAACCGGTTGTGACATTTGTTTACACCAATTCTCTTCGTTAAAACTATACACTCTGGACTTCTGGAATTTGGTAATGGTCAAAATTCCAACCTCATCCACATTCAACTTCATAGTCCAAATACAAAGTCCTTGGTTCAATAATAACAATTATTATTAACCGAAATTCTCTGGCCAGATACTTTGACTTTAAGTTGACTTTAGTTGACTGTGATACTAACCGCATATAACTGAGGATACAAATCCTCTCTTGAATAGTGCTTCACTTCCAATACTTCCACTCGACCCAACTATAGTCACTCAATGGACGCCATACTATGATTTGGCTATAATCAAAGCGGAGCTTTCATATTGAAGATATACAGTATTATCAAGTCGAGAGAATTGTGTAAATTAGTCACATCGATATTTTCTGTTTGACCTTAGTTATATCAACCAACATAAAACTATCGAGTGAATCGTTCCACAGTTATCCGATAACTATTAGTACGTAACCCCTAGGTGCCACCAGCAGTCATGAGTAATACAAATGCCCAACATTTGGAGAGCGTTATGCACTCCAGTTTCAATGGATACATAATATCCATTCTCGATGTATATTGACTAGGAACATTTAAAATTATATATTTGTTTCGTTGTGATAAATTACTCACGGTTACAACACTTTGTAACTACTATAACAAAATATACCGCTTATGGACTTTTCTATTAAATATGATTTTAATTAAGTTAATTAATTAATATAATCACATTATATCAAGTATATAATAGGAAGAAAACACCTTTACTTCGAACAAGATTGGTCAACGGGTTAGATATATGTAACAAATTACATAATTGCATCTAGGGCATACCCCTAACTCTATCAATCTCCCACTTGCACTTAGGGTCAATTATGAAATCTAATTTAAACTTCTCCAGTCAGTTTCCTCAAAATCAATTAGGTCAGTCCCTTAGTGAATGAGTATGCTATTATGTTTTAATTATCTACTTTTTCGATTAACTCTCTCTGACACCGATAAATTACCTTTATCATGTGGAACGATTCAAAGTATGTCTTTCGACTTCTAGTGATCTTTAAGTTCTATCATGACCAATTTCATGACATCGTTATCTTATAACAATATTATAAGATTCTAAACATTTAGAATCACCTTTGGCTCAATTATTAATTTATGCATTTATATCTATGTACATTGGTTTATTATAGCGCTATTCAAGTTAATGTTCTCAACATTGCGTTGAATCGATCACAATCACTTTTGAAACATTTTCAAAATTAATGATTTTAACTTGAATTTTATCAATGAGATGTTATACTCAATCTCAGTTATAAAAATTTGTGTCCAAACGTTCCATCATAATGAGTTCGTTGTTTTTATAAACAATTCTCTAGTATTTCATACATACGTGAGAACACCTCAAACAACCTTGATATCAATTTGGATTTTATATTTTCTATATGTATCAAATACATAAAAAAAACACAATATCATACACAATTAACTTGTATGATAATTCCTATTGCTAATGCATAAGGAATTCAGCTTACATCTTCTTTTAATAGGGAGCTCTTATATATCGTTTTGGGACAATCCCTATATCTTTTATACTCACCATAATAGACATCATTTACAATCCAAATTTGAGTATCAAAACAACTAACGTTGATTCTAATACAAGCATATTGTTAAAATCAACAACGTGTTGTTTACTTATAGTTTAGAAATATCAATGTACCTTTTAATGTTCTTTCTTATGAACATACGCTTCCTCTGCACTTTGATTGAAAATCAAACCATTTGATATTTCTGTCAAAATACTTATTCAATCTTGATGCTTATAAAATAATACATTCGTATCATTTCTTAGATCATATCCAAAGACTCACAAACCTAATATCGCTACCACTGACTTTGAGGCATTTTTGGTTAATATGTGCAAACGGCTTACTCTAAATCACTATTTAGAATTTTCTGTTTCAATACATAAGTACCAAACACTAAGTCTTATCGAGCGATAAATTTGTGAGTAAATCTGAATTAACTTGAGCATGTTGAATACTGAATCTGTTATGCTAATTTCAATAATTGAAATTTGCGATACTATTCTTATCAACATTGCTCATTTAATTCAAACTACATTAGTCTTTCTAATAAAGAAACAATCTAAGCCGATGGATCATATCTCTTTGGTTACGACCACCAAAATCATACTTTGATAGCGTACTTGGAATTTTTTCAGATTTGTGCATCATACCATACAGGGTTAACAGTCTTAATGGTTTAATTGGACAACCGATGGTAATATATATTTTCGACATTAATAAGAAACTCATAGTTTCTCTTCGATGTACGAGAATACTCATTAGACATTCTAATGCTATGTGTTCAATTAGGTTAGTTAATTTCAGTTCATCCCATATAATCAGTTATATCTATGGATAGGATCCAATTCCATTTAACTACCAAAAATTTCTCAAAGAAATTTCTTCACAATGAAGTAGATATATCTTGAAACAACAATTGTTTCTTAGTACAATAGAATAGGGATTCATAAATGCTTTATGAACCATTTTATTTATAAAACTGATTTTAGTTTACAAAAGTTATGTTCAAAACATAAGTATGTCATTTTACGACAGACCTTTCCAAAGACCTTTTGGAGATTCATACAAGAACCCTCATGAACAATTATTGCGTGCAATCTTTCGACTTGCACAACCTACCAACTCCTTGGTCTAGGATATGTTGAGATTTCTTACAAACCTGTGACGGCCCGCCATTCATCTCTATAGAATGACGCATCATCATTAAGAAAGAAAGGGATAGAAAACAGAAAAGAAAGAAGAGAAAGAAGAAACAACATTAGAATCTCAACAGCGGAACGAATAAATTATATTATAACATAAATATTACATAGCATACAACAATTATCAGAGTTACACAGACAATACAACACATATTAGACAGTTATAAACACCTGTCTAGTTATTATAACTTAAAACACAATACAGATAAACACTCGGAGATACCAACACAGCAGAAAACTATATATCTACACGCAGAAGCCTCCTGCTCCATTGCTCCTCCATAATTCGTCAAAGCTAACCTGAATCCCTTGGCTACTCGTAAAAAATTTGAGTACCCAAGAGTTTAAGAAAAACAGAAATAAACTCCGGGTCAGACATGGGTCTGGTATGAGTAACAGGTTAAAGTTGCTTAACTTTGAAAAAACCATTGAAAACAAAAGGTATCACGTAAGACTTCCCACACATAAACATGGAAAAGTTTTTACCTTACGCTAACCAAAACATTTGATAGGAAATCCAGTGATATTATAATAGATCTAGGGTTTTCAAGTAAATAAGAAATAGCCGAAATTGTTACATTTATTAAATTCCAGCTACTAGCCACAAAAGTGGGTAATACAATCAAAACCGAGGGCACTTATTGGATTTTGGATTCCATATAATGGCAGGGATACCGGGGTACCGCCCGTCACAGTATGTGGCCTAGATCACCGTACCGAGGGTCACTCCCAATCCCCTACAACACAAAGCCCGAACCATTCCTTACTGAACAGTTCCGAACAAGACCACCCCACAGTTGTGATCAGCAACCGTGCCACATAGCCGAAATAAAGGGACATCTAGACAGGGTAAATCTCGTCCTACTTGGGCATGACCCACTTAGCCTTGCTGCACCTCCCATGTTTTAGCCATTCCCGGTTGATGAGGCTTGAGGCTACGATTATCTTTATAGGACATATCACTTAGAATGCTCATCGTCCACCTGACGATGTTCTGAAAGCATTCAATCCATACAAGTTCGTTCCGCGTTCGAACAAAACCGAAGGCATTATCTCGTTACACTCATTTTGGAATCACCCTCAGAGTTAACGACGATAACCCTTGCACTCTGAATCTTCATCTTCACTTCAGATTCACGACCTAACGTTAATTTGGATCGATGTGGTTTTCGGATATCCAAATATGGAAACCCGATCCCAGTCTCACCGAATCCAAAACGTGTCTTTTAAGGCCAAGTTGTTTTAGAGTTTAAAACAATTTCAATTCATTATCTATATACACACAAATAGATAATTCACATATTCACAATGGATAATCAACATTATCATCATTAATAGATAATCCATATCATCATTATAACAGATAATCCATATTATCATCACAATGCGACCAATGCATACATATCACATAACATTACTCATCTCATAACTGAGATTACAACCCATTCAAGGCAACCAATATCAATCATTCATACATAAGCAATGATTTAATGATCACACCTTCTATAATTAATTTAAAATGAATTAAATTAATTACTTCATCTCTAATTAATTTAAAATGAATTAAATTAATTGTTTCATCATTATAATCCTACTTACTTAACCATTAATTGATTACAAATCGATTAAATAATCACCATCTCATTAGACATTTCAATTAATCATTACTGATTAATGATTCCCTAATTACCATAAGTAATTAGCCTATAAATTAATTACACAAGTTAATTATACTTAATACTTAACAATAATTAAATTTTAATTTCTTAATCAATTAATTAACTAAAGTTAACTACATAAATCCTTTATTAATTTAATTACCTCATTTATTAATTATTCCTTAATTAATCAATTCATCATTAATTTTACTAATTAATGATTTCTAATTATATTATTTGATTAATCTCTCTACTTAAATTAATTACATTAAGTAATTAAACTGCAGTTAAACCACACATATATTAATCACCCTTGATTAATAACAATTCAGTAATTAACTACCCTTAATTACTTCATTGATAAATTACTCCTTAATTTATTCACTAATTAATCCCTTGATTAATTAGAAAGTAATTTAATCCAAATTACTTCCATAAATAAAACATCTTTAGATTACATCCAGTGATTATCAATTAATTACTTCCCTAAGTAATTACAAACCTAATAATTACATAAAGTAATTAATTATCAAGTCATCAAATGTTTAAATTAATTAAACTTAATTTTAATATAAACTAATCATATTAACACAATTAATTACATTAAGTAATTAATTCATTAATTACTTCCATTAAGTAATTAAACATAAATAATTTCACAAATGATTATTATTAATTAATTAATCTAATTAATTATCAAAATTAATCACATTAACTAATTGTTAAATAATCTTAAGTTAATGACATTCATTAATAAATCTTTAATTACATTATTAAGAAATTAACTCAGATTAACCATTATTAATTACAAATTAATTAATATTTGATTACCAATTAATTAATTACTAATTATTAAATTAATTAAGTGTAAACTTCAACTTAATTAATCCTTAATTACTTGATTAATTAATATTTAATCATTAATTAAAATTTAATTAATAACCCTTAATTACAGATAAATTAACCTTAATTAATTAATCTTCAGACTTTAATTAATCAATTTAAAAATTCTTAATTACTTAATTAATCATCCTGTCATTAATTAATTAAATAATTAATTGCCCATCTTAATTATCTTAATAATTTAATGAATCCAATCATTAAATTTTATTTATCTTTAAGATAACATTTCTTACTTAATCAAAGTACTTAAAACAATTTGTTTCAAATTTACTTTAAATTAATTTTAAATTTCATTTTAAACTTAAGATACAAATTTAACTTAAACAAGGTTTTAAAACAATTCAAAACCTTTTTATCTCATATGTTAAAAGAAACATCCACCTTATAAGTTTAAAAGAATTTAAATCCCAATTCAATTTAAATTCAAATCAATTTAAAAAAACACTTAAACATTCCAGGTTATTTAAAAACAAATTCAATTTAAATTTTTCCTTCAATTTCAAAACTGAAATACAGTGTTAAACCTCATTCTAGATTTAACTTAATATTTTTAAAAGCTTTTATTACAATACAAATCTTCATTTTAAAATTTAAATCATTCAACCATATTTTTAAAGCAATTAAAAAATTTAAATTGAAAACTTATTTTATTTAAAAACTGAAGTTTAAACCCAATTCCTGATTTCAGAAAACTCAGTTTTAAACTTATTTAAAATTTCTAATTTACCAAATTAAAACTTACAGTTTAAATGCAAACCCCATATACTATTATACTTTAAAAGTTGTTAAACTAAATTTAAATTTCATATTTAAATTATTCAAACTCAGATTCAAACCAATTTGAAATCAGATTTCAAACTCAGGTTCAAACTAATTTTAAATTTTAGTTTACATTTAAAAAATTTCTTTTAATTTTCAAACAAAAACAGGATTCTGTTTTATTTAAAACCAAACTTAAAATTTCAAAATTCATATTATTTCAAAAACCAAGATTTAAACTATTTGAATTCATATTTAAATTCAGGTTTTAAACTTAGTTCAAAATTTAGTTTACATTTAAACTTGCTTTAAGACTTAAAAACAAAACAGGTTTTCTGTTATAATTTGTAAAACCTAAAACAAATCATACATTCGAGCCTTCCCTACATGACTTCGAGTCACAATCGTAACCGCTTCGAGCTAAAACTCGATTCACCCGAGTTAAACACATGTAAACTACAGCTGCAACCATCCCAACTTCATCAAAAAATAACATGTCACCGTGCACATGTACAGCGATGCCGGCCATCCCTGATCATCATCGTGACCTCCCCACAGTCGCCGATCATCCCCTCAAGCCAACCATACACCAACCCCATAGATCAATGATCGAAATCAAAATCGAGACAAAGGTATCAAACCTGGAACAGGCACAGAACTCTATACCCAAACCTGTCGACTCCTTGTTCACGCGCCTCCGACCACCATCACCACTAAAACTCCGGCGAAGCCTTCGACAACTCACCATCTTCCAATGCCCAAGGAATAGTTGAACTCGATCAACTATACTTGCCGAAATGATCACTTCTTTCCTAACCCAGAAAATGAGGGTTCAAATCTTCAAATCCCAATCACAACCTCAAAAATGAAAAGCAACCCAATCTAATAATTTTCTAATCATCTCTGGTAACTCCACCACCCCAGAAACAATATCGACACCTCCAGACAAATGTGGCAGCAGAAATGCTTCAAAATACAAAATGCAGAAAATAGGGAACTGCACTTTGGTTTTGATATTAAAAATTGAAATCTTTGGTTTAAAATTCATGATTTTGTAGGATGTTTTGATTCATAATCCTGAAACTTCAAATCAATGTATTTGAAAATTTCACAATTTAAAGTTTGTTCATCTGTTTATAACTTTCCAGAGATATACAGAGTTGTTTAAGCTTAAGTAAAAAATTTTTTTAACTATAGTTTATGATGAAATAAACATATCTTGTTTCAGCCTTATCTAAACCAAGATTAAATCAAGAGGTAATGGATTTTATAATCAAACAGAAGTTTGAAATTTAGGAGCAGAAATGTAAAAATTACAACATGCATACATAAATATGTTCACATGTATATATATTCACAGCCAATTCATATATATATATATATATATATATATATATATTCATTTCTAATTTAAAAGCATGAAAACAACCTTTACCTACTTAATTTTTTTTTAAAGTTGAGTTACTCGCCTGATTTTAAACATGCAGAGCAGAGCGCAGTTTTCAGATTGAAATAAAAGTGCACAGCTTGAATTGAAATACAGGTTGCTTGCTTGAAAATGGAATGCAGGATTTCTTGTATCCAGATTTTTGAAAAAGAATTGAATGCATGCTCGCTGATGTCTTAATTTGCTTTAATTCCAGGTTTTGAAGAAATGCATGCAGGTAGCTTGACTTCCTGATTTTAGAAGAATTGAATGCAGGTTGCTGATGAAAGATTGAGTTGCTAATGTTTTAAATTTGCTTCCAGCTTTGAAAAATTTCATGCATGCAGGTTTGCTTCATTTTTCCAGTTTTTGAAGAGGGAAATGCAGGCTTGGAAATGAAATTCAGGGTTTATGGTATGCATTTGAACAGGGTTTTTTTGTTTTTTTTATTTGCATGCAGAAAAATGTTTCAGGGATTGAAGAATGAAGTTTGAATTAGAACAGGGAATGATTATGAAGGGTGATTTGTATTTTTGAAAAGATGAAAATGGTTTTGCAGATTTTTGAAAATAGATTAGGGATTTGCTCTGAAGATGGTTTAAAGTGGAATGTTTTTCTCAGCTGAAAATTTCTCTTAGTTTAGGAATTGAAATGAGGAAAGAAAAAGAAATGGAAGATGGCATGAGTTTATATATCTTATTTATGATTTAATTAAAATCAAAGAAAAATAAAATACAAATTTGACACTTGGCTTAAATTTTAACACTTGTAAATTACCTTGTTTAATCTCTTAACACATGTTATATTATGCTTTTATACACTTACACATGTCCTTTCAAATAATTAGTATTTTTAATTAAGTGTTAATGAAAGTTTTAAACTAAATTAATTAGTTTACAAATACTTGTTTATATGTATAAACAATTTTTAAGGAAATAAAACCATTATATTTATAAATAATAACAATATATATATATCAATCATTTGAAAATAATATTTTAGATAATTTAAATGAATTTATAAAAGAGGTTATAAATTACTTGTTATTTAAATGAATAAATGTTTCTTTAATTGGTTGTATTTTAAACTTCATATCCAATTTACAAATCATATTTATAAATCAATATTTTAAAAAGAAAATAAAACAAACATTTTTATTACTTTATTTTATTCTAAATTAATATTCAAACTTAAGTTAAAATATAACTTGAACAAATAAAACATTTGTCTTATGTATTTAAAATCATTTAGTTATTTTATTAAATAGCTTTGAAAAGCTTAAATCAAAAATAAATCATAATTCCCCAATTTCAAAATATTAAAATTAGAAAATATGCTATACTAATTAAATTTAAAACCAAACTTATCTATTTAAAATATATGTAAATATATATATATATATACATATTATAAATAGAGAATAGTTTATTAGCTTATTAAAAGATAAATTCACAAATTAATTATTTAAATAAAGAGGATTATTAAATCAATTCAAATTTATTTACAAAAATTATCAATTTAATTTAATTTTAAACATAGATTATTAAATTTATATTGCCATAAATTCCGGGATATCACAATCCTCCCCTCTTAAAAGAATTTCGTCCCTGAAATTTGAAACAAAGGTAATTTAATAATCTATTTAAAGATTTAATTTTAAAACACAGCATATATTAATCATATGCTAATAACCAAAACAATCAATTCACACAATCAAAACAAATCTAACTATCCTGAAAAAATTCTGGATAGAACTTCCACGAGTTTCCTCGGTATAAATATCGGGATACTCGCTTTATAGAATCCAAACAATCAATACTACTAAGCTATAGAGCTCCTATGCATTTATATCTTTAAAACTAAATAGGATATCAGACTAAAGACGAGTCTGACTCAACAACCAAATCCCCCTGAACTGCTGGTTCTACAACCAGAAATAGCTCACACACGTACTCCCTCAGAGATACGTGAAACATACTGAATCCCAGTTATCCAAACTGGCAATTCAACTCTGAAAACCCAACACTATCTTACCAAAACACAGAAGAAATCCAAAACACCTCAGAGCTAGCTTCTCAGACTTTCCAAAACTTATAGCTCCTTGGATCGGAGAAAAAACTTAACCAAAACCAAATCTCCGACTCTGGTATCCAAATCCTCGCCTCTTATCCATAAAATTCTTCGGACGATCCTAGGCTACCAACATCCTTCCCGATCAGCTCAACTCTAGCTGATGCCTCTAGAAACAAACTGGACCAAAAACAACCCAACCCAATGATCTCCTCAAGATCAATCCAAAACCAGGAACAAACTCTACTCCATAAACAATAGAAGACAACACTTACTTCTCCTTATCCGAAAAAGAAAACAGGTGCACCCCCAAACTGCTTCCGCTGCACAACTCTGATCCGAAGTAGATGAAAATGCTGATGAAAAACACGAGCACAAACAAGACAACCCAGCATAGAAATATGGTTCCACATATCCATAAAAGATAATTCAGAAATTCCTCCGAAACCTGAGCTGCTTCACCAACTTCTATCTCAAGGAACCATTCTTCCACTAGGCTGAACCACAGGTAGCAATCTTGGAATCCAAATCGATAAGAAAACTTGATCTCCAGATGTGGACAAACTTCTGACTTCCTAGAAGACATCCGGAAAATCTCCAACAACCCAAGAGAACACTCAACTATCGCAAGTCACTTTTGCGATCAACCCAGACTAATATCCAAAGAAACTGCTCTTTCTTAACCAATCAGAACAGCTTATGCTGGTCTAGCCAACCCATCGAAGAAACGAGTCCACCCTGCTGCTTCTGAATTCCACCTCAGAAAAAAAACTACTCAGCCAGAAGACTTTGTCTAACGCAGAACACTTCGAGTTGCACTGCTAACACCAATGCCAAAGACTTCCAAATCCAAAGCTCTTCGAGAAACTCGGACCTCAAAGCAAACAGAAACTCCCTACTGGACTCAGCCACAACACCAAGCAGACACACTTCCTTACTCTTGTTCCAAAGAAACATCTTCGGTAATATCCATAGTCACTGCATCTCATCATGCAGCTACTACATCCTGAGGTATCAAGATACCATCACTTGCTTGCTTCTGCCCTACCGATAGATCCAAACTCAACTCATCCAACTCTGCACTTCAAAAATGAACTCCGAACCTTAACAGGTTTCCTTCAGAGATCGATGAAATCCTTATACTAGGCAAAACTCACTTGAGGCGGTATTAGATCTACAATCTCGACAGATACACCTTCCCAATCCAGTGATATTATAATAGGTCTAGGGTTTTCAAGTAAATAAGAAATAGCCGAAATTGTTACATTTATTAAATTCCAGCTACTAGCCACAAAATTGGGCAATACAATCAAATGCGAGGGCACTTATTGGATTTTGGATTCCATACAATGGCAGGGCTACTGGGGTACCGCCCGTCACAGTACATGGCCTAGATCACCGTACCCAGGATCACTCCCAATCCCGTGCAACACAAAGCCGAAACCATTCCTTACTGAACAGTTCCGAATAAGGCCACCCCGCAGTTGTGATCAGCAACCGCACCACATAGCCGAAATAAAGGGACATCTAGACAGGGGTAAATCTCTTCCTACTTGGGCATGACCCACTTAGCCTTGCTGCACCTTCCCTGGTTTAGCCATTCCCGGTTGATGAGGCTTGAGGCTACGATTACCTTTATAGGACAAATCACTTAGAATGCTCATCGTCCACTTGACGATGTTCTGAAAGAATTCAATCCATACAAGTTCATTCTGGGTTCGAACGAAACTGAACGCATTATCTCGTTACACTCATTTTGGAATCACCCTCAGAGTTAACGACGATAACCCTTGCACTCTGAATCTTCATCTTCACTTCAGATTCACGGCCTAATGTTAATTTGGATCGATGTGGTTTTCGGATATCCAAATATGGAAACCCAATCCCGGTCTCACCGAATCCAAAACGTGTCTTTTAAGGCCAAGTTGTTTTAGAGTTTAAAACAATTTCAATTCATTATCTATATACACACAAATAGATAATTCACAGATTCACAATGGATAATCATCATTATCATCACTAATAGATAATCCATATCATCATTATAACAGATAATCCATATTATCATCACAATGCAACCAATGCATACATATCACACAACATTACTCATCTCATAACTGAGATTACAACCCATTCAAGGCAACCAATATCAATCATCCATACATAAGCAATGATTTAATGATCACACCATCTATAATTAATTTAAAATGAATTAATTTAATCACTTCATCTCTAATTAATTTAAAATGAATTATTGTTTCATCATTATAATCCTGCTTACTTAACCATTAATTGTTTACAAATCAATTAAATAATCACCATCTCATTAGTCATTTCAATTAATCATTACTGATTAACGATTCCCTAATTACAATAAGTAATTAGCCTTTAAATTAATTACACAAGTTAATTATACTTAATACTTAACAATAATTAACTTTTAATTTCTTAATCAATTAATTAACTAAAGTTAATTACATAAATCCTTTATTAATTTAATTACCTAATTTATTAATTATTCCTTAATTAATCAATTCATCATTAGTTTTATTAATTAATGATTTCTAATTATATTATTTGATTAATCTCTCTACTTAAATTAATTACATTAAGTAATTAAACTTCAATTAAACCACACATATATTAATCACCCTTGATTAATAACAATTCAGTAATTAACTACCCTTAATTACTTCATTAATAAATTACTCCTTAATTTATTCACTAATTAATCCCTTGATTAATTACAAAAGTAATTTAATCCAAATTACTTCCATAAATAAAACATCTTTAAATTACATCCGGTAATTATCAATTAATTACTTCCCTAAGTAATTACGAACCCATTAATTACATAAAGTAATTAATTATCAAATCATCAAATGTTTAAATTAATTAAACTTAATTAATTAATATAAACTAATCACATTAACACAATTAATTACATTAAGTAATTAATTCATTAATTACTTCCATTAAGTCATTAAACATAAATAATTTCATAAATAATTATTATTAATTAATTAATCTAATTAATTATCAAAATTAATAACATTAATTAATTGTTAAATAATCTTAAGTTAATGATATTCATTAATAAATCTTTATTTACATTATTAAGAAATCAACTCAGATTAACCATCATTAATTACAAATTAATTAATATTTAATCACCAATTAATTAATTAATAATTATTAAATTAATTAAGTGTTAACTTCAACTTAATTAATCCTTAATTACTTGATTAATTAATATTTAATCATTAATTAGAATTTAATTAATAACCCTTAATTATAGATAAATTAACCTTAATTAATTAATCTTAAGACTTTAATTAATCAATTTGAAAATTCTTAATTACTTAATTAATCATCGTGTCATTAATTAATTAAATAATTAATTACCCATCTTAATTATCTTAATAATTAAATAAATCCAATCATTAAATTTTATTTATCTTTAAGATAACATTTCTTACTTAATCAATGTACTTAAAACAATTTGTTTCAAATTTACTTTAAATTAATTTTAAATTTCATTTTAAACTTAAGATACAAATTTAACTTAAACAAGGTTTTAAAACAATTCAAAACCTTTTTATCTCATATGTTAAAAGAAACATCCACTTTATAAGTTTAAAAGAATTTAAATCCCAATTCAATTTAAATTCAAATCAATTTAAAAACACACTTAAACATTCCAAGTTATTTAAAAATAAATTCAATTTAAAATTTTCCTTTAATTTCAAAACTGAAATACAGTTTTAAACCTCATTATAGATTTAACTTAAATTTTTTAAAAGCTTTCATTACAATACAAATCTTCATTTAAAATTTAAATCATTCAACCATATTTTTAAAGCAATTAAAAAATTTAAATTGAAAACTTATTTTATTTAAAAACTGAAGTTTAAACCAATTCCAGATTTCAAAAATCTCAAATTAAACTTATTTTAAATTTCTAATTTACCAAATTAAAACTTACAGTTTAAATGCAAACCCCGTATACTTTTATACTTTAAAAGTTGTTAAACTAAATTTAAATTATTCAAACTCAGATTCAAACCAATTTGAAATCAGATTTCAAACTCAGGTTCAAACTAATTTTAAATTTTAGTTAACATTTAAAAAAATTCTTTTAATTTTAAAACAGAACCAGGATTCTGTTTTATTTAAAATCAAACTTAAATTTTCAAAATTCAAATTATTTCAAAATCCAAGATTTAAACTATTTGAATTCATATTTAAATTCAGGTTTTAAACTTAGTTCAAAATTTAGTTTACATTTAAACCTGCTTTAATACTTAAAAACAAAATAGATTTTCTGTTATAATTTGTAAAACCTGAAACAAATCATATACTCGAGCCTCCCCTACATGACTTCGAGTCACAACCGCAACAGCTTCGAGCTAAAACTCGATTCACCCGAGATAAACACGAGTAAGCTACAGCTACAACCATCCCAACTTCATCAGAAAATAACATGTCACCGTGCACATGCACAGCGACGCCGGCCATCCATGATCATCATCGCGACCTCCCCATAGTCGTCGATCATCCCCTCAAGCCAACCATACACCAACCCCATCGATCAATGATCGAAATCAAAATCGAGACAAAGGTCTCAAACCTGGAACAGGCATAGAACTCTACACCCAAACCTGTCAACTCCTTGTTCACGCACCTCCGACCACCATCACCCCTAAAACTCCGGTGAAGCCTTCGACAACTTACCAACTTCCAATGCCGAAGGAACAGTTGAACTCGATCAACTATACTTGCCGAAATGATCACTTCTGTAACGACCCGCCGCTCTGACCGCCTCTAGTCGGTAATTAAACCAACTAGAAACGTTCAAAATGACGGATTGTTAGTCAGTTTATAGAGTTTAAACAGAATCAGCCACAGAATCACAGAATAACATAATATTGTTCATAAATGAATTTTTCTTTTATATACAGAGTTTGTACAATGCATTAAATTTTTATACAGCGGAATATATCTTTTATTAAATACAAGAAAAATCTCTTTAAAACTTTAGTGAATGCCGAAATCCCCTCTCTCTAACTTCGCGGCCTGAAAATCTTCAAGCTGCAAAAATACTCGGTCTGACCCGAGCGTTAATTGCAAACACAAAAACACTCGAGTCAGGATTAATCTTAATTCAAGTAATTAAATTTGCAATGAATTGAATAAAATGGTAACAGAGATGACGAATCACATGAATCAATTTAAAATCTATTATGGATTTTTATTATTAACAACTTCAAAATTTTAATTTCTGTCAATCCCGTGTGGCTGCAGTACACACGTATACTTTGCACACATGTGCACTGCCTCGCCAACACGTATGCGCCACACAAAAGCACAGATAAAAGAGTCAAGAAGGCATCAGACAAAGCAATACAAACAGCAATGTCGAAGCAGGCATGCAACAGCAATGTGAACTGTTCAGCTACAACTAAGCAAGGGGCAAGCGAATAACACCACTCGAAGCATGTACATATGCAGCCACAAGACCACAAAGAACTGCTCAAAGCAACTAGTGCCAAATGAAACAACATCAGAGACAAAACAATTTACAGGTCTGCAGAAAACATAAATACTTTACAGAATTTTAAACTTGTTTAAACATTAAAGTTTCATTTTTAAAAACTTTGAATTTCAAACTGCATTTGAATTCAGTTTAATCTTACATTTGATTAAATTTTAAATCTTTAAAATAAGAGTTTCATTCAAAATTCTAAAAAAAACTGTAAAATCACAGTTTCAAAAACCTGCAACAAAATTCTCAGGTTTTAAAACCTGAACTATTATTAAACTTGATTTCAAACTATGTTTAAATTTAAAAGTTCCATAAAAAAAATTTTGAACTTCAAACCTTATTTGAACTCAGTTTAATTTCATACTTGAATTAAGTCTTCAACTAAAACATGAATTTCATTAAACATGAAAACTGCAACTTCTCTGTTATAAAACCCTGCACCATAAACCCGAGATACCCCACCATTTACTTCAAGTTTCAAAACCTTATGCTCCGAGTCAAAAACATAATCACCCGAGTACCACTTCGGGTCAAAACCCTGCACACCCAAAAATTCACCTGAGTTCAACTCTGCAACCCAAATCAAGACCTGAAACCAATTCCCCTGACTCTCTTTCTCTGATCATCCATCACCAACACTTCCTCCATCTCCTCACCTCAATACTCCACTAACATAAACAACTTGACACCAGACATCCATATAGATTAGAAGATACATCAAATTTTCTATTTCTGTTTTAAAACAGAAAGGTTTTTTTTCTCCCCAACAGTTTATTAAAACTGTAATATTTTTTTTTTAGAATTCCAAATTTTCTAAAGCAATTTGAGCAATATTGGTGAATTCAAGCATTAACACGTTTTTGGAATTCCTACTTCCTGGGTTTTCACTATGACTTTAAACTTTGTACAGTTTTAACCAAATATACTTATCTGAATTTATTCTTAAAAGCAAGAACAAAATGTCATTAATCATTTCTTTTTTTTTTCTGTAGTTCAAAAACAGGAAGAAACAGACATGCACACACATTGACTCATTCATATATGTATATGCAGTAATACCATAAAAAAAAAGAAACATCATTAACACAACAATTACTTAAGCAACCATATTAACCTACTTAAGATAAACATTAGATGTTTACTCACATTGACATGTATAGGCATAAATACATATTCACATACATACTTTTAATTCCATACTTAATACAAACATTCAAGCTTCACATAAAGGTTCCAAGAATTTTAGCATGCATCATTTTCATCAAACAATTGTTTTAAACTTGCCAATTTTGTTATTTTCAGATTATAGGATGTTCACAGACCTTTATAACTGAGGTCATTCATATATAGGCATGTAAGCATGATACACAGCAAAACATCAAACCATAGAGGGGTTTATAGGCACATATACACATCACATATGGACAGAGGTTCAAAACAAGTTCATGCAACAAAATTTTCCTCATCTAGTAAAAAGGTAAATCTTAATAGCATCTGTTCTCATCAATTTAAATAAAAATTTAAATAGCATTTGCTCTCTTCAGTTTAAAACAAAATTTTAGTATCTGTTCTTATCAATTTAAAAAACAAAATTTAAGTAGCATCAGTTCTTATCAGAAAAAAAATAAATATCAGATATAACATCTGTTCCATCAATTTAAAACAAAACCAAATAGCATCTGTTTCATCAATTTAAAAAAAAACAATATCAATTAGCGTCTGTTCTTAACAGTTTAAAACAAATTTGAAACATGAAATAGCATCTGCTCTCATCAGTTAAAGTTCAAGAAATCGAGCAAGTGACAGCAAATAGCCCCAAATCATAGCTTGAAACCAAGCACTTATCTGTTCCTATCAGTTTAGATTAAATAAACCGAGCAAATGATAACCAATAACCCCCAAAACATAGCATGCAACCAAGATTTCAATTCCACAAATTTAAGAACTTGAAATAAAATTAATCGTGAGCCAAAGACTCACCTTTCACCAAATCGAAATGGAGCGCACGCGAGTTGAAGCAAGAATGAAGCCGAAGCCCTAATTTGAAGGCGAACGAAGACGAATTGGAGAGGCCGCCATTAAATTTTCTTCGGTTTGAAATTGTTTAGGGTTCGAATGAATTGGGGGAAAGGGTGTCGTGTTTTTAAGGAGAAGAGAACGTGTGTTTTAGGGTATGGTTTACGGCATGGAACACGGCATGTTTTTAAGAAGGGGATGGAGACGTGAAAAACTGCGTGAATCAAGGCGTGTGAAGCGGCGTGTTTGTAGCTGAAAGGAGTAAGGCAGTATGTTTCTTTTTATATTTATTTTATTTTATTTTGTATCTTTTCTTACTTATTTATTTTTTCATTTTATATTCAATTGTTTTGTTTAATTTTTTTTCTTAAATAAACTTATAAACGTTTTGCAGTTCAATTATGAAACATAAATTTATATTAACGTGTTTTACAATTTATTTTATATTGATTAAAATTTTATTCCTTTATTTAAGTTAAAGAAAAATGTTATTTATAACTAACCACAAATTTATAAATTTAAATAGCAAAAATTCTTAAATCCAAATTATTTTTCTAAATCATTAATTCAAATTTAAAATATAAGTTCAATATTAAATTTCAACTTCAAAGTCAAAATTAAATTTTCTATTCAACTTTAAATAGATTAAATTCAAAAATTTAATCGTCAAATTTCGTAGTTTTATTGGAATTCAATTTAAATTTATCTCAAATATTTAAAATTAATTAAATATCTTCATTTTTAAATTGTTCAAAATTCAGGATCGTTACAATCTCCCCTACTTAAAAGAATTTTGTCCCGAAATTATAAGTTAGGAAAAACGATTGCTAAAATCTCACCGATATTTATATCCTACATAATTTTACCAAGTTTCAAACTCATAAATAAATATAGGATTCATTCCATTTATTTCATTTCACTAGTTTTGTTCATCGATTTCAATAACCAAGACACAAAAGTCTTCACTAAATTTTTGACTTACAAAAACTCAGATTTTTAAACTTGAAATCTTTCATGCTAAATATTTGCATAATATATCTTATCCAAAAGCTGTGGACTTTCAAGATATTCAAAAAGATCTTCTTCCTTAGTTCATTAAGTTAGGATCATGTAATTCTAATTTCAGATTATTGATTTTCTATTCAAAGTTTTGAAAATACTTGATAACTCAAAGTTTAACAAGTCCATCATCGTTCTCACAGACTTTAGGCATACGCTGGCCAGGCGCAAGACTAAAAATCTCCAAGTACTAAACATACTTGCTTCAACTCCCAGTGAAAATACTTTTTAAAAATCTTTTAAAAATGGATATGGAAAGTCCGTTCCCCCATGGATCACAGTTTACCCGGCGGTTACGCTACTATCTCAGTAGAATCGCTTGTAACTGTAGGCATCACGCCCCACGAATTACGCCAGCATCAATCACATAATCCCAAACACGATGATCCATCGTGGGGGATATCATATCAGTCCTATTGGACATTCCACTAATGGAATTCTACGTAGCTACGATTTACAATGGACACTCCACCGAGTTCCAATCACTTTCACACATAATAAATGGAAGGTACATTTCCATATCCTCAGTTTTTTTAGAAAACATATGTCATCAATTCACAATGTTAGACATACAATCCCAATCGACTATCCAAAATTCAAAGCTGAACTTATATTATTTTTGGTGTCAAAGTTAAACTCAATTTAACTCAAGATTCAATCTTTGAAAAATTTCCAAGTTGAACTAATTGTTCAAATTTCTCAAAATAATATCTTTACAAGATATATAATTTTCACACTTAGCCATTTGAAACCAATTTCAAATATTCATTTCTCAATTTATCTTTAAAAGATAAAATTTCAAACCTTTCATTTCATATTGGAAAACATTCCCATACTTATTCAATAATAAGTAATTCACAAATTCTCTTATTTTCAACACTTTGAAAATATTCGATATACTTGAATAAAAATTAAGTATATATTTCATTCTTTAAGGAAATCATTCTTTTAAACACATTTATTTGAGTTAAAACGAATGTTGCGTAAAACATCGTTACGACAACTCAAAATCACTAGCATAGGGATTCGGATTTAAGATAGATATATAAATCCCAATACTATAAACAACATTTCCTTCCGGAAACCCTTTACTATAACAATAGTGTTATAGTCTACCATTTCCTTATTTCTCGAATACGCCTATTTCAACAATTGAATGTTGAAATCTATGTATTCGATAGTTAATGCATTTTAAAACATCTTTAAAACCATTAACTTTTTCAACTTCAACTTAATTCATAGTTTGAATTCTGTATACATTTCACAATATCAGTTTTAAACCGATCTTAAACTTTTCAATATTATGTTTTTCACTTAATTTAATTTTCCGCACGTTTAAATTCAAATTCATCACTGAATTTATTAAACCTATAATGGATTATCATGTTGACAACTTCAAATTTGAAATTTAAATTCTATTTGAACTTTACATTTACTTTTTATTTCAAAAATAGTCAACTAGTTCTTTAGTAAATCATTCATTGAATTGGTTCCATTAAATTCATATTTCCACGTTAACTATTTCATACATTTGTCTAAACTTGAAATATAAATTTTTACATCAAACTCAGGTTGATTCATACGGTTAAATCAACAATTAAATTTTATTTCATAATATCACTTCCCTAAAACATATCTGTTTTATTCAATAATATATTCACTGTCAAAAATCGTGAATATGCTTTGTCAACCAATTTCATCATTTCTACAACTTATTTTGATTTTTAAAGGATTACCCACTGTCCAAAATCGTGGATATATCTCCTTTAATAAGCTATAACAAATTACTTATCAAATTCAATTGATTTCGAATTTATAAACAATCTTCATAAATTCCTTTTCTATTTATAAAACCTCGATTTATAAATCTTCTTATTGATTCAATTCAATTCAATTTATATAACTCAGTTATATACCCAAAAGTTCATATTATAAGTTAAATACTTATAATCCATTCATTTACCAATTCGTTCTTAACAACATTTGAAATCAATTTCTCAAAAGAATTCAGAATCAAATTCTCAAGTTATAGTTCAATAATCCACTTGATTATAAGCAAATTAACATGTCATTTTATTTCACAATTATTACTCGAAATATTCAAGTTATTTGATTTAAACCAATTTTAAACCAATTCATTAATTCACTTAACTCATATTTCATTTTTCATAAATCTCAATAATTCGATAATGAGTTTCTGAACGATCGAAACTCAAATCTAAGGAGACCTTACCGAATATAAACAATCGCACCTAAATTTAGATAGGGAAATTTTCAAAATAATTATAATTTTCAAAATACCTTTTATTTTTAAAGAAAATAATTTTATACTTCTTTAAAATTTAAAAAGCATCAGTTCTTATCAGAAAAAAATAAATATCAGATATAACATCTGTTCCATCAATTTAAAACAAAACCAAATAGCATCTGTTTCATCAATTTAAAAAAAAACAATATCAATTAGCGTCTATTCTTAACAGTTTAAAACAAATTTGAAACATGAAATAGCATCTGCTCTCATCAGTTAAAGTTCAAGAAATCGAGCAAGTGACAGCAAATAGCCCCAAATCATAGCTTGAAACCAAGCACTTATCTGTTCCTATCAGTTTAGATTAAATAAACCGAGCAAATGATAACCAATAACCCCCAAAACATAGCATGCAACCAAGATTTCAATTCCACAAATTTAAGAACTTGAAATAAAATTAATCGTGAAAGACTCACCTTTCACCGAATCGAAATGGAGCGCACGCGAGTTGAAGCAAGAATGAAGCCGAAGCCCTAATTTGAAGGCGAACGAAGACGAATTGGAGAGGCCGCCATTAAATTTTCTTCGGTTTGAAATTGTTTAGGGTTCGAATGAATTGGGGGAAAGGGTGTCGTGTTTTTAAGGAGAAGAGAACGTGTGTTTTAGGGTATGGTTTACGGCATGGAACACGGCATGTTTTTAAGAAGGGGATGGAGACGTGAAAAACTGCGTGAATCAAGGCGTGTGAAGCGGCGTGTTTGTAGCTGAAAGGAGTAAGGCAGTATGTTTCTTTTTATATTTATTTTATTTTATTTTGTATCTTTTCTTATTTATTTATTTTTTCATTTTATATTCAATTGTTTTGTTTAATTTTTTTTTCTTAAATAAACTTATAAACGTTTTGCAGTTCAATTATGAAACATAAATTTATATTAACGTGTTTTACAATTTATTTTATATTGATTAAAATTTTATTCCTTTATTTAAGTTAAAGAAAAATGTTATTTATAACTAACCGCAAATTTATAAATTTAAATAGCAAAAATTCTTAAATCCAAATTATTTTTCTAAATCATTAATTCAAATTTAAAATATAAGTTCAATATTAAATTTCAACTTCAAAGTCAAAATTAAATTTTCTATTCAACTTTAAATAGATTAAATTCAAAAATTTAATCGTCAAATTTCGTAGTTTTATTGGAATTCAATTTAAATTTATCTCAAATATTTAAAATTAATTAAATATCTTCATTTTTAAATTGTTCAAAATTCAGGATCGTTACAACTTCTTTCCTAACCCAGGAAACTAGGGTTCAAATCTTCAAATCCCAATCACAACCTCAAAAATGAAAAGAAACCCAATCCAACAATTTTCTCATCATCTCTGGTAACTCCACCACCCCCAGAAACAATCTCGACACCTCCAGACAAATGTGGCGGCAGAAATGCTTCAAAATACAAAATGCAGAAAATAGGGAACTGCACTTTGGTTTTGATATTAAAAATTGAAATCTTTGGTTTAAAATTCATGATTTTGTAGGATGTTTTGATTCATAATCCTGAAACTTCAAATCAATGTATTTGAAAATTTCACAATTTAAAGTTTGTTCATCTCTTTATAACTTTCCAGAGATATACAGAGTTGTTTAAGCTTAAGTAATATTTTTTTTAACTATAGTTTATGATGAAATAAACATATCTTATTTCAGCCTTATCTAAACCAAGATTAAATCAAGAGGTAATGGATTTTATAATCAAACAGAAGTTTGAAGTTTAGGAGCAGAAATGTAACAGTTACAACATGCACACATAAATATATTCACATGTATATATATATATATATATTCACCGCCAATTCATATATATATATTCATTTCTAAATTAAAAGCATGAAAACAACCTTTACCTACTTAATTTTTTTTTAAAGTTGAGTTACTTACCTGATTTTAAACATGCAGAGCAGAGCACGGTTTTCGGATTTAAATAAAAGTGCATAGCTTGAATTGAAATGCAGGTTGCTTGCTTGAAAATGGAATGCACGATTTCTTGTATCCATATTTTTGAAAAAGAATTGAATGCATGCTTGCTGATGTCTTAATTTGCTTTAATTCCGGGTTTTGAAGAAATGCACGCAGGTAGCTTGACTTCCTGATTTTAGAAGAATTGAATGCAGGTTGCTGATGAAAGATTGAGTTGCTAATGTTTTAAATTTGCTTCCAGCTTTGAAAAATTTCATGCATGCAGGTTTGATTGATTTTCCAGTTTTTGAAGAGGGAAATGCAGGCTTGGAAATGAAATTCAGGGTTTATGCTATGCATTTGAACAGGGTTTTGTTATTTTTTTATTTGCATGTAGAAAAATGTTTCAGGGATTGAAGAATGCAGTTTGAATTAGAAAAGGGTATGTTTATGAAGAGTGATTTGTATTTTTGAAGAGATGAAAATGGTTTTGCAGATTTTTGAAAATAGATCAGGGATTTGATTTGAAGATGGTTTAAAGTGGAATGTTTTTCTCAGCTGAAAATTTCTCTTAGTATAGGAATTGAAATGAGGAAAGAAAAAGAAATGGAAGATGGCATGAGTTTATATATCTTATTTATGATTTAATTAAAATCAAAGAAAAATAAAATATAAATTTGACACTTGGCTTAAATTTTAACACTTGTAAATTACCTTGTTTAATCTCTTAACACATGTTATATTATGCTTTTATATACTTACACATGTCCTTTTAAATAATTAGTATTTTTAATTAAGTGTTAATGAAAGTTTGAAACTAAATTAATTAGTTTACAAATACTTGTTTATATGTATAAACAATTTTTAAGGAAATAAAACCATTATATTTATAAATAATAACAATATATATATCAATCATTTGAAAATAACATTTTAGATAATTTAAATGAATTTATAAAAGAGGTTATAATTTACTTGTTATTTAAATGAATAAATGTTTCTTTAATTGGTTGTATTTTTAACTTCATATCCAATTTACAAATCATATTTATAAATCAATATTTTAAAAAGAAAATAAAACAAACATTTTTATAACTTTATTTTATTCTAAATTAATATTCAAAATTAAGTTAAAATATAACTTGAACAAATAAAACATTTGTCTTATGTATTTAAAATCATTTAGTTATTTTATTAAATAGCTTTGTAAAGCTTAAATAAAAAATAAATCATAATTTCCCAATTTCAAAATATTAAAATTAGAAAATATGCTATACTAATTAAATTTAAAACCAAACTTATCTATTTAAAATATATATAAATATATATACATATTATAAATAGAAAATAGTTTATTAGCTTATTAAAAGATAAATTCACAAATTAATTATTTAAATAAAGAGGATTATTAAATAAATTCAAATTTATTTACAAAAATTATCAAATTAATTTAATTTTAAACATAGATTATTAAATTTATATTGCCATAAATTCCGAGATATCACAAAACCCTTATCTTATATGATTTTGTAAACTGTTGTTTAGATGAAATAATTTCAACTTTGTGTATTACTCTTAAGTACATGACCTTATAGAAAGAAACTAACTCAAATTCACTCATAATTAATCGTAAATTGTCCAACAATGTCTGATTACTCCTTATCGATGCATTATTATGTATCACATGGAGGAGTGACTTATGAGATTGAATCTATATACCTTTTTAGGTGCACTTGCAATTCTTTCTAATATACAAACTTATTCGACCAAATCAAATCATTTTATTCTATTGCATGTAATTTTATTTACTTTTTTTTATATTCTATGATTTTATCAAAAACTTACTACAAGTATATCTAATACACATGTTCATATTGGTAATAAATCATCGATGAATATAACAAAGTATGTGAAACCCTTTTGGTATTAATAGACTTGTGATTGCATATATCAATATGTATTAATTCAAAGAGTTCATCAACTCTTATGATGCTCCCACTGAGTGAGTGCATAGTCATTAATTGTTTAAGATGTAATTAACCTGTATCATATGATTCATAATCATAGAGTAAAATTATTTCTCAAAACTACGTCTTAGTCTATAATTCCAAAACAACTGTAAATAATATCAAACACATATGTATTTTTGTTGCATCACTTTTACTATGAAAATAAATTCCATAATATAGTTCTATTTCATAATGAATATTCATAATACTCATATTGAAATATAGTTATATCTATTTTTCAGTCAATACCAAAAATAAACATTATTTCACAAATAATGTTCGGTACATTTTACGAAACCAATTTTTATAATTTGATGCAATCAGTAGGTGCTATATGGCATGCTCCCACTATTTCCGCCATTACTATAATAGCGTACTAAATTTAGAGGTCCATCATTCACTTAATATTGTTAATATTGTTTACTTATTTCATATGCTACAACTAGTTTACAGTAAAAAGTTTTTTGATCAAATATCTTGAACTCAAAGAAATAAAAGTTATAGAAAACAATTTTCTATATGAAAATACATTTCGGAATAAAAATCATATTTCATATTCCAATATTAAGTATCAATTATTATTACAGTTCCTGATTCCAATGTTTCTCTATGAAGCATAAGTGACTATTCATTCTCTTCATTCCAACTTTACCTTAAATTAAATTTATTCTTATACATTCGTTTTTCTTTCAAATGGTCAAACTATTCAAAAGAAAACCTTACTCCAATATCATACCAAACTTTTTACAAAAGCTCATTCGATTATTCTAAACATTTTAGACATCAAATATGTTGCACTTTATGTAAATCGATCAAGATGACATTTCAACGATCGAGTTCTTAGATGTATCTCGTAGTTTATGGTCTTATGTTATATTAACACGATGTAATCCTTTTAAAATCTTTCAAGTTGAATACATGATCTTAAAATATTGTTTATTAGCTTACTCCGAATGAACTAACTTCATCGAAATATTGTACCACACAAACTATGATTGTTCACCATATAACATTTATATGTGAAATTACATGGATCAAACATCCCTAGTCTTGATTTGCATTTAGAGTTCAAAAAGTCATGAAATGCAATACATGGTTTAAACCAAATACACATATAAGTGACCAACTTACGAATGTATTAAGTAGTTGAAATTAAGCACTTGCATGGGTATAGAAACATTATATAACATGCAATTAGAATTATTAGCAAGTATATATTATATTTCTATTTGTCAACTTTCAATTCAGTTTGTGTGTGTGTGTGTACGCTAATTGACAAACGTTTTATCAATCATATTAAATGCACAAATTTATCATTGTAGATAATTATAACATTGTATAGCATATGTTCTTACAATATTAGAAATGTTAAATGTTACCATTTCATTTTTCTACTAAGGCTCCCACTAGTCTTTTATGTTTCTCCAAACCCTAAGATGAAACATAGAAGTCTTACAACTTTACCAGTGAGTATAAGGACTCGTTTCTTTTGGTATTTCGACCTTGAGTTCGCTCAACAAATCATATCCCCACAAACAATGGATAACTCCTTGTCGGTTGTATTATATACAACTCCTAACCCATTTTTCCTTATTCAAATCTCATTTCGACCTTGAGTTTGCTCAACAAATGGAAAGAGATTATTCACTCACACCTAACATATCGTGATGGTCTAAGTATAGTATATGTACCTTGAGTTTTCTCAACAAATACATATAGTTATCTTACCTCATCTATTTAATACATTAATAATACTGCGCATAACATCCCAAGCATGAGTTTACTCAACAACTAAGGAGCATGTACGTAATTTATTAATACACACACACACACACATATATGGTAGAGCACAACATTATGTTGAAGATTCATAATCTTCAATATATATACTAAGTGATATCGATTTAGAATAATATATTTCTTATGAAATACCCTAGCGATTCAAGTGTCATACACATCAGAAATCACGGTATATGTACATTTACATATGTATTTATTTCTCAAGTCTATTTGGGTTTCATTAATGTTCCAAATTTAGTTTATACACATATCATATAAGTTTTATTATTATATAACTTATATATTTCATATTACTTATATGATAGTCTTACATATAATATATCATTAATTAAATCTTATCTAATTAATTTTAATCAATTAACTCTTTAATTATTTTAAATTAGTATTCCAATATAACTTTTATATTGAACATATCTACTATAACATTTATAGTGTATACTATAAACTTTATAGTGTAACACACAAATATCATATATATGTGTATTTTATTTAATTAATTAACTTTTAATTAATTTATTCAATTAAACAATTTTAATTAAAATTTATTAATTTCAAAATTTATCTTGTATACATACATGTATACTTATGTTATCAACCATAACATATATCAACATATATAATACATGCATATGTGCATTAATTAATTAGTATATTTAATTAATTTATTTTATCAATCTTATAAATAAATATGAAATTTGAAATTATTATATAAATATTTTCAAACATTTTGAAAATATCATTATCCTTTTAAACATTTTGAAAACTTATGTAGTATTATAATTTTTATAATAAACATGTTTTATTTTAAATTTAACTATTAAATATAAAATCTTTAACATTAATTTTCAAAATGAATTTGAAAATTAGCCCAAAACCCAAATTAAGTTGGGCCTTTTCTATTAGGGGCAACTGTTGGGCTCACTTCACCTTTTGGGCCAGGCTAGTAACCAGGTAAGACATGGTATTTGATTACCCAATTCCAATCCTAGATATTACCTTTTTAAACACTGCACTAAGTGGGCAAGCTTAATTAGTTAATCGTAATATGACTAATTTAAACTGCATAGGCTGTTGGGCTTTGATACCATTGTTGGAACTAGACCAGCCTACAGCGGAAGTTATGTGCAAATTTCAAAAAATTTACCCTATTGATCTTTATTGGGCATATGAAGTCTAACTGAATTAGAACATTTTTAAATTTTATTTAAATAAAATCATTTATTTTATTTAAATTCAAATATATTAAAATATGAAATTAATTTTAGTTGATTTAGTTTATACATAAATATATCATATACATATATGTGTGAGCGCATGTGTAGCATGATAATCTGTGAAAGGTATAATATGCCCATATGTAGATGTTGGGATTTACATCGCAAAGGACATATTAGCTCATTTTGTACGTCATGTATGTTATCCAAATATGTGCATGTATATGTGTTACAAATATATATGTGTGTGTATATATATAAACACGTGTAAGTATAAATATATTATATAAAATATATGAACATAAAACATTTATATATAGATCAATATATATATATATATATAGAAAGAGAGAGAGAAATTGTTTATAATTCAAAATTAACTTATTTTTGCAAACATAATAATTTTAGCATTTTAATTTGTATATATGAATAAAATAATATTTTCATCCATAAATGATTAACATCAAATAATATATTGATGAAAATTCAAATTTTACAAATTCAAATGTTAATTTTCGAATTTGTAAATTCATATATATAAATAAGTGTACTAATTTTTTCAAATTATATATATATATATATCTTATATATGCATATATACTATTATGAGAGAGAAATATACACTGATATATATATATATGAATTTATTAATAAATATATATAAAACAATTACTAATGATAAAAATTGATTTTGTACAGTAAACAACATTTTTCTATACATAAATCAAATAGAATTATAAACAAATTATGCACATAACCAAACTGATTTGTGACAACTACATCTACTTACAAAATCTCACCTAACTAAACATATAGTAGCAATATATTTAAACAGATATGAAATTTCTCATTATAGGATCATAGAATATAATATAATTACTGTAATATGAATAAAAATTACCAATTTAATGATATCTTTGAATCCATGTTGAAGAAATGACTTTCCTTCCTTTTACTGTTCTTGATTCATCCGATTGCAAGTCCGAAACGACCTCTAACTATCAAATAGTATTATTTTAATTTGAAATATATCTGAGAATTTCTGAGTGTATTGAAAGATATGTTTTAATTATCAATGTAGAAGGTAATGACGACCAAAAAGGTTAGTCCTTATATATATATATATATATGTATGTGTATATATATATGGTTGTGTTAGAGAGAAACGAGGAAAACCTTTTTACCCATTCTCACTTGATCTCAACCCATTATCTCCAAGCCAATTCCCTATGTTTTAGCTACCCATATATCTTCCCAAAATAGAAATTTTGCAGCCCTAATGATGGGCCTTAAACCCCACTATGCCCAAGCCAAAATACGATGCAATTAAATCTAATTTAATCGCTTGTCGATATTGTATATCGATCGATATATTTATAATTGTTATAAATATATACAACATTATTTATTTCTCAAATCATATTCAATTCTTATAACTAATATTTCAAAACTATCAATTAATTTATAACAATTATAAACTAATTAAATGATTCGATCCTAAGGGAATTCATCATTTCGGCTGTGTAACTCTTGGGTGTAATTTGTTCAGCGATTAACGTTGAACTATTTTAATGTTAACGTTCACACGTCACTTAGCAAGTGGTGTAGCATTATGGCCAAATTTATCGCTTACTCATTTTCAGTAAAATCCAATTTTAGTTTAATAAGCGTTACCCGGTTGTGACATTTGTTTACACCGATTCTCTTTGTCAAAACTATATCACTTTGGACTTATGGGATTTGGTAATGGTCAAAATTCCAACCTCATCAACATTCAACTTTATAGTACAAATACAAAGTTCTTGGTTCAATAATAACAATTATTATTAAACGAAATGCTCTAGCCAGAGACTTTGACTTTGAGTTGACTTGAGTTTACTTAATACTAATAGCATATAACTGAGGAGGCGAATCCTCTCTTGAATAATGCTTCACTTCTAATACTTCAAATCGACCGAACTATAGTTATTCGATGGACGCCATTCCATGATTTGGTTATAATCAAAGCAGAGCTTTCATATTGAAGATCCACAGTATTCTCTAGTCGAGAGAACAGTGTAAATCAGTCACATCGATATTTTTTGTTTGACCTTAGTTGTATTAACCAACATAAAACTATCGAGTGAGTCATTCTATAGTTATCCAATAACTATTAGTACGTAACCTCTAGGTGCCTCAATAGTCATGAGTAATACACTGTCCAACATTTAGAGAGCGTTACGTACTCCAGTCTCAATGGATACATCGATATCCAGTCTCGATGCATCTTGACTAGGAACATTTAAAATGATATATTTGTTTCGTTGTGATAAATTACTCATGGTTACAACACTTTCTAACTACTATCAACAAATATACCATTTATGGGTTTTTCTATTTAATAACGTTTAACTAAGTTAATTAATTAATATAGTGACATTATATCAAGTATATAATAGGAAGAAAATACCTTTTATTTCGAACAAGATTAGTCAACGAGTTAGATATATGTAACAAAGTACATAATTGCCCCTAGGGAATACCCCTAACTCTATCAAATACTAACTAGCATTAAATTACATAGTCTAATAAATAATTGTTTTCCTTTTAAAACAAAACTTACTTCTTCGTAAAAATATATTTTAAAACTCCAATAACCATTTCAAATTATAAATTCCTCTCGATTCACCAACACATCGATTTAATTTCGATTCCCTAACCATTTTCACCTTTCAAAAATAGAATCCACTATTTTTCTCAAACCAATTTTCATATTCTATTATAAATTCACGCGATGAATTTATGTCTCCAATTTATCAACCGATATCATTTTCCCTTATTTTATAAAATCGTTTATAGTTTTTATAACTCCTTTGAGTTCCACTTGTTTATAAAACCGATCCCACTTATAAAATTTAATTTTATAAATCCATTTCTTTATAAATTCCATTTTCAAATCTATTTTAAATATCGATTTTAACTTATTTTCCATATTTTTTTTCAAAAATATCATTTTAAAATTCAATGATTAAAATCCCTTATATAATAAAATATTTTTCCCAAATAGTTAAGTACAACAAAAATCAATTATTGATTTATCCAAATAATTTTCTTTTTAAAATAATTCAAATTTCGATATAAATAATTTTATATTCAAAATCTCCCTCTAAATTACTTCAAATTTCAAAAATAATATTTATGGTATTTAAAATTCCAAAATTAAGGCCAGTGCTACTATAGCATCCAATAATTCAAATAACCGCATGATCTATATCACACTACTTATACAAATCATATATCACTACGTATAAAATTAAAACAAACATTTTTGAGGTATCTAGTTGTGTAATGACCCAGAATTTCTGTCAATTAAAACTCGTATATTTAATTAATTTTAAATATTAATAAGTGAAATTTATAAGTCGAATAATTTTATTTCGAATAATTAGATTTAATTGGATAATTAAATCGATAATTTAATAGTTGAAATTACAGAAATAATTGGAAATTGGGTTAAATATGATTGAAATTGATTTGTAAAATTTTATTTAATCATGTTGGAGTTATAATAATGTTATATAACTTTTAAAATCGAATTTAAAGTTAATTTGTGCAAATTGAATATTTTAATATTTAAATTGACGAGTTAAAATAGTCATTTTTCAAACAGTCTCGGATTTTGACGAAACTAGTTTCATCGGATCCGTAATGTGATATTATTATATGGTTTCAAATTTCGTGTCAATCGGATTTATCGTTTGTCCGGGGCAAGCCAAAACGCATAGAAATTAGTTTAAATCGATTTAATTTGAAATCGATCGTTTATTGCCGTAACTCGCACGGATGATCGAATTAGCCTCCGAAACATGTTCCGTTGTGTTCGGAACGTGTGGTAAACCTTAGAAACGCCAACCGACACGCTTCGTTTGGAGTTCGGAAAATTTCGGATGAATAGTGTTCGTTGAATTTTCTATAAAAGCCCTTTATTTTCATTTTCTTTGCAAAATAAACAAGCTAGGGTTTGTAAACGTTTAGGCCGCCGCCTCCAAGGTTTCAATGGCCGAAAATGATTCTCCTTCCTCCCTTAAATTCTTCAAATCCACACGTTAATTCAACAAACTTTCAACTACAATATTGTAGAACACATCAGGAACTACAAAATCAACGGGTATGATCAAAATCAAAGCGGTGGATCGACGAAAAAAAGGTGATAAAGGCCACGTTTTCGTGCATAGAATTTTAGACATAGGGGAGGCTGAGTTCTATGAGGTTGTAGCCGAAGGTGGAGCTTTGAATGGTGGTTCGTATGGTGGTGGTTTGATGAACTCTCGATGCTCGTGGAGGCCGTGGTGATAAACCCTAATTTCGGTTTGGATGGGTTTCTTGCGCATGCTGAACTTGGACGTTGGGAAGATGATGCGTGCAAGGGCTTGGATCTGCAGTGAAAGTGGATGGCTTGGATTAGCTAAAGGGTATAAAAATATAAAATGAAAGTGTAAATTGAATTTTATTAATTTGTATAAACTTTGAAATGACATAACTTTGTCATACGAGGTCGAAAAATTACGAAACAAGTTGCGTTGGCTTCGTATGGACGAGCACTACGCTATGGAACTGGATTGGAGTCGTTTGGAGCTAGTGAAAATTTCAGGTAAAATTAAATGCGTGTTTAATTTTATTCGAAATAAAACGCGAAAACTGAATTGAAAGCGAGGTGAGAACTTCTCACTCAATCGAATCGGTTTCGATTTAAATTTTTAATAGTTATATTTAAAATTTCTTGATTGTATGTTTGAATGATGATTGTTATCTATTGATTGTTAAAATAGACATTATATGCCGTTAGTAAGCGGAGGTTATTTATTAAAAACATATACCGCGATAATTTCACTACAAAGTGAAATTGGTATTATATATGTACTTAGAGTTGATTTTCCCACATTATATAGCGGATGAGACCCTATTGCGCCGCCTATTAAGCGGACAATATTTTATGAATCCCATATACCTCGATATTCCGTATTGGAACGAAATTGGTATTGTGCTAACATCTTTGGATGCAGGGAAACAGGTTGGAGGGATTCAACTGGATTCCTCAACCGTATTGATTTATTTACAGATATTTTGATATTTGTTGATTATCATATATATATATATATGATATTTGGATGTCGTGATTGACTATTTGGTGTTGTTGCATCATCGATCCATTTTTAAAGTTTAAAAATAACGATTTTGATTTTAAAATGATTTTTTTAAAATGATTTTTCAAAGTATACGTTTTATTAAATTTTTGAATTGATTCATTTAAAATAATTAAAACGTTATAAATTTTTATGTTATAAAAATTAAGATTTTTGTGAAATATAACCAAAAGGTGATTTTTAAAATAAATAGATTTATAAAATAGTTTAAATTTGGATTTTTGAATTATTATAAAGGATGTATATAAAAGATTTTTAACATTGATATTTATAATATATATATATATATATATATATATATATATATAAAATATTGGAAATATAAAACGAGTTTATTAAGTGTTAAAATGAAGTATAAAATGGGTTCCATTAAAAATTATAGATTCATAAATTGTGAAGATTATAAAATGAATAGATGTTGTAAAATAAAAGATTTATAAGTAATTAACTTATAAACTAGATTTTGGGCATTTAAATGGGATATTAATAGAAATTGTTAATAAAGGAGATTTTATAAGTTGAAGTTGTTATAAAATATAAATGAACCTTATAAGTAATAGAAGTTTTAAAAAGAACGATTTTGTAAATAAATGAATTATAAGTATTTAACTTATAATATTGACTTTTGGTATATATATGAGATATATAAATTAAATTGGATTAATAAAGAAGATTTATAAATCGAAGTTTATAAATAGAAATGGAATTTATAGACATTGTTTATAAATTCGAAATCAATGGAATTTGATAAACTGAATATAGAAAGTTATTAAAAGAAGTATATTCGCGATTTTGGATAGCGAACTATTCTTTATATAAAACGTGTAGAAATATTGAAATTTGGTTAGTGAAGTATATTCACGATTTTGGACAGTGAGTATATTATTAAATAAAATGGATATGGTTTTGGGAAGTGATATTTTAAATAGAATTAAAACGATTTAAAGATGTTTTAAAATGCGTTAAGTATCGAATACATAGATTTCAACATTTATTGTTGAAATAGACGTTTTCGAGAAATATAAGGAAATGGTGGACTATAACACTGTTGTTGTAGTAAATGATTTCCGAAAGGAAATGTTTTGTATAGTATTGGGATTTATATATCTATTTTAATTTTGAATCCCTATACTAGTGATTTTGGGTCGTCGTAACGATGTTTTACATAACATGGATTTTGGCCCAAATAAACGTGTTTAAGTGAATGTTTTCCTTAAAGAATGAAATATATACTTAATTTCGATTTAAGTATATTGAATATTTTCCAAGTGTTGAAAATAAATGGATTTGTAAATTACTTATTATTAAATAAGTATGGAAATGTTTTCCAATATGAACTGAATATTTTGAGACTTTTTCTTTTAAAGATAAATTGAAAATGAATATTAGAAATCGGTTTGGGAAATCGTATATTCATAGATATTTTGGGAATTGTAAATTCACTATGGAATTTATAAAAGAAAGGGGAATTTGTTTAAAAATAAACGTTGAGTCAATTTTTGAAGTGTGGGAATAAATTTACGGATTTGGAACGTAAATATAAAGTAAATCGGTAAGGATTTATTTAATTGGTTTAAATGAACCATGTTGAAATGAAAGTATTTTCGCGTAAGCAAAATGATTGAATTTTTTTTCAAAAGTGGTAAAGGTGAAAAGTGATTTGAAACTTTGTTTTCAAATGGTTGAAGTGTGGAAATTATATATCTAATAAAGATATTTTTGAAAAGTAAATAATTTGGAAAATTATTTGGAACCTGGTGATGTTGAGCATGCCTATTGATAGTTAAATAATCCGACTATCAATATTTACCTTTAAATAGGTATTTGTTGTGATTGCTTAAATTTGAATGCCACGCTTATTTTTGAATAAGCGCTCACTATTCGGGTTAGCCGGGAAAGGACCTTGGGGTCGTATAACCCATTTCGAATATGTGATACGTCGTTATGAATTGCATTTGATGATCGGTGTTGAAGACCGGATATTTATGAAAACGGAAGGATTACCGTCGAATATTTCTGCATCGGCTGATCTCCGATATAGAAATTTATTACCCTTTGTGATGGGAAGTCCGGTCGTGATTAGTGAATATCCGGATTGCAAGGACTTCTTTGTAAGTGCCTTCGGTTCCGTTCGATCCCGGAACGGACTTGTATGGATGTGTGTCTGACGTTACAGTTTGAGATGTAAAGCTGGTTTCTATCAAATATATTTCCGTTGGTGGCGGAGAATTTATTCTCTTAGCTTAACACCCTTAGAGGTTATGTAGTTGATGGTTACTAGTGATACATTCCCAAATTGGTAATGTGGCATACGAAGTGTTGTTGAGCATTTGTGAATTTAAGCACAACTTTTGTATAAAGCGTGGCTTTGTGGAGGAGACTTCGTCGGACCTCACACCCCGAAAATGGTCAAAACAGTAAGGATGCAGCAAGGTTATTAGGGGGTAACTCCCCTTTAGTGTATGTCATTCCTTCTGGATAGAGGTGGTATCATGGTATGGAGCCCAGATACTTCAACTATGTTGTTGCTGCAAATTTATTGCTTTGTGGTTGTTGGAAATCGAGGATCCTTGGATATAGATCAGTTACGATCGGGGAATGACATATTCGTGTCAGTATTTACCCAGTTAGGGGTAACCCGGCCTTGTGTTGGCAGAGATCCGGTTAGGTTCTCGGGACGTCATTCCAGAGGCGTTTCCATGTGGCAATGGGAAGTTCCTTGGCCTGACCATTTGTTGGAAATCCAAAGAAACAATACGAACCTTGTGCGGTTTTAGTTGTGTAACCTGCCATGGAATGTGGCGGTAACCTGCTATTGAACATGGTAGCTATAGTAGGCATAAGTGCGGAATGCCTATACTGGCTAAGATTTATATCTTTACTTTCGAAATGTTTTCTACACTATGCACTAGTAATAATATCAAATGTTTCTTTTAATGCGTATCAAGCATCTTTGACTATCATAAGGAGAAATCTCCTCTGATTCTGCGTTTGCATTGTGTGTGTGTGCGGGAGGCCTTATGGTAGTCTCATTTTCTAAAAAGCATTTCGAATCTATTTTAAAAATTATCATGTTCTTTGTTTTAAAGATAAACTGTTTTAGTTCTCACACCAGTCACATGACTGACTCGGAGTTTATTGTTTTCCTTCCTAACTCTGGGTGCCCACCAATTTCCACACGGGCAATCAAGAGTCAGGTTTATCAGGATATTCTGGAATTTAGGAGTTGCTGGAGGCAAGCTGGATGGCATGGCGTATTCACTAGTATATAGTATTTCTTTTCCGCTGTTTGTTGTTGTACACTCTGATGATGTAATGTAATGTAATGAGATGTAATGTAATAACTGATATAGTACTTTGTTTAAAGATTATTCATTTATCCATTATATCTTGTTCCGCTGCGATTGTGAGATTCTGATATTGTCTTGTTGTTTCTTTCTGTTCTGTTCTATCCTTTTCTCTCTCCTTCTATCTTTTTCTTCTTCTTTAACCATAACGGTACGGTTTTTCGGCATTCGATTGCTCGACAGTTGATACGGTGGATGTATTGATGTCGGTTTTCGAGCGTCGAAAAGTCATGTCCTTACAAGTTGGATCCCTCCAACCTATTTTTCGGTATACACAGATGTTAGATAACAAAAAAATAAACCAATCTTGCTTCGAGGCGAGATGTCGCGGTAATATAGGGTCATTCGCTATTATGCAGGGCGCATAGGGTCTCATCCGCTCCAATAAGCAGGAAATATATCCAACTACTAATATATATAGAACATCCAAACTGATAATAATTTATGAATTCAACCAGCATCCAGTAATTGTGACGACCCAGAAATTTTGACATTTGAAATTAAAATATTTGGTTGAATGTTTAATATTTGGAAGTTGATTTAACTTGGATTTCAAATATTGCTATGAAATTGGCAATTTAAATTATTGAATTTAATTATAGAGGTTGGGTAAAAATTTGTATCTTTAGTTTTAAGATGACTAAAAATAATTTAACGGCTTAGCAAATTCATATTGATAATACTGAAGATAATGAAAGCTTCAGAATCGGATTTAGAAATGCTTTGATCAATTTTGAAATTATATCATTTAAATCGATATTTTAAAATAGCCTTCCAAGGCACGGTCTCGGAATTCAACGAAACCAGTTCCATTGGATCCGTAATATTGTACTATTATCGGATTTCAATTTTCGTAGTATTTGCAGTTGTCGTGTGATCGTACGTTAAGCAAACACGCTGAAAATTATATCAAAATTTAATTTAATAACTGGGTTCAAAAAGCTATCTTCTCCATACGATCGAATTTGGACTCGGAACCTTTTCCGCTGCGTTCGGGATAGGGGCAAAACATTATAAACGCCTAGCGGCACGCCTCGATATGAGTTTGAAATTTTGAGCTTCGAATTCGAGACAATTTAAAAATTGAATTTAATTTTGAAATTAAATATAATATATTTTTTTCCTTCCATTTACGATTGATCTCATTCAACACCTATCAACATTTAAAGAACACGTGTTCTATCTGGTTTCACATGCGTCTCTTCTTTATTTAAAAAAAAACAAATCAAAACGAGAAAAAAATGCCGAGCCCTTCCTAAAAAAAATCAAAATCGAAAATGGCGGTCATCTCCTATTCAAACCAAAATCGCTTCAATTAATTCGCTAATCAAAATCGATTTGTTCCACAAAGAAATGGTAGAGATCATCGCGACGGGATTGCTAGAACTAAGGGAAATGGCATCGCAGTGCATTGCAGCGTGGAGGAAGAGCAGTCCAGGGCAACCGCGATTTTTGGAATAGGGCGACTCTTAATTCGCGTTGGAGGCAAGCGGCAGTTGCTCGGCGACTCGATGTAAAGCGTGGCATCACTGAGTTCAAGCTCCAAGCAATGGCAGTCACGTGGTCTCTGGGAGGAGCGTTCTAGTGGGATGGTGCGGCAACGTATGGCGCTGCATTGACCTGGCGAAGTTTTGGCAGAGATGTATTGGTAGCGCGTTCATCTTTTGATCGATGGGAGGCTCGATCTAGGCTTGGTGTTTGCTAGTTGGAAGTAAGGTATAAATATTGCTGTTAATTTAAAAATACTGGATTTGTTCATAAGTAAAGAAAAATTATATTTACAGCATACAGAAAGTAATATAGTACAGTGAAAAATATATATACAGTTTTCAGTTTTATATAAAATATATATATGCATGCAGAAAAATATAAAAGAAAAATAACTTTACAAATATCTATTTTTAAATTTACTAATTTATTTTAAAATAATGGATTTGGTGGGAAAAAATGTTTAACGAATTTATCTAAATTATTTTTGATACTAAAAGATTTTAAAAAGGGATTTTTTTTAAATTAAATAATTAGTTAATAAAAGGTATTTAAATAATAATATATCAAAAGGAAAATTTGTTTAAAACCAAATTTTTAGTTAAAGTTAATGAGTAAATAGTGATTTATTGTTGTACCAATTCAAATATTAATAAATTGTATAAGTTATTTATATAAGGTCAAGAACTGTGAAGAAAACAGTCTGGATTGAAAAATGGTTGCGTGCATAAGCAAATGTTGGATCTTCTCACTCAAATTATAATAACTAAAAATTTCAGTTATTGATTGATTGTTGAATTGTGATAGTTAAATTTAAAATGGTTGATTGTGTGCTTGGATGATTAATTATTATCAGTATATTGAATTAGACCCTATGTGCCGCATAATAGCGGATGATATTATATTAAACCCATATACCGCGATATTCCACCTCGAAGTGGAATTGATATTATATATGTATTTGGAGTGATTGATTTCCTGCATTATATAGCGGATAAGACCCTATGCGCCCCATAATAGCGGATGATATTTTATAAATCCCATATACCGCGATATTCCACCTCGAAGTGGAATTGGTATGTAATTGTTGTGCTAACGTCTGTGGATGCATGGAAACAGGTTGAAGGGATCCAACTGGATTCCTCAAATATTGAATTTGTTTCATATGTTGTGTGTTGATTATTTATAATCTGTGTGTGATTATATTTGTGATTGAAATCGTTGAAGGCTAAAGTTTAGCCGAATATATTTTTGGTATCGTAAGATACCAGAAATGAATAAAATTGGATTTTTGAAATTTAAGTAGAAAATCTATAGTAAATTAAATTTTGAGGGATTGATAAATTAAAAAGAATTTTAAAAGGATAAAGTTTTATTTTTGAAATCCTATTGAATAAATTCCAAATTATGGGAAAAGATTTTAATAAATGAATTTTGAGCAATATTGCTAAATATTTGAAGAATTTATTTAAAATTCAGATTTTTAAATAATTTGGAAGGAATAAAGAGATTTATTTTAAAAGAAAATAAATTTGGGAAATCAATTGGAAAATTTGATTTGGTATTTGAAAATCTTTGGGAAATAAATTTAGAAATTGATTTGGTGTTTGGAAATAAATTTGGGATTTGATTTGGTGTTTGAAATGATTTTGGGAATTCAATTAGAAATTTGATTTGGCGTTTGAAAGTGAATATTTGGGAATCGATTTGAAAATCGTATATCAGTTGATATTTGGAAATCTAAATTCACAATGGGAATTTGCAAAGGAAATGGAATTTTGTTTTAAAAATAAATACTGGGTTATTTTTAAAAAATATGGAAAGGAATCTACGGATTTGGAACGTAAATTAAAATAAATCGAGAAGGGTTTATTAATTGGTTTAAAGGACCATTTTGAAATGGAAAGTGTATTCTTCCTGGAAAGCCGAGTATGTTTTTAAAAGTAGCTTTCGAATAAAAATTAAGAAGTTCTAGAGTTGGTTTTAAAAGAATGTTTTGGAGAAATTATTTTCTTAAGCTATTTTGAAAATCTTTAAATTAAAGATTTATTCGATTAATTATAGAAGTGATTATTTAAATATTTAAATAATATTTGTTTTAGAAAAAGGTTATTTAAATATTTATACCCTATCTACTAATTTTATTCTAAAATTGGTTTGGACATGTAGTTTTATATAAGATATTAGTATAATATTTTCGTAACAAATATTTAAGCATGTGTATTAAAATAGTTTTTATTCTATGTATTTTCCAAGTATATTTTGGATAAGCGATTTGAATTATTTTAAAGTATTTGAACTCGGCAGACTTTCAGTGGAAATAAATAATATTGCGAATCTTATTCCGCGAGTGAAAAGTGATTTGAAATTTGTTTTCAAATGGTTGAAGTGTGAAAATATATCTTGCAAAGATATTTTGAAAATAAATAACTGGAGAAAAATTATTTGAAATCCAGTAATTGTTGTGAATGTTGATTGATAGTTAAATAACCGACTATCAATATTGGCCTTTAAATAACGTTTGAATTTCGATGCGACCGGGGTCGGACCCCAAATGGATATTCGAAAACCACATCGAATCTTTGTGATTGTGATGAATCTTTTGTTTAAAAGATCAACGTGGAAATTGTTATGATTTGTTTGAAATCTGAATGTAACGCTTATTTTTAAAGTAAGCGCTCGTTATTTGGATTAGCCGGGAGAGAACTTTGTGTCATACAACCCATTCCGAAAAATGATACGACGAAATGGGATTGCATTTGAAGATGGTGTTGAAGACTAGGTATTTTCGAAAGCAAAAGGATTACCTGTCGAACATCTCTGCACCGAGTTGCTCCGGTATAGAGATTTGATCACCCTTTGTGATGGTGATTCCGGACGTGGTTAGTGAATATCCGGATTGCAAGGGCTTCTTTGGACGTGCCTTCGGTTCCGTTCGATCCCGGAATGGATGTGTGTCTAACGTTACACTTTGAGATGTAAACCTGGTTTCTATCAAATACATTTCTATTGGTGGTGGAGAATTTATTCTCTTAGCTTAACACCCTTCTCTTAGACGTACGAGCTCAGAGCTTATGTAGTTGATGGTTACTAGTGATACATTCCCAATTTGGTAATGTGGCATACAAAGTGTTGCGGATTATTTGTTGATCGAAGCGTAGATTTTGTGAAAAGCATTGCTTTATGGACGAAACTTCGTCGGACTTCACAACCTGGAATGGTCAAAACAGGAAAGATGCAGCAAGGTTATTTGGAGGTAGCGCCCACTGAAGGTATGTCATTTCCTTCTGGAAAGAGGTGGTATCACGGTATGGAGCCCAGATACTTAACCTATGTGAATGCTGCAAATTTATTGCTTTGTGGTTGTTGGCATTGAGGATCCTCGGATAAAGGTCGGTTACGACCGGGGGATGGCATACTCCTGTCAGTAGTTACCTAATTACAGAGGTAACCCGGCCTTGTGTTGGCAAAGATCCGGTTAGGTTCTCGGGGTGTCCCTCCAGGGGTGTACCCATGTGGTCGAGGAAGTTCCTTAGCATGACCATTTGTTAGAAATCCAATCACCAATACGCGCCCTTTACGATTGCAATTGTATAACCTGCCATTCTTAAATGGTAGCTATAGCAGGCATAATATAATGGTACCTATGCTGGCTAAGATTAATATTATACTTTTGAAATGTTTTCTGCACTATGCATTAATGATAATATTAAAAAGAATTTTGCGTATCAAGCATGTTTGACCATAATAAGGAGAAAACTCTCCCAAGTGTGCGATTGCATTGTGTGTGTGTCGGGAGGCCTTATGGTAGTTTCATTTTCCAAAAGCATTGCGGATTTTTTTTAAATTCCCTTGTTTTTCTTTTGTAAACGAATAACTGTTAAGATCTCACACCAGTCCCGTAACTGACCTGGAGTTTGTTGTTCCCTTTCTAAACTCTTGGTGCTCATAATTTTCCACACGGGCAGACTAAAGTCAGGTTGTCAATTATTCTGGAGCGAAGTCAAGAAGTTGCTATGGAGATCAGGAGTTGAAGCTGGATGACAAGACATATCTCTTTACCATGTAGTGTCCGTTGCGTATGGTTAGTGCAAGTCAGTTTTCATATGGTCAAGTTATAAAGACTGCAAGTGTCTATATTGTGTTGTTGTTAACTCTGTTAAATGTGATGTATAAACTATTATAGTATTTTTGTTTTAAAGATTATTCATTTATCTATTATATGTTGTTCCGCTGCGAAATGTGAGATTCTATTGTTGTTTCTGTTTCTTCTTCTATCTTCTTCTTCTTTAACCGTAGGGTTTGCTTTTTGGGCATTCGATTGTGCAAAAGGAGTGAGATTTACTCATCTTGATTTTTATTTGCAATCCGTTCCAATTTTAAATTAAATCGAACATTCCCGTTGACTCCGAAAAATCCCAAACCAATTTTATTTCGTAGCCTACATCATTACGAATCCAACGCTACATGTTTCAAAAAATTTTGACCTCACATTAAAAAGTTATTAGAAATATAAGATTTCGATGTTAAATTAAAATCAATTATCACCAATTTCATAATTAACACCTAATCACCGTATACCTTCCTCTATCATGCATGAACATCCTCATGATCAAACCATGATCTCGTTGCCACTCTGCCTAGAGTCGTTTGGACCCCACTGCCTCGCGTCCTGTCTAAGCCCTGAACGATAGCTACCTACACGAGCCTTAAATCGACAAATGAACTCATGCACCATCTCCTATTGAGGCATGCCGCCTAGCATTCCTAATGTTATACCGCTATTTCGAACCCAATGAAACAAGTTTCAATTTCTAATTCGATTGTATGGAGAAGATATATTTTTGAACCAAATTAAAATATTAAATTCTCAATATTAATTTCAATGCGTTTCTATCCCGTACGATCAAACGGTAAATCCATTCGCTATGAAATTGGAACTCGGATAATAATACACTATTACGGATCCAACGGAACAGGTTCGTCAAATTCTAAGATTGTGCCTTGGATCGCTATTTTAACGCGTCGATTAAATCGAGGATTTCAAAATTTTACGAAATCACTTGAAATTTCAGTTTTACAAACTTATTAACTTAATTCTAATTCAAATAGAATTTATATCAACATTAGAAATCGTTTCGATTCATATTCAACTTAAATTCAAATTATTCACCGTTATCGTATAAAATAAATCGCTATATTTGAAATTAAATGCTATTTCTCGAATTCAACCAATAATTCCACATTCAAAATAAATTTATATTTCAAACTCAACATGTAAAACCATCTAAATATTCAAAATCAATCGACGGAAAATCCAGGTCGTTACAATGTATTTCCTTTAAAAAAGAGATATATAAAAAATAATTTTTCACTTTATTTCATTTTCTAAACCTTGTTTCATTCTTTTAAAGTTGATTCTCACTTCATTCTCTCCTTGACTTTTTCACTTGTGCATGAGTACTTGGACTCATGACAAAACAAAAAATCGTTTAACTCGAACAAAGGATTCTCCAAAGATGGCGAATGAAAATCCTCCCTGAATTCTTATGGATAGGATCTTTCCCGATAGAGTTTCTATTACTTTCTATATCACATTACCCGCCCTAATGGGTAATCACTTCGAAATTCATTCCAATCACATGGCCACGCTTCTAAATTTTGGCAATTTTGAACACGATGACCTATACATCTTCTTAACGAAATTCGAACAAGTATGTGTGACCATTAAACTCCAACAATTATGTAATGATGAAATCAAGCTTCATTTAATTCCACTCGTCTTTACCGCTTACGTTGAAAAATGGTTATACAGCTTACCATCAAACTTAATCAAAACTTGGGAAGAATTTGTTAAAGAACAACCAAAATACGAAACAAAATTGTGAATTTTCATCAATTCAGGGGTAAACCTTTCAAAAAATATTTCGAAAGATTTAAAGAGATTTTGATAAAATGCCCACACCATAATTTTGAAAAATGGACTGTTTGCCAAATCTTATTCGACGAACTTGAAAATATCTCGCGAACCAAGCTTGAATCTATATGCCAAGGCATTTTTCTCCCATCATCACGATGATGCTTGACAATTCCTTGAGAACTTGGCCAAAAAGTCATCTCAATGGGAACGATATAATGAAAATTCCATTTACTCACGATCGAGGGCACACTCGATAAGATCATCGTTGGCTTTGGAAGCAAAAATTAATGCAATGATCAATGAATTTGACAACGTTTTCTCATCTTACCAAATGAACCAGGCTTCCCAACCAATGTGTTATAAATGCAATGATCCGAATAGCATAGCCGATCAATGTCCTAATTCAATAGAATAACTCAGTGCTTTCAATAAGGTTAAGAATAGCCCATTTTCTCCAACGTACAATCATGGTTGGAGAAATCATCCTAATTTTCCATGGAACCAAAATAATTCCAACACGAACTTGGTTCATCCCAACTTTCAAGCATTTCTGAACAACACTTCGAATCCTCCCTTTCATCCCAACTATTTTCAACAAACATTTACGCCTCCATCTCAAAATCAACCGCAACAATCATCTATTTCCCAAGATAATAAACGGTTGACTTCACTTGAGAAAAGTCTTGAAACTTTGGCTAAAGCAACTACTCAAAGCTTCAAATCAAACAACAATTTGCAAAATTTGTTAACCTCGTACATGCAGAATATAAGTCAGTAAATTGCCAAACTTGAAATGAAAATGAGTCAATTAGCCACCTCTGTAAGTGAACGTAAATGAGGCACATCCCCAAGTCAGCTAGTTCCAAATCCCAAAACATGAATTCGAATCAAGCCCATGTTGTTCAAGATAGCAATGTGAACCAAATGAATGCTATCACAGCATTCCACTCCGGTAAACAAATCGATAACCAATTTGTTAATCCAAGTGATTTACCGGAAGAACCCCTTGACACTTTAAAAACGACAAACAATTCAAAAAAAACATTGAGCCAGATATCAAATCAAATGCCAATTCAAGTTCTTCTTCTACTCAAGTAGACAGAATGAGTATCGAATTCCATTTCCACATCATCTTCGACCCAAGAAACATTCTGATCAAATGAAAATGATGTTGGAAATTTTTAAACAAGTCAAACTTAACATTCCTCTTCTTGATATCATTCAACAAGTCCCAACATACACTAAGTTTCTCAAGAACTTATGTACTCAAATACGACACACTCATGTGTCCAAGAAAGTTTTCTTAGCTTCTAGACTTAGCGAAGTTTTGTCCCAATCAATTCCCATCAAATATAAAGATCCTGGATGTCTGGCGATCTCGTGCACGATAGGAAACAGGACGATTAATAAATGCTTCCTAGACTTGGGTGCTAGTGTCAATTTGATTCCTTATTTAGTTTACTTGCAACTTAGCTTGGGTGAACTAAAACCGACGAAAGTAACTCTTCAATTTACCGATTGTTCGATAAAGAAACATATGGGAGAAATCGAGGTTGTACTCATCAAAATTGGTCAATTTATCTTCCCCGTCGATTTCATCATCTGTGAATTACAACCCATGAATAATCCAATGAGTCAAATTTCATTAATTTTAGAACAACCTTTCTTGGTTACTTCAAATGCCCTAATCAATTGTCGAAATGGTTCGATGAAAATTTCTTTTGGAAACATGACTTTGGATCTTTACATCTTCAATCTCGAAAATCAATCGAACAAACCACTTGACCAAACGTTGGAAGTTAGCTTCATTCCTGAAAACTTCGATAACGAAACAGTTGACCTTAGCAACAAATGCGAGACCAAATACGAACAACTGTTTCAATACAAGGTGAACAAGATTGAAAATGCACTTCCATTTGAACCCCTCGTTGTTGAGTCAAAACTTCAATCAAATTCTTTGATTAAGCAACCCCCTAGATTGGAACTCAAACTTCTTCCTGATCACCTTAAGTATGCATACTTAGGTGACAATGAAACATGTCTTGTCATAATCTCTTCAAATCTTTCTCTTGATCAAGAAGTTCCCTTCTTTCAATTCTGTCGAAAAACGAAGAAGCAATTGGATGATCGATTATTGTATAAAGGGAATTAGTCCCGCTCTTGTTCAACATTGTATCCGCTTAGTTGACGAAGCCAAGCCTATTCACGACGCTCAACGAAGGCTTAACCCAAAAATGAAGGATGCAGTTCAAGACAAAATTCCTAAACTCCTCGATAACGGGATTATATACCCATTTTTGATAGTTCGTGGGTTAGCTAAATCCATGTAGTGCCTAAAAGTATGGACTTATTGTTATCGAAAACGACGCTAACGAACTCATTCCAACTCATACTCAAATAGTTTAGCCTGTTTGCATTGATTATCGAAAACTAAATGCTGCAACACATAAGGATCACTTTCCTTTTTCCTTTATCAACCAAATGCTTGAACAATTACCCGGCCATGAATTATATTGCTTTCTTGATGTTTATTTCGGCTATAACCAAATTCCAGTTGCTCCCGAAGATCAAGAGAAAACGAATTTCACGTGTTCCTTTGGTACCTTTGCATATCAACGTATGCCTTTTGGCCATTGCAACGCTCATGCTACTTTTCAAAGATGCATGGTCAGCATCTTTTTTGATACGATCGAACGCTTTCTTGAAGTGCTTATGGATGATTTTTCCATCTTTGGAAACTCTTTTTCCGAGGGACTACATCATCTTGAGTTGGTTCTTAATCGATGCAAGGACAAACACTTAACGTTAAATTAGGAAAAATTTCATTTCATGGTCAAACATGGTATTATCCTTTGTCATGTCATTTCAAACAAAGGCACTGAGGTGGATAAATCAAAGTTGACATTATTGCGAATCTACCCATTCCCAAATCTGTCAAGGACACTCATTCATTTCTTGGACATGCTCATTTTTATCGGTACTTTCTGAAGGACTTTAGTAAAATTGCTCAAACTCTGACAATTCTTCTTAGAAAAGACATTCCATTTGACTTTAATTCTGACCGTTTTTTTGCTTTCGAACATCTCAAAAATGAGCTCATTTCCGCTCCCATCATTTGTTCACCCAATTGGGATCTTCCTTTCGAAATAGTATGTGATGCTTCTAACTTTGTAGTTGGTGCTGTCTTAATGTGTCCACAAAATTCTTCATGTCTTCTACTACGCTAGTATGACTCTTAACGATGCTCAACTTAATTACATAACCACCGAAAAAGAACTTCTAGCGGTTGTTTTTGCGCTATAAAAGTTCCAACCTTATTTGATTGACTCACACATTACTATTTAAACAGACCACTCTGCTCTTAGGTACCTTTTTGCTAAAAAGGATGCTAAGTCTCGTTTAATCCATTAAATCCTTTTACTCCAAGAATTTGACCTTATGATTAAAGACAAAAAAAGATCCGTGTAACAACCCTGTATTTTGTGATTATTTTAATTGTATATTTTGATTATTTTAATGGAAATTCCTGATTTAAAAACTTTATTTTATTCATGGATAAAACTTTATTTTATTTATTAAAATGAATAAATTTGTTATTTTAAATATTAATTTTGATTTGTATGCGAATTATAATTTCAAACCTGAATATATTGAATATTTCTAGAAAATGTGAATTTTGGTCAATCTGGTCAAACTTTGAATTTTAAATTTAAATTTTAAATATTTTAAATTTTGAATTTTATATTTTATTATGAAAATAAATTAAATTTCAAGAATACTGCTTTTTATTTGGTTGAAATCCGATTTATATTGTGAAAGTTATGCTTTTTACAATATTGTGTATAAATTGATTTATTTAACAAAATTTGTTTATTTTAAATTATATAAATAATATTTTTGTTTCTTCTAATTTGTGTATATATGTATATATGACATTTTATGCATATATTTTATTTTTAAAACATTTTATAAGTGTTGTTATAATTTTCTAATGCTTATTGTAATGTTTTCAATTTTTAAAGTCAAGTTCCAATTATTAAGCTATTTTCTTATTTATTTTATACTTTTCCTTAAATTATTTATTTCTTTTCTATTTTATTTTGTTCAGTATTTTATTTTATTTTCTGAATTGTATTTAGTTTATTTTGACTTAAATGAAATAAGAAATACTAAGAGACAATGACCTTTCATTTCTATGTCTTTTCATTAACTTGTATTTCCATTTTCCTTTGTCTTTTCATTTTATCTTTTGACCGTCCAAGTTTTTTTTTTCCATTGTCGTGTATTTTTCTTCTCATTCACATGAGAAAACTTCTTTCTCTCCAAAAACTCATGGTTAGGAAAAAATGATAAGTTTGCTAATGTCTTCATCCTTTATCTCTTCTCCTTTTCATTTTTTCTATTGATTTTTACCTTTGCTTCTTCTAGCTTGCTCGGCCTTGCTCCTACTCCATCAGCTCCACCATCTACAGCACCAACCACCACCTATCCCCTCCTCCAGATCAGGCCATGGCCTCCACATGTTGAAAACTCCACAAAAATTGCAAGCAATCCCCTTAAACAAGCCTAGCCGAGCTTTAAAGGACACATCCACTTCATCTATCACCTTGGCCACTCCCTTAGCCACCACCACCAGTAGCTACACCTCCTCTAGCCACCACTCCAGCCATCAACACTTCTGACCTGACCTGTACTAGCCTGGTCCAAGCCCATATGATGGCATAACTTAGCCAAATGTTGCACAAACCACTCTATTTTGCCTTGAACCCATGTATGCTTCATATTGTAACTCTTCCACCACCTTCATCAACTTGTTACCTAACCTTTATGATACCATACCAGACCCAAGCACACATCATGGCTGAGCATAGAGTCCTCTAAGGCCAAACATTGGAGTTGTTGAAGCAAGGTCTAATCTATCTCGTTCATTATTGTTTTGCATTTCAATTTGTTTTTATATCGTTTTGTGTTAAATATATTCATATGTTATTGCATTGTCTTCTTTTGGTTGTTGTGACAAGATGATATCTTGGCATCCTCCACTCATTTGAATCACTAGTCATGCTGTATCGTGCTTGTCGTGCCTTTGGAATCGTTTTGTGTGTCGTAGTGGTCTTTAGCTTGAAAGGTGAGTCTTTCTCACTCTGGCATATTTACTTATGAAATGGTGAATCGATAACAAGTGTTTAGTAATTAAAAATGTTTATGCAACTAAAATGATGATTTTATGATATGCTATGCCATGTTATTACCATGTTAAACTGTTAATTACCACCTGACATCTGATATATGACATTATATTGTGACATTGACATTGTTTATACTGTTTATTTATTTATGATCACACTGCAAGTTCCATGTTAGAATAGAATCACTATGGGTTGAAATGATACATACCCGAACGGACTTCAGAATAGGGAAAAATCGTTATGGGTTGAAATGATAGGCCTGAGCGATATTTATTTATTTATTTTTATTTACTTGGGATTGTGGGTTTGAAATGATAGAACCCAGGGTTTCTTTCTAAACGACGGATTGAAATGATATATATCCGTATCACTTGACCTAGGTTAGAAAATTATATACAGACCCCGTGGTATATTTTTAAATGATTTTATTAAGATATGTATTTTTAAAAGTATGAAATTTTGATAAAAAATATATATTTTATGGTTTTGTGAAGGTTAAATCTTAAGTTTTTAATTTGTGAATTTAAGTATGTAAATTTGAAATAAATGTGATTTTCGACTTTAAATTTTATTTTAAAAAATGCAAGTAAATAATGGAAATTAAATTTAAAGTTTGAAATGATATTTAAAGTAAAATGCCAAGTTTTATTTAATTTATAAGTTAATAAACAATGAAATTTTGACTTAATAAATGAATTGAGTTTTAAAAATTGAACATTTGATTTTAAAATTTTATTATGATAAATCATATGTTAAAATGATTTGAATATGAAATTTTGAAGTCTATAAATATGATTTATAAATTTAAATAACAAGAATTGAAGTTTCATTGTTTCAGAAAAGTTAAAATAAAATCTGAAATTTTATTAACAGCATTTCCTAAAAATGCAGTAGTCTTATGACAGCATTTTAAATGCTATTGTTTTGAATGTAACTATGTCTGAAATAACTAAATATCTATTACGGCATTTTATAAATGCCGTTATTCTTGAACTAACTATTTTGGAAACTATAAGATACGATAGCACTTCATTAATGTTGTCGTTACAATATTTTGTCAATGTTTTGAAATGTTATAGATTTTAACATTTTTTGTGTTATATTTTAAAGTGTTAAATGATTTAACTATTGGAATTGATTATTTGTGAAATACAAGGAGTTTTGAATATAATTTAATATTTAAATTTTAATTTTAAGGAATTTACATTGAATTTGAATTTAAATAAGGTTTACTTGGTTATGTGTTAAATTGAATGAAATCAAATGAGATAAATGAATTTTTGAATGGAATTTTGAAATGTATTTTTGTAATGATATTTGAAATAATAAATGAATGACATTTTTTATTTTTAAATGATATTTAAATTTTAATATTTGAAATTGAATTCGAATAATGATTCGATAATGTGGTTTTGAAGGATATGATATTTTAATGATTTCGAAATGGTTTTTAATGATATAATCTTTATTTTGATAAAAAATGTGAATTCGGAACAATATTTGATTTTGATAAATGAATATTTGAAGTTTATATTTGTATGAAAAGATATTTGGTTTGATTGTAATTTAAGTTTTTTAAACAATATTGGATTTATGAAATGAATATTTCAAAACTAAATAATAATGAAATTAGATTTGAGATATGAATTTATGAAATTATAAAGTTTAGTTTTGAAATGTGGGATATTAAAGTTTGGAAATATATTAAAATTGGATGGTTTATTTTGTAGATCAAATCTATATTTGAAATTTATAAGATTTGAAAAGTTTTATTGGAAAACCGAATTGAATTAAAACTGATGGTTTGAATTGAATTAAATTGAAAATTTGAAAATTGAGTTTAATCGAATAAATTTGAAAATTTCAAATGTATGATTTCGAAATGTTATGATTTTCAAATGTAATGATTTCAAGTATTTTGGTTTCGAAAGAGTTATACCTTTGAAGTATTATGATTTTTGAAAGGTGAATATATGTTTGAAATGGAAATGATATCGTATTGACTTGGACATAGTTTTGAAATTAAAATGGTTTTGGTTTCGAAGTATAAACTATTTTGATATGAATATAGTTTTGAAGTAAAAATGGTTTTGGTTTCGAAGTATAAACTATTTTGATTTGAATATAGTTTTGAAGTAAAAATGGTTTTGGTTTCGAAGTACAAACTATTTTGATTTGAATATAGTTTTGAAGTAAAAATGGTTTTGGTTTTGAAGTATAAACTATCTTGAAAGGACTATAGTTTTGAAATGAAATGATTTTTGTAGTATAAACTATTTTGAAATGACCATGGCGTTATGATAACGTTTGGTTGTTAAAGAGACCGGGATCGGAAGTTGTCATACTCTCTACCAACTCCGAAAACCACTTTAACAACTGTGTACGCGGTGGAGATTCCAGAATGAAGTAGGTTGGTGGCGAAGTTCTTGAGGTATATTACGTGGACCCGACTCCCATGAGTTGGCATAAGGTGGCTAAAACAGGAGCGATCTCGAGCCAAAAGGGGTAGCTTCTCTGGTCGGACACATTCCTTCGATACTATACTCTTACTTGTGGTTGATTTGATGGCCATCCTCCGATTTTGATATGGGAGTGTGTTCCGAGGTGGGCGTATGTGGCTACTGCGTTACCACCAGCTCGTGTGCGTAATGGGTATATCTACCCTGGCATTGCCTTATGTGTCGTGTCACCTACCATACCGAACCTTTACTACGAGTTTGTTTTTCTCCCGTAGCCCGTGTGGTATCCTTTGATAGTCTCCCGATCTGGAGATATCATGTTATTGGATGGACTACTGGGACTATTATGTGTGAAGGGTGATGTGGGTAAGCCCGGAACGCTATTTTAAAGTAAGTTTATTTTACTGTAGACATTATTATAATAGCGCAATATTACTATATAGTAAATAGTTTAACGGATCCTTAGAGGATGGGCGATCCCAAGCATCCTTTAAGTTACTGATGCATTTTGTTACTGTTCACTTGAGTTGATTTACAGTTCATAAGTATTTATGTCCTGACTCGAGTGTTTTATGTTTTGCTTTACGCTCGAGTCAGATTGAGTGACTCAGCATTCAAGACTCACCTTCGAAGTTGGAGCTTTTCTTGAAGATCCAGCCATATATTCTACTTTCAGTATTTCTTGATTTCAGTGATTTATTCTGATTTGTACCCGATGTATCTTGTTACTCTTCTGTTGTATTATGTTTAACTCTGGTGTATCTTATTTTTATATGGCTACTATCCCTTTTACTTCCGCTGCACTATTATTTACTCTGTGTCTGTGATCTGTGACTATTTATTTACTATATATTCTGAGATTTGCCAAATTTTATTTATAACGCGGTATTTTGAGCAATTCAAGTCCGACATGTGCGGATGCGAATGGTTGAAAATATCGGGTTGTTATATTTTGTATCAGAGCTTTGGTAGCTCTAGGCAAAACTCAATATATAGGGTAAATGTATTTATATAATCACTTTCATTCGAGTTAAATCTCCTCCTTTTTGACTCGATCCCTTTGAATTTTGGAACGTTCCCTGCGGTTCCAAAATCCATTCGTGTCCCTCACTATTTATCTTCTTTTGATTCTGGAATATCCCATAACTCCACTTCGAAAGATCTTTATAATGAGTCGGCGGTCTCGCCAATCTCAAATTATTTGTAAAGGGGGGTGAAACTCCTTTACAATAGCATCGATTCACCAAGGATTTTATATCCTCGGTTTAGATGCTAGTATCTCTTATTATCCCAAACTCTATCTCTTGAGACCGAATGTTGATTTTTCCCTAGAAAATCCACATCAATCTTATTCTTTAAGTCACGGTTGACCTAGTTAACGTTGTCTGCGATTTATACAAGCTCATCCATCTTCCTATTATGTTGTTTAATCATCTTATCTTTGTTTCCAACTTATCTTCAATCATTCTTGAAGTGTATTTGTAAACTAATACTTAAATTGTTTTATACATTGTGTTGTTTGAGTTGTTGATGTTGATTTGGGCTTCTGATCGATTCGTCTGATCTACGCTATCGATAAGATTTCTAAAACACTTGAATAGAGCAAACTGACACAATATGTTTTTCAAATTAGTAATGAAATAAATTTTGTAACTATACTATATTTTTTTTTATTTTTATTGAATTGGTTGTTAAGAAATAATAATTGATTTTATGTATCATTATCTCTTGTTTCATATATAAATAATTGAACTATAAACATGTTTATAAATTTATTTGGAAATTTAAAATGAATTTAAACAAGAATTTGAGAATTTAATTTTCGATGGATTTCAAACCTTGTATTTAAAGTTTTAAATGGATATATTATTTAAAGTATTTTCAAATAGAAATTTGTTTCCAAAAAATTTTAAAGTTTAAAATTAGTGCTCTTCTCTTTGTCGCTGGAAAATAATTTCAGTGATGACTGTAGCATCATCAACATTCATTTTCGAGTTTCGAAGTGAAGAGACCGTTCTGTAGTCTTGCTATAGTTTTGTTTTGGGGAATTTAATTGATTTGAATTTCTAAAATAAGACTGGTTTTATAATATATGCTGATATATGATTTAATTTTGAATGGATATATATATATATATATAGTATATGTGTATTTATTTATCTCTAAATACTTTGGAATTTATCGAAAATTTAATTCCTAAATTTTATCTTGAAACATAATTTTTAAGTATAATTTCAAGATTTGGATAAATACTCAAGTTTGAAATGATTAAATTGGAAAGTTTTATTTGTATAACACACAATTTCATTCCAATATAACTTACCTTAATTTTCAGAAGTTGAATATGTAATTGGATACAGTATAGAAAAGATTTTATAGATAAAATTTGAGTGGTTATAATAAATGTTATACACTTAAATTTTAGTTATAAAAAGATTAACAATGGTAAATAAAGAAAAGGTAATGGCAAAATTTACAATATAAAAATGATGTTAAAGGAACTAAGAATAAATTAAAGTAGTTATAATAAGTGTAAATATATATTTAACATAGGTGATAAAATATATTGAGAGGAATAAATTTAATTATAATTAGGAATAAAGAAGAATTATTTTATTGAGCACATTTTGAGTATATTAAATGATTTTTCTTTCAAATCCATGATTTTAAAGATTGTTTATTTAAGATAATTGGATGATAAGATAATGAAATTAGAGATGATTAAGATTTATTTAACTTATGCAAAATTTATTTTCAATTTAAGTTGAAATTTTCCTAGTTTCAATTTTATTATCTTATTTTGTTTTCCAAACTATCTTTTGGTTGTCCTTATTTCCCTTATCTTGTAACAGAATGGGGAGACTATTGCTTATACCAGTCTGTTTAGAAATCTTTCTATAATCTTTGATAATATTCGGTGTTCATTTTTGAATCTGAACACTGCTTGCCAGCCACAGACCGTCGGTTAAGCGGAAAGGGTGAATCAGATTCTATAAGATCTTTTTTCGTGCTTGTGTTCTTGATTCTGGAGGATCATTAGAAGATCATCTCCACCTTGTTAAACTTACATATAACAATAGTTATCAGGTAAAATTTTATCTTCCTGTCATCTTGTCTTAATCCTATTTCATTCTATCTTTTTCTATGTATTCCCGTGCCTCATTCCTTTTCGGGAACGAAAAGTTTTGAGTGGGGGAGAGTGTAACAACCCTGTATTTTGTGATTATTTTAATTGTATATTTTAATTATTTTTATTGAAATTCTTGATTTAAAAACTTTATTTTATTTATTAAAATGAATAATTTTGTTATTTTAAATATTAATTTTGATTTGTATGTGAATTATAATTTCAAACCTGAATGTATTGAATATTTCCAAAAAATGTGAATTTTGGTCAATCTGGTCAAACTTTGACTTTTAAATTTAAAATTTAAATATTTTAAAATTTATCTTTTATTATGAAAATAAATTATTTCAAGAATACCACTTTTCGTTTCGTTGAAATCCGGTTTATATTGTGAAAGTTATGCTTTTTACAATATTGTGTATAAATTGATTTATTTAACAAAATTTGTTTATTTTAAATTATATAAATAATATTTTTGTTTGTTCTAATTTTTGTATATATGTATATATCACATGTTATGCATATATTTTATTTTTAAAACATTTTATAAGTGTTGTTATAATTTTCTAATGCTTATTGTATTTTGTTTTCAATTTTTAAAGTCAAGTTTCAATTATTAAGCTATTTTCTTATTTATTTTATATTTTTACTTAAATTATTTATTTATTTTATTTTCTATTTTATTTTGTTCAGTATTTTATTTTATTTTTTTAGTTTATTTCGATTTAAATGAAATAAGAAATACTAAGAGACAATGACCTTTCATTTCTATGTCTTTTCATTAACTTGTCTTTCTATTTTCCTTTGTCTTTTCATTTTATCTTTTGACCATTCAAATTTTTTTCATTGTCGTGTATTTTTCTTCCCATTCATGTGAGAAAACTCCTTTCTCTCTAAAAACTCATGGCTAGGAAAAAAATGGTAAGTTTTCTAACGTCTTCTTCCTTTATCTCTACTCCTTTTCATATTTTCTATTGATTTTTACCTTTGCTTCTTCTAGCTTGCTCGGCCTAGCTCCTACTCCATTTTCTCCACCATCTACAACAGCAACCACCACCTATCCCCTCCTCCAGATCAGGCCGTGGCCTCCCCATGTTGAAAACTCCAAAAAATTGCATGCAATCCCCTTAAACAAGCCTAGCCGAGCTTTAAAGGCCACATCCACTTCATCTATCACCTTGGCCACCCCCTTAGCCACCACTACCATCAGATATACCACCTCTAGCCACCACTCCAGCCATCAATACTTCTGACCTGACCGGTACTAGCCTGGGCCGAGCCCATATGATGGCATAACCGAGCCAAATGTTGCACAAACCACTCTATTTTGCCTTGAACCCATGTATGCTTCATATTGTAACTCTTCCACCACCTTCATCAACTTGTAACCTGTGACGACCCGCCCTTCTACTACCAGAAAGACGTATCATCATTAAGAAAGAAAGGGATAGAAAATAGAAAAGAAAGAGAAAGAAAGAACAGCAACATCAGAATCTCACAGCGGAACGGAACAAAATACAATATATCACATAAATATTACATAGTTTTACATATATCAGAGTTATACAATATCAATACATATGACAGTCATACCTACATCTATCACTACATACATCAGAGGTACAATACATATCAACTAACACGGTGGAACTACATAAATAGCTATATACGTCTGGAATCTCCTGCTCCAATCTCCTCCAGTAATCAAGTCCAAAACCTATCACTTGGCTACTCATAAAAATTTGAGTACCCAAGAGTTTATGAAAAACAAAATATAAACTCCAGGTCAGACATCGATCTGGTATGAGTAAACGGTTTAAGGTTGTTTAACTTTGAAAAACATTTGAAAATAAAGGTATCATGTAAGACTCCCCACAAATAAATACGGGTAAGTTTTTACCTTACGCTAACCAAAACATTTCATAGGAAATCCAGTGATATTATAATAGTGTCTAGGGTTTTCAAGTAAATAGAAAATATCCGAAATTGTTTCATTCATTAAATTCCAGCTACTAGCCACAAAAGTGGGTAATACAAATCAAAACCGTAGGGTCTCGTAGGGAAAAAGGATTTCCAACAATGGCAGGGCTACTGGGGTACCGCCCGTCACAGTACGGGGCCTAGATCACCGTACCGAGGATCACTCCCGACCCCCTGCAACACAAGGCCGGAACCATTCCTTACTGAACAGTCCCGAACAAGATAAACCCCGCGGTTGTAGCTAGCAACCGCCCACACAGCCGAAATATAAAGGGACATCTAGACAGGGGTAATATCTTGTCCTGCTTGGGCATGACCCACCTAACCTTGCTGCATCTCCCCTGTTTTAGCCATTCCCGGTTGATGAGGCTTGAGGCTACGTTTACCTTTATTGAACATATCACTTAGAATGCTCATCGTCCGCCTGACAATGTGCTGAAAGCATCCAATCCATACAAGTTCGTTCCGGGTTCGAACGAAACCGAAGGCATTATCTCGTCACACTCATTTTGGAATCACCCTCAGAGTCAACGACGATAACCCTTGCATTCTGGAAGCACCATCTCGATCTTCATTTCAGGATTCACGACCTAACGTTTAAATTGGATCGATGTGGATTTCGGAGAATCAAATTCGATTCTTCCGATCCCAGTCTCATCGAATCCAAACGCCATTTTAAGGGCCAAGTTGTCTATTTAACTTAACAGTTCAATTAAATATCAGAATTCACATAACAGATATAACAGATAATCATACACAGTTATCACAGATATCCATAGTATATCATAACATATTACAGAACTATCATCAAACAGATATCAAAGTCAATCAAACAGAATTTTCAATGCATACCAAAACAGCTTGGTTTATTTAACTTAATTGATTGCTTAAGAATAAACTATTTTATTCTACTTAATTAATTACTGATTAATTAACTTATAATTGATCAATTAATTACTTAGTTAATTATCAATTATCAATTTATTAATCATCTAATCTTTAATTAATAAATTAATTACTAAACTTTTATTCATTAACTGATACTTAATTACCCAGTTAATTAGTTAATTCTTTGTTAATTATTAACTTACTTATTAAAGATTAATTGCTTATTTAAGATTACTTATTAAAGATTACTTATCACAAATTACTTTAACTAATCAATTATTATCAATTTAATTAATTATATAATCTTTAAATATTTACTTAAGTTAATCACCAATAATTAACGTCAAATAATTAGCTAACGTTCTTAAGTTTAAAATGATTTAACAGATGATAAATCTTTAAATTACAAAATTAATTTAAACTTATCAATATAAAATTTCATGTATAAATTACTTAACATTCAAATTACTTATTTTTAATCAACTATTTTTACATCACTTACCTTATTAAACCTTTAAAACAAATATTAACTTAACTACTAATTGCTAACTTAATTTAGTTATTAACATACTGAACTAAATCATGTTATACGTTCATTTGGAGAAAGACCCGAGACAGCAACCACCTTACTCGAGAGAAACATCGAGTTTTTCTTATGCTTCCCCTGCGTTTCTCTCCCCATCTTCTTCTCCTCTTCCTGTTTCTTCTTCTCCCTTATTTTTTTTAAGTAAAGTTAAAACTGCAGTAGCCACTCACGCACACGCGGGTCCTCACTCAAGCCAACCCACCCCTTTACCCGAGTACCCATTCGAGTATCACTCGATACGAAACCTCCCACGACCTTACTGACACGCTCACGCCACCGTGCACGTGCACGGTGGCTCGCCACTCCTCCGGTGGCTCGCGACAACGTCCACAAACCCTAAATCACCCACATATCCTTCAGCAAACCCCCATTTCCACGATCAATTGCCGAAAGGCAAAATCTCACCTGAAAAACAAACACCATACGAACTTACAGGAAAACAAAATCGCTTCGACCAAACGACGGCGATCACTGGAAGCGATGGGTCTCCGGCCATAACTCAACCACATACCCCTCTACCATCACCCAAAATCGCGATCAACTCGGTCTCCCTATGATGCCGAAATCAATTGTTTTACAGAGCATTGAAAATGTAAGCAGTAAACCCTATCTTCAATTTAAACCCAAAATCCTTGCATTAGAAAATTATTTCGACATTTTTCTTGAATCAAATGGTTTACAAACTTGCTTCCTATCGATTTACAGAAATTAAAATCAACCCTATCATCCAAATTTGACGAAAATCCATTTTAGTTCATTTAAAAACTGCTCTTCATACCCTTGCTTAAAAATTCTAATTTTTAAGTTTAAAATCATAATTATGTGTATGAAATCTAAATATGCTGTTGAATTTATAAACTTAAACATTCGAATTTTGATTCTTTTAATTGTTTTACCTGTAACCTGAAATACAGTATTTATAACATACTCTAAAACTTCAAAGCAAAAATTGTAGGCCTTGATTTAGGTAAACAACTTACATTAGCATTAATATTCAGGTTTCAAAATATTTATATGAAGAACATGTACAATTTCCTTGCTTACTATGTTCAGAGATTTAATATATTTTTTTGAAGAAAAATTATATATGCTACCAAAGCAACAGAAAGTACTCAGGGATTCTTATGCAAGCAGATATCAAGTACATACCAATTATAAGCTAAAAATACAAGTTTAAATTGAAAATAATTAAGTTTACTCACCCTGTATAATCCCAGAACAGAAAGAGGCACTTGAATTTTTTTTTTAACACCTGAAGCTTTACAACTACCTGCATATAGGTTTGTTTGTTTTGTATTAAGTTTACATTTTGAGTTTTGCTTGCTTTAATTTTGTTTCAGGCTTTCCTAAGTTTCTTTATAACCAATGAACTGGAAAGAAACTGTATTCATATGTATAAATAGAAGATAAGAAGAGATATAAGGGAGGCTTAACTGGATGAGGTATTTACCAAGCTTTGTTCTGTTTTAACAGATTTTCATTTATTACAGAAAAGATTGAAATATTTGTTTTAAACAAAAGAGTGGATGAAATGATAGCAAGTACATGTCTTGCTTCTCAATTAGTCTACACACTATAATTATGTTTATACTATATAGATAATTGTATGAAAATGTACAACTTGCAGGAAAATGTGGCTTGTGTGAGAGGCTTTATTTTTGTCTTGTTACTTTATATGTTTACACTAAAATAATTATGTTTGCTGTGTATATATAGATATTTTATTTTTATCCTTTATTTTATGAACATATAGTCCAGGCTTGTTTATACACATATGTGTTGTATACTTATAAACATGTTACTGTATATTGTTATTCCTAGTTTTGAATCTACAGGTAAACACTTGGGCCTATGAGTGAAAGTATTGTGTATATTAAAATGTTTGTAGTGGATTTGTAAACTTTAACTCTTCTGCACACAAGATTACACAATTATTAATTGTATTGCTGTATGAAGATACTACCTGCAATCATATACTTATGCAGGTAAACATTTAGCTTGAGTATGAAGCTATTTGTAAAACATTTATTATCTTCTAGCTTACATTGTTTATGTACATATGGTTGGTTGTTATTTTATTTTTATTATTCCCTGGCTTGAATAACTATATACATACTTATTATGTCTACCTGCACAACTAGATATTTGTATGAGCTTGTCCACCCTGCAGTTAACTTATAGCTTGAATAAGAAGCTACTTATCAATAAATATTTGCTTTATTACTTTTCTAGTTTGAACTATAACATACATATGTTGTCAGGTGTTATTTTATACTTGAAGGTAGATTTGTTTATGTATGAATATTTGTCTTTGTATTTATTTCCATTTGTATTTTATTTACATTATATACATAATTTACCTTTATATTTTGTATTACTAGAATTAGATTTTAAACTCTAAACATTATCATTCACACCACTATATATGTTAATAAGACAAGGTATTGTAATTCCATCATATAAGATAAATTTTATTTTAATTGAATTACATAACAAATTTTTTATTGTAAATATTATCAAAAGATTTTATTTTGAATTCCCAAAGTCTAATTCCCTTTTAAAAATACTATTTAAATAAATAAATTGGCAGTATTTCCAAATTAAAATCATTTTCATATGGTCAATTTACATTTTATTTAGTTTAAATTAAATATCAATTAAAATAACCGGGGTTAAAATCCAGGGTCATTACATTCCTCCCCCCTTAAATGAATTTCGTCCCCGAAATTTAAAACAAAGATAATTTAAAAGTTGTTGTACCAACCATTCAACGTAGATATCATTCACACATTAGCACACAATCAAACAGTCAATCCTAACAAACATCATTAGTTATCTAAACACGAATCCGGATAGTTTTCCTAAAATTACCGAGAGTTTGTTTCTCGATGATTAACAGTCCAAACTGGATTCCTGAATTACTGGTTTAACAACTGATGAATTATGAACAAATTCCCTTAGATGGGATATATGGAAGTCAAAATGAATCCCAGATCTTCACTCTGGCAATTCAATTCTGAAACCTACCGTATCAACTCTTTCCAAATTTTATTGACTTGTTTACAGAATTTCAATTTCTATTCAATCAAGTACGTACGATGTACATATACTATTCGTACGCAATATCAAATTCGATCGCTCGATCACACAATTTCACTTCCGAACTAGTATCGTCCACCTGACTTCCTAGTGCGGACTCAGAACTGGTTTCTTGATCGAAATGGTCATCCTCCTTGCATAGTCACAACTACGACAGAGAATCTCCAGAATCAATCAAAATCCATATCCATGGTTCATCGTCGAAAATCGAGTGAAAAATCCCAACTCGGATCGATATATAATTATCTCGAAATTCTGTGTTCGAATCTGTATCAAATTGTTATGCGAATAAAATAATATACGTACATCCTACGTATTTATATCCATTGATTATCAACTATATCCATTTTCTGTTATTCACATTATTCTGATTTCTATTCACTTGGAATAATTCTCTCAATATCAAATTTACTTAAGAATTTCATCATTCATTTCTTAAGTTTAATATAAGCATTCTATATTCTTATATTATTACTCTACCACTTTAGCCTTTATAGCCTCTTATATCTACTTATTTCCAATTTGAATTCCTAATTCCATGTGAATTCAAATTTTCTTCAACACTGAATATTTAATTTTATTGACTAACTTTCACTTATAATTGATTCCTATCATTATGTTAAATCAGTTTCATTCATTAGTTTATTTCAATTTGAAATTTGAAATTGTTCTGTTGCTAAAGTTTTAATTTTAATTTTTTTTTTGTAGTTTTCAAATTTTGAAAAGTTTTGACAGAGTCTCCATTTGTTTAGCATCACATATTTCCATAAGCACATATGTAAGGTTCCAATTCTCATCACAATTAATTTCAATCTCAAACCATTCCCTTTCAGTGAAAAGGAATTTACAACTTACTTGCTTATATAACCCATTTAAGCAAAACAAACACATATTTAAAATCATCCTATTTTGCTTCCAATAATTCATAGAATTTTATCTAATTCTTTACTTCAAACAACCCATTTAATGTAACAACCCATTTCCTTATGCAATTTAACAATATCATTATGAATAAATAATCACTTAAGCTTTATAACAATTTTAAATTGATTCCATCTCAATTTACACTTGACTCCATCCCAATTAATTTATTCACAATCCTTTTATTGCATTTTCTTTCATTTCAACAGGTTTGATTTCAAACCATTTTATTAAACTCGACAATCAGTGTCTTTAATAACCATCTCACAATTTACTTAAATCAGTTATTTTCTTCAAACTGTTCCACCTAACAACTTAGGTTTATTCTATTTCACCAATTTCCATGTAAATCTTTGATTTGATTTTCTTTTAACCAAATCGTAACTATTTTCTGATTAGTTTATTCTTTTATCCATTCTTAAATTTTAATTTACATTAACAATTCATTATTGAATTTAGTCATAATAAGGTTATTCAATTTATGCTTGAATTAGATTTGTTTACGATTTACTCCAATTCTTTTTAATTCAATTCAATGTTTACTTATTTACATAAGAATTTTATTCTATTCAATATTATCTATAACTCGATTGAATTTATTTAAATTCAGTTTTATTCCAACTCATTTTCAGTTAAATTCAGCTACTTACCATTCTTTATATTTATTTCTCAATATATGAGCTCAAAACTTATTAATCTTCTTAAAAGCTTATATTACTCATTTGGGTAATTTCATCTTATAATCACAATTTCATGTCATATATATATATATATATATAGCACTTACTGTCTTAAGGTATAAATTTCCACCTCACAATTACAATCACTTTACCTTCAAATTTTATATCCAAATAAGTTCATTTTGAACTTCAATTCCATTTAGCTTATCTCAGGCTAAACTCAAGTACATTTTCTTCACTTTTATTTCCTTAAATTAAACTTTTAACTCCTGGATTGAAATTCCCAATTTCATCTTATTAATATCAACTTAACTTTATAAGTTCAACAGTTAATTCATTTAAACCTCCCATATTATCTAAATAGAATTTCTTAGAATTCAATTGCCCGGTTTCATTTCCAAACCATTTTGAAATGATACAACAAATACTCACTTGGTATATCAAATCAAATTTTCAAATTCCAAACTCTTGTTTTCACCAAAACAAATTTTCCTTTTTGAAAATTTACTTGTATACCCAACAAGCCCAAACAATATCATGACCAACTATCCTGTTAGCAATCCATCACTTTAGAAACCCGAAAATGAATACTGATGATGTGGCCATCATCATCAGGATTATTTTCCAGCGACTGAAGTGAGTTTAGTGCTTCCTTACTTTCAAAAATTTTCCCAAAATAATTTCCATTCAATAATATTTTCCAAAACAATATTCCAATATTGCCTTCAAATCTTTGGTAAAACATTTCAAATATTCCCAAGATTTTTAAATTCCCAAATTCTTTTGTTTAAATTCATTTAAACACCTTTCAAATTTCTGGGACTTAAATTCTAGTTTAATCAAATTTTAGTCATATACCCTTTTTACTTAAATCATACTTAGACAACTTTATTTGGTTATAAACCATTCGAAATTTTTATTCAGTTATAGTATTAACAACCAATCATCCAAATATATAATAATTTCAGAAAAATATTTCTTTTATATCAAAATATAATTTTGGGTAAATTATTTCATTTACCCTACTTTAAAAACAATACTGTGTCGGTCTACCTTGTTTAAGAGTTTAGAAATCCCTATCGATGAAATGGCGTCCCACACATCGACCAGAATCCATAAACACTCATCAGATAAATCAACACAATATAAAAACAATTTTATATTCACTAACAAATACGCGCTCATATCTATTTATACACTCAAACTCATTTTAGAGTACTACTAACTCTATTCTATGAGTGATCACTACCAGAGCCAAGGTTACCACCAACCTATGCTCTAATACCAACTGTGACAACCCGCCCTTCTACTACCAGAAAGACGTATCATCATTAAGAAAGAAAGGGATAGAAAATAGAAAAGAAAGAGAAAGAAAGAACAGCAACATCAGAATCTCACAGCGGAACGGAACAAAATATAATATATCACATAAATATTACATAGTTTTACATATATCAGAGTTATACAATATCAATACATATGACAATCATACCTACATCTATCACTACATACATCAGAGGTACAATACATATCAACTAACACAGCGGAACTACATAAATAGCTATATACGTCTGGAATCTCCTGCTCCAATCTCCTCCAGTAATCAAGTCCAAAACCTATCACTTGGCTACTCATAAAAATTTGAGTACCCAAGAGTTTATGAAAAACAAAATATAAACTCCGGGTCAGACATCGGTCTGGTATGAGTAAACGGTTTAAGGTTGTTTAACTTTGAAAAACATTTGAAAATAAAGGTATCACGTAAGACTCCCCACAAATAAATACGGGTAAGTTTTTACCTTACGCTAACCAAAACATTTCATAGGAAATCCAGTGATATTATAATAGTGTCTAGGGTTTTCAAGTAAATAGAAAATAGCCGAAATTGTTACATTCATTAAATTCCAGCTACTAGCCACAAAAGTGGGTAATACAAATCAAAACCGTAGGGTCTCGTAGGGAAAAAGGATTTCCAACAATGGCAGGGCTACTGGGGTACCGCCCGTCACAGTTAGGGGCCTAGATCACCGTACCGAGGATCACTCCCGACCCCCTGCAACATAAGGCCGGAACCATTCCTTACTGAACAGTCCCGAACAAGATAAACCCCGCGGTTGTAGCTAGCAACCGCCCACACAGCCGAAATATAAAGGGACATCTAGACAGGGGTAATATCTTGTCCTGCTTGGGCATGACCCACCTAACCTTGCTGCATCTCCCCTGTTTTAGCCATTCCCGGTTGATGAGGCTTGAGGCTACGTTTACCTTTATTGAACATATCACTTAGAATGCTCATCGTCCGCCTGACGATGTGCTGAAAGCACCCAATCCATACAAGTTCATTCCGGGTTCGAATGAAACCGAAGGCATTATCTCGTCACACTCATTTTGGAATCACCCTCAGAGTCAACGGCGATAACCCTTGCATTCTGAAAGCACCATCTCGATCTTCATTTCAGGATTCACGACCTAACGTTTAAATTGGGTCGAAGTGGTTTTCGGAGAATCAAATTTGATTCTTCTGATCCCGGTCTCATCGAATCCAAACGCCATTTTAAGGGCCAAGTTGTCTATTTAACTTAACAGTTCAATTAAATATCAGAATTCACATACCAGATATAACAGATAATCATACACAGTTATCACAGATATCCATAGTATATCATAACATATTACAGAACTATCATCAAACAGATATCAAAGTCAATCAAACAGAATTTTCAATGCATACCAAAACAGCTTGGTCTATTTAACTTAATTGATTGCTTAAGAATAAACTATTTTATTCTACTTAATTAATTACTGATTAATTAACTTATAATTGATCAATTAATTACTTAGTTAATTATCAATTATCAATTTATTAATCATCTAATCTTTAATTAATAAATTAATTACTAAACTTTTATTCATTAACTAATACTTAATTACCCAGTTAATTAGTTAATTCTTTGTTAATTATTAACTTACTTATTAAAGATTAATTGCTTATTTAAGATTACTTATTAAAGATTACTTATCACAAATTACTTTAACTAATCAATTATTATCAATTTAATTAATTATATAATCTTTAAATATTTACTTAAGTTAATCACCAATAATTAACTTCAAATAATTAGCTAACGTTCTTAAGTTTAAAATGATTTAACAGATGATAAATCTTTAAATTACAAAATTAATTTAAACTTATCAATATAAAATTTCATGTATAAATTACTTAACATTCAAATTACTTATTTTTAATCAACTATTTTTACATCACTTACCTTATTAAACCTTTAAAACAAATATTAACTTAACTACTAATTGCTAACTTAATTTAGTTATTAACATAGAGAACTAAATCATGTTATACGTTCAATTGGAGAAAGACCCGAGACAGCACCCACCTTACTCGAGAGAAACATCGAGTTTTTCCTGTGCTTCCCCTACGTTTCTCTCCCCATCTTCTTCTCCTCTTCCTGTTTCTTCTTCTCCCTTATTTTTTTTAAGTAAAGTTAAAACTGCAGTAGCCACTCACGCACACGCGGGTCCTCACTCGAGCCAACCCACCCCTTTACCCGAGTACCCATTCGAGTATCACTCGATACGAAACCACCCACGACCCTACTCACACGTTCACGCCACCGTGCACGTGCACGGTGGCTCGCCACTCCTCCGGTGGCTCGCGACAACGTCCACAAACCCTAAATCACCCACATATCCATCAGCAAACCCCCATTTCCACGATCAAGCCGAAAGGCAAAATCTCACCTGAAACACGAACACCATACAAACTTACAGGAAAACAAAATCGCTTCGACCAAACGACGGCAATCACTGGAAGCGATGGGTCTCCGGCCATAGCTTAACCACATACCCCTCTACCAACACCCAAAATCGCGATCAACTCAGTCTCCCTATGATGCCGAAATCAATTGTTTTATAGAGCATTGAAAATTTAAGCAGTAAACCCTATCTTCAATTTAAACCCAAAATCCTTGCATTAGAAAATTATTTCGACATTTTTCTTGAATCAAATGGTTTACAAACTTGCTTCCTATCGATTTACAGAAATTAAAATCAACCCTACCATCCAAATTTGACGAAAATCCATTTTAGTTTCATTTAAAAACTGCTCTTCATACCCTTGCTTAAAAATTCTAATTTTTAAGTTAAAAATCATAATTATGTGTATGAAATCTAAATATGCTATTGAATTTATAAACTTAAACATTCGAATTTTGATTCTTTTGATTGGTTTACCTGTAACCTGAAATACAGTATTTATAACATACTGTAAAACTTCAAAGCAAAAATTGCAGGCCTTGATTTAGGTAAACAACTTACATTAGCATTAATATTCAGATTTCAAAACATTTATATGAAGAACATGTACAATTTCCGTGCTTACTATGTTCAGAGATTTAATATTTTTTTTTTTGAAGAACAATTATATATGCTTCCTAAGCAACAGAAAGTACTCAGGGATTCTTATGCAAGCAGATATCAAGTACATACCAATTATAAGCTAAAAATACAAGTTTAAATTGAACATAATTAAGTTTAATCACCCTGTATAATCTCAGAACAGAAAGAGGCACTTGAATTTTTTTTTAACACCTGAAGCTTTACAACTGCCTGCATATATGTTTCTTTGTTTTGTATTAAGTTTACATTTTGAGTTTTGCTTGCTTTAATTTTTGTTTCAGGCTTTCCTATGTTTCTTTATACCTAATGAACTGGAAAGAAAACGTACTCAAATGTATAAATAGAAGATAAGAAGAGATATAAGGGAGGCTTAACTGGATCAGGTATTTACCAAGCTTTGTTCTATTTTAACAGATTTTCATTTATTACAGAAAAGATTGAAATATTTGTTTTAAAAAAAAGAGTGGATGAAATGATAGCAAGTACATGTCTTGCTTCTCAATTAGTCTACACACTATAATTATGTTTATACTATATAGATAATTGTATGAAAATGTACAACTGGTAGGAAAATGTGGCTTGTGTGAGAGGCTTTATTTTTGTCTTGTTACTTTAAATGTTTACACTAAAATATATATGTTTGCTGTGTATATACAGATATTTTATTTTTATCCTTTATTTTATGAACATATAGTCCAGGCTTGTTTATACACATATGTGTTGTATACTTATAAACATGTTATTGTATATTGTTATTCCTAGTTTTGAATCTGCAGGTAAACACTTGGGCCTATGAGTGAAAGTATTGTGTATATTAAAATGTTTGTAGTGGATTTGTAAACTTTAACTCTTCTGCACACAAGATTACACAATTATTAATTGTATTGCTGTATGAAGATACTACCTGCAATCATATACTTATGCAGGTAAACATTTAGCTTGAGTATGAAGCTATTTGTAAAACATTTATTATCTTCTAGCTTACATTGTTTATGTACATATGGTTGTTATTTTATTTTTATTATTCCCTGGCTTGAATAACTATATACATACTTATTATGTCTATCTGCACAACTAGATATTTGTATGAGCTTGTCCACCCTGCAGTTAACTTATAGCTTGAATAAGAAGCTACTTATCAATAAATATTTTCTTTATTACTTTTCTAGTTTGAACTATAACATACATATGTTGTCAGGTGTTATTTTATACTTGCAGGTAGATTTGTTTATGTATGAATATTTGTCTTTGTATTTATTTCCATTTGTATTTTATTTACATCATATACATAATTTACCTTTATATTTTGTATTACTAGAATTAGATTTTAAACTCTGAACATTATCATTCACACCACTATATATGTTAATAAGACAAGGTATTGTAATTCAATCATATAAGATAAATTTTATTTTAATTGAATTATATAAGAAAATTTTTATTGTAAATATTATCAAAAAATTTTATTTTGAATTCTCAAAGTCTAATTCCCTTTTCAAAATAAAATTTAAATAAATAAATTGGCAGTATTTCAAAATTATAATCATTTTCATATGGTCAATTTACATTTTATTTAGTTTAGATTAAATATCTATTAAACTAACCGGGGTCAAAATCCAGGGTCATTACATAACCTGACCTATATGATACCATAATTGACCCAAGCACACACCATGGCTGAGCATAGAGTCTCCTATGGCCAAGCATTGGAGTTGTTGAAGCAAGGTCTAATCTATCTCGTTCATTATTGCTTCGTATTTCAATTTGTTTCTATATCGTTTTGTGTTAAATATATTCATATGTTATATTGCATTGTCTTGTTTTGGTTGTTGTGACAAGATGATATCTTGGCTTTCTCCACTCATTTGAATCATTAGTCGTGCTGTATCATGCTTGTCGTGCCTTGGAATCGTTTTGTGTGTCGTAGTGGTCTTCAGCTTGAAAAGTGAGTCTTTCCCACTCTGACATATTTGCTTATGAAACGGTGAATCGATAACAAGTGTTTAGTAATTAAAAATGTTTATGCAAGTAAATGATGATTTTATGATATGCTATGCCATATTATTACCATGTTAAACTGTTAATTATCACCTGACATCTGATATATGACATTATATTGTGACATTGACATTGTTTATACTATTTATTTATTTATGATCACACTGCAAGTTCCCTGTTAGAATAGAATCACTATGGGTTGAAATGATACATAACCGAACGGACTTCAGAATAGGGAAAAATCGTTATGGGCTGAAATGATAGGCCTGAGCGATTTTTATTTATTTTTATTTACTTGGGATTGTGGGTGTGAAATGATAGAACCCAGGTTTTACTTTTAAACGACGGATTGAAATGATATATCTCTGTATCACTTGACCTAGGTTAGAAAATTATATACAGACCACGTGGTATATTTTTAAATGATTTTATTAAGATATGTATTTTTAAAAGTATGAAATTTTGATAAAAAATATATATTTTATGGTTTTGTGAAGGTTAAATCTTAAGTTTTTAATTTGTGAATTTAAGTATGTAAATTTGAAATAAACGTGATTTTCGACTTTAAATTTTATTTTAAAAAAATGTAAGTAAATAATGGAAATTAAATTTAAAGTTTGAAATGATATTTAAAGTAAAATGCCAAGTTTTATTTAATTTATAAGTTAATAAACAGTGAAATTTTGACTTAATAAATGAATTGAGTTTTAAAAATTGAACATTTGATTTTAAAATTTTATTATGATAAATCATACGTTAAAATGATTTAAATATGAAATTTTGAAGTCTAGAAATATGATTTATAAATTTAAATAACAAGAATTGAAGTTTTATTGCTTTTGAAAAGTTAAAATAAAATCTGAAATTTTATTAACAGCATTTCCTAAAAATGCTGTAGTCCTATGACAGCATTTAAATGCTGTTGTTTTAACGTAACTATGTTTGAAATAACTAAATATCTATTACGGCATTTTATAAATGCCGTTATTCTTGAACTTACTATTTTGGAAACTATAAGCTACGATAGCACTTTATAAATGTCGTCGTTACTATATTTTGTCAATGTTTTGAAATGTTACAGATTTTAACACTGTTTGTGTTACATTTTTAAGTGTTAAATGATTTAACTATTGGAATTGATTATTTGTGAAATATAAGGAGTTTTGAATATAATTTAATATTTAAATTTGAATTTTAAGGAATTTACATTGAATTTGAATTTAAATAAGGTTTACTTGGTTATGTGTTAAATTGAATGAAATCAAATGAGATAAATGAATTTTTGAATGGAATTTTGAAATGTATTTTTGTAATGATATTTCAAATAATACATGAATGACATTTTTGATTTTTAAATGATATTTAAATTTGAATATTTGAAATTGAATTCAAATAATGATTCGATAATGAGGTTTTGAAGGATACGATATTTCAATGATTTCTAAATGTTTTTAATGATATAATCTCTATTTTGATAAAAAATGTGAATTTGGAATGATATTCGATTTTGATAAATGAATATTTGAAGTTTATCTTTATATGAAAAGATATTTGGTTTAACTGTGATTTTAGTTTATTTAAACAATATTGGATTTTTGAAATGAATATTTCAAAACTAAATAATAATAAAATTAGATTTGAGATATGAATTTATGAAATTATAAAGTTTAGTTTTGAAATGTGGGATATTAAAGTTTGGAAATATATTAAAATTGGATGGTTTATTTTGTAGATCAAATCTATATTTGAAATTTATAAGATTTGAAAAGTTTTGTTGGAAAACTGAATTGAAGTGAAACTGATGGTCTTAATTGAATTAAATTGGAAATTTGAAAATTGAGTTTAATTAAATAAATTTGAAAATTTCAAATGTATGATTTCGAAATGTTATGATTTTCAAAGTTTAATGATTTCAAGTATTTTGGTTTCGAAAGAGTTGTAACTTTGAAGTATTATGATTTTTGAAAGGTGAATATATGTTTGAAATGGAAATGATATCTTATTTACTTGGACATAGTTTTGAAATAAAAATGGTTTTGGTTTCCAAGTATAAACTATTTTGATTTGAATATAGTTTTGAAGTAAAAATGATTTTGGTTTCGAAGTACAAACTATTTTGATTTGAATATAGTTTTGAAGTAAAAATGTTTTGGTTTCGAAGTATAAACTATCTTGAAAGGAATATAGTTTTGAAATGAAATGATTTGATTTTGAAGTATAAACTGTTTTGAAATGATCACTGTATTATAATAACTATTTTGAAATTATCACTGTGTATGCGGTGGAGATTCCAGAATGAAGTAGGTTGGTGGCGAAGTTCTTGAGGTATATTACATGGACCCGACTCCCGTGAGTTGGCATAAGTTGGTAAAAAAGGAGCGATCTCGGGCCAAAAGTGGTAGCTCCTCTGGTCGGACACATTCCTTCGATACTATACTCTTACTTGTGGTTGATTTGATGGCCATTCTCCGATTTTGATATGGGAGTGTGTTCCAGGGTGGGCGTATGTGGCTGCTGCGTTACCACCAGCCCGTGTGCATAATTGGCATATCTACCCTGGCATTGCCTTGTGTGCCGTGTCACCTACCATACCGAGCCTTTACTATGAGTTTTTTTCTCCCGTAGCCCGTGTGGTATCCTCTGATAGTCTCCCGATCTGGAGATATCATGTTATTGGATGGACTACTATGACTATTATGTGTGAAGGGTGATATGGGTAAGCCCGGAACGCTATTTTAAAGTAAGTTTATTTTACTGTAGACATTATTATAATAGCGCAATATTACTATATAGTAAATAGTTTAACGGATCCTTAGAGGATGGGTGATCCCAAGCATCCTTTAAGTTACTGATGCATTTTGTTACTGTTCACTTGAGTTGATTTACAGTTCATAAGTATTTATGTCCTGACTCGAGTGTTTTGTGTTTTGCTTTACGCTCGAGTCAGATTGAGTGATTCAGCATTCAAGACTCGCCTTCGGATTTGGAGCTTTTCTTGATAATCCAGGCATATATTCTACTTCCAGTATTTCGTGATTTCAGTGATTTAATTCTGATTTGTACCTGATGTATCTTGTTACTCTTCTACTGTATTTTGTTTAACTCTGATGTATCTTATTTTTATATAGCAGCTTCATGAACTACTATCCCTTTTACTTCCGCTGCACTATTATTTACTCTATGTTTGGGATCTGTGACTATTTATTTACTATATATTCCGAGATTTGCTAAATTTTATTTACAACGCGGTATTTTGGGCAATTCAATTCCGACATGTGCGGATGCAAATGGTTGAAAATATCGGGTTGTTACAATCTGACAATTTCATTGCTGATCATCTGTTACCTCTTCCAAATGCACCATATTCTTTACCGATCAATGAGAACTTTCCTGATGAACAACTCTTTTCCATTTCCGTCGATCCATGATATGCCGATATAGCGAACTATTTAGTCACTAAGGAAACTCCTTCATTTTGGTCAAAACAAGATAAATATAAATTTATTTCCTAAATCAGGTACTTCTTTTGGGATGATCCATAATTGTTTAAGTATTGTTCCGACCAAATCATTGGACATTGCATCCCGGATTGTGAAATCAAGAGTGTCCTTTCGTTTTATTACGACCAAGCTTGTAGCGGTCACTTCAGTCCTAAGAAAACAACGAAAAATATGTTTCAATGTGGTTTTAACTGGCCTACACTTTTCAAAGATACATTTGAGTTTTGTAAAACTGATCATCGTCAAATGTTAGGAAAAATCTCTCGATGAAACCTAATGCCTTTGAACCCCTTTCTTATGATCAAAATCTTTGACGTTTGGGGTATTGACATTATGGGACCATTTCTCAATTCATTCGGAAATCTATATATTCTTCTTGCTATTGACTATGTCTCTAAATGGGTTGAAGCATTCTTTGTAAAACAAATGACCACAAAGCTGCTGTGAAATTTATAAAAGAAAACATCGTTTTAAAGTTTTCATCACCTCACACAATAATAAGCGACAACGAAACCCATTTCTGTAATCGTTCATTTGAAACTCTAATGAATAAATACACGATAACCCATAAGTTATCCACTGCTTATCATCCTCAAACATGTTGTCAAGTTGATGTTTCAAATCGTCAAATCAAGCAAATTATGGAGAAAAGTATGAATAAAAATAGAAAAGATTGGTCACAAAAATTGACAGATGCGCTTTGGGCTTATAGAACAGCATATAAAACCAATCTTGGGATGTCTTCTATTAAGCTTGTATATGGTAAAGTGTGGCATTTACCTATTGAATTTGATCATAAAGTGGCGTGGGCAATTAAGAACATAAACTTTGATCCTGAAAAAGCTGGTGAAAATAGGAAATTGTAACTCGATGAATTAGATGAGATTAGGAACGATGCGATGAAAATGAGAAAATGGACAAAGAATGAACAAGAGTTTTTCATGAAAAGTCAATTCTAAGAAAAACATTTTTGCCAAATCAAAAAGTTCTTTTGTATGACTCTCGACTTCATTTGTTCCCTGGAAAATTAAAATCAAGGGGGACATACGTCGTACGTACTATTTTTCCACACGGTGCCATCGAAATAGAAAACCATAGGGATGGATCGATTTTTTAAGTCAATGGCCTTTAAAACCTTGCTTGAAGTTGGCAAGTGATCGAGAGGGGGAGCTCATGATTCCTCATGAGCCACACTATGTCTAGTAAGAAAATTTAACCCTTTCTTGTAAATATGTACATATTTTTCCACGTTACACTCATTTTATATCATGCATTGACTATAGGAACACAATCAAAATTAAGTGTTGGGGGGAGTCTCATGTTCATCTTGATTTTTCGTGGTTTATTTTTTTGCATTTTCTTTCCAAAATACATAAAAAAATTCCAATTTTTTTTGCTTTTTTGGCATATTGAGTTACTTTTGAAGAAACACTATAGGATAAGTATATGTTTTTTGTTATTAAATTGAAAGTTTGAAGATTTACTTGTCTCAACAAAAATAAAAATAAAAATTTGATCATAAGTAATTATGGTTTAACTAGTATATGAGATTCATAGGTGATAATTATGAAGTATATCCTAATTGTAATCTTTGTTTAAAAGGGTGGTTGATTTAAAGTAAAGGCAATGATATTTTTGATCTTCTAAGTTAAGTGGTGCTAAGATGATTCTGCATAACTCTCTCTTTTTAAAAAATTAAAAAAATAAGAAACACCTAGAGTCATCTGTTCACACGTAAGTGCGTACACTCGCCATGCTCTATACCCTTCTCACGTAAGCCCGTAAGATTGCGCATGATTGGTATATCTGGCCTCAGTTTATCTGAGTTAGGTATATGTAAATAAAATTTAAATAATAATAATAAACACCTAAAGTCATGTGTTCATACGCAAGTGTGTATACTCACCACGCTCTGTACTCTTCTCACGTAAGCCCAAAAGGCAGTGCATGATCGGTATATCTAACCTCGATTTATCTAAATTTGGTGTGTAAATAATAATAATGTTAATATTTTTCAAAATAGAGAGAGCAAGCAGTTGAAATCCAAGCATTATTTTCACTTATCTGATTCGACTTGTTATTCAATAGAAATAAAAATACCACTTTGCAAAACTTTGGTAATCAACTAAAGGATTCATTTCATAGTCGCTCTATGTTATCAACTGAAACAACTAGCCAAACTAGAGTATAACTTTGATGATAACTTAATTTTTGTTAAAGTTTTGATGAATAAAAGGACTAAAATCTCTTGATAATGACAAAAATTTATATTTAACTTACTCTATAAATTTAAAAGTAAATTCTTCATTTGTAAATATATTTGAAAATTTGCATTAGAATTTGCATATTGCATTTGGATTTTGTGGGTAGTGTCCGCTAAAAACCCTCATGAGATAACACTCGTCCTACCAGGGATACCTAGATTTTTAACGGCTTGTTACATACGCTCAATGCAATCATGTTTCCTATGAAAACAGATTTATCCTAGTTTTAGTTTATTCAAGGATGAATAAAAAGATAAGTATATGGGTATTTGATGTGCATGCAAAAGTGTATTTACTTCCACATTTATTCTTCTTTTAATTAAATAAATGAGCATATTAGGGTATTTTACACGTTTAAACCAAAATTTAAATTGTTTTCAAATCACCATTCATTTACTTCATTTGGAGGCAAAATGGTAATTTTGTGTATGATTTAATTTTGAGAAAATTTATTTGCACATTTCTATTTTATTTGTAGGAACTGAAGTGCAATTATGAAGAGGATCCATGGATGTATGCATGCACACATGTTGAAGGCAAATGGAAAATGGAAATAAAAGAATTCATGCAACACGCAGGAGCCCACATACCCACTAACATATGGTCTATAATTAAAAGTACATTCACATGTTAATGGAGGCTTAAAGACATTTTAGTGGGGATTAATTATTTTCGTAATGATTACTTGGAGATTACACTTCCTCAAGGGCATTTTAGGTAGTCTCCTAAAATATGAAGTAGGGTTTTAAGCATGTATAAATACCCCTTATGTTTCATGTAATCATCTTCTTCTTTTATGCAATATTGTAGCCATAAATCAATGATAAATAAAATGTTTATTTAATGGCGTCTTACCCTTGCTCTTTTCCTTACTGCATTTTTATTTCGTGCTTACTTTTATTGCTCTTTTATTATATGCTCTCTTATTTACTTTGTGCTCCTTTTATTTCATGTTAGCAGCATAGATTTTATTATTGTAATTAGTTTAATTTTATTTCATGCAAGTAGTTAGCTCTCTTTTCTTGTAATTAGCTCTCGTTTTCCTTTTTTATATTGAAACATTTTATATTAACATGTTTTCAAATATAAGAAGCTAAACTCCTTCAATTTAGGGGTAATGAAGCTCTCATGAAACATATTAAATTAACGTAATGATTTCATTTATGATATCTCATTTGTGCTTAATGGAAACTTCGAATGTTGGTGGTTTATATCCCTTTTTTTGTGAATTTGATAGTCTATGTTGACATCTCAAATAGGCTATGCTTATTCCATTGTAAACATAAACTATTTGATCATTTGCCTACGTGATTTTGGTAATGAAAGTCAAACTAGAATCAAAATTTGCTGATTTATGTTACTAATTCATAGTAAATAGATCATGCTTAAAATAGATTTTATTTTTTTGGTTCATGTCATTTTCATGAGAGTTGATAAGTTGGTTTGAATGGCGTGTTAGAGTTTGTTGGTTTGAGTTGTGCTAATTAATAGCACAAATAAATCATACTTATAATAAATACATCAATCTTTTCTACATAATATTTTAATGAGAGATTGTAAATGAATTTTATGTTGATTTATATGAATGATTGAAAGTGGATTTTCCTCTAAATTGCTCCCTAATATTATAGTTTTATTCACTTTTGCTCTAGCTTATTTCTGAAAGTGTGCGTGCAGTACTAAGGATCGTGTAATATAATATCTAAATGCGGAAACTAATAATAGCAGTAAAATAAAAATTAAAGTAAGCACACCAGGAATTTTTATACTGGTTCGAACTTCCCGTTCTACATCCAGTCCCAGAATATCCTCTGGATTTAGACTAAACCCTTCACTTAACCCGAAGGAATAGGTATATCACACCTGAGCAGCCGAACAGGAATTTTTCCGCCTCAACAGCTGTTTGCCCATTTTCTCTAAGTCGTACGAATTAGTTGATTTTATGTTGTTTTTAGTGATTTGGGTGATTTATGCAAATATATAAAAAGCAGGGACTAAACTGTAAAAGACACGCAGATTTATAGTGGTTCGGCTAGAATGTGCCTATGTCCACTTTATATGTTATTCTCCTTTTCTCTTCGGAATACAAGTACAAAGCTTTTATTACAAGAGTATGAAAGTTGTTTGAAAGTTCTATCTGTGCTTGAGCTCTCAAACTTGTCTGCCATTGTTGTACCCCTGCCCATCTATTTATAGAGTGAGGCTGAGGGTAGGGGCTTGGATTTATATAGCTGCTGGTGGGCCTGGGCTGAAGCAATCTGGCCTGGCAACGTTGGTTCGGCAATGCCTTCTAGGTCTTGATTCGGTGATGAGTGGATGGTCCGGTCCGGTGAGACTTTGGACCGGTGATAATGCCTTCCTCTCCTGGTTCGGTGGTAGGTGGATGGTCCGGCCCGGTGAGACTTTGGACCGGTGATAATGCCTTCCTCTCCTGGTTCGGTGGTAGGTGGATGGTCCGGCCCGGTGAGACTTTGGACCGGTGATAATGCCTTCTTCTCTTGGTTCGGTAGAGGTTGGTCTTGTGAGTTGGTTCGGTAGCACGGGGAAGGAGATGGTTCGGTAGCACGGGGAAGGAGATGGTTTGGTAGTGGCCTTGGATCGGTGGTGAGAATTCGTCCAACATTTGCCCCCCGAAGTGGGGCACATGCCTGCATGTGTCGCGCTTTGTTTTCTTGCAGTTGGGATAGCTTTATTCGGTTCCAAGTGCCGAACCATCCGGTCCGGTTATCCTGCGCTCTCCTATAAGTAGGGGCATCATACCACTCTTATCCCTTTACCGTTTGAGATAGCCGAATCTAACTTGTTTGTTTGAAACAGCCGGATCGATCAAGTACCGAACCGATCCTCACTGCCGACCTAGGTGAGTTTTCTTCTGCCGAATGAACTTGTGCTTGAATTGCCGAATGAGGACGGGGAAGTATGGTTGCCGAGTGAACCTTGAGTTGGAACCACCGAACGAATTTTGGGAGTGTGAGTTCCGAATGGGGTCTCCGACTCGTACCGCCGAATGAAATCTGGTGTTTTGAATTATGGGTGAAGTTCCAGGCTGCACGTACTTGCTTGCTTATGTCTCTATATTCCTTGTTTTTAACAGTATGTTTTTCTGGTATCGCAGATAATGTCTCACAAAGTGGAAACTCGATCAGAAAAGAGAAAATCTACGGACAGAAGAGAGTCCCTTGTGGTGCTCCCAGCCCAGCTAGGACCGGAACGACAGGGAACCACCCCGAGATCACTAGTGGACGGATATGGTCCTCAAGAGCTTCTGAACTCTCCTCCAGATTGCTTTCCTAGCTCTCTCAAAGAAGAGCAGCTTGATGTTATCACCCGCTCCTTTGGGATTGATAGAGCACGCATGTTGTTGCCAAAGAAGGGGGTCATGCCATATAATCCCCCTGAAGTTTACTTCGCTTATAGTAGGTACCACTGCATGTGTGGGGCCATTCATCCAATTAATGCCTAGATAGTTAGCTTTGTCACTTATTTGAAGGTGACCCCTTTCCATCTCCAGCCCAACTCCTACGCTATCTTGGTGTGCCTATTCGTGATTTTCCAGAGAAAATACGGGCGCCCCCCTTCCAACCGAGAGATTCGGTACCTATATAACTTGAGTGGTTACAAGAAGGGGTCTCTATACATCAGCTTGGAATCGGCCGTGTCCTTCAAGCCGGTCATGGACTTGTATTCAAAGTTCACCATGTTTAAGAAGGAATGGTTCTTCATCCAGGATGACTCCATTTCTATCCACCGCTTCACCTCTGCCTGTAAGTTGAAGCTTATTTATAATTTTCGTTCTGACTGAAATGCTTCTTCTCATGTGTTTTTATTTCCTGCTAGCGACAGGTGGTTTGCGGTCATGGAGAACGATCACCTGGTTCAGATGGCCGCGGAGATACAAGCCATTTCGGGAAGGGATAGGTCAGCTTCTTACCTGATCAAGAATGCCACTCTCCTGGGACACAACTTGATTCTACCACATCAGTCTGTGGTCAAGCAGAGGGATACGGCTGAGGAAAGGGCTGCTAAATCTAAAGGAGGGGCCATGACAAAGAGCAGCAAGAGGAAACCCTTCTCGATACCTCCAGTCGTCGGGGGGAAGAAGCACAAGAAAACTGATGGACCCTCTCCCAGCACGTGCCCAGATGTTCCGGAGGAGGAAAGTGGAGAGGAGGAAAGAGGCGAGGAGGAGAGCGGAGGTGATGGAGAAGGTGATGGTGGCAATGGTGGCGAAGGACAAAGTGGTAATGGCGTTGGTGCCTTGACCTCCGGGCAAGCAGGTGAGATTCAAGAGTGGACGGATGATGCTTTCCGCCAAGCTTTTGAGGGGTTGGAAGAAGGGTCGGCCTTGGTGGAGAAACCGAAGAAAACTCATAAGGCCGGGACTGGTGCCGGTTCATCTTCTCAGGGTATTCCGGCTAAGGAGACTCCGGTGATTCAAGGTGAATTTTTGACTTCTGTAGACTCCCTTTATGATAAGGACTTAGGAATATTTTATGGCCAGCTCCCGTCCTGGAATGAGATTCAGGACTTATTGCAGTATCCCATTCCCCTCAGGGTTTGTAAAATAAATGCGTCTTTCTACTCCTTTTAACTTAACATATTTCTTGAATTATGGATTAGTGTATGCTCGTAACACTTGTTCTTTATTCCAGGGGCAGGCGAGGTGGCCAAGACATCAGATGTTCGACACCGCCTCGAACAATACAAGCTACTCAGAGCCTCTGCTAGACCGAAGCCTCCTACTAGCCGCCCGGGGATGTAGTCGGCTATCGTCCTCTTCTCGGGATTATTGAAGAAGATATCCAAAGGAAGAAGAGGAGTCGCACCTTGTTCGAATCTCCATCTCGTCCTCAGCCTCCAACTCAGCCGCTTCAGGATATTACGGAGGAGACTACTGATTTTGTACCCTCTCCGCATCCATCTGAGAATCCTACCGTTACTCCGATAGATCGTCCCAGCTTGGCTCGCAACCCATTCGCGGGTCATCCGGACCTGGACCCGAATCTCCATGATATTTCCTTTGATGAGGTTACCGGTGAGCACCTCCTACCCCGCAATCCTATGGTAAGGGTGCTTGATGAGGCTAAGTCTTTGAATCTCGACTTGTTGACCACTCGGATTGTGACTATGGGGGATGAGGCCAAGGCAAACATCGATCGGGTGGCTGAGGAGACCAGGAAGCTGATGGCGCATCATGCCCGACTGGTCAAGGCTGGAGAGGAAATCGGAAGTGCTAACATTCGGTTGCGGCTAATGGTTCCCGATCAGGCCAAACAGCTTGCCGATCAGGCCATTCAGATCTCCCAGCATGAGGCGGCCTCCAGACGACTAAAGAAAACCATGGAAGAGGCTAGCAAGGCAGAATTGCGAAAGATGGAGGCTGCTTGCAAGAAACGAATTGACATGGCCATTGCAACGGTGGATGAGGTTCGGAGAGTGGATCTCGAGCAGGTGGAGGAGTTTTCTGGAAGGCTCGAAGCCGCAGGGCTTGTTCAGGCCAAGCTAAAGGAGGAGATGGAGGCGATGAGGAGATCCCTTCAAGCTGACTGCTCGCGATACCGATTGGAGAGGGATGCTGCCGTCGTAAAGTTGTCGGTTTCTGAGGTCCGTATGAGTGAGTTTGAGGAGAACAAGGGGATGATGGATGATATGCTGCAGGACATGTATTTTCGTACTTGGAAGCAGGGCAACCTATCCTGGATGGACGATTACCCTCGGGTCATGGCTAGGATATATCTCCGGGATTTGGAGGAGGCCAAGGCTGATGCGGATAAAGAGGGTGGCATGGCCTTCAGAATGGATGTGGTTACCGCTCAGCTCACCAAGGAGGAGAAGGTGGCGGTGAAGGAGGGCATGCGGCTGCTTACCGCCGAGGAAGTGGGTGTGCAGTTGGAGGATGATGATCAGGGAGCAGACGCTGGTAAGTCTTCCCTTTTAATATTTTCTTAACTTGATTGCTTATCGTTTGTCTAATAGATTCTTCTCCTGAATTGGACAGGTGGGACCTCTGGTCAGCATGCTGGGAGTTCTGATCCTGCGGTCAAGTAGATCTTGAGGGGTTGGAAGGATAGAGATGAAGTTCTGATGCTGCCGACTATTTTGACTTGATCCGGGCATTTTTGGTTTTACTTGACATTCCTGTACATACTAGTTCCAAAACATTAATGTACTTTCAGGTTGTAATTATGTCATTGCAACGAACGACTTTATTTTTAACATGTAATTTTATAACATAAGCTGATTCTGTCATATTAGAATGCTGTCATTATTTTGATGTATTGCATAAGAAATATAGCTGTGCATGTGCTAGTGATTCAATTGTGTTTGATGTCGAGTTCTTGCTTAAAGTATAATTTCATGTCTTGCAATGTTAATGTGATGTGTCAATACATCAGAGCTACGTATTTGTATACAAGAGAAGAGAGTACTGCCCTTTCAATTTTTAGTTGTAGATGGAAGCTTTGAATGCCTTGTGTGATCGAGTACGGAACGTAGTTGAGTGATCCGTCATCTAGCTGTGAGTTCCTGCTCCCATTAGCGAGTGCCTCCTACTTGGTGTCCTGTACTTTAAGGGTTGTTATAGAAGATAGGAGGAAAGTTTTTAAATAGAATGGAAATATAAGAAATAGTAAAACTTCCAATCACGGAAGGCTTTTGATGTGCTTAAGTTCATGGCAAACGGGTTTTGTAGTCACTTTGCCTAGTTGTGGGTCTTGGAGACATTTGTCACCCATCTTACGCCTCCGCGGGGAGTTTTCTTTTTTACCACAGCTGTACTTAAGACACATCGGAGCCGAGATCACGCACAGTAACTACCCAGGCCATTATGGCCCGTAATCGTGGGTATTATTCGATTTACTGTGTCCAGCTAGCGCGGGTGCCGATCGTCAACTGTGAACTGCCCCTGGCTGGCCACACCTTATGTTGGGGCTTATAATCGGTTCACGGTTGCCGGCGAGCCGAACGCCGTAATGAGCTGCCTCGGGCTATAGTCGGCCTTCTCGGTGGCTTATAATCGGCTCATTACAGTTGGCTTTGAGGGCCGTCGCGAGCAATGAGTTAACCCGCAGCAGAGGGATGCTGGAGCAAAAGTGTCTCATTGGCGAGGGCATAGATTCATATAGTACCTGTTAGGTCTTGTTCAGGTGAGGTTGTGCCGTGAAGTGTCCAGAATGGAAATGCCGTTACACAGGATTTTGTTCAATAGAAAAGGATAAATCTTAACAAGCAGCCAAGATATAAAGGAACAAGTTAAAAAAGAGACAAGATTTTTAGAGTGGTTCGGCACGAAAATGCCTACGTCCACTGATTCTCTTTATTAATTCACTTCATATGGGAAGTACAAGTTAAGAAAAGTATCGACGAAGGTGTTGAATGTTCCATGCCCTCTGGAACGCCTCTCCGTCCACTGTTGACAAAATATAAGCTTCGTTTTGGAGATCTTTATGAATTACATAGGGTCCGTCCCAGATTGGATCTAGCACTCCAGGGCGTGGAAAGATCCGTTTGAGGATAAGATCTCCTTCTTGTAAGCTGCGGTGTTTGACTTTGGAGTTGTATTGTGCTGCCACTTTTTTCTTGTGAGCTGCCGCTTTGAGTGCTGCATCGTTTCTTCTTTCTTCAATTAGATCCAAAGACATGTGGAGGAGTTCTTCGTTCTCTTCTGGGTTGTAGTGGATCCTATGGTGGGAAGGCACTATAGTTTCAACTGGGAGCATGGCCTCCGATCCGTATGCCAAAGAGAAAGGAGTATGCCCTGTTGATGTTCTGTAAGATGTGCGGTAGGCCCAAAGTGCCATAGGAAATTCATCCACCCAAGCGCCTTTTGATTTTTCAAGTTTCTTCTTGATTAGTGTTTTGAGAATTTTGTTGACAGCTTCAACGTGTCCGTTTGCTTGGGGATAAGCTACAGATGAGAAGCTTTTGTGAATTCCGTGCTCTTGGCACCAGTTGGTGAATTCCTCGCTGTCAAATTGAAGTCCATTGTCCGATATGATTCTGAGTGGAACCCCGTACCTGCATAAAACATTTTTGATCAAGAAGTTAATAACTTTTGTCGAAGATATTTTATTTATAGGTTCCGCTTCCACCCATTTGGTGAAATAGTCGACTGCCACTATTGCATATTTGGCTCCGCCTCGGCCCATTGGCAGTTCGCCAATCAAGTCAATTCCCCATATTGCAAAGGGCCAAGGGCTGGTCATCTGAGTAATCTCATTGGTTGGTAGCCGAGGGATCTTAGCAAATTTCTGACATCTGTCGCATTTTTTGACGAAGTCCAAGGCGTCTTTGTTTAAGGTGGGCCAGAAATATCCATATCGGAGTATTTTCTTTGCTAGAGTCTGCCCTCCAGTGTGGTCTCCGCAACTTCCTTGATGGATGTTGGATAAGATTTCCTTGGCTTCCCTTCCAGCGACACACCTTAATAATGGGTTGGAGAAGCCGCGCCGATAGAGGATGCCTTCTTGTATTGTGTAGCGGGAAGCACTTCTCAATATTTTCCTGACTTCGTTACGCTCATTGGGTAGTGTGCCATCTTGCAAGTATTTCCGGATAGGAGTCATCCAAGTTTCTTCTTCGATTGCAGCTATCAGATCCTCTTGTTCGAAACTTGGGGCTAGTTGTTTTGAGATGGCTACTGTCCCAGAAATGGTGTTGTTCTTCATGCTAGCTTGCTTTGCCAGTTCGTCGGCCTCTCGGTTCTCCTCTCGAGGAATGTGTTTGATTAAATAGTGGTCCAACTGATCGAGTAGCAGCTTGGTTTTCTTTAGATATGCTGTGATCTGTTCCCCTCGAGTCTGGAACTCTCCTAGTATTTGATTTATAATAAGTTGAGAATCACTACGGATACATAAAGAACCGACTCCAATCTCTAGGGCAAGTTCTAATCCGGCTATCACTACTTCATATTCTGCATCGTTGTTGGTCGCAGCAAATTCTAACTTAAGGGCATAGTGCAGTTTCCTTCCCCTGGGGGTGATTATCACAATACATGCCCCCGAGCCTTGTTCGTTTGATGCTCCATCTGCAAAGAGATTCCACTTGATATCTTTTGTTATTTCAGATCGATCTTTACCTTCGTTGGTAGTGAATTCGGCAATGAAATCGGCCATGGCTTGTCCCTTGATGGCGGTGCGAGGATGGTAGGTGATATCATATTGACTCAGTTCAATGCACCATTTAAGTAGTCGCCCAGAAGCGTCGGGGCGATGGGGTACCTGCCTTAGTGGTTGATCCGTTAAAACTCTGATGGAATGAGATTGGGAATAGTGTCGCAGTTTCCATGACGTGATTAGCAAACAGTATGCTAGCTTTTCAAGTTTAGGGTATCTGGCTTCTGCCCCTGTAAATCTCTTGGTTACAAAGTATACGGGCCGCTGCGCGCGGTTGTCTTCTCTCACCAAAGCGGCGCTTAAAGCATGGGACGATACAGCAAGGTATAGGTATAGTTCTTCGCCTTCATTTGGAGTTGAGAGTACTGGTGGTCTCTGAAGGTGTTCAATTAGGTTAAGGAAGGCTGTCGAGCATTCATCAGTCCATTCGAACTTTCCTTTGTCTTTCTTTTGAGCTTCAAAGAAAGGGATGCATTTGTCGGTTGCTTTAGAGATGAACCTGCTTAGGGCGGCCACTTTCCCGTTTAGGATTTGCATCTTTCTTCGAGTGGATGGTATCTTGATATCTTGCAAAGCCCGGACTTGTTCGGGGTTTGCTTCAATCCCCTTGGCATGGACGATGAATCCCAAGAACTTTCCCAACGATACTCCGAAGGAGCACTTTAGAGGATTCAGCTTCATTCCATATTGGCGAAATACTTGAAACATCTCGTCCATGTGGTTTATATGATCGTTGGCTTTCCTTGATTTTACCAGCATGTCATCCACATAAACTTCCATAGTTCGTCCTATTAGTTCCGCAAACATCTTGTTGACGAGGTGCTGATAAGTAGCTCCGGCGTTTTTAAGTCCAAAAGGCATTACTCTGTAGCAGTACAATCCCCGGTCAGTGATGAAACTAGTGTGGTCTTGATCGGGGGAGTGCATAGGGATCTGGTTATATCCTGAGTATGCGTCCATAAAGGATAAGAGTTCGTGTCCGGCTGTGCTGTCCACGAGTTGATCGATTCGGGGGAGCGGGAAGCAGTCCTTCGGGCAAGCGTCATTTAAGTTGGAGAAGTCGATGGATATTCACCACTTCCCATTAGCCTTCTTTACCAGTACCGGGTTGGCGATCCATTCTGGGTAGATGGCTTCTCGTATGAAGTTATTGGCAAGTAGATTCTTTACTTCTTCCTCGAGGGCTGCTGATCGTTCTGCCCCCATGCTTCTCTTTTTCTGCTTTACTAGCACCTTGGTGGGATCAATGCTCAGTACGTGGCATGCTACGTCTGGGGATATTCCTGTCATGTCGGCGTGTGTCCATGCAAATACATCCATGTTGTGGCGAAGAAAATCGATGAGTTGATCCTTCAATTCCGCTCTTAACTGAGACCCGACTCTCAGCAGTCTACTTGGGTCGTGTTTGTCTACAGATACAAATTCCATAGCCTCTGCAGGCTCAGTGGTGGCCTCCTCCTCCTTGTCCCTGAGGTCTAATTCGTTGAAAGGATCGCTGGTATACCGAAGAGGAAGGGCTTTCTTTAATTTCTATGCTTCCGAGTTTTTCTTGTAGAGAGAAGTCTCTGCATCCTTCCCTTTATCCTTCCTGCGGTTATTGCGAAGTTCAGTCACATAGCAAAATCGAGCGGCGTCTTGGACTGCGACCGCTGCGGCGTTGAATCGGGTTAGATATTGTTGCACTGTCTCTCCGGGTTTCTCTTTGATATTAGATAGGGAGTAAGCGTCCTTGGGTTGTTTCACATGAATGCGGAACTGGCTGATGAACTTTTCTTTCAACATTTCCCATGAGCTGATGGACCCTTGGGGTAGATGGCAGAACCAGGAGGTAGCTAGATATGCCAAGAATAGTGGGAAGCATTTACACAACACTCCCTCTGTTGCTCCGCTCATGAGCATATGCTGTGTGTATCTCTGTAAGTGTACGACGGGGTCAGTGGTTCCCTTGTAAGGTTCCATTGTTGGCATTTTCCATTCTCGGGGGGTGATGGCGATTTCGATATTGCGGGTGAAGGGGCTGGTTACCCTAGCGCCTATCCCTCGATCTCTTTGGTCCCATCGGATGCACTCTCTGAACAATCGCGCCATCCTTTCATCAGAACTTGGAGCGGATAGAAATGAGTTTGGTTCTTCCCTGGGGGATTGATTCCGTCCAGATGACCTGTAAGGATGGTATCGTCTATCACTTCTAACATTCTCCAATGGCTGCCTCTGGTCTTCCGGGGGCATGCTGGGGCCAGCCACAGTTGGCCCTTGCCTTGATCTTCCCTTGCTGGGTTCTGTTCTCAGCACTTCCTCGGGTCCGACTTCGGGCTGGACTCTAGCTCGGCCCTGCCTATTGGTGTTTCCATGGTTAGATAGCATGACAGGCTCAGCTACATCCGACCCCTGCCTGGTACCTCTCCCGTTGGGTTCGGTTCCAAGTGTTTCCTCGGGTCGGAATTCGGGCTGAGTCCGGGCTCGGCTCCTACCATTGTTGTTTCTGTTGTTAGCTTCTTTGAAAAAGAAATACCTTTGTCTTCTCCCAGATCCTCCAGACCGGGACTCGCCCCATGATTCAGTGTTGCGGTTAGATTCTTCAGCATCCTCTAAGCGTGACATGAGTTGGTCCATCAAGGCTTTTTGTTGAGATGCGAAGCGGTTAGTTACTTCAGCCACAACCCTGTCCAGATCCGTCCTTGTAATTGGTTGTTCCATAGCAGGGGTTATCGGATTTGCCTGATTTCCATTTGTTGTTGGAACCGGACGATTGTCTTGATCTCTGATCACTGGATCTGGGATACTTCTAGTTGCGATGTTCTTTCCTTTGTTAGCATCTTTCTTCCGTCCGGGAGGCATGTTTTCCAAGCAATGAACGATGCTGATAGGAAAAGGGTTAAGTGGGAGAAGCTGAAGCTTCGAGCTCCTTTCTCAGTGAAAGCACCAAAAATGTTTGCACAAAAAATGGGCAAACACCTCCAAGTCGTACGAATTAGTTGATTTTATGTTGTTTTTAGTGATTTGGGTGATTTATGCAAATATATAAAAAGCAGGGACTAAACTGTAAAAGACATGCAGATTTATAGTGGTTCGGCCAGAATGTGCCTACGTCCACTTTATATGTTATTCTCCTTTTCTCTTCGGAATACAAGTACAGAGCTTTTATTACAAGAGTATGAAAGTTGTTTGAAAGTTCTATCCGTGCTTGAGCTCTCAAACTTATCTGCCATTGTTGTACCCCTGCCCATCTATTTATAGAGTGAGGCTGAGGGTAGGGGTCTTGGATTTATATAGCTGCTGGTGGGCCTGGGCTGAAGCAATCTGGCCTGGCAACGTTGGTTCGACAATGCCTTCTAGGTCTTGATTCGGTGATGAGTGGATGGTCCGGTCCGGTGAGACTTTGGACCGGTGATAATGCCTTCCTCTCCTGGTTCGGTGGTAGGTGGATGGTCCGGCCCGGTGAGACTTTGGACCGGTGATAATGCCTTCCTCTCCTGGTTCGGTGGTAGGTGGATGGTCCGGCCCGGTGAGACTTTGGACCGGTGATAATGCCTTCTTCTCTTGGTTCGGTAGAGGCTGGTCTTGTGAGTTGGTTCGGTAGCACGGGGAAGGAGATGGTTCAGTGGTGGCTTTGGATCGGTGGTGAGAATTCGTCCAACAACAGCTGAAGTGGACTTCAACTTAATACAAATAATTTGTTGACGAGTGTGTTCTGAATAACACAGATTGTCTTTTGATAGTACAATTTCCTATAATCAAATCCTCAAGAGTATGTAGTGTATGTGAAGATTTTAAAGGAAGATAATCTCGTAGAATCGAAGTATATAGATTAATTCAGAGATTCTAGAGATATTGAATGAGAATGAATGATTTTATTTGCAGAAATAAATCGAGAATAGATTGCAGAATTATAAACCAGAATCGGTGATTGTAGAAGTGATTTGAACATGTTTATATAGTTGTAGAATAGTTATAATCTTTCATGAAGAGTTTCAATCAAAAGTTGTGTCCGTATCTCTTGGATTGAGAGACATTCCTCTTCATGATCAATGACAACTCTTCAGGAAAACTAGCCGTTATGTTCAGGTCGGTCGACCTAAAAAACTGGTCGGTCAGCTGAGTTTTAAAAACATATACAAAATAATGTATATCTGTGCACTTGACACAGGGTCGGTCGACCGAGGTTTCTGGTCGGTCAGCCGACCTGTTGTCAAGTGCACAATATACACTAATTTATGTATAATCTTAATATAAATCAATTTGTTTATGTGTGTGGCTACTTGAGGAATGATTTTAACAATATTCTAAGACTCAATACATTAAAATATTCATACTAATCTCTGTATTGTAGTCTTGTCTTCTTTGTAGTGCATAATATACATTTATTCTCTTTTTGTCGCTTTCGTATAGTATTCTCGTCTTATGATCTCTGAAGCTTGTGTCATGAATCAAAACTCATGAATCAACAATTTCTACAATTTTATAACTAAAAACAAACTTCAAAACTTTGGGCTAATTTGATTAAGTGTTGTTAAAATTTAATTCTTCCCCTACGGATCGACTCATACTCGCATACATGCTACGATTATATGCCGCGCGCTTATGGTTTCTATAACAATTATATTTTTGACGATAGTTTTCTAAATGATGGAAATTTATGTCGTCTAACACCAGCCCACGGTGGAAGTTATGGGTGAAATTCAAATCTTTTTACCATATTGGATCTTTATTAGGCCTATGAAGTCTAATTTATTTAACATCAAATTTCTTTTTAAAAAAATCTTTATTTCATTTAAATTTGTAAAATGATTTTGTATAATTTAATTTATGTTATATTATTATATTCGTATGTTTATCACACACACATATATGGATATGTAACATATCAACCCATGTAAGGTACAACAAGCCCCTATATAATTGTTGGGATTTACACCGTAACAGACACATTAGCTAATCTAATGTGGAAATATGCTGTCTAAATGTATGTTAATGTACTTTCTTTATATATATACATTACAAATATATGTATTTATAAACTAAAATATATTTTTTAAGTAATTTTTTTTTATGTGTGTGTGTTTTTGTAAACATAATTATGAAATATTAACATTATATGTGTGTGTATGTGTGTATATATTTATAACTGTGTGAATATATTTAAATCGATTACAAAAAATTAAAAAAAAAATTAAATTCGAAAATAATACATATAATACATACATACATACATATATATATATATATATATATTATTTACATACTTAAATATAAATGTATAATAATATATATTATAAATATAGATTAATACATATAATATACACAAATATATATTTAATAAAAATGTATTTACCTGGTCTTGTGCATGGCTCAGAAATATATTTTTCCAAATTTGAAATTATGTTTTATTAATTTCGGTATGTTAAAATATAAATAAAAAATATTTTCAGAACATAATTTTGAAATTTAAATTTCCAGTAAAATTCTAAGTGATATTTTGTACTTTGAATATTTATTACATAATTTTATACTTTAGAAATAATTTTAAAACTAATTACTAATTTATGGCTTTTATTTAAAATATTTTTAAATAATAAATTTTTTCTTAATTTTTTCGTCGAGCATGTATTTTGTGTTAATCTAATTTTATAAAATATTAAACATAATTATTATAGTATATATATATTGATATAATTAATTTACGTGACTAAATGTTTTAAATAATATATATATATTTTTATTACTATTGAATATAATATATTTATAATACTTTATATATGAAATTTATATAACCATATTTGTATAAAGTATGATATAATAATTAACGTATAAACAATACGTATATAAATATATATTTATATACTATATATTTAATAAAAATTAAACAAATGGTTTTTTTATTGTTGAGTTGTACCGTTGTAGGTATGTATAAAAATATTAATATGCAATTATACACACACATACAACCAATCTAATTGTGACAATATATTTGTATATCAGAATGGTAGCCTAAGTAATAATAAAATATAATGTTAACATTATATCTAAGCATTAATAATAATATATTGGTTAGTGACGTACCTTACTTCCAATGCCTTAAAGTAAACCTTGAAATGATGATATATGCTCCTTGAACTAATTTCCAATCCAGTAAAGCGTTGATTCTTGAATCGATGACCATCGATTGTCAAAGAGAATAGTACTTACATGATTTGAACTTGATATGATAAAGAATGATGGACATAGGGTTCACCTAGCAATAGCTGAAGAAGGAGGCTTCAAAAGTCATCAAATAAAGTCAGTAGAGATCTTTATATAAAGGAAGAGAAAAGTTCGAATCTGATCTTCACTCATTCTTCTTGCATCTTAGCCGTCTAAATCAAAGCCTCTCTAGCCCATCATTTAGCCACATATCATATAGACGAAGTAGTATATATATTCTCCCCCTGAATATATGGCGACTTTTCTGTCTTTTCTGCAAAAAAAATTAGCTTTCATATATTTCTCCCCTTTTGTCATCGACAAAAAGGAATACTTATTGGATGTATAAAAAATATGGAACATGTAACACAACATAAGAAAACATCGAGTTTTAAATAGTACATACTCAAAGAAAATATGAATATTAATGATGTTCACTTAGTACACAATATCTAAAAAAACAGAATACTAGAAACTATAAGATAGCAAGTTGTAAAACAACATGATCACTCCTCATCATCATCGGAATCCCAAAATTCTGGACGGATATTTTCTTCCGGAGGAGCATGTTCCTTACCATGTCTTTGAGCGGTAGAAGTGTGAGTTCCTGATGTACCAGAGCTTGTATTCTCCGAAGTGGAAAAAGAGAAGTTTGACGCTGGCCTTTTTCCGGGAGCAACATAAGAGGCACCGGCTTCGGAAGTACATGACAAAGCATCCCATAAATTCAAGAAGAAACCCTTGATTTCCTTGAAACGACCATTAATTTTTCGTAGCCGGGCATCCAAGGCTAGTTGATTTTGAGCCAAAATATCAATGGCCGCCTCTGTACTAATTCCGGGAGTTGGTCTTTGAATTGAATGTTGGCGTGTTAGACGTTCCGTAGCATGAGTTGATGGTTGAGGTGTAGAAAAGCTATGGCGTAGTTGTTCTCGAGGAGTAGTACTCCATTGGTTAAATGGTATAAATCTAGGAGGTGCATCGGGCAACTTCATTAGTTTTATGGTCCTTGAATCAAAAGTACGAACTTTGGAGGTTTCAGATTCCGGAGCATGCGGGACGAAGGTATTGATCAATCTCATTATGTATTCTCCATAATAAATATGAAGCATTTTGCCTTGATTAAATGAGAGAAACTCATCCATGAGTAATTGTGCCCAACTGACGTGTGTATTCGAACATATAGCATATAGAGCTTTAAATTTTTAAGGATATACTAAGTGGTAGGAGCCGCCTCTTGGTATAATGGATTTCATCATGAAACGATGAAAAAGTCTAGCTCTAGGTCTAAGTGATGATGTTTGTCTAAAATCCGTAGCATCATCTTCGAAAAATAAATGGCTTATGTGGTCACGACTTGATATATTACAATCTACATCGTGTAATGAGATTCCACCCGGTCTAGCACCTAAAATGTGGTTAATTCAATCAATGGAAAGAAAAATTGAGGTGCCACATACCGATGTCCAAACACAATTTTCAGTGTTTCTAGGAGGGTTGACAAGATTTAGGTTAGCAAGGAACAATTTGACCATAATGTGGTTAATCTTCAAATTATTCTTTCTATGGTCTAGAAAAGTATCTAGCCCACTTTTAATTGCAGCATTTTCAATACGGTAGGCAGCGAAATCAGGATAACTTACAAATGATTCTTCAAAGATTTTGGCATCTTGAAGTTGTATCCATCTTTGAAGTGCTACGTCATTGACAAGCCATGAGGCGATTTGAGTATCTACGTGAGTTGATGAAGATGAGCCACCGGTAATCTTTGATTTCTTCTTTGGAGCCATTGTTTTTTGAAGTAAAAATAGAAATTTGAGAAAACTTTTAATGGAGGCTAGGGCAAAAACCGAAATTGGAAAAGCAAGAGTGAAGAGATTGGTTGAAAAGGTGAAAGGATGGGTTACTAATATGAGGTAAAAAGGGAAAGTAACCAGCTGTCTACACGTTCAGTCGGCCAAAAATACTGGGTCGGGCGACCGACTTTGTTAACAGAGAGTTGCTGAAACTCTCGGGAAGGGTTCGGCTGACCGGTGCAGGTCCTTCGGTCAACTGACCCTGTTTAAAAAATGCGTATTTGATACTTTCGGTCGACCGACTCAGGGTCTTCGGTCGGCCGACGCTGTAAGAAATGCACATTTTTGCTGTTATTATAAAAAATGATAGAAATTTAAATTTTATTATCATTGCATTATATTTATACATCTTATTGAAAACAACAACATATATATATATATATATATATATATATATATATAAGTTTTAGCCAACGTTCGTCAAAATTTACGTTCCCATGAGTTTGGGGACGGAACATCTTCTATAGGTGACCATCTTTGAGCTATTGGAGTTTGAACAGGATTTGAAGAGGATGGGGTTCTATAAGAAGGTTCGGCAACATCATCCTTTTTTGATGAACAAACTTTCATGGAAATCTTTTCTAGGAAACTTAAACGTCTTGCCGTGACTTTTTGTTCATAGTAGAGTTCCCGTTGCATATTCATTTGTTGTTGGTGGTAGTGATGTATTTCATCAATTTTTTGTTTGGTGGATGGAGATATTACCATTGTATTCTTCCCTTTTTTTCTTTTCAGGTGTATAGCCTGTATGAGATTCATCCCATGGTTTCCACCCATGTCGGGGGTCTTTATCAGGAGAAGAGAAATCAAGGATACGTTTAGGCATAGGAAAGGTAGGATAGGGGCCATTTTCAGGAATTTGATCGGAAACATCATCGTCCGGAGATGAGTATGATAGATGGGAGTTTTCGGAATTATAGGTGTCATTGTTTGAAGACATTTTTCAGGTTTTATTTTTCTTAGTATATGTTTTGAAGGATAAGCATGGTATATATATAATCATCTGTTTGCTGAAAAACTAGTGGATAGAAACTAATTTTAAATATAATCATAGAAGTTTAACAACAATCCATTTGTAAATGTATGATTTATAAGTTTTAGAACTAAAAATAGTTATTTCTGAAAAACAAAACAGATAAAACAAATGTTAAGATAAACTGGAAGAAGAAACACCCATAGCCCAAGTGGCTATAACACAACATCTATCAAACAAGTCAGAGATCATGAGTTCGAGTTCTGCTTTAGTCAGAAATAAAACAATTTTTGTTTTTCAAAATTTTTGCATATTTTTATCTATAAATCTTTTAAAGACATTATTCCTAAATCTCGTCTAAGTTTGATAAAAATATTTTCATTTAAAGGTTTAGTAAAAATGTCAGCAATTTGATTTTCAGTATTAATAAATTCTAAATTTATCAATCCTTTTTCCAAACAATCACGAAGAAAGTGATGACGAATATCAATGTGTTTTGTTCGAGAATGATTTACCGGATTTTTAGAGAGATTTATTGCACTAGTATTATCACAATAAATTATAGATTTTTCAAGATAACAATTAAAATCTTGTAGTGTTTGTTGCATGTATACGACTTGTGCACATGCCAAAGCAGCAGATATATATTCTGCTTCACATGTTGATAAAGAAACACAGTTTTGTTTCTTACTAAACCAAGAGACTAAGGAACGTCCAATGAAATGACACGTTCCACTCGTACTTTTTCGATCCGTCCGACTTCCTCCAAAATCAGCATCGCTATATGAGACTAATTCGAAAGGACATTCTTTTGGATAGAATAGTCCGAAATCTTTGGTTTTAGTTAGATAACGAATAATACGTTTAACTGCTCGCATATGTGATTCTTTGGGATTTGCTTGAAATCGAGCACATAAAAAAACACTCATCATAATATCGGGTCGACTCGCTGCTAAATATAATAACGATCCAACCATACTACGATATAGTTTTTGATCAACACTTTTGCCTTCTTCGTCTCTGTCGAGATGAATCGTTGTGCTCATCGGAGTTGGTTTGGCAGAAGTGTTTTTTAGACCAAATCGTTTAATTAAATTATAAAAATATTTTTCTTGATTAATAAAAACCCATTTTCTATTTGTTTTATTTGTAAACCAAGAAAATAGTTTAACTCACCCATGTGAGACATTTCAAATTCATTTGTCATTATTTTAGAAAATTCTTGACAAAGCTTTTCATTTGTAGATCCAAAAATTATATCGTCAACATATATTTGGATAATTAAGATATCATGCTTGTTTCTTTTAATAAAAAGAGTTTGATCAACCTTTCCAATTTCAAAACCAGAATTTAGTAAATAACTTTTAAGACGATCATACCAAGCACGAGGTGTTTGTTTTAAACCGTATAACGCCTTTTTGAGTTTATAGACATGGTCAGGAAATTGTTCATGCATAAATAATGGAGGTTGTTCAACATAAACATTTTCTTTTTTAAAACCATTTAAAAAAGCACTTTTAACATCCATTTGATAGAGTTTAAAATTATGAAAACATGCGAAAGCTAATAAGATTCGTATTGCTTCAAGTCGGGCGACTGGAGCAAACGTTTCTTCATAGTCTATTCCTCTTCTTGATTATATCCTTGTGCAACTAATCTAGCTTTATTCCTAGTTATATTTCCTAGTTCATCTGCTTTATTTTTAAAGACCCATTTAGTGTCGATAACTGATTGATCACTTGATCTAGGAACAAGTTCCCAAACTTCGTTTCGTTCAAATTGATTTAGTTCTTCTTGCATAGCAAGAATCCAATAGTAATCAGTTGAGGCTTCTTTTATATTCTTAGGTTCTATGTTAGAGAGAAAAGCTACATGACCAACTTGATTTAATTGATGTCTGCTTTTAACGTTCGTATTTACTTCTCCAATTATATTTTGCACAGGATGATGTCGTAAAATTTTAGGTGGAGATTTTATTATATTTGTAGTAGTATTCTCATTTTCAATAATATCATGATCATTATTGACAATTTCTTCAGTATTACTATTTTTATTCTGAGTTGCTTCATTATCAGAATCGATAGTAATATTTGGATTTATATATTTAAAATTTTCTTCAAATGAAACATGTAAACTTTCTTCAATAATTTGAGTTCTTTTATTAAAAATTTGATAAGCTTTACTTCGTTTCGAATATCCAACGAATATTCCTTCATCGGATTTTGGATCGAATTTGCCTAGTTGATCTTTAGTATTTAAAATAAAACATTTGGAGCCAAAAACTTTAAGATATGAAATATTTGGTTTTCTTCCATTTAGAAGTTCATATGGAGTATTCTTAGTTAACGGTCGAATGGAAACACGATTCAATACATAACAAGCAGTAGCTACAGCTTCTGCCCAAAAATGTTTTGATAAATTGGTTCCATTTAATAAAGTTCTTGCACATTCTTGTAATGTTCTATTTTTTCTTTCTACAACGCCATTTTGTTGTGGTGTTCTAGGAAATGAAAAATTATGGTTAATACCTTTCTTGCTACAAAATTGTTCAAAAACTTCATTTTCAAATTCTTTTCCATGATCACTTCTGATATTTTTAAATTTCAAACTTTTAATATTTTGAATTCTTTTAACAAACACTTTAAAATTATAAAATGTATCACTTTTATTTTTTAAAAAGAAAATCCAAGCGTATCTAGAAAAATCATCTACGTTAACAAACACATATCTATTATGATTAATAGATTGAACTTGAGTTGGACCAAAAAGATCCATGTGTAAAAGTTCAAGTGGTTGTTCTGTAGAAATAACTTTTTTTGATTTAAAAGAAGATTTTGTTAATTTTCCTAATTTACATGCATCACAAAATATATTCGTTTTGAATTTCATGTCAGGTAAACCTTTAACTAATTTATTTTTCGCTAATTTGTTGATGGTTTTAAAATTGATGTGACAAAATCTTTTGTGCCAAAGACAGGAATCATTTTCCTTAGCTATTAAACACAAATTTGAACCATTTTTAATGTTCATATTTAAAATATAAATGTTTTTATCTCTTATTCCTTCAAAAATAGTGTTATGATTTTTATCGAAAATATTACATTTATTTTCTGAAAAAGTTATATTGAAACCTTTATCACATAACTGACTAATACTCAATAAATTATATTTTAATTTTTTGACTAATAAAACATCAGTAATGAGAGGTAAATTAGTGGTACCGTTGCTGCTTACCTCGCCTTTACCGTTGATATAACCTTTAGAGTTATCTCCAAAAGTGACTGATCCTCCATTTGAGTAGATAATATTTGACAACATTTCTTTGTTTCCAGTCATATGTTTTGAGCAACCGCTGTCTAAAATCCATTTTCCTCTCCTTTTATGTGGTACCTGCAAATTTTTTTTTAAAAAGTTGGTACCCGTTTCTTTTTAGGGTCCTAAGAGTTAGATCTTAGGAAGCCAAACCCATACGGGTTCAGAATTCCCTTTATAAACATTTTTTTTTGTTATTATGGACAGTTTCCATGAACATTTTGATATATTTATTTCTTATTAAAACATTATTTGTTTTTGGAATCCATATCTTAATGGTTTTAATGTTTTACCAAACTGTTTTCTTAATATCCTTTTTAATATTATTATTAATTCTACTTTTAGCAAACTTATTTTGTTTCTTAAATCCTAGTCCAGATTTGTTGTTAGTGGATTGAGAATTTTCTAGTATTTTAGAAAGATTCTCTCTTCCTTTATTGAAATTTGAGATATTGTTAGAGATGTCATCAAATTTTATTTTTAGACTAGATTTTTCTAATCTAAATCTTTAATTTTAGAATTTAAACCATTATTTTCAAAAGATAAAACATCATTTTTACTTTTCCGAATTTCTAGTTCTTCAGTTATTGAAGAAATTTGAGAAGATAAGTTAGAATTTGATTGTTGAGCAATTTCAAGTTCTTTTTCTAATATTTTCTTTTCATCTTTCAGCATATCTACTTCTAAGACTGTCCTATCTAATTTTCATTGTAAATCTTTATTTTTCTTTTAAGTTGCTTTGCTAAATCTACTAATTCAGAATTAATTTCAATTAAATCTTCAAAACTAAGATCACTTACATCGTCTGATGAAGCCATGAAGCACACATTTGCTTGTTCATTTTCATTGTCACTTTCACTTTCTGATGAAGATGATGAGTCTGTGTCGTACCAAGTGATTGAAAAAGCTCTTCGTTTGGTTTTGTCTTTCTTAAAATTGCTCTTTTTACATTCAGGACAATCTTTCTTCATGTGACCTTTCTTGTGACATTCATAACATTCCATTGCTGAAGATGATGGTTTGCTACTGTTGATATTGTTGTTGGAATTATTTTTGTTTCCCCTGAATTTATTTCTTTTGAATTTCAGAAACTTTTTGAAATTTTTAGCAGTCATTGCCATATCTTCATTCTCTGAGTCGGAATCATCTTTTTCTGCTTGAAATGCCACATTCTTCTTTTCTTGTGCTACATTTCTCTTTGCCTACAAATTTACTTCGTAGGACATTAAATTACCTATCAATTCTTCTGGTTTTAATGTTGACAAATCACTTGCTTCTTCAATCGCTAGGACTTCTTTCCCATTAGTCAGTTAAAGAATTTAAGATTTTTGTGACAACATCAAAATCAGTAAATGTTTGTTCTAATGATAGTAGAGCATGATGAATATCCTGAAATCTAGAGTAAATATCATTTATAGATTCGTTTGGCCTCATTTTGAAATTTTCAAATTGATTTTTCAACATAGAAATTTTGCTTAATTTAACTTTGTTCGTTCCCTCATGTGTTATCTTAAGTGTTCTCCATATTTCATAACCAAAAGTGCACATGCTAACTCTATTGAAATCATGTCTATCTAATGCACAAAATAAAATATTCATAGCCTTTGCATTTGATGTAGCATCTACTTTTTGTGTGTTACTCCAAGTTGAGTATTCTCCAGTAGGAGTTATGTACTCTCTTTGTATAATATTCCAGATGTCAAAACCACTAGATTGCATATAGATTCTCATTCTAGTTGACCAATAATTATAATTTAACCCATTAAAAAGTGGAGGTCGTGAAGTTGATTGACCCTCTGTGAAACTAGTGTTAGTGTTAGTGCTAACATTGTTAGTTTGTGTCGTTGCCATATTACTAGAAATAAAAATCAAATAACTTTGTGAAGGTTATAGGAATCCTTGCTCAGATACCAAATGAAAGTGTGCGTGCAGCACTAAGGATCGTGTAATATAATATCTAAATGCGGAAACTAATAATAGCAGTAAAACAAAAATTAAAGTAAGCACACCAGGAATTTTTATACTGGTTCGAACTTCCCATTCTACATCCAGTCCCAGAATATCCTCTGGATTTAGACTAAACCCCTCACTTAACCCGGAGGAATAGGTATATCACACCTGTGCAGCCGAACAGGAATTTTTCCGCCTCAACAGCCGAAGAGGACTTCAACTTAGTACAAATAATTTGTTGACGAGTGTGTTCTGAATAACACGGATTGTCTTTTGATAGTACAATTTCCTATAATCAAATCCTCAAGAGTATGTAGTGTATGTGAAGATTTTGAAGGAAGATAATCTCGTAGAATCGAAGTATATAGATTAATTCAGAGATTCTAGAGATATTGAATGAGAATGAATGCTTTTATTTGCAGAAATAAATAGAGAATAGATTGCAGAATTATAAACCAGAATCGGTGATTGTAGAAGTGATTTGAACATGTTTATATAGTTGTAGAATAGTTATAATCTTTCATGAAGAGTTTCAATCAAAAGTTGTGTCCGTATCTCTTGGATTGAGAGACATTCCTCTTCACGATCAATGGAAACTCTTCAGGAAAACTAGCCGTATGTTCAGGTTGATCGACCTAAAAAACTGGTCGGTCAGCTGAGTTTTAAAAACGTATACAAAATAATGTATATCTGTGCACTTGACACAGGGTCGGTCGACCGAGGTTTCTGGTCGGTCAGCCGACCTGTTGTCAAGTGCACAGCATACACTAATTTATGTATAATCTTAATATAAATCAATTTGTGTATGTGTGTGGCTACTTGAGGAATGATTTTAACAATATTCTAAGACTCAATACATTAAAATATTCATACTAATATCTGGATTGTAGTCTTGTCTCCTTTGTAGTGCATAATATAAACTTATTCTCTTTTTGTCGCTTTCGTATAGTATTCTCGTCGTATGATCTCTGAAGATTGTGTCATGAATCAAAACTCATGAATCAACAATTTCTACAATTTTATAATTAAAAACAAACTTCAAAACTTTGGGCTAATTTGATTAAGTGTTGTTAAAATTTAATTCTTCCCCTGTGGATCGACTCATACTCGCATACATGCTACGATTATATGCCGTGCGCTTATGGTTTCTATAACAATTATATTTTTGACGATAGTTTTCTAAACGATGGAAATTTATGTCGTCTAACACCAGCCCACAGTGGAAGTTATGGGTGAAATTCAAATTTTTTTACCATATTGGATCTTTATTAGGCCTATGAAGTCTAATTTATTTAACATCAAATTTCTTTTTTAAAAAAATCTTTATTTCATTTAAATTTGTAAAATGATTTTGTATAATTTAATTTAATTTATGTTATATTATATATTTGTATGTTTATCACACACACACACACACACACATATATGGATATGTAACATATCAATCATGTAAGGTACAACATGCCCCTATATAATTGTTGGGATTTACACCGTAACAGACACATTAGCTAATCTAATGTAGAAATATGATGTCTAAATGTATGTTAATGTACTTTCTTTATATATATACATTACAAATATATGTATTTATAAACTAAAATATATGTTTTAAGTAATTTTTTTTATGTGTGTGTGTTTTTGTAAACATAATTATGAAATATTAACATTATATGTGTATGTGTGTGTATATATATATTTATAACCGTGTGAATATATTTAAATCGATTACAAAAAAATTAAAAAAAATTAAATTCGAAAACAATACATATAATACATACATACATATATATATATTTTTTTACATACTTAAATATAAATGTATAATAATATATATTATAAATATAGATTAATACATATAATATACACAAATATATATATTTGATAAAAATGTATTTACCTGGTCTTGTACATGGCTCAGAAATATATTTTTTCAAATTTGAAATTATGTTTTATTAATTTCGGTATGTTAAAATATAAATAAAAAATATTTTTAGAACATAATTTTGAAATTTAAATTTCCAGTAAAATTCTAAGTGATATTTTGTACTTTGAATATTTATTACATAATTTTATACTTTAGAAATAATTTTAAAACTAATTACTAATTTATGGCTTTTATTTAAAATATTTTTAAATAATAAATTTTTCTTAATTTTTTCGTCGAGCATATATTTTGTGTTAATCTAATTTTATAAAATATTAAACATAATTATTATAGTATATATATTGATATAATTAATTTACATGACTAAATGTTTTAAATAATATATATATATATATAATTTTATTACTGTTGAATATAATATATTTATAATACTTTATATATGAAATTTATATAACCGTATTTGTATAAAGTATGATATAATAATTAACGTATAAACAATACGTATATATATATATATATATATATTTATATACTATATATTTAATAAAAATTAAACAAATGGTTTTTTTTATTGTTGAGCTTTACCATTGTAGGTATGTATAAAAATATTAATATACAATTATACACACACATACAACCAATCTAATTGTGACAATATATTTGTATATCAGAATGGTAGCCTAAGTAATAATAAAATATAATGTTAACATTATATCTAAGCACTAATAATAATATATTGGTTAGTGACGTACCTTACTTCCAATGCCTTAAAGTAAACCTTGAAATGATGATATATGCTCCTTGAACTAATTTCCAATCCAGTAAAGCGTTGATTCTTGAATCGATGACCATCGATTGTCAAAAAGAATTGTACTTACATGATTTGAACTTGATATGATAAAGAATGATGGAGATAGGGTTCACCTAGCAATAGCTGAAGAAGGAGGCTTCAAAAGTCATCAAATAAATGTGAGTAGAGATCTTTATACAGGGGATGAGAAAAGTTCGAATCTGATCTTCACTCATTCTCCTTGCATCTTAGCCGTCTAAATCAAAGCCTCTCTGGCCCATCATTTAGCCACATATCACTCCTTATTAGAGCCGAACCTACCGACTCCCTTCATGCGCTTTAAACCCATTTATAGCCCCAACAAACATTTTGCATTTAAATCAAATTTAAACGCTTGGCGATATCGTATATCAATTGATCTATTTATAACTATTGTAAATACATTTAATCATTTTTTGTCAAATAAAAATCAAATTTATAACTAATACTTCGAAAATATTAATTGATTTAATTAATTTATAAGAACTATAAATTGATTAAATCATTTGGTCAAAGAAGTATTCACTGTTTCGGTTGTGTGACCCGTTAGGTGTAAATTTGGATAGGGATTAATATTGAACTATTCAGATATTAATGTTCAGACGTCACGTAGCAGGTAGTGTGACATTTTGCCAAATTTATCGCTTACTTGATTTCAATAAAATCCAATTTTACTTTGCTATGCGTTACCCATTGTGACTTTTATTCATACCAATTTTCTTCTTCAAAACTATATCATTTTGTACTTATGGAATTTGGTAATGGTCAAAATTCCAATAATTTCCAAATTCAACTGTAAAGTCCAAACACAAAGTTCTTGGTTCAATAATAACAATTATTATTATCCAAAATGCTCTTGTCAGAGACTTTGAATTTGTGTTGACTTCGGTTGACCATGTTACTAACCTTATATAACTGAGGAGACGAATCATGTCTTGAATAGCATTTCACTTTCAATGCTTCTACGGGACCCAACTATAATCGTTCGACGGACATCATTCCGTGGTTTAACTATAATCAAAGCAGAGCATCCATATTGAAGATCAAGAGTATTCTTAAGTCAAGAGAACTGTGTAATTTTATCACGTCGATATTTTCTGTTTGACTTAGTTATATTAACCAAAAAAATTATCGAGTGAGTTATTCCATAGTTATCCAATAACTATCAGTACATAACCCCTTGGTGCCTCCAGCAGCCATGTGTAATACACTGTACAACATTTGGAGAGCATTACGTACTCTAGTCTCAATGGATGTATTGATTCCAGTTTCAGTACATCTTGACTAGGAATACTTGAAATAGTATATTTATTTTCATTGTGATAAATTACTCACTGTTACAACACTTTGTCACTACTATCACAAAATATACCATTTATATATTTTCTATTAAATAAATTTTTAATTAAATTAATTAATATAATATATTATATTAAGTATATAATAGAAAGAAAACACCTTTTATTTTTGAACAAAATTGGTTATTGAGTTAGATATATGTAATAAATTACATAATTGCTCATAGATCATACCCTTAATTCTATCATCCTCCCACTGCACGTGGGGTCGATTATGAAATCTTATTCTAACTTCTCCAATTGATTTCCTCAAAACCAATCGGGCCAGTCCCTCAGAGAACGGGTTTGCTATTATTCTTCAATTATGTCAATCAACTCTTCTTGACGCTAATAAACTATTTTATCATGTGGAATAATTTAGAGTATGTCACTGGACTTCAAGTGAGCTCTAAGTTCTATTACAAACTATATAATGATATTGTTATAATATAACAATGTTATAGGATTCCCAATATTTGAAATCACCCTTAGCTTGGTTATAAATTTTTGCATTTATATTTATATACATTGTTTTTATTACAGCACTATTCAAAGTGATGTACTTAGCCTTTTTCATTGAATCGGCCGTAGTCTTTCATTAGTAACATTTTCAACTTAAAGATTCTTAACTTAAATTTATTATCGACACATTATACTCAATATCACTTATGAAGTTTGAGTCCAAAAAATTCTTCATAAGGAGTTCGTTGTTTCTATAAACAATTCTCTAGTATTTCATAAATACACGAGAACGCTCCAAATTACCATTTTGTGATATCAATTTGAATGTGGTATTTTCTTCATGTATCAAATACATAAACAAATCATGATATTGTGGATAATATGATAATTCCTATTGCCAATGCATAAGGAATCCATCTTACATGTTATGTATTAAACATTTTAATAAGGTGTCCTTGCATATCATTTTGGGACATTCCTAAGATCTTTTATACTTACTTTAATAGACATCATTTACAAATCCAACGTTGAGCATTAAAACAAATAAAACCGATTTTAACATAAGTACATCATTACCGATCAACCGTGTGTTGTTTACTTGTGATTTAGAAATATTTATGTATCATTTAACGTTTTTTCTTATGAACATGCTTCCTCTGCATTTTGACCGATAATCAAAATATTTGGTACTTCTACCAAAACACTTGTTCAATTTCGATGCTTTTTAGAATGATAATTTCATATCCGTTCTCAAATTATACCCAAAACCTACAAACTCAATATTGCTCTCACTGACTGCGAGACACGTTGGTTGTTCTGCTCCAACACACACACATATACACACACATACACCGAAACATAAAGTCATACCAGGCGATAATTTTGTGAGTAAAATCTAAACCAACTTGAGCACATCGAATGGTGAATTCATTGCGTTAATTTCAACAATTGGAATTCATGGTAATATTCTTATTAATGTGGCTCACTATATTCCATCTGCATTTATCTTTCTCTTAAAGACACAGTTGCGGCCAATGTATCATAACCCTTTAGACACAACTATCACAATCATATTTTGATAATTTAATTAGAATCTACTTTGGATTTGCACATCGTACCGTATCATAGAGTCAATACCCTTAACGATTTAATTAAATAACCGAGGATTATTTATTCTTGACATTGACAAAGAACTCATAGTTTCTCTTTATTCATAAGGATACTCATTAGATGTTCAGATGTTTTGTTTTCATTTAGGTTCGAAGAAATTTTTTTCATCCCTTATAATCAGTTTTGTTCTTGGATAGTATCCAAATTCATTTTATGCCAATAATTTCTCAAATAAATTCCTTCACTATGAATTTGGTATTTCTTGAAACAACGATTATTTCAGAGTGCAATGGAACGGGCATTCATAAACGTTTTATGAGTTAATTTATATTTAACCTAATTTTGCACAAGTTTACAATAGTTATGTTCACAACATAAATTAGTCATCTAATGACCGTCGATCCTAAGATTTTCTTATGAAAATTAATATAATATTCCTTACGTACAATTATTACATGCAGGCTTTCGACTTTTATAACTTGCCAACTCCTTGGCCTAGGATATGTAGGGGTTTCTTATAAACCCTTGTCTCATATGGTTTTGTAAACTATTATTTGGAGGATGTTAATTTTAACCTTGTGTAATGACCCATAAATTTTAATGGTTTTATTTAATTTATTAAATTTTGTGAATTTTTAAATAATAAAATTTTGAAATGAAAATTTATTGTTTGAAATACGTCTACTTAAACATAGCAAATGGTAAATTTTCATATAAAAATATGGAAGTTTATTTTCTTGTGTGATTCTATTTAAATTTAAATCAGTTAATATTTGACGATAATAAATTGTTTCTAAACCTGAATATTTTTATACAATCAATTTTTAAATCATCTTCTAAGTGAGACGTCATCTTTCGTTTCTCCAAATTTGGACTTCTATTGCTCCGTTTATCTTATTTTCGGCAAATTAGTAGCATTCTCGGTACTGATTATCGACTTTTGATAGGATGATCATCTATATATCGTTTTGATCATCTCATCGTGCCGATCTTCGTAATATATTCATTTGTGCATTTCGAAGTCTGATATGTGTAAAAATCCGTAAAATCGCTAGCCATATCGGTTTTGTTTTTGGCTTTTTGCTTTGCTTTGTCCTTTCATTGTCCAAGAAAGGTAGAAGTCACTCGTTATTAATATTCTCAAAAAGTACCTGACTTTAGCTTCACATCGGTTCAAACTTTCTTGGGTAGTTCGCTCGTCCCCAAATTCTATATGTTTCGTTTAGGTGCTTTTTGACAAAGGATATAATAATATAGTCTAAGTTATTTTATAATGAGGTTTTATTATTTCTTCTAGTTTCTAAACTTTTGCCTGCCATTTTTCCCTTCTTCTAGTTTCAGAACTTTTGATCATTTCGTTCACTGCTTTGATCCCTTCACCGCATACCGATACATTCCACCTCCTTCCACTTCCTTCCTCAGTAGCCAACTACCGCCTTACCCTTATCCCCTTCGATCGCAACTCCCTCCATAAAGCTTTCTAGCTTCCCAACCGAGCACAGCAAGCCTTCAGCTCCACCCTCTATGACATCACCCCATGGCTCGACCACCACTGCACCTAGCCGAGCTCCCCTCCGCTACTGCTCTCACCATTGTCTCCAGTTATAACTTCCACTTCACCTCGAGCCTTGCCATATCTCTTCTTTGTCGAAAAAAAGAACTTTGAAACATGTATTATATATATATATATATATATATATATATATATTTATGTGTTAACTTATATGTAAGTCTGAATATTTTGGTTTTGCATTTCAAGCCTGTATATTTGTATACTGTCTGCAAGCGTAGGAAATCAGCATTATAACATGTATGTATTGCTTTATACGTTTGTCTGCGTAGGTTATGTAAATTTATTAACTATTGATTTCAAACTCTATACATATATATATATATATATATATACACACACATATAATTTATATTATATTATAAGTTTGTTTTCTTTTGTGATAAGTTGTTTATTTGTTTGAAACCAGCCACTGCTACTATAAAAATATAAAGATATTTAGATGACTTGATTTTTTTGCTTTATATACTGTAATATATTCTATGTAGTTATATGTATTGATTTTATAAAGTATTGAATACATATTGGATTGATATATATATATATATATGATATATATATATATATATATATATATATCGGTGAAGCATTTATTTTTAGAAATGCTTATACATATAACCGCCTACCTATATGTTGCTATGAGCTTTTATACAAACCTATATACATACATCGAACCTTGTACATACGTGGATTCTCAGTTTTATGTTTTTCATTGTTAGAAACAACAAGTGTATTACACTTCATTATATATATATATATATATATATATATATATATATTATGTATTAGTTTATTTACTCATCAGTAATAATTGTATATAAGTTTTAAGTTGTTGTGTCTATTAGTTCATATATATCTGTTGGATTTTATGTATAATATTTATACACACACACACACATAGGATTTGCATATAACCTATCTATTGTTAGATTATATAAATTATATAAGTATGGGTGTTTTTCTATTGAGTTATATGAGTTTATATATATGTATATATAAAGAAATTATAACCTACTGCATATAAGGTCTGGGTATATGTGAGTTATAACCTGTATATATATGTTTTGTTGGAATTTCATATGGAGCCCGCATATTTAATTTAGTCTGCATATGTTTATCTGCATGTACCTGTTTGATGATTTTAGTAGAGCATTTAAATACATTTTGTTGATAGTCTGCATATATGATGTTTAATAGCTTAATATATATGTAAGTTATCTGGGGTGTATATATAAAAAACATTGATTTTGAGGAATGTGGATACTAATAATATAAAATATAAATATTCAATTTACTAGAGATATTTTACGAAATTGGTGATTTTGAAAATGAATGAATATATATATATATATATATATATATATATATATATATATAAAGTTGGATGTGTGTTCAGTTTAATATGGATTTTTAAATATACATGTTTAAGAATAATGATCTTTATCATATACATATATGTATATTATTTTAATATGTCTTGAATTAAAATATTGATTTTATGGAAAATATATATATATATATATATATATATATATTCTCGGTATATATCAAACTGATCGATTTTTTTCTCATCGATTCCTAACCATCATCTTTATCCGTTAAATCCGCTCTTAGCTTACTTCGCTTTGAGATTGTCGTTTGCATCGGTCGATTTTTTTTTTGAATCATGATCCAGTTAGCAGCTTGTTATGCATCAAATTCCTCTAGCCTCGAAAGGTGAGCAATCACTCATGATTAACGTTCTTATATTTATTAAATTTGATTTCAATTGAAACGACAATTGAAATAAGCTGCTGTTAGTTATTTACATTGCTATATATTTATATATGCTTTAATCTGTATTTGTTCACCTGTGACATCTGACATCATTGTCTGTTATTTATACTGATGAAATACGCCTGATATAATCTTATCTGTTCTCATTCTGCAAGTTCCCTGTTAGTATAGAATTCCCTATGGGTTGAAATGATACATACCCGAACGATCTGTAGAATAGGAGAAAATCGTTATGGGTTGAAATGATAAACCCAAGTGATTTTCATTGAATTGAATTTTGTACTGCGGGTTGAAATGACATATACCCGTATATATTTATATTACAGATTGAAATGATAAATATCCATATCACTTGACCATAGGATAGAAAATTATATACAAATACCGTTGGTGTGTGTATATATATATTGAAATGATTTCTATGGTTTTTTGAAAGAAATATATGGGTTAATAAATATGGATTTTAAGATATTATATATAAATGTATTTTATAAAGTTTTAAATTCTTGATTTTTAAAATTAAATGGCTTGAAAATTTTAAAATTATAAGTTAGTTTGAAATTATAAATTTTAAAAATTTACTTATAAATTTACTATTATAAAATATATAAATAGATTTAATATATAAATAAATATAAGTGGAAAATAGGCTGAAGGACAAACTTTGAAAAAAAATTAGGCTGAAGGACAACAAGTTTTATTTTTAGGCTAAAGGACAAACTTTGAAAATAATTAGGATGAAGGACAATGCTAGGTAGAAATAGCATTTTGCATAGTGTAAAAGCTGAATTAAATGCTAGTTAGAACTAGTATTTTGTATAGTGTAAAAACTGTATATAATGCTAGTTAGAACTAGCGTTGTCCTTCAGCCTAATTTTTTCCAAAGTTTGTCCTTCAGCCAAAAAACGAATCTTTATGTCCTTAGGACTAATTTTTTTATCAAAGTTTGTCCTTTTCCCTAATTACCTCTAAATATAATATGTTTAAGTATTTATTTGAAATTTTATTTTCAGAATAGATTTCTATAATGATTTTTATAAGTTAAGGTTGGGAAGATAAATTTGAATTTATTTGAAATTGTGTTTAACTAAGGATTTATTTAATTGATATGGAACTTATTGAGTTTGATATTTTTTTAAGGGATATGATTTTATAACTTGATTTTGGTTTAAAGTGATTAATGAATATTTCAAGTTTAAATAAATTGAAGAAAATATTTAGTTTATTTGTAATTTGGGGTTTTATTTAAATGATATTGGATTTATTAAGTGAATATTTTAAAGTAAATAATAGTAAAGTGAATTTGAGATATAAATGAGATTATAAAATTTAGTTTGAAAATGTGGAATATTTAAAGCTTTAAAATATATTGAAATTGAAATGGTTTATTTTGTGGTTCAAATCTGTATTTGAAATCGATATAGTTATAATTGGTTTATTGAGAAATTGAATCTTAATGTATGAATTGTGAATGAATTTAAGTTGAAATTTTGAATATGAGTTGATTTGAATTGAATTGTGATATTTGAGGAAGATATGTTATTATATTAAATATTTTTTTAAATATATTTACACTATTTGTATATTATACTTTATAAACTATTTTAATATAAATCACTTTAATATAAAAAAATTTAAAATATAAACTATTTTAACTTATAACCATTTTATATAAACTATTTATTTTATAAACTATTGTATTATTAATATCTAAACTGTTCAAGTGGGAAGTTACGTTTCAAAGTGTTACAATTTTCAAAGTGTTACAATTTCCAAAGTGCTATAATTTCTAAGTTTTATAATTTGTAAAGTGTTATAACTTTGAAAGTGCTATGATATTGAAAATGGATATATTTAGAGTGAAAATTTATATCGTATTGATATGCTTTTGAAATGGATATGATATTTTGGTTACGAAGTATAAATTATCTTGGAATGACCATGGTGTTATAACGATGTTTGGTTGTTAATAGCGTATATTTCTGCATTTTAGATAGCTCCACGGATCCTTAGAGGATGGGTATCCCAAACATTCTATAAGTTACTTGTATTTCAGTTGATATTTCACTTGAGTTGGATTTATTGATATAAGAATGTTCATCCTGACTCGAGTATTTTGTTTTTTGCTTTACGCTCGGGTCAGACTGAGCATTACAACTTTTGAGACTCGTCTTTGGAGTTGGAGCTTCGATTTGAAGATCCATCCATCTATTCAGCTTTTAGTTATTCGATTGACTCCATTGATATTCATATTTTTTTTATTTGATTGTTGTATTGAGACATCTATGTATTCGAGACTTCTATTGTATCTTGTTTAACTCTATTATATATATAGTAGCTTCATGAACTACTATTCTTTTGTTTTCACTGCATTATTGTTATATTGCACTGTGTCTGTGATTCTATGATTATTTTATTTACTGTATATGTTGAGTTTTTCCAAATTTAGATTGCCAATCTGATATTTTGAGCAATTCATGTCCAACATGTATGGATGCGAATGGTTGAAAATACTAGGATGTTAAAGTTGGTATCAAAGCTCTGGTTTTAGGCAAAACTTAGCATATAGAGTAAAATTAATTACAGAATCGCTTTTATTCTAGCTTGAATCCCTTCCTCTTTGATTCGGATCTCCTTTGGATTCCGGGACTCCCTTTTTGTTATGGAATCCATCTTTATCTCCCTATTCGTGTTTTCTTGATTCTGGAGCATCTCATAGCTCCACTGAATGATTTGTAAAGTGGTGAAACTCCTTTACAATAAGCATTGATTCATCGGAGATTTCTATATCCTTGGTTTAGATGCTGCTATCTTTCACTATGCACGAATTCTATCTATTGCGATCGAATGACGATTTGCTTCAGAATTCTGCATCGATCTTATTCTCGAAGTAACAGTTGACCCGGTTAAGGTCACCCATGATTAATATAACATCTTCCTCGTTTGTAATTTAATTATTATATCTTCCAACCGAGTCTATTTTCATGATTTGAGTTCTCTTCGATTAGGAATCCTCTAATTTTGAATATCGTATGGCATTTCATATAGTGAAATTGATTTTTGAATTTTTTTGATTCTGGTATAAGATGGACTTTATATAAGTACAAGTGACTTTGAAACTGTTAATTTTGGAAGGTATTCGATATGAAGAGATAAATCTTATGTATAACGGAATTTATATAAGAATGATTTGGTATATTTGAGATTTTGATTTTGATTTTGAAAGTATTTTATTTGAAAATGAAATCTTACATATAATTGACTTTATATAAGTATGATATTTGAAATTGATTTGAAAGGGTACTATATGATACATATAAGTAAAATATGGAAAGTGCCTCCTACTTGATATCCTCTTTGTGGCCACATTTTGGTTTCATTCTATCGGTATTATTCTCTCCGATTTGGGTTTTTCGGATATGATACTCGAGTGTCCTTCGAATTCCATGGCAATTACCCATGGTCTTACGAACTCGACTGCATAGCGAAATTCGCAGGGACGTGACGGCTTACGAATACGGATGTTTCCCTGGGGATCCAGGCGTAACCATTGTGTATCTGCGATCTATGGTCGTTTTATTAGCGTAATCCGCAAGGCAAAGATTGCTTAAAGGGTACGGATGTTTCCTGGGGTATCCAGGCTTAACCATTGTGTATCCGCCATCTAAGGGATTTTGGTTATCATGGAGAAATTCGCAAGGCGGTGATTGTTTAAAAGATATGGATGTTTTTTGAGGGACCCAGGCGTAACCATTGTGTATCTACGATCCATGATTTGATTCGATTCGGTTGATTTGTTTGGATTGTACTTTCCATATTGGTTTTAAAGGTTTTTCGAGTATTTTTCACTGGGTGTTGAAACAGGTCTACTAAGTACTTGGAGAATTATAGCTTTGCGCCTGATCAATGCATGACCAGAGTCTGCAAGAATGAGGATAAACCTGTTAAGACATCGAGTTGTATAAAAGTATTTTGACAAAGTATTATATAAAGGATATTTTTATCATTTTTTTCTTTCTTTCTAAATAATTTAAAATGTTTAAAATATTGTTTATTTATGTACTACATGGTTTAATAGTAAATTAATAGTGTTGTAAATATTTTAGAAGTTATTAATTAAATAAAACATTTATGAAGTAAATGATTATTGATTTATTAATAATGTTTGAAAATATCTTGAGATAAATTTAATAAATTTATGAACTATGGATTTAATGTTTTCAATAACTTCTTTGTTTATATAAGTAATGATGTAATAATTGTTTTCAAATAGTTTACATATATTTATAAATGTGTTATTTAATTATTTAAATGTTATTTATAAATCAAGCAAGAAATTTTACAAATGAGTTTGAAAAGTATTAAAGTATTAAGGATAATTGATTTGCAAATGAAGCCTTCAAATGAATATTTCATGTAAATTTTATGTAAGTTCTATGAATGTATAATTTAAAGATATCATATAAATGGAAAAAAAATTGATTTGCGAAGTTTATTTATAGTATTACACTTGACAAATGAATTTGAATCTCTATTTTGGAAATATAGTTTGGAATATTTACTTGATTTCGAAGTACTAATAATAAATTTATTGGTTTATTTACTGTTTGAAATTTTGTATTAAACCATAGTAAATGTTATTCCATGATTTGAATATTTATTTTAAACAAGTGTGTAAAATTAATTATGAAGATATGAAATTGTATACTTTGATTGAGAAATTTAATGTAAGATTTGAAGTATACTATTAGTTTCATTTTAATAATCTTGAGTTTAAACTTATTTTAAAATATATATATAATAATAATAATAACGAGACTAATAAATTATCGGATTTAAGGAAGTTTATTTTAAAGCTTATTATAATCTCTTGATATAAATTTCTAACATTGTTTTAGACTTTTGAAATATCTTTGCATAATTCTATGAGGATGTTTAATTTTATCTTATATTTTACTATGTGAATGAGGTTAAATGTTTTAATTGATTTTTTTTGCTATATTGAAATATTTCTTTTCTCTTCAAGGGTGAATACCAAAAACTTAAATTTTTATTCAATAACTGAATTAGGTTAACTTAAGTAAGACAATAGAAGCTTAAGTAATATTTTATGAAATGACTCATTAATGACTTAAGTCTTTAATGGAAAACAAATTAAGTAAGTGATTGATCGTTGTATAAATAAGCGAATGGAAATCAATTTAAAACTAAATGAAATTTTTATGATCTGAATTGACAATTTGAACTAACAAATTTGAATCGAATGACAATTTATGGATATAATAAAATGGGTTTAACCAAATTATTGAATATAAATTAATTTAAATTGAAATCTATATAGTTTTAAATTAATTATTTATCTTGTCTTTTAATCTATTTTTCTTTCTAGTTGTTTCTATTCTCCTACCTTCTTCCTTTTCGAGGACGAAAAGTTTTGAGTGGGGGAGAGTGTAACGACCCGTAAATTTTAATGGTTTTATTTATTTAATTTATTGAAATTTTGCGAAATTTTAAATAATAAAATTTTGAAATGAAAATTTATTATTTGAAATACGTCTACTTAAACATAGCAAATGGTAAATTTTCATCTAAAAGTATGGAAGTTTATTTTCTTGTGTGATTCTATTTAAATTTAAATCTGTCAATATTTGATGATAATAAATTGTTTCAAAACCTGAATATTTTGATATAATCAATTTTGTAAATCATTTTCTGAGTGAGATGTCATCTTTCGTTTCTCCAAATTTGGACTCTTATTGCTCCGTTTATCTAACTTTTGACAAATTAGCAGTATTTTCGGTACTGATTATCAACTTTTGATAGGATGAACATGCCACAGATATGTGTATACCATTTTGATCGTCTCATCGTGTTGATCTCCGTATTGTATTCATTTATGCATTTCGAAGTCTGATATGTAGCAAAATCCGTAAAATGTCTAGCCGTATCGGTTTCTGTTTCTGTCTTTTTGCTTAGCGTTGTCCTTTCATTGCCCAAGAAAGCTAGAAGTCACTCGTTATTATATTCCTAGAATTCAAAGAGTACCTGACTTTAGCTTCACATCGGTTCAAACTTTCGTGGGTAGTTCGTTCGTCCCCAAATTCTATTCCTTTCGTTTAAGCGATTTTTGATAAAGGAAATAATAATATAATCTAAGTTATATTTATATTGAAGCTTTATTCTTTCTTCTAGTTTCTGAACTTTTGCCTGCCATTTTTCCCTTCTTCTAGTTTCTGAACTTTTGATCGTTTCGTTCATTGCTTTGATCCCTTCACCCGCGTACCGATACATTCCACCTCCTTCCTCAGTAGCCAACTACCGCATGTCCCCTATTCCCTCTGATCGCAACTCCCTCCATAGAGCTTTCCAGCTTCCCAACCGAGCACAGCAAGCCTTCACCTCCGCCCTCCATGCCATCACCCCACGGCTTGACCACCACTCCACCTGGCCGAGCTCCCCTCCGCCACTGCTCTCACCATTGTCTTTAGCTATAGCTTCCACTTCACCTTGAGCCTTGCCATCTCTCTTCTTCGTCTAAAAAAAGAACTTTGAAACAGGTATTATATATATATATATATATATATATATATATATAAATTTATGTGTTAACTTATATGTATGTCTGAATATTTTGGTTATGCATTTCAAGCCTATATATTTGTATATTGTCTGCAAGCGTAGGAAATCAGCATTATAGCATGTATGTATATACAATTGCATTATACGTTTGTCTGTATAGGTTAGGTGAATTTATTAACTATTGATTTCAAACTCTATACATACATAGATTTTTATATATAATTTATATTATATTATAAGTTTGTTTTCTTTTATGATAAGCTATTTATTTATTTGAAACCAGCCACTGCTATTATAAAAATATACAGATATTTGGATGACTTGATTTTTTTTCTTTATATACTATAATATATTCTATGTAGTTATATATATATTGATTTTATAAAGTATTGAATACATATTAGATTGATATATATATATATATATCGGTGAAGTATTTATTTTTAAAAATGCTTATAATATAACCGCCTACCTATATGTTGATGTGAGCTTTTATACAAACCGATATACATACATCGAACCTTGTATATATGTGGATTCTCAGTTTTATGTTTTTTAGTGTTAGAAACAGCAAGTGTATTACACTTCATTATATATATATTTTGTATATTAGTTTATATATTTTTCAATAAGAGTTGTACATAAGTTTTAAGTTGTTGTGTCCATTAGTTCATATATATCGATTGGATTTTATGTATAAGATTTATATATATATACATATAGTATAACGACCCTGACTCGACCTTTGAAAATCGACACCCAAATACGTTACCCGTAGTCGAATGCCGCAGATTCAAATGTCGAATCTGGTTCGCTGGAGATTATATCACATTAAGTACAACAACACAGCGGAAGAAAAACAATATATCATTGATACAACACCATGAATACAATATTCTAATACAATGAATATCACATAATCAAAGATACACAACAGCAGAAAAGATAACAACGGAGGAGATAACTCCATCATGATCCTCAAAGAGAATGAATCTATATACTACATCACCAATCCAAGCTCCAAAGCCAAAGCTCTAAACTTCAAGCTCGAACCACCAACACATTGTATTAAGCAAGGTCAGACCGGAATGAAACACTATGCGATCGCCAAATCCTAACGGCTTCCAAGACCAAAGACTTCAAAGATTTCCAAACAAAAGGCTACCAAATCTATATCTACTAGTTGATTATCTGAAAATCTGACTCTAGACTGCCCTTGTGGAAAATTGTGGGCACCTAGAGTTTAGAAAGGGAACAATAAACTCTAGGCCAATCATAGGACTTGTGTGAGCAAACAAAAATAGTTTATTTGAAACAAAAACAGCAAAAGCATTTAAAATTGAAATCCGCTATGCTTTTTTGAAAATGAAACTACCATAAGGCCTTCCGGCACACACACAATGCAATCGCACACTTGGGGGAGATTTCTCCTTATGATAGTCAAACATGCTTGATAAGCGAAAATCCTTTTGATACTATTATTAGTGCATAGTGCAGAAAACATTTTGAAAGTATAATATTAATCTTAGCCAACATAGGTACCATTATATTATGCCTGCTATAGCTACCATTTGAGAATGGCAGGTTATACAACTGCAATCGTAAAGGGCTCATATTAATTGATTGGATTTCGAACAATGGTCAGGCTAAGGAACTTCTTATGCCACATGGGTACGCCTCTGTAGGGACTCCCCGAGAACCTAACCGGATCCCTGCCAACACAAGGCTGTGTTACCTCTGTAACTAGGTAACTACTGACATGAGTATGCCATCCCCAGGTCATAACTGGCCTTTATCTGGGGCCCTAACAACAACAACCATAGAGCAATAAATTTGCTCAACCACATAAGTTAAGTATCTGAGATCCATACCATGATACCACTTTTATCCAGAAGGAAATGGACATACTCTAAGGGGCGCTACCCCCAATTACCTTGCTGCATCCTTCCTGTTTCGAACATTTCTGGGTTGTGAGGCTCGATGAGGTCTCATCCACAAAGCTACGCTTTTCACAAAAGCCATGCTTCGATTAACAAATGATCAGCAACGTTTCGTATGCCACATTACCAAATTAGGACTGTATCACTAGTAACCATCAACTACATAACCTCTGAGCTCGTACGTCTCAGAGAAGGGTGTTAAGCTAAGAGATTAAATTCTCTGCCACCAAACAGAAATTTATTTGATAGAAACCAGCTTTACATCTCAAAGTGTAATTTCAGACACACATCCACACAAGTCCCTTCCTGGTTCGAACGGAACCGAAGGCACTTCAAAGAAGCCCTTGCAATCCGGGTATTCACAATCCGATCGGATTCCCCATCCCATATGGAGATCTCTATACCGGCATAACTCAGTGTAGAGACATTCGATGGGTAATCCTTTCGTTCTCGAAAATTCCCAGTCTTCACCACCGGTCTTCAATTGCTATCCATTTCATCGTATCACTACTCGGAATGGATTATATGACATAAAGTCATCTTCTGGCTAAACTGAATAATGAACCCTTAATTTTTAAAAGCATATGGAAATATGAGATCTTAGTTAAGTCACAACCTTCAGCCCAAAACCTTTCTTTCAAATGGTTTAAAAAATTTCCACTTTTAATCTTTTAAACCAAAAGATTCAACCTTTTAAAATCCACTTCATTTGAAACCAAGGTTCAACAATCTTTCACAAAGATTCATTCATAGTTTTCAAAACTATTTTCATTTCAAATCTTTTGTACAAAAGATACACCTTTAGGATCCTCTTTAATTTGAAAACAAAGTTCACCAATCTTTAACAAAGCATCATTTATAGTTTTCAAAACAATTTCCATTTCAAACTTGAAATCTTTCAATAAAAACTGGAAGTTCTTTCGTTATATGAAAGCCATTATCATTTGAAAAAAAATACTTCTCATTTTGGAAAAATCTGATTAAATATGCACAAGTTATAGCCTTTAAAGTATAAACTTGAGTTAAATTTAAATTCCCAAAATAATACTTTTAAAATACTTTAAATATGATTTAGAAATCCATATATATATTATATAACTTGTATCACCACTTTTCAAACCATAGTTTTCAAAATAATTTCAAAATATAAATAAGATATATTATATTCAAACTAAATTTCAAAACTTCCTTTTCAAAAGCTTTTCATATTCAACACAATTTCATTTCCAAAACCATTTGGATTCAATCAACTTTTAAACTTTTCACCATTTGAATAAAATAATATTAAATTCAAAATATCCGTGACTTAACCAATTTCCTCATGCAATCCATATTTGTATGTGTGTGGTGTAGTCCAGGGGCTTTACGCACAACAATACAGTTGGGGATGCGGATTAAGGATCTTAAGGAAGAAATAACACTAGAGGGGGGGTGAATAGTGTTTTAAAGAATATATGAACTATATGACTACATTAAAACTTTCAACACAAATCTAAACAGAATTCTAACACAGAATGATCACAGAACATATAACAAATGCAAATAGTAAAGTAAAGCAAGTAAAAAGAAAGAATATACCGGATTTTATACTAGTTCGGAATCCTCCTACATCCAGTCTTGCACCAAGGCAATATCCTTGTACAGATTTTTATAAGCCAATATCCAAATTACAACCCTCAATTTCTAAGGCCTTGAGAAACCCTCCTATCTCCGAGTCTGGGTAAACTCTCTTGATTTACGGGACAAAAGATCACCCTAATACTTCTTAATAACAATCCTTTTGAATGGATAGACTCTATGAACTTTTTGAATACAAATTAATCCTATAACTCTGAATAGCACTTTGATCTTTTAGTAGAATGATGGAGAATCAAATAGAGAGAGTATCTAAATGATTTCCTATTGAGAGTTTGGCAGAATGATGGCACGATCTTGAAAATATGAAGTTTTATGGATATGGAATGGTGGAGAAGAAAGAGTGAAGAAAATAAGAAAGTAGTTGTTAAAAAAAATCGTTTTGGAAGCCTTTATATAGATGCACAACAGTCATATAACCATTGGCGAAAGGTTTTTGAACGAATGGACACTTCTTTTGAAATTTGAATTTTGAATCCAACTGTCACCATGTCGACATGGGGTATCCCTATATGTCGACATCCCTCAGTTCAAAATTGTAGAGATGTTGTTTTGTAAAAGCATTTGAATTTAAAACAAGTTGAAACTTCTCTGAAGCAAAATAAAGTGTTTAAACAATATTTTGAGATAGAGAATGAATATAAAACATTATTTTAAATAGATATATATATATATATATAATTGATATAGACCGTCAATTATATAAGTAATATTTAAAATCAAAATAAGTTTTGATGTTTTAAAAATAGAAGTTTTTAAAATCAGAATGGAGGAATATTTTAAGGCTAAAACAAAGTTTGAAAACATTTTTGAAAACATGATTTTGAAAGCTAAAACATTTTGAAAATAGATTTAAAAACATTTTGAAAAATCTATTCAAACTGAAATTGCAAGAACCTTCCTACAGAGCTCCTCCATAGGACTCGAGAACTTGTACAAAGTAGTTTAAATGATTTTGATTTTCGTGGGTTTGTAAGCCACTTGTTGTAGGTTTGTAAGCTACTTGTCGTGGGTTTCTAAGCCACTGGTTTCGATAGAAATTGGGTTCCATCCCAAAAGAAAATTGGAAGAAAGATGAGAGTGCTATTATGAAATTTAACAAAGTACTAGACACTTATCTTGAGATCTTGAAATCTTGATTCTCTAGAGTCTTGAACCTTGAATCTCTAATCTTCATCTTGATGCTTGAGTCTTTATACTGATCAGTCTTCGATAATACCTGCATATACTTCCTATATACATATACATACATAGATATATATATATATATATATATGGAAATGTTAGTATATATTTTATAAAGTAAAGTATAATAACTATATAAGGTTGTTGTCATCAAAACATCATCAACTCAGTTCCTAACAATCTCCCCCTTTTTGATGACGACAACCTTTATTTATAAAATATTCTTACCATACCATAACTTCCCCTTACTCCGTGATTTCTTCTTAAAACTAAAACTCCCCCTTACTCCTTGACTCCCTCTTACACTAAGCACATATATTTTTATAACTTTCTCCCCCTTTGTCATCAACAAAAACTATTAACTACTTAAGAATTCAAGAATGATTAGTATGAACAAATAATATGTATAAAACAAGCATGAAACAATGAGTATAAGTGAACACATTTTAGTTATTACGACATATATAAGAACATACATAAACACGAACAAACAGAACAATGTAAAACAAAGAATAAAAAAGTACGCTTTAATGGCGATCCTTAACTATAGGAGACTTATGAATCGAACAATTGGGGTAGTGGAGACAAAAGTTTCCACGTTGTTTAATTATGTTTCCATTAGTATCAACAAGGATCTCACCAACGCAAATAACGCTCTCGTCCTCATTTATAGGGACTTCGGGTTGAGGTAAAGGTTGACCTTCCTCTTGGTCTTCTTGTGGTTCTTCCATAGGTTCTTCTTCCTCGGATTCCATGGCTTGTGAAGAGTCTTCAATATTAATAGGATTTGTACGGTTATCCATAAGAAATTTTTGTACATTCCTAATAATATTCCCTTGCCTTTGTTGTTCTCTAGCCATCCTAAGTTGACTTACTTGAATTTCAGTCAACAATTGAAGGATATCTTTCATCTTCTCTTGCAATTTGATCACTCGAGCGTGCGTAGATCGTTGAAACGGACCAGAATGAGGAGATGTGGGTGAAGTGGGTTCATTAGTAGAAGAGGAGGCCATTATTTTATTGTTTTAGAAGTTATTTACAGAGAATATAGTGAAGAAAGAGGAGAGAAAACGAAATAAATAGATAAATAACCAAATAACTAACTTTAGAGGGAAATTCAATTTTCAAATTTTTGTTGGGTATGTCGACATCATGAGATGGGGCATGTCGACATGTTCTTCAAAAAAAATGTAATTTTTATTTTGAATTTTTATTGATTATTATATTATATTATTTTATATTTCAGATTTTGAACAAATACCTAATTCTCTTCTAAATTTAGTAAAATTCTGTTCGGTTAATGGTTTAGTTAATATATGAGCAATTTGTTTTTCAATATTTATATAATCTAGAGTTATTATTTCTTTAGTTATATTATCTCTAAGAAAATGATGTCTTATATCAATATGTTTAGTTCTAGCATGATGAGTTGGATTTTTAGATAGATTTATTGCACTAGTATTATCACAATATATTGGTGATTTACTTATGTTAATTCCAAAATCTTTTAAAGTTTGTTGCATATATATGACTTGTGAACAGGCCAGAGCAGCAGATATATACTCTGCTTCAGTTGTTGACAAGGAAACAGTATTTTGTTTCTTGCTGAACTAGGAAACCATTGAGTGTCCTAGAAAGTGACAAGTTCCACTTGTACTCTTTCGGTCTAATTTACAACCAGCATAATCAGCATGTGATATTAAATCAAAAGTATTATTTTTAGGATAAAATAAACCATAATCCAAAGTGTATTTTACATATCTTAAAATTCTTTTAACAGCTTTTAAGTGAGTTTCGTTAGGTTGTGATTGGTATCTTGCACAGAGACAAACACTATGCATAATATCAGGACGAATCGCTGTTATATAAAGTAGCGAACCAATCATTCCCCTATATAAAGTTTGATCAATATCTTTTGATTTATCTTCTTTACTTAAACCTACATTTGTTGACATTGGAGTTGGTTTCCCACTAGAGGTGCTTAAACCAAATTTATTGATTAAGTCTTTAGCATATTTTTCTTGACTTATGAAGATTCCATTTTCTAGTTGTTTAATTTGAAGCCCTAAGAAGAAACTTGATTCTCCCATGTGACTCATTTCAAATTCTTTAGTCATTATATCTGAAAATTCTTTATTCATTATGTTATTAGTTGATCCAAAGATTATATCATCTACATATATTTGAACCAGTTGAATATCTTGATTATTTCTTTTAATAAAGAGTGTTGTATCTACTTTACCAATTACAAAACCATATTGAAGTAAATAAGATCTTAGCCTTTCATACCAGGCTCTAGGAGCTTTCTTTAGACCATATAGAGCTTTCTTTAACTTGTATACATGGTTTGGAAATTTATTGTCCTTAAAAAGTGGAGGTTGCTCAACATAAACATCTTCTTTTACAAAACCATTTAGAAAAGCACTTTTAACATCCATTTGATATAATTTGAAATTATTATAATTAGCGAAAGCAAGTAGAATTCTTATAGCTTCTAATCTTGCTACGGGGGCAAAGGTTTCATCATAGTCAATTCCTTCTTCTTGACAATAACCTTGCGCGACTAAACGAGCTTTATTTCTTACGACCTCACCGAGTTCATTCATTTTATTTTTATAAACCCATTTAGTTTCGATTATACTTTTAGCCTCAGATTTACGAACAAGTTCCCATACATCATTTCTGGTAAATTGATTCAATTCTTCTTGCATAGCAAGAATCCATGAATCATCAGACGATGCTTACTTTGGATTTTTAGGTTCAATTGTTGATATAAAGGCTACATTACTCATACTACTTAATTGATTTCTAGTTCTTACTACAGATTCAATATTTCCTAAAGCATTTTCTATAGGATGATCTTTTGATATTTTAAATCTCTTATTAGGTTGATTTATTTCACTAATAGTTTCATTAGATTGATTTAAATTTATAAAATCTTCTTCATCATCTATTTGTACAATATCTTTAAGATTTTCATCAAAAGATACATGCATAGTTTCTTCAATAGTATTAGTTTTTAAATTAAAAGCTCTAAATGCTTTGCTTCTATTAGAATAACCAATAAGGAATCCTTTATCAGCTTTTGGTTCAAATTTATCTAAATTATCTTTTATATTAAGTATAAAACATTTACTCCCAAAGACTTTAAAATAAGCAACTATAGGTTTCTTATTATAAAGTAATGCATATGGAGTTTTATTTGTTAATGGTCTAATTAAAATTCTATTTAATATATAACAAGCTGTAGCAACTGCTTCAGCCCAAAAATGTTTAGGTAAATTACTATCAGAAAACATTGTACGAGCACACTCTTGAATCGTTCTATTCTTACGTTCTACTACTCCGTTTTGTTGTGGAGTTCTTGGAAATGAAAAGTTGTGAGTAATTCCCTTTTGAGTACAGAAATTCTCAAAATTTTCATTTTCAAATTCACCACCGTGATCACTTCAAATAGTTTTAATTTTGAAAGAATGTTGTTTTTGAATTCTTTTAGAAAAGTTTTTAAATATTTCAAAAGCATCACTTTTATGTTTTAAAAAGATTATCCAAGTATATCTTGAATAATCATCTACTATAACAAAAACATATTTACTATGGTTAATTGATTGAACTTGAGATGGACCAAATAAATCTAAATGAAGTAATTCTAGAGGACTAGAGGTAGAAATAGCATCTTTTAATTTAAATGAACTTTTCTTAAGTTTTCCTAATTGACAAGCATCACAAATACTATCTACTTTAAAGTTTAACTTGGGTAGACCTCTAACTAAGTCAAGTTTTGATATCCTAGATAATAATTTGAAATTCAAATGGCCAAATCTTTTATGCCAAATCCAAGGGTCACTTGTATTAGCCAAAAGACATAGGTTATCATTTGAAATTTTCATACTAAGGATATAAATATTTTTCTTCCTAATACCTTCGAAAATTATATTAGACTTATCATCTTCAATGTGACATTTATCTTTTCCAAATTTAATTTTAAAACCTTTATCGCAAAGTTGACTTATACTAAGCAGATTATGTTTTAAGTTCCTAACAAATAAAACATCAAAAATAAGTAAAGTTTTAGAGTTACCGACATTGCCGACGCCAACCACATATCCTTTAGAGTTGTCACCAAAATTGACTAATCCACCATCTTGATAAGTAATGTCCTTGAGTATCTCGGGATTTCCAGTCATGTGCCTCGAACAGCCACTATCAAGTATCCATTTATCTTTCTCAATTTGCACAGTTTGTCCATTGGGTGTCGATTCGTCAAAATCCATATAACATGTCTGTTGCTGCATAACACACCAATTCGGTAGATAACTTGATTTTTCAAAATAACTATATGCAGACTTATGATACTTTGATGAAATGCATATATTCAAAACAGTTTTAACACAATTTTCCAAAAATGCCATTTTTATATTTTTCAAGTTTCAGATTATGAAAACAATGAAAACCAATGCTCTGATACCAATTGTTGGGGATGCGGATTAGGGATCTTAAGGCAGAAATAACACTAGAGGGGGGGTTGAATAGTGTTTTAAAGAATATATGAACTATATGACTACATTAAAACTTTCAACACAAATCTAAACAGAATTCTAACACAAATTGATCACGGAACATATAACAAATGCAAATAGTAAAGTAAAGCAAGTAAAAGGAAAGAACACACCGGATTTTATACTGGTTCGGAATCCTCCTACATCCAGTCATGCACCAAGGCAATATCCTTGTATAGATTTTTATAAGCCAATATCCAAATTACAACCCTCAATTTCTAAGGCCTTGAGGAACCCTCCTATCTCCGAGTCTGGGGTAAACTCTCTTGATTTACGGGACACAAGATCACCCTAATACTTCTTAATAACAATCCTTTTGAATGGATAGACTCTATGGACTTTTTGAATACAAATTAATCCTATAAATCTGAATAGAACTTTGATCTATTAGTAGAATTATGGAGAATCAAATAGAGAGAGTATCTAAATGATTTCCTATTGAGAGTTTGGCAGAATGATGACACGATCTTGAAAATATGAAATTTTATGGATATGGAATGGTGGAGAAGAAAGAGTGAAGAAAATAAGAAAGTAGTTGTTAAAAAAATTCGTTTTGGAAGCCTTTATATAGATGCACAACAGTCATATAACCATTGGCGAAAGGTTTTTGAACGAATGGACACTTCTTTTGAAATTTGAATTTTGAATCCAACTGTCACCATGTCGACATGGGGTATCTCCATATGTCGACATCCCTCAGTTCAAAATTGTAGAGATGTTGTTTTGTAAAAGCATTTGAATTTAAAACAAGTTGAAACTTCTCTGAAGAAAAATAAAGTGTTTAAACAATATTTTGAGATAGAGAATGAATATAAAACATTATTTTAAATATATATATAATTGATATAGACCGTCAATTATATAAGTAATATTTAAAATCAGAATAAGTTTTGATGTTTTAAAAATAGAAGTTTTTAAAATCAGAATGGAGGAATATTTTAAGGCTAAAACAAAGTTTGAAAACATTTTTGAAAACATGATTTTGAAAGCTAAAACATTTTGAAAACAGATTTAAAAACATTTTGAAAAATCTATTCAAACTGAAATTGCAAGAACCTTCCTACAGAGCTCCTCCATAGGACTCGAGAACTTGTACAAAGTAGTTTAAATGATTTTGATTTTCGTGGGTTTGTAAGCCACTTGTCATAGGTTTGTAAGCTACTTGTCGTGGGTTTGTAAGCCACTGGTTTTGATAGAAGTTGGTTTCCATCCCAAAAGAAAATTGGAAGAAAGATGAGAGTGCTATTATGAAGTTTTAACAAAATACTAGACACTTATCTTGAGACCTTGAAATCTTGATTCTCTAGAGTCTTGAACCTTGAATCTCTAATCTTCATCTTGATGCTTGAGTCTTTATACTGATCAGTCTTCGATAATACCTGCATATACTTCCTATATACATACATACATACATACATATATATGTAAATGTTAGTATATATTTATAAAGTAAAGTATAATAACTATATAAGGTTGTTGTCATCAAAACATCATCAACTCAGTTCCTAACAAATACAATATCATCAATCATCACAAATCCAAGCACAAAATATTGATAAGCGGTATAATCCTATAGTGTTTATCTTTCATTCACAGATTCCCAGATAAATAATATAAATTCATCACAGATAAATAAATTACGTTTCACAGCTCAATCATATCATAGAACATTACACATCAGGGATATCACATAATTCAAGGCATTTAATACAATCCAATCATCCATAAGTAAGATCAATTAATCACCTGACTAATTTAAACCAGATTAATTACTTATGAATAAATTACTAATCCTGGTTAATTAACATTAATTAATTATAAACCATTTAATTAATTATGCTTTAATCATTTATTAATTAACCTTTAATAATAAATTAATTAACCTTTAATAATTAACCTTTAATTATTCTTTAATTAATTAATTAACCCCAATTAATTAATTATCCTTAATTAATTACAATAAGCGATTATCCCTAATCACTTATAAATAAATCATAAATTGATTACATCGAGCAATTATCCTTTAATCACTTGATTAATCAACTTTAATCATTAACTAATAACTTTTAATTAAGTAATTATCTTTAAGTACTTAATTACCTTTAATTACTTACATTAATTAAATAAACCTTTAAATTAATTAATTATTCCCACATTAATTACCTTAATTAATTAATTACATAAATTAATTATCCCTTAACCAATTATTGTTTAACCACTTGATTTATCAACCTTTAATTAATCACATAAATAAATTAATCACCTTAATTAATTACCATTTAATTAATCACATTAATTAATCACCTCAATTAAGTAATTAATCTTTAAACTCCATTGGAAAAACATTTAGGAATTAAGACATAGTGGATTTGCTACATGTAGTTGTAGTGGCACCGGATCGAATCCCAGCGGCCACAAGTATGAGGCATAGTGCACGGCCACTTATAAAACCGGCTTAATCAAAGGTCAGGGCAACATAGTCTCCCTGTCCCCAAAGTTTTGCTTTGCCAAAAAAAACATTTAACTTAAAAATTAACTTTGAAACCTTGTTAAAAACTTGTTCAAAATTCAATTTGGCTTCTAAAACATAGTTAATATATCTTGAAATCTTGATTTAAATTACTATTGCTTTTAAACTTTGTTAATTATTTATTTTAAATTTTAGAAACCCGCTGTATTCAAATAACCCGAGCCAAACATCAATGTTCCCGAGACCAACCTTGAGTTCTCCTACATCATTCATTTCCTCGAGTAAATCCACCAAATTCCTCGAGTTTGCCCCAACGCAGAACCTTCTTCCCAAACCTTTCAAAATAACAAACACGATCGATTCCTTGTGCATGTGCACGATCACCTGATTGACCTCCGACCATCACCATGGCCTCCGACATGTCATCAATGACCATCTCAACCTAATCCATTGCCCAGCTCCGACGATTTCATCAGAAATCGAAATTGGGCAACTTGATCATTTTTTGGACTTAAACCCATTATCAAAAAATCGCCCCGCACCACCACTTCAAACCACCGATGGCTAAGAAACTCCGACCAGAGCAGCTTCACACACCTTTGCCTCTTCTCCCTCAGGTCTGATCGCCTCAATTGCCATGACGACGACGCAGTTACCTCAGGAACCACCTCGACCCAAACGCAACATTAAGCCCTAAACCTTCATCATATCGTCGCCTTGTCCATTAATTAATCCAACGACTAATTTTCTGATGATCCTTAGACCTCTGACCATCTCCAGTTTCAAACCCGATGATCACCTCGTCACCGATCGACAAGAATTGATAAAAACCCCAATTCAGATCAACTTGAAATTTCTCTCTTATTACGATCTTAAAAATCTTGAATTTGCTATAAAAATTCATAATTTTTCACAACGAATCTTATGGTGAAATCCAAACTTGAAATTGTGATCATCAATTTTACCTAATACTTGATTTTTTTTTACTGTATTTTCCTATTTTTGAATTAATTACTCAATATAAATTTTCGAAACCATTTTTAAAATTTACATCTTGTTAATTTGAATATTTTTTATTTAAACATCCAAGCCTAAAAAGAATTGAAAGAAGAGTTTTTGGTTTTTGAACAGGTTTAAAAACTTGTAAAGTAAGGACAGAGGAATTTTTTGTATATATAGGCATGCACACATATATTTACAACATGCAGTCATATTCACCCAACCATACAAGCAGATTCCACATCATACTTCAAATATTAACCGCTATATCAAGATATAGGCAGATATAAGTGAGTTTGCTCACCTGGTTTCAGAAGACAGAGAACAATCTTGAAAACCTGGGAACTATTTTGATCACTGGAAACTTGTTTTATTGATTCATGCTGAGTTGGACTGGGTTGCATCATGAATTTTGATGTTGATTTGAATATACGCTTGATTTACTTTGATCTGAGATCTTGAAATTGTTGGCTTTGATATTTTTTCTGGTTTTGGATTTGAATCTTGCTCAGGCTTTGAAGCTTCAGGTTGAAAGTTGAATTGATTTTCTTTTTAGCATACAGATTTTTAAACTGAAGTTGTTTGATTTGAATTGCATTTTGAATCAGGTTGCAACTTGATTTCTTTTCTCAGGTTGAAACAGTTTGTAAAACTGATGTTATTTGATTATAGTTTTGATTTTTCTTCTTCTTGTTTTAGCTTAGAAGGAGAATGAAAGAAGAATTGAGGATAATGAGGCCTGGTTTTTTCTTTATAACATGTTATTATAATTTAAACTAAAAGAAAAACTTAAATGCCACTTGTTCATTTGCATATTACTTAATTTACACTTGTAATTTCGTGAATTAATTTTCTTACACTTGTTAAAAATAAGCATTTTGTTTTTAAATCCTTGTTTTAAGTAGTTTTATAATTTATGTTTTAAACCCTTCAGTACTTATGTTTTATATCTTAATATATGTTTGTGTTTTTCTATTAATAGGTTTATACATGTATATTTTAAATCTTTAAATGTTTTTAAAATTTTATTCATGTACAAATTTAGTTCATGCGTATTAAAAGAAAGAATATTAGCCTTTTTACAAAATCTCATTTTAAACTTAAGTTAACATATCTTAAATAAATAAATATATACATATTTTAATATATTATAATTAAGAAACAAATTTTCATTAGTTTTTAAAATATAGAGTATCTAAAATCCAATTTATTTTCAATATATTTATATTTGAATTCCAAATAAAAATTCCTTTTTATAATCTATTTATAAAATATTTGAATTTCCAAATCAAATCCAATATATTATTCAAAACATTTATTTTTGAATTTCAAATTAAAATTCTATTTACAATCTATATAAAACAAACAAATATTTTATTTATTTTGGAAAAATTCAAATTAATTCATAATTTAATCCAAAAATTTATTTTAATTATCAATTTAAATTTGGCTCGATACCGGGATCGTTACATATAGGATTTGCAAATAACCTGTCTGTTGTTAGATTATGTAAATTATATAAGTTTGGGTGTTTTTCTATTGATTTATATGAGTTTATATATATATATATATAAAAATTTATAATCTGTTGCATATAAGGTCTGGGTATATGTGAGTTATAACCTGTATGTAACGACCCGTAAAATTCGGTAATTAAATTTCTTAATTTAAGAAGATTTTGGTAACTTAATATTGAAGGAAATAAAAATTTAGTGAATTATTTATGGAAATGTTGGATAAGATTGGTAATTTAATTTTTAATAACTTGAATGTAACAGTATAAATGTAAGTTAATTGTTAATAATTTGGATGTAATTTCAATAAGTGAAACAATGTGAATGTTAATTTTATTCATATTGTAATAAAAGAATGTTACCAAGATGAAGCGACTAATTTGATTTAAAATCTTAATTAATGTGTGCATTAGTTTATAATAGGATACAAAAGGTAAATTAATAATTTAAAACGTTGGCTTACTAATAAAATAATGTATAAGGAATGGAAATGGAATAAATTAGTGTATGAACTAATGGTAGCACTTGTTGTAAGCTAATAAGTAAATTAAAATGTAATAGTGCTGATTTAGGTTAATAAATTAATAGGTTGAATGAAATGACAATTAATGAATTTATTAAAATTGTAAAGTTATAATATAATAGATGGTAATTGTTTGGGAAGAATGAACATACAAGTATTACAAAAGGTAAAATGGTGACATTTGGTTGTTACCAGTTAATTCACCAATTACAAATAAAGATAATTAAATGTACTTTAATGATAATTAATATGATAACGGAAAATGTGAATGTAAATTAAAAAGGAAACGTAAAATTTATTTATAAGGCAGAAATTGGTGTAATATAAAGCATGAGTCCAAGTAAATAAATTTATTGAGAATATTAATTGTAATTAATAGGGATCAATGTAATAGTAATGGTCGAAAATTACTACTTAATTGTCCTATTAATTTGTTGTAACTGTTATAATTGGAAATAAGATTTAATATAAGTAAATAAAGGTAAATATTATATGAATATATGAATTAATGTCTGATTTAGGATAATAGAATGAATTCATATGATGTAAGTAATTTTAATAAATAGTTGAAATAATAAGCATAAGTGAAATTTTAAGGCTATGGTAACAATCATCATAAATTACCGGAATATATCTAGTCTACCAAATTATTTGTAAAACAATTACATTTAAATAGAAATAAATGTCTCATTTATGAGGGTAAGAACTGTAATTGTAAAGTGCAAAGGTATGGAAATGCATATTTTATTCATAAGATAATATAAAGGAATGAAACCTATTTGAATGAATTAATTTAGGTTCTAAATATAATAAATGTATATATTTGACAACTTCAAAATATTTGGAAATAATAGTTAATACAAAGGGAAGTTGGAAATTTGAATACATTAATGGAATGAAATGTGAGGCAGGTGTTAACTGCATTACAAAGTAATAATAGACTCAACTAAAGGGTTGGAATTGAATCTAATCAGTTAAATTGGAATTTATTTAAAATTAATTCGATTCAATTTATAATAAAGGAATTATTTTAAGTAAATGAAATAAATACTATAATTGGTGAATTCATTTACTTTAAATTGATATGGGAATGGGTTATAAAGGCGTTTTAAATTACTAAAGTAATCTAAGATGATAAAATTTATGAATTTTGGAATTTGAATTAAAGGGTGATTTGATTTATTAATTATTAATTTATTTAATTAATGTAAAAATAGCCATTTTGGCCTCGGGCTCGGATTTCGACGAAACCAGTTTCATCGGATCCGTAACGGTGAATTATTGTAGAATTTCAAGTTTTATAGCGATCGGACTTGCCGTTTGATCGTAAGAACATGAAACGCCTTGAAATCAATGAAATTGAAATCAATTTGAAAAATATTGATTTTAGCATAACTTCTTCATACGATGGAATTCGGACTTGAAACCTTTTCCATTGTATTTAAAATATTTTAAAACATCTATTTTGATATACGGGTTGACCCAATTTCGTTCCGGAGTCAGAACAGGCTTTTCGGGCCATTTATCGTTCAACGCATTTATAAATCGGGCCCATCTATTCTATTTCAACATTGTCTATAAATACTCTGTTATAAACCCTAATTTCGCTCATTCACATTTGTATGCGCGTACAAATCTCTTTCACCTCCTCATTTTCAATGGCAGACAAACACCTAATTCCAACTGCAATTCAAAATCAAAGCCAAATTTCAAACTCCACAAAATATAGAAAATTATATATGGATTTGAAGCTCTCGACGAGAGCAGGTCGGAAATATAATCCGTTTTTCAATTTGAGTTTCTATGTAGCCAGAAATCGAGGAAGCATTCTCGGCCGTTCGTTGGTGGTTGATGATCTTCGCCCGATCGATGAATCGAAGTTACCGTACTGTGGAGAGCTGCGAATGGAGTCCATCGGTGTAGGTCGCTTGGTGAATCAACGGCTAGATCGGGGTAGAAAATTCGATTTGGTTTGCATATTTTGGCGGCTACAGCATGTCTCGTAGATCGGCGAGCAACGTGATCCGGGAGGGTTTTGCGCGAGGCTGTAGAGGTGCGCGGCGCGGCGTCAGGTTCGAGTGGTCGCGACGTGGATCGAGGCACGCAGCAGGGAGTTTAGGGCGGCGGCCGGTTAGGGTTTCGTGCGTATCAACTAGGGTTGTGCGATTGGGGTTGGTTCCTGTTGCAAGAGATGGTGACGTGGATCTATTTTGTTTATTTTATTTTTATTTTTATTTAAATCGTATGATGTTCTAATGACAATAACTTTTACATACGTCATCCAATTCACGCACGGTTTTCTCCACTAGGTTCATATTGGAATTCTGGACATTTTGGCACTAGTTTGGACTGATTCTGAGACTGTCAAATTTTTGGGTTTAAATTGTATTCAAATTCAATTTAAATTCAAAAGCTGAGTGTTTTAACCCACTCACAACTTCTAAAATTTCTTATGTTTGCTAAATTTATTTATGTTGTGATTATGAATTTATTTATGACTGTTTATATATTTTTTTATTCAACATCTCAGTTAATTGCATTAATTTAAAGTAAATCGTTATTTAATTGATTATTGAATATAACTGCCAGTTAATTACTTGTTATATTATTAGTTATATATTGATATTTATTGACTGTTTTGTATGATGATTGTGATGGATGTATGATTTTATGATGGCTGAATGGATGTTTTATTTATATCGTCAAAATCTGCAAGTTGTTATGCATTTATTTTTCATTCGGGATTGCGGTTTGAAATGATATAACCATAATTTTTGTTTTAAATTACAGGTTGAAATGATAAATATCCGTATCACTTGACCATAGGATAGAAAATTTTATACAAACACTGTGGTCTATATATATAAAAATATTTTGAAAGGATTTCTATGGTTTGTAAAGAAATATACGATTTTTAAGATATTAATTTGGATATTTTATAAATGTTCTTTTATATATGGTTAATTCTTGGTTTAAGCGGTGAATAAAATTTGTTTAAAGTATAAAATAAGTTTAATAATAAAGTTTGATTTATTAAAATATAATATGGATAAGTATTTACTTAAATTATATTTTAATATGGAGTTTATATTGATTTTTATAAATCAAGGTTGAGAAGATAGTTAGAAATTAGTTGAGATTTTATCTAATTAAGAATTATAGTTAATAAGAATCAATTTGGAACTTATTGAAATTTTTGATTTTAAAGGAATATGGTTTTATAACTTAATTCGGATTTAAGGTGATTTAAGTGAAATGTATGAAATCTAAATAAATTGAGGAATATTCGGTATTGAATTTGAAGTTTTATTTAAAGGATATTGGATTTATTAAGGAAATATTTCAAAACTAAACAATAGTGAAGAGAATTTGGGGGGTGTGTGTGTGTGTGTGTATATATATGAATTATAAATTTTAGTTTTGAAATATTGAGTAATTAAAGATTTGAAATATATGGAAATTGAAACGGTTTGTTTGGGTGTTCAAATCTGTATTTGAAATTGATTTGTGAAATTTAAGAAGCTATAAAGTAATTTAATATTTGAACCACTAAAGTATTGGAAGTTATGTTTCAAAGTTATAAATTTCAAAGTATTACATTTTGGAAGTGTTATAATTTTAAGTCTTTGGTTTCGGAATTTTATAACTTTGAATACTATGATTTAAAAAAAAGGATATCATATTGATTTGGTTTTAAAATTGGAAATGATATCGTATTTATATGGTTTTGAAATAAATATTATATCCTGGTTTTGAAGTATAAATTATTATAAAATGACCACGGTGTTATAATAACGTTGGGTTGTTAAAAAGACCGGGATCGAAAGTTGTCATACTCTCTGCCAACTCCGAAAACCACTTTAACAACCGTGTAGGCGGTGGAGATTCCAGAATGAAGCAGGATGGCGGCGGCGTTTCCTTTGAGGTAAATACGTGGATCCGACTCCCGTGAGTTGGCATAAGGTGGCTAAAATAGGAGCGATTGACGGGTTAAGAAGGTAGCACCTTTTATCAGACACATCCCTTCGATATTATACTCTGACTTTTAATTTATTCAGTGGCCACTTTTGATTTCTTTGATTTGGGGGTGTGGCTCGAAGTGGGCGGTAGCTGCGGCTATGCGTTACCACCGACCCAGAAGCGTAATTGGTATATCTACCCTAGCATTGCCTAGTTGTGTCGTGCCACCTACCCTAGCGCGCCTTATACGATTTTGTTTTATACCATACCTATGGAGTGCCCTCTGACGATGCCCAGTACGGGGGAGATTACGGTACTGTATAGACTATAGGAATATAAAAGTGTGTTAAGGGCTATATGGGTAGCCCCTTAACGCTATTTTCAGTATATTATACTTTACTTTAGACACTATTATAATAGCGTATATTACTACATAGTAAATAGTTTAACGGATCCTTAGGAGATGTGAATCCCGAGCATCTCTTGAGTTACTGCACTCACGTTAGACACTGGATAGGAGATGTCAAATCCCGTAAACATCTCTGATGCCGTTACACTCATATTATTTACCGATGATTTAACTTACATAAGATCTTTTAGTTCTGACTCGAGTGTTTTGTCTTTTCAATTCGCTCAGGTCAGTCTGAGCATTTCAGGATTTGAAGACCGTATTCTGGAGGACGAAGACGAAGATTTATTATTATATATTATAGTACTCCACTACTTTCGCATTGTTCCGCTGCATTATTATTGATTATTCTCTGGTATGTGTAACTCTGATATTGTATTGCATAAGTAAAGAAAATCAAATGTTTTTGTAAAACAGCTTCATGAACTGTTTATTTGATTATTATATTTTATCGTTCCGCTGCAAGATTCTATTTTTTTCTTTCTTTACTTTTTCTTATTTACCCCATAACAATCCGCCCTTCTGTATGGTTTAAGACACACGTGTGTGGTTTATCGTCGATTTAAAACGTGTAAAAAGGCGAGACGTTACACTGTATATATATATATATATATATATATATATATATATATATATATATATATTATTGGAATTTCATATGGAGTCTGCATATTTATTTTATTCTGCATATGTTTATCTACATGTACCTATTGGATGATTTTAGTAGATCATATATATACATTTTGTTGATAGTCTGCTTATATGATGTTTAATAGCTTAATATACATGTAAGTTATCTGGGGTGTATATATAAAGAATATTGATTTTGAGGAATAACAACATAAAATATAGATATTCAATTTTACTAGAGATATTTTACGAAATTGGTGATTTTGAAAATGAATATATATAGATTTTAAGTTGGATGTGTGTTGAGTTTAATATGGATTTTTAAATATATGTATTTAAGAATAATGATCTTTATCATATACATATATGTATATTATTTTAATATGTCTTCAATTAAAATATTGATTTTAAGGAAAAAAAATTAATAACATATATATTCTCGGTTTACATCAAACTGGTCGATTTTTTTCTCTTCGATTCCTATCTATCAGCTTTATCCATTAAATTCGCTCTCAACTTACTTCGCTTTGAGTTGTCGTTTGGATTGGTCGATTTTTTTAAATCATGATCCAATTCACAGCTTGTTGTGCATCAAATTCCTCTAGCCTCGAAAGGTGAGCAATTACTCACGATTAACGTTCTTATATTTATTAAATTTAACAATTGAAATAAGCTGTTGTTATTTACATTGCTATATATGCTATTATCTGTATCTGTTCACCTGTGAGATCTGACACCATTATTTGTTATTTATACTGATGATATATGCGTGATATAATCATATCTGTTCTCACTTTATAAGTTCCCTGTTAGTATAGAATCCCCTGTGGGTTGAAATGATACATACCCAAGCGATTTGTAGAATAAGCGAAAATCGTTATGGATTGAAATGATAAACCCAAGCGATTTTCTTTGAATTGAATTTGGGATTGCGGGTTGAAATGATATCTACGTGTATATATTTAAATTATGGATTGAAATGATAAATATCTGCATCACTTGACCATAGGATAGAAAATTATACACAGACACCATTGGTCTATATATATATATATATATATATATATATATATATATATCTTGAAATGATTTCTATGGTTTTTGGAAAGAAATATATGGGTTAACAAATATTGATTTTAAGATATTATATACAATGTATTTTATAAAGTTTTAAATTCTTCATTTTTAAAATTATATGGTTTTAAAATTTTAAAATTATAAGTTAATTTGAAATTATAAATTTTAAGAATTTACTTATAAATTTACTATTTTAAAATATATAAATAGATTTAATATATAAACTAATATAATATGTTTAAGTATTTATTTGAAATTTTATTTTTAGAATAGATTTCTATAATGGTTTTTATAAGTTAAGGTTGGGAAGATAAATTTGAATTTATTTGAAATTGTGTTTAATTAAGGATTTTATTTAATCGATTTGGAACTTATTGAGTTTGATATTTTTTAAAGGATATGATTTAATAACTTGATTTTGGTTTAAAGTGATTAATGAATATTTCAAGTTTAAATAAATTGAAGGAAATATTTAGTTTATTTGTAATTTAGGGTTATTTATATGATATTGGATTTATTAAGTGAACATTTCAAAGTAAATAATAGTAAAGTGAATTTGAGACATAAATGAGATTTTAAAATTTAGTTTGAAAATGTGGAATATTTAAAGCTTTGAAATATATTGAAATTGAAATGGTTTATTTTGTGGTTCAAATCTGTATTTGAAACCGATATAATTATAAATGGTTTATTGAGAAATTGAGGTGTAAAGTATGAATTGTGATTGAATTTAACTTGAATTTTTGAATTTGAGTTGATTTGAATCGATTTGTGAAATTTGAGGAAGCTATTTTGTTATATTAAATATTTTTAAATTACATTTATACTATTTGTATATTTTACTTTATAAACTATTTTAATATATATCACTTTAATATAAACTAGTTTTAAAATATAAATTATTTTAACTTATAACTATTTTATATAAACTATTTATTTTATAAACTATTTTATTATTAATATCAAAACTGTTCAAGTGGAAAGTTATGTTTCAAAGTGTTAAAATTTCCAAAGTGCTATAATTTCAAAGTTTTATAATCTCTAAAGTGTTATAACTTTAAAAGTGCTATGATTTTGGAAACGGATATATTTGGCGTGAAAATTTATATCGTATTAATATGCTTTTGAAATGGATATGATATTTTGGTTGTGGACTATAAATTATTTTGGAATGACCAATGTGTTATAATGGCTTTTGGTTGTTAATAGCGTATATTTCTACATTGTAGATAGTTCCACGATTCCTTAGAGGATGGGTATCCCAAACATCCTCTAAGTTACTTGTATTTTAGTTGATATTTCACTTGAGTTGGATTTATTGATATAGGAATGTTAATCCAGACTCGAGTGTTTTGTGTTTTGTTTTATGCTCGGGTCAGACTGAGCGTTACAGCTTCTGAGACTCACCTTTGGAGTTGTGCTTCGATTTGAAGATCCATCTATCTATTCAGCTTTCAGTTATTCAGTTGACTCCAGTGATATTTCGATTTTGTTATTCGATTATTGTATCGAGACATCTATGTATTCGAGACTTCTACTGTATCTTGTTTAACCTTATTATATATATAGTAGCTTCATGAACTACTATTCTTTTGTTTCCGCTGCATTATTGTTACATTACTTTGTATCTGTGATTCTGTGATTATTTTATTTACTGTATATGTTGAGTTTTGCCAAATTTAAATTAAAAATCTGATATGTTGAGAAATTCAAGTCCAACATTTGTAGATGCGAATGGTTGAAAATACCAAGATGTTACACCTTGTGTACTACTCTTAATTACACACCTTATAGAAAGAGTTTAACTCAACTTCGCTCATCACTAATCGTGCTTTGTCTAACAAAGTTCGATTACTCTATATCAATACATCATTACGTATTAAAGGGAAGAGTGACCTTTAAAACTGAATCTTTATTCATATTAGGTACATATGGAACTCTTTTCAATATACTCACCTATTCGATCAAATCGAATCATTTCTATTGGATGTTATATTACTTACTTCCGTTTTGTATTCTATGTGCTTACCATAGACTTACACATGCAGATCAAATATGCATGTCCATATCCGTAATAACTCATCGGTGAATATGACAAGTACGTGGAACTATTTTGGTATTAATAGGCTTATTATTACATACATATATGTATCAATCCAAAGAGTTCATCAACTCTTATGATACTCCCACTAAATACGGGCTGCGGAATTATGGATCTTAAGACTAATTAAACACTAGAAGGGGTGAATATTGATTTCTAACTTATGTAAATCTTTTCAAATTTCTATCAAATTAAATATTAAATCATAGCTTAACAACATAGAATTATATTATCGAACAATCACAGATGCAATCACAAATAAAAATAAAAGTAGCAAAGGTAAAGAGTTAGAGAGATGACACTTGAGATTTTATACCGTATCAGATTTCTCCTACACCCAGTCCCGTATAATTTCTTGTACAGATTTCTTTTCAAATTCCAATCTTTAAACAAGCAGAAGGCAAACCCAAATATAATCTCGATTCCGAGGCTACAAGACGTACCTAGGGCTATAGCATGACCAGAAACACGACCTGAAACCCTCATGGAAATTAGCGGGTTAACCCGACACGTCAACACATTAGAACCCGTTTAATGTATCGACCTGGAAATTTCGACCTCGAAAATTCCAGATTGTTAGAGAAAAAGAAGAAAAGAGATAGAAGAAGAACACATAACAAAACACAGATTCTCACATTCGCAGCAGATAAAATATAATATCACATAATAGAAGTTATACAAAGGAAAACTATATCTGTTTATTTACATCAATACATCAGAGTTACAACCATTACACAAACACCGGACAATTAGAATCAACTTGTCCAAGATAAAAACAATAATATACTCATCGGAATACTCTATACGTCCTGCCATCCAGCACGCCTTCTTAGCTCCAGAACGTCCTAGCCTGAAAAGCTGTAATACTCGGTCTGACCCGAGCATTACATCAAAGTAACACCCAGGTCAGGCTGGAAACCAACGTGAGTAAACCCATATAACATGAAATACTAAGTTACAAAACTTAAGTGAATTACCAGGGTAACTCATACTTTTCTACGAGTTCTAATATTATTTAAGTCAATCATTTATCTCAAAACAATATCCAAGAATCATTATATACTTTAAATATCCACGATACTTAACTTATTTCATTCCAGCCTATTTGCTTCTAACCAAACTATAAAGAACTACTGTAGATTACTAATCGAAGTGGTTTTGGGTATTTACTGATACCCGACCCCGGTCTATTCGAAATCCAAACGCCATTTAAAAGGTCAAGTTGTTAAAGGTTTAATTCAATACTTTGAATTCACGCAGCATTCATCACCGATAAATATCACCCATTTATCACAAATATATCCAATATCACTCCACAAAATATCACAGATTATCATTTAATAGTTATCAATAAATTCAGACATTCTACTCAAAAAATCATCCATAAACGGGAATTATTAATCCATACTATAATTAATTTAATTAACTTCAATTAAATTAATTACTTAAGAATTAATCACTTAACCATGCAAAATCAATCATTCGTTAATTACAAACCATTTAATTAATTAATCATTCCTTAATTACCTTATAAATCAATTAATTAGTCATTAATTATTCATTTAATTATCCCTTAATCATTAATTAATAAACCTAAATTATTAATTAATTAATAAAACTTAATTACAATATAATCAATTCTTAATTAATAGTTAATCAATCCTTGATTACCTATTGATTTATCTCTAATTACTTAATTAATTAATGCTTAATTACAACTTAATTTCTTAATTAATTGATCTCTAATCATTAATTAATTTCTAATTATCTAATTAACAATCCTTAATTATAAAATAATTAATCCTTAATCATAAATTAATTAAATTAATTAATTGTACTTAAACTTCTTAATTAACTTAATTAATCTCAACTCATTAAAACCTTAATTAACCTTAAGGTAAAACATTATCTTTATTAATGCCTTAACTATCATTAAAATAATTTATCTTTAATTAACACTTAATTTTATTTAAAAATTAAGTTTTGAAAATACTTAAGCATTTAAAAAAAATTAGATAACAATTCATATAACTTCTTTAAATCAAATAAATTAAAAAAAACATTTTTCATCAAATAATTTAAACTAGATTTAAAAACAACTTATCTTGATTAACACTTAATTATATTACTAAATTTAGTTTCAAATAACATAAAAATAATTTTAACTTAACAAATTTAAGTTAACCCATTATATAACTTTTTAAATCAAATAACTTAAACATTTATCAAGTAATAGTTTAAATTAAATTCAATTTAAATTTAAAACTTTTTTAGTAAAACCTTTAAAATCTTTTAAAACTCGGTTTTAAAATCTGCGTCGGGTCGAACCCGAACCCCACCCGAGATCAACCCGAGTTTCCCTTCTACTTTTCCATTTTCAAAAACCTAGTTTATTTTTTTAAGTTAAAACCTGTAGGATTATCACTCACAAACTACTCGAGTTAAAACTCGAGTCACACTACCCAATACCCGATCTTTCCTTCGAGTCAAACCCACAACCAAACCAACTGACACAAAAACTTCACCGTGCACATGCACAGGCGACAGAGCCATCTCCGACCTCTGATGAACCCTCCGGCACATCGACCATCACCCAGTCCTTCAATCCCGACCACCCAATCACCAGCACAAGCCCACGATCTAGATCAAGCTACTCAGATGAAAATAGAAACAAAATCCATCGCTAAAACCCTCTCGAACTCACGTTTCCGACCACCAGACAATGCGCAACCACGGCCACACATTCTCCGACCATCCACGAAGCCATCCCCTAGGTCCGATGCCTCTCGATCACCCAGAGACAATGCATTGATCCCGTTTCCAGACTTCGACCAAATTTATGTTAAAACCCTACTTTGATCCAATGCCGCCGCCACAGTGGCAAAGAAAACCACCCACTATTTTTATCGAGCTTGCCTTTACCATAACCTCCTCCAGTGAAGTCCCTGACTACCCCGAGCATCTTGATCACCAAATAAACCCCAAAACCTAATTTCTGGTCAACCCTAAATGCTCACTCTATCCTAATCTAGAAATTATGAATTAACTCTTAAAATCATGATTTAAGACGAGGATTCAGGTTATATAAGTAGATCATAAAATCACAGTGCTTGGATTTTCAGCATGCTTAAGTTTCTACTGTATATTTCTTGATTTTTAGAGTTATACAACTTACTTTGCTTAAATATAATTTTTAAACCTTAATTTATGTTTAAACAAACATATTCTATTTGAAACCCAAACCCAACAGAGATTAAATAAAGAGATTTTAAATTTTTATTTATTTCTAAACTCTGTAACTATGAAACAGAGATATAACCAGGTATACAATCATGCACACTTCAAACTCATATATACAGAGATTACACTTATATATACACACACATGCAAAGCATCATTCTTTACAGAACTTCACAAGCAACAGATTTATTTACTTAAGCTTTTAAATAAAATGTTTACTCCCCTTGAATTTAATAGAGAAGCTTGTATTTTGAACTCTGGAAATGCGGAAGAAAATGCTTGAAAGCTTGTTTTACTGGAAACTTGATGTTGAAATGATTAGCTTTTAAAACTGAATTGATGTTGCTTTGAGAAGGTTGAACCTTGTTTACTGATCTTTTGTTATAGGCTTTTATTCGAGAAGGTTGTTTTGATATTTTAGGTTTGATAATTTATTACAGGTTTTGATCCGAGTTTGAGAATTGGTTACAGGCTTTTGAGTTTTGATTTTCTAATGGATTGAATAATGTTTTTGGTTTGTAAAGTTTTACAGGTTTAAGTTTCTTGAGTTTTAGAAACGAAGATAGAAAAAGAAATGGAAAAGAGGAAATGTATGCTTATATAAACTAAATTATGATTTATTAAAATATAAATAAAATGAAAATAAAAAGAAATGACACTTGTTCAATTCAACAATATTTGTCATCACACTTATTAATAACATTACACATGTTATCACAAGCTTTTACAATTAAACATTTGTAATTATGCATTTTTTTATTATTAAATGTTAAATTAAAGCTTTTATATGTATTTTCCTATATAATAAATACTTTTCTAAATTTATATAAATAAAACCCTTTAAAGAAAATGAAGATAAAAAACCAATTATATTCTAAATAAAATCATATATTTAAGATATATATCTTTTTAAATTCAAATTGAAATCCAAATTCAAATTCAAATTAAATTTAAAAATCCAATTAAAAATCAACTCAAAAATATATATACATATATTTAAACAAACACAAATTAAATTTATCAATTTTAAGTAATTATATTAGGAGATTATCAAATAAATATCTATCCAAATATTTAAAATCCAGCATTTATTATAGTTCAGATTCTTCTAATACATATCCAGATATATATATATCAGAATTTCATTTGTTCAATTTGCAAATGTGTATTTTAATAAATTTAATCTAGTTAATTTCCAATTAACAGATGCCCAAAAATCCGAGTTATCACATTCTCCCCACTTTGAATCTTTTCGTCCTCGAAAAGGAACGAAGCCAGAATTTATTAAAATGCTTGTTAACAGGAAAACTGCTCTTTATTAAGAAATTTTAAAACACTTTTAAAATCTACATAGTATTACAAAAAATATTTTTATAAAAATACTTTTTATAACTCGATGTCTCAACCAGACCATTCTTGTTCTCACAGAAATTTGGTCATACGTTGATCAGGCATAAGACTGAAAATCTACAAGTACTTGGTAAACCCATTTTCAACACCCAGTGAAAATACTTGAACAATAATTTATTGAAAATATAAAATACATTTTCGAAATAGAGAAAACATCTTTAGTGAGAATGATGTGGAAATCATCACCCTCGTCCATGGTCACAGTTAACCCGATGGTTACGTTGCCATCTCGGCAAATTCCATAGATAACTATAGGCACTCCGCGCCCCTCGATTACGCCATGGAACCCACTACAGATTGCAGCTACATGTGGACTTACGTTGCTATCACGGCAAAAACCCATATAACTGTAGGCAACATTGCCTTCGAATTTCGCTGCCAAAAGAATGAAACTTCTCCACTCGACCATAGATCGCAGTCTACCGATGCTACGTTGCCTTCCAGGCAAAATCAAACGTAGACCGTTGACACTCACCTCCACACGATTTCCGCTATGGTCCACAGTAGATCGCAGCGACGTCGAGTTACACTCTCGTTATAGCATAGCCCAAATGCCTCTGTAGGCATCAGCGCCCTCGACTTTCGCTACCCAATAATCCTCAGGAACTTCAGTTTGTCCGGAATTCCTCACAGGATCCACTTTAGAACCCCCTTAGGGCTCATGGCAGTGCCAACCTATGGTACTCCTGAGAAGTTCATTTCAAGGGAGCGCCTTTTTCTCCAGAGCCATTTTCAAAACACTTTATACTTTACACATATAGTATCTTCCAAATCATACACCTAGTATGTATGGATCCCATATAAATCTCTTTCTCTCAAAATCGATTATTCCAAAATCGATAATTCTCAAACTAGGCTTTCCAAATTTCCAAAATTGATTTTTTTCCCCAAAAATCAAAAGCCTTTCCAAAGTCCATAGGTTCCCAAAACCTTTTTCCCAAAATCATTCTCATAAAATACTTCATATCTATATACATACATACATACATACATATATATATATAACTTTGAAAATCTTTGGATCACTTCATACTTGTATAAATTCTCTTTTTATATTTACTTTTCAAAAACCCTTTCCTTTCGGCAATTGATTCAACAAGGGGAGATTTATCTTATATAACAAAGATATATAACTTTGTTTATTCCAAATAAAATATTCAAATTTGATTACTCTTTTATAAAGTTATTAACCATATTACTTTTCTATAAAATGAGTTCTAATCATAGAAATATCCAACTCCCATTTTATTCCATTTACATATTCAAAACATACTTCTCTTTTCAAAAATCATCTTTCATTACTTTCCAAATTTCCAATATCAATTTCATTTAAGCACATACGATGTACATATATCATTGTACGCAATTCCAAAATTTGGTCGCTCACTCGATCACACAATTTCTCTTCCGAACTAGTATCATCCACCCGACTTCCTAGTGCAGACTCAAATCTGGTTTCTTGATCAGAAACCGTCATTCTCCTTGCATAGTCACAACTATGATAGAGAATATCCAGAATCAACCAAAAAAAAATCCATATGCAGGTTCGCCGTCGAAAATCGAGTGGAAAAATCCCAACTCGGATCGATATACTATCTCGAAATTCTGTGTTCGAATCTAGATCAAATCGTTATGCGAATAGAATAATATATGTACATCTTACGTATCTATCTTCATTGACTATCAGCTAAATCAATTCTCTTTTCCATTCACCTTCATTTAAATTCTAATCACTTATCCACAGTTGCTTCAATCTCCATGTAGATTGTCACTACAATTCTTATCTCAATTGGTATTTAATTATAGACGGTTTGAACTCTGTCCAGCTTAAATTTAGAAAATAACTTGAAAAGTTTAAAATAGATAAGTAGTTGCAAAATAATTATTAGTTTGTAAAATATCTATAAAATAATTAAGTAGTTATAAAATAATTGTAAAGTAGTTAAATAATTGTAAAATAGTTGTAAAATAGTAATTAGTTGTAAATAGTTGAAAATTAGTGATTAATTTATAAAACAGTTGTAAAATTGTTAACTAGTTCCAAAATAATTGTAAAATAAGTATAAAATAGTTTGGCTTTAAAAAGAAAGATTGTATAGTAAATAGCTTGGAAAAATATGTTTATACTAAAACAATTTATTTTGAAAATAGTCCAGAGCCAAACTGTTCAACTACCCAATCTTCATTCCAATCACTTTCCAATTCCATTAAATTGATTCAATTCTAATTCAATTTAAGATAACTTCAATTCCTATTTCAAATTCAAATCAAACTCAATTTGAACTAATTCAATTTAAATCTCAACTTTAAACCATCTCGAATTATATAAATTCGAGTTAAATTTTTAGTGTTAATTTAATCCCTTAAATCAAATTAACCCTTACTTTTAATTTAACAACTTAAATCTTTAGACCATTTAATTCTGAGTCCAATTTTAAAATTCCATTTTAAATTATCTTACTTAACTAATTTCAAAGTTCAAATAAGAGTTCAAAAACACTTTACTTTTCAGATTCTAATTTATTATCCATTTTTAACTTCAAAACCAATTCTCGGTTTCATAGATTATTTATAACAATAGAATGATATCAAGATAAACAAACATCCAAATTTATCCAACACAAATTAACAGCATCCATTTTCAATTTCCAGATCTTAAACCCATTTTGAGATCACTCATAATTCCCATTTTAAATCAACCATTTAACTTCCCAAGTTAAATTTCAATTTTATCTTGAAATTTCCAATTCAGGTTGTTTGTTCTAAACTTATTTAACTTTCCTTAAGTTAAATTCACTTCAATTTTATCCAATCAACTTTACTCAATTTGAATTCCCATTTCAAATTTTAAACTTCAAATTAATATCCAATCCCATTTATAAGTTCAAAACCTTATCACTTTGGGTTTTCACATCACATTCCAAGGAAAAATTTAAAACTCAACACTTAGAGTTTATTTCAAACCATCTTTGATATTATGTATATCCTCATATATATATATATATATATATATATACCACACACACATATATATACATATCTTAGCCCACCAAGTCATTTTTTAAATTTTAAACCACCTTTGGTTTTAATTCAAAAAAATTTCTTTAAAATTTCCAAACATCTCTTATTTTAAAATAAGATCGCATTCAAAATAGTTTGAATAATATCATTTCTTTTAACATTTTGAAAACATATTTCAAATGTTTCTAGACTAAGGATTCTAAACTTCACAATTTAAAACCCACTTCAATTTATAAGTTACACTCATCTAAAAAGTTTACTTCATTTTGCTTACTCATTAACAAATATTTCATTATTAGCAATAACCATTTATGGTAATACCCAAGATTATCATACCTGGACACCAATTCATTTTTATCTTATTCTTACTTCTTCAAATTCAGGATTTAGTTCTAGTTTGGATCTATTCAAACTTATCTTCATTTAATTTCAATTTGGTTGTATTACTATTACCACTTAATTCTCATTATTTTATTTTATTCCAATAATCAACAACCAAGTTCTTTAATATATTTAATAATTAGAAAAATTATTTCTTTATATATATCAAAAGATAAACTTATATGAAAATCATTTTTAAAATCATTTTATAAGAAAATAACAAGTACGCTCCCTCATATATATTATACTCAACTCATTCTAGGGTACTATTGACTCTATCCTTAATGAGTAAACCCATCAAAGCCAAGGTTCTCGCTTAACCATCAGCTCTGATACCAAATGTAACGATCCGGAATTTTCGACCCCGAAAATTCCAGATTGTTAGAGAAAAAGAAGAAAGGAGATAGAAGAACAACACAGAACAAAACAATGATTCTCACATTCGCAGCGGATAAAATATAATATCAAATAATAGCAGTTATACAAAGGAAAACTATATCTGTTTATTTACATCAATACATCAGAGTTACAACCATTACACAAACAATGGACAGTTAAAATCAACTTGTCCCAGATAACAACAATAATATACTCAACGGAATACTCTATATATCCCTGCCATCCAGCTCGCCTTCTTAGCTCCAGAACGTCCTAACCTGAAAAGCTATAATATTCGGTCTGACCCGAGCATTACATCAAAGTAACACCCGGGTTGGGCTAGAAACCAGCGTGAGTAAACCCATATAACATGAAATACTAAGTTACAAAACTTAAGTGAATTACCAGAGTAACTCGTACTTTTCTACGAGTTCTAATCTTATTTAAGTCAATCATTTATCTCAAAACAATATCCAAGAATCGTTGTACAGTTTAAATATCCACGATACTTAACTTATTTCATTCCAGCTTGTTTGCTTCTAACCAAACTATAAAGAATTACTGTAGATTACTAACCGAAGTGGTTTCGGGTATTTACTGATACCCGACCCTGATCTCTTCGAAATCCAAACGCCATTTATTAAGTTGTTAAAGGTTTAATTCAATACTTTGAATTCACACAGCATTCATCACCGATAAATATCACCCATTTATCACAGATATATCCAATATCACTCCACAAAATATCACAGATTATCATTCAATAGATATCAATAAATCTAGATATTTACTCAAACAATCATCCATAAACAGGAATTATTAATCCATATTATAACTTCAGTTACTCTATATTAAGAATTAATCACTTAACCCTGCTAAATCAATCATTCATTAATTACAAACCATTTAATTAATTAATTAATCATTCCTTAATTACCTTATAAATCAGTTAATTAGTCTTTAATTACCCATTTAATTATCCCTTAATCATTAATTAATAAACCTTAATTATTAATTAACTAACAAAACTTAATTATAATTTAATTAATAGTTAATCAATCCTTAATTACCAATTGATTTATCTCTAATTACTAAATTAATTAATGCTTAATTACAACTTAATTTCTTAATTAATTAATCTCTAATCATAAATTAGTTAATTTCTAATTATCTAATTAACAACCCTTAATTACAAAATAATTAATCCTTAATCATAAATTAATTAAATTAATTAATTATACTTAAACTTCTTAATTAACTTAATTAATCTCAACTCATTAAAACCTTAATTAACCTTAAGATAAAACATTATCTTTATTAATGCCTTAATTATCATTAAAACAATTTATCTTTAATTAACACTTAATTTTATTTAAAAATTAAGTTTTGAAATACTTAAGCATTTAACAAATTTTAGATAACAATTCATATAACTTCTTTAAATCAAATAAATTAAAAAAAATTCATAAAATAATTTAAACTAGATTTAAAAACATCTTATCTTGATTAACACTTAATTATATTACTAAATTTAGTTTAAAATAACATAAAAATAATTTTAACTTAACAAATTTAAGTTAAACCATTATATAACTTTTTAAATCAAATAACTTAAACATTTATCAAGTAATAGTTTAAAATTAACTCAATTTAAATTTAAAAACTTGCTTTTGTAAAAACTTTAAAAACTTTTAAAACTCGGTTTTAAAATCTGCTTCTGGTTGAACCCGGTGGGATCAACTCGAGTTTCCATTCTACTTTCCCATCTTCAAAAACTTAGTTTATTTTTTTAAGTTAAAACCTGTAGGCATATTACTCACAAAATACTCGAATTTAAACTCGAGTCACCCTACCAAATACCCGATCCTTCCTTCGAGTCAAACCCACAACCAAACCAACTGACACAAAAACTTCACCGTGTACATGCACCGACTACTGAGCCGTCTCCGACCTCTGATGAACCCTCTGGCACATCAACCATCACCAAGTCCTTCAATCCCGACCACCCAATCACCAGCACAAGCTCACGATCTGAATCGAGAAACTCAGACGAAACTGTAAACAAAACCCATCGCCAAAACCCTCTCGAACTCACGTTTCCGACCACCAGACAACGCGCAACCACGACCTCACATTCTCAGACCATCCATGAAGCCATCCTCCTGGGTCTGATGCCACTCGACCACCCAGAGACATTGCATTGATCTTGTTTCTAAACTACGACCAAATTTAGGTTAAAACCCTACTTCGATCCAACGTCGCCGCCACAATGGCAAAGTAAACCACCCACTATTTTGTCGAGCTCGCCTTCACCCTGACCTCCTCCGGTGAAGTCCCTGACTACACCAAGCATCTTGATCACCAGATAAACCCCAAAACCCAATTTCTGGTCAACCCCAAATGCTCACTCTATCCTAATCAAGAAATTATGAATTAACTCTTAAAAATCATGATTTAAGACGAGGATTCATGTTATATAAAAAGATCATAACATCACGATGCTTGGATTTTCAACATGCTTAAGTTTCTACTGTATATTTCTTGATTTTCAGAGTTATACAACTTACTTTGCTTAAATATAATTTTTAAACCTTAATTTATGTTTAAACAAACATATTATATTTGAAACCTGAACCTAACAGAGATTAGAATAAAGAGATTTTAAATTTTTATTTATTTTTAAACTTTGCAACTATGAAACAGTGATATAACCAGGTATACAATCATGCACACTTCAAATCATGTATATAGAGATTACACTTATACACACACACACACACACACACACACATGCAAAGCATCATTCTTCTCAGAACTTCACAAGAAACGGATTTATTTACTTAAGCTTTTAAATAAAGTGTTTACTCACCTTGAATTTAACAGAGAAGCTTGTATTTTGAAATCTGGAAATGCTGAAGAAAATTCTTGAAAGCTTGTTTTACTGGAAACTTGATATTGAAATGATTAGCTTTCAAAACTGAATTGATGTTGCTTTGAGAAGGTTGAAGCTTGTTTATTGATCTTTTGTTACACTTTTATTTGAGAAGGTTGTTTTGATATTCCAGGTTTGATAATTTGTTACAGGTTTTGATCTGAGTTTGAGAATTGGTCACAGGCTTTTGAGTTTTGATTTTCTTATGGATTGAATAATGTTTTTGGTTTGTAAAGTTTTACAGGTTTTAAGTTTCTTGAGTTTTAGAGATGAAGATAGAAAAAGAAATGGAAAACGGAGATATATGCTTATATAAACTAAATTATGATTTATTAACATTTAAAGAAAATGAAAATAAAAAGAAATGACAGTTGTTCAATTCAACAACATTTGTCATTACACTTATTAATCACATTACACATGTTATCACAAGCTTCTATAATTAAACACTTGTAGTTATGCATTTTTTTATATTATTAAATGTTAAATTAAAGCTTTTATATTTATTTTCCTATATAATAAATATTTTTCTAAATTTATATACATAAAACCCGTTAAAGAAAATAAAATAAAAAACCATTTATATTCTAAATAAAATCATATATTTAAGATATATATATTTTTAAATTCAAATTTAAATCCAAATTCAAATTCAAATTAAATTTAAAAATCCAATTTAAAATCAACTCAAAAATATATATACATATATTTAAACAAACACAAATTAAATTTATAAATTTTAAGTAATTATACTAGGAGATTATCAAATAAATATATATCTAAATATTTAAAATCCAGCATTTATTATAGTTCAGATTCTTTTATATACATATCCAGATATATATATATATATTAGAATTTCATTTGTTCAATTTACAAATGAGTATTTTAATAAATTTAATCCTTTTAATTTCCAATTAACATATGCCCAAAAATCCGGGTTATCACATTTAATAAACATGTAGGTTTAGGGTTAATCCATGAACTCAAATTTTAGCCGACTAACCCATTTATGGGCTTGGTATTGTTGTACAATTCTCATTTTAGCTCACACAAGAATGGTATTGTTGTTATTCACTTATTCCTACACATTCGCACTTAACAACTTCCTAAGTTTTCATGCCCATTCCTACGTAACAACTTTCCAAATTTTCATACCCACCTTAGCTTGCAATAAAAGAATGACAACAATACCCTTCTTTTGCTCTAAAATTCTCATCTTAGCTTGCACAAGAAGGGAATTGTTGTCATTCACTTATTCCTACACATTCGCATTTAACAACTTCCTATATTTTTATGCCCATTTAATTTCTATATACAAATATTTTTCTTAACGGGTTACACGATTCACCCGAAACCTACTCGATACATAATCAGGTCAACCCGGAACCCGCCCGTTTAATAAACTGGTTGACCCGACCCATTTAAAAATTGACCCGTACCCGAGTTGACCCGACCCGAACCCGACCCGAACCCGACCCGAACCCGACCCGAACCCGACCCATTGACATGTTTAGACACACCCTTTTGAATTTATGGGCTCAGGTACACCCACTTGATTTGAACGGGCTATAGGCACACCCACTAGATTTTCGGGATACTAAGCATACCCACTTGATTTGAATGGGCTACAAGCACACCTAAGAAAATACAAATAGAGTTGATAAGTTTTCCAAAGACAATTTCTTGAACTTTGGATACAATGGATTCTATTGCCACTTGAAAGCACTTTGATCTTTGAATTGAGTGTGAGATAAAAATAGTAAGAAAGTAGTATTGAATAAATACAAAGAAGTATGAATTGATTCTATTTGATCATGAAGAGAATAAAGTATATTTTCAATGGAGTTTTCAAGGGAGTAAGAGGAGGGAATAAAATTAGTAAGTAGTTATGAAAAAATTCATCCGAACTCCTCTTTATATAGTGAATAAACAGATGTGTCCATTCGTGAAGAGTTGCAACAAATGGATACTTCCTTTCAAAATTCATAAACCCACTTGCGGCATGTACGTCGATGTATCATCTGCCTATATGTCGATATATACATGTATATTTTGCAAACTTATTACTTTTTAAATTGTTTTGAAAATCCTATACTTTGTAAAATAATTTGATACTTTGCAACATAGTTTGAACATAGTTTATAAACATTTTGAACATTTAAAAAACTTTTATAAAATATTTTGAAATATATTTAAAAAATTATTTTGTTTAAAGTATAAAAGATAGAAAATAGAAGACAAAGGTCAAAGATTTCTACCGGGGGCTTTAACAATATAAGTTATAACTCTATGCACTAAATTATAATCTTGAAATCTTCATATCTTGGTCTTTGTACTAATCAGTCTTTATATCCATCTTTTGAGTCTTTATTATGTAAAGTCTTCGATTTAACATTTGTGTAATATCCTACGTTATATACTACATAACTTGGAAACATTAGTATCTATATTTTATACGATTGAATATGGTTGTATATGGTTATTGTCATAAAAATTAATAACCGAGGTATTAACACTAAATGGGTGAATAACCCTTAATGTTTTGAGATATAATTAACCGGTATCATATGATTCATAATTATATAATAAAATTACTTCTCAAAACTATGGCTTAGTCTATAGTTCCAAAATAATTATAAACAATTTTAGATACTTAAGTATTTTCCAGTGCATCATTTTGTTATGAAAAAAACCACAATATAGTTTTATTTCATAACGAATATTCATAATATTCACATTGAAATATAATCATGTCTATTTTTCAGTCGACACCGAAAAATAGTCATTATTTCATAAACCACGTTTGCTATGTTTTACGAAAATAATTTTCGTAACTTGATGCAATCAATAAGTGCTATCTGGCATGCTCCCACTATTTTGTTCATTACTATAATAGCATACTGAATTCGAAGATCCGTCATTCTCTTTATATAGATTGTTTATTCTATATACTACAAGTAGTTTACATTGGAGAGTTCTTTGATTAAATATTTTGAACTCAAAGAAATGAATCTAAAAGAAAAAAAATCAATTCGAAAGTATATTTTGGAGCAGGAAACATGTTCTTATTTCAATGTTAAATATCAATCATTATTAGTACAATTCTCATTTCTGATGTTTCTTCATAAAGTAGAAGTGACCACTCACTCTATTCATCCCGACTATACCTTGAATCACATCTACTCTTATACATTCGTTATTCTTTCTAAATGGTCAAAACTATCAAAAGAAATCCCTTAGTACAATATCATAGCGAACTCTTTACAAAATACATTTGATAATCCTTAACGTCTAAGGATATCGATTATGATGCACCTTACGTAAACTGATCAAACTGACATTTCAGCGATCGATATCTTAGATCTATATTGTTGTTTTTGTCTTGTATTACATTTAACACAATATGATCTTTTATTGTAATCAATCAAATTGAATACTCGATCTCGCACTATGGTTTATTTGCTTATTTTGAATGAACTAATTTCATTAAAATATTGTACACTACAAACCGTGATTGTACACTATATAACATTTATATGCGACTGTATGTGGATCAAATATCCATAGTATTGTATTTCTTTTGAATTCAAAACTCATAGAATGCAATACACGGTTTCGACCAAATAAACACCTAAGCAACTGAATTACGAATGTATTTAGCAGTTATAGAATCAGGCACTTGCATGGGTGTTGAAACGCTAACGTGCAATAAGCATTATTAGTAAGTGCATGTTATATTTCTATTTGTCACAATTCAGTTCATTTTTATATCTTAATTGATAAATGTTCTATTAATCATATTAAATGCATAAATTTATCAATGTAGATTATTATAACATTATATATCATATGTTCTTACAATATTAGAAAGGTTAAATGTTATCACTTCATTTTTCAAATAAGGCTCCTACTAATCTGTCATGCTCCACCAAACCCTAAGTTGGAACATAGTACTTTTGACTTCACTAGTGGGTGTTAGGACTCGTCTGTCTTGGAATTTTGACCTTGAGTTTGCTCAACAAGGTATAGCTCCATGGATGATAGATAACTCCTTATCGGTTGTACCGTATACAACTCCTATTCACTGTACCTTGTCCTAATTTCACTTTGACCTTGAGTTTGCTCAGTAAGTACGTATAGTTATCTTACCTCGTGTATTCAATATATTAATAATACTATACATAACATCCTTAGCTTGAGTTTGCTCAATAACTAAGGCGTATGCAACTAATTTATTAATATATATGTGTGTATGTGTGTGTGTGGGGTTGAGGACAACATTATATTGAAGATTCATAATCTTCGATATATTATGTTGAATGATATTGACTTACGGAATAATGTATTTCTTATGAAATATTCTTTTAATTCAAGTGTCGGACACATATAAAATCCCGGTATATGTACAATATATATGCACTTGTCCCTTAAGTCTATTTGGGTTTCTCTGATGTTCCGTCTTTAGTTTATACATTCATATTATATAAGGTTATTATTATATAACTTTTAGCTTTTATATTGCTTATGTAATAGTCTTATGTATAATTTATATTAATTAAACCTTATTTAACTAATTTTAATTAATTTTATATTAATTTAATATAACATTTATATTTTATAATTATTATATACTATAACCTTTATAGTATAACACATATATGTAAATATGTGTGTTTTCTTTTTATTTGATTAATTGACCTTTAATTAATTTATTTAATTAAATTATATTAATTTTAAAAAATTATATTATATACATGCATGTATACTTATGATATCTTAAACATTTTTGAAACATCATAAGATATATTAAAAATATATAATACATGTATATATTTTTCCTTAATTAAATTATTTAATTTATCTATTTAGTTTATTAATCTTATTAATTAATTTATATTAATTTTGAAAATTTTATTATGCTATAAATTTTTATGAAATACGTATATCTTAGTTTAAATTTAAAATCTTATATTTTAATTTTCAAACAATTTTGAAAATTAGCCTAGAGCCCAATTTAAATTGGGCCTTTTCTATTTGAGATGACCTTTGGGCTCGTATATCTGCTTGGGATGGGCCGATAGCCAGGCAGGGAGAGTACTAGATTACATAAACCCAATCCTAGACACTACCTTTCTAGATGCTCTACTAATTGGACTGTAAGCTTAATTAGTTATAACTAACATGACTAATTTAGACCATATAGGCTATTGGACTCCGATACCAATATTAGAACTGGACCAGCCCGCAGCGAAAGTTGTGGGTGAATTTCAACCTTTTTACCATATTGGATCTTTATTGTGCCAATGTCTAATTTTTTTGGAACATTTCTAAATTTCTTTTAAATAAAATATTTCTTTTATTTAAATTTATTGAATAATTTTGTATAATTTAATTTATAATATATATATATATATATATATATATGTTTTTGTGTGTGTGCCATATATTCATATATATATATATATATATATATATATATATATATTTGTGTGAGTGTACCATATACACACGTATACATACATACATACATATATATGTTTGTGCATGTATAACATACACATCCATGCAAATTATAACATGCCCGTTTATAAATGTTATGATTTACGTCGTAATGGACACTTTACCTCATCCAATATACAAATATAATTTCCAAATGTAGGTTTATATATATATATATAATATTACAAATACACACACAAATATATATAAACTATTATTTAAATAATATTGTGCGTGTTTGTATTTATAAACATAATTACGAAATATTAAAATTATATATATATATAACTATGTGATTATATTTAAATCAATTATAAAATATATTAAATAGTATTAAAAGTTGAAAACAATATATATGTGTGTGTGTGTGTGTATTAATGTACATATACATATATATGATATTAAATACTTATGTATAAATGTATAATAATATATACTGTAAAAATAGATTAATACTTATAACATACAAAAAAATATTTTTTAATAAATATGTAATTACCTATTCTTACACATGACTCAAAAATAATTTTTTTGTTTTTAAATTATGTTATGTTAATTTCGGTACGAATTAATTTTAAAATATTAATAAAAAAATATTTGCGAAATTTAAATTTCTAGTAAAATTCTAAATGATATTTTGTACTCCGAGTAGTTGTTACACAATTTTATAGTTTAAAAATAATTTTTAGACAAATTATTAGTTTTTGGATTTTATTTAAAATATTTTTCAATAATAAAAAATTGTATTTTTATCGATCATGTATTTCGTGTTAACCTAATTTTATAAAATATGAAACATAACTTATATATAATGTATATATTGATATAATTAATTTATGTAAGTAAATGATTTAAACAATATTTAAATAATATATATGTATGTATGCGTGTATGTATAATATTTTTATTACTACCAAAGTATATCTGTAATACTTTATATATAAAATTTATATTACCGTATTTGTATAAAGTATGATGTAATAATTAAATTGTACAAAATATGTATATATATATATATATATATATTTATATAATATATATATATATTAAAAAGGAAAATTTGTTTTTTTAACTGCTGACCCATACAATTTTGTGTATATACATTTTTCGTAATATACAAGTATGTACGCACTTACAACCAATCCAACTGTGATAATATTTTTATATATCGAAATCGTAACCTATGTATAATATAAACATTATGCCTAAGCATTAATAATCATATATTGGTTAGTAACGTACCTTACTCCCAATGCTTTAAAGTACACCTTGAAATGATGATATATGATCCTTGAACTGATTTCTAATCCAATGGAGTGCTAATCCCTGAATCGATGGCCATCAACTATCGAATAGAACTATATTTTATTTGATTTGAATTTGATATAATAAAAGATGATGGAGATAGGTTTGGTGTGATGACCCGGAATTTTGGGCAATATTAATTTAATAATCTGTGTTAAAAAATAAATTGATTTAATAATCTTTGTTAATAAAATTTGAATTGATTTAATAGTCCAATTAAATAAATATTTAATTGTTGAAATTTATATTTTAAAAGAAAATAAAATATTTTCTATCTATAATGTATATATATTTGTATATATTGTAAAAAGATAAGCTTTGGTTTGAAATTTAATAAATAAATAAATCTTGTTTTCAAATTCAAATATGTTTGGCAATTTGGAAAATTCTAATTAATTAAAATAAAACTTTTCATAGATTATTTAATAGTTAAGTATATAGTTTTAAAATTTTTAAGGTAAATATTATTTTTTTAAAATATCTTCTAAGCTTAAGTTTAAATAAGATTAATAATAAGGTTTGTTTTACTTTCTTTTTAAATATTGCTTAATAAATATAATATAATAATTCATTTTAGTAATAGAAGTAATATGATAATTTCTTTTATAAATTATTTGAATTGATAAATTGTTATTTTTAAATAATAATAATAATGTGATAGATATAAGTAGATTTTTAAAAGAATATTGAGATGTTATTTTCAAATTAATCGTGTTGTTATAAATTGACTTTAAATTGGATTTTAAAACTTAAGTTGAATTTGAATTTAAAATTTTAAAATTCAAAAGATAGATATTTAAAATGTTTTGGATTTTTAAAGATATATGGATAAGCTTTTATTTATAATTTGTTTTTATTACATTTTCTTTTAAAAGAAATTCATATATGTATTTACATAAGAATTTATTAATTAAGTTAAAAACCTTTATTTAACATTTAAAATAAAAAGAAAATAATACAAAGACAAGTGTTAATTCTTTATGATATCTAATAACAAGTGTTAAGTAAATACTAATTCAAGATGACAAGTGTCACCTTAAATCTTTTTCTTCTTCTTTTAATTTTAATAAACCATATTTTACTTACATAAACATTTGCTTCTCACCTTCCTTTCTTCTTTTTCTATTCTTTAATTCAAAGCTAAGAAAATTTTCAATTGTAACAAATTTATCAAAAGCAAAAATAAGCGAGTAACACTCCTCAAACCAAAAATGTAAATCACAAAAACCTGAAACATCATTCTTCAAATCTCAGAATCATCTTCCTCTAGTCCAGATCAAAACTCAATTATCTATAATCATTCCTCAAAAAACAGAACTTGTTCATTTTCTAAAATAAAAGCCTGCATTTTGAAACCTGTATCACTTCTTCAACCTGAAAACAAGTCAAAATTTATCAAACTTGTTAATCCTCTTCAGTTAGTAAACTGCAAACCATTTTCAAATTCATCAGCCTGTGAATTTTCAAAATCAAAAGGGTGCATGCATTTTCTTCAAACCTGGAATTTGTCTGAAGCAAGCAAACTCAAATTCAAGTCTTCAGTCATCTCTACAAGTTTCATTAGCATGCAAGTTTTAAAATCAAAGAAAAATTTAGGCAACTCAAGTTCAAAGGTATTTCAAAACAAAGTGCTCTGTTCTTTTAAAAAAAACAGGTGAGTAACATCACACTTTTAAAAGCTTTAAGTTGATTCTGGTTACGTGTTAAGTTCTGGAATGTATGTGTTTTTGTGTGAATATATAGATATGTTTGGTAACTTTTCTGCATATATATGAATGTGTGTATATATGTACATGTTTATTGCCTGTAGCATCTCTGTTACCACATTCTCAAGCTAAAGACTTATTCAAAAATCACTACCTCTTAATCCAATCTATATTTGGATTTAAGTATTAAAACAAAATATGTTTTTAGATCATAGAGAAGGCTTAAAAATTTTAATCATGTTAAAATAAACTTGCATGTCTCTGGAAAACCAAATAAAACAGGAAAATGTTAGTTTGGCAAAATTTGAACATCCTAATTTACCAATTCAAGAATGTAAACTGAATCATCAACCAGAAATATGATTTTTAAAACTAAAATCATAATTTTTAGTAAAGAGAAATGGGGCATTTCTAGTTTGCCCAGAAATGAAGTTTTGGGATGTCTCTGGTGATCTGGTTGGTCTGGAAGTTCGGGTTTTTTCTGAAGGTAGTTGAGTGATCGGGGACTTCGGCAAAATTGTTAGATAAGCGAATAGATCATCATGGTTGCTGCGGTGGAGGATTGAAGTTTGTAAACCTAGTTTAGACAGGCTGGATATATTTGATCGAGGTAGTGGCTCTGGTGGATCGAGTGTAACGGGTTTTTGGGAAATGGGAGAGTGGTTGTTAACGAAGTCGTGACCGAAGGCATTGCTACTCTGATGATCGGAGACTCGAGAACGATGAAGGTTCCAGGTTTTGTGATTTTGGTTCCAGTTTTGTATTTTATGCTCGATCTTGATTCCGAGGTTGTTGTGATGATTTGATGTTCGTGATGGAGTGCGAGGTGGTTGCCTGATGTGATGAGGCCATCGTAGTTGACCAATGATGGTCGGAGCCACCGCGCATGGCTCCGTGCATATGCACGGTGTATTTGTTTTTCTGGTGAAGTCTGGGGTGAGGCAAGGGATGGGTACTCGGGTTTTGATTCAAGTTGCTTCGTGAATTGCTCGAAGATGAGAGGGTTTTGGCTCGAAGCATTTTTAGGGTGGCTCGTGTCATTGTTTAGTTACAGGTTTTAAAACTAGTTTGTTTTTACACTTTAAAAATGAAATTTTAAAATGGAAAGCAGGATTTAAACTAGTTTAAAAAATAGTTTAAGCAGATTCAACTCTAAATTTGCATTCTAGTTTGAAATAAAATAAAGTTTTGCCAAATTTAAAATGTTTAAACAATTTTCAAATGTTAAAGTATATTTTATAAGTGATTTGAATTTAAATTGAATTTGGTTTTAAAACTCTTTCAAATTCCTTTAAAAGATAAGTATTTCTTTAAACATGTAATTAAAAGGGTTTTAAATTGTTTCAAACTTTGTTAAAAGTGGTATTCGTTTTAAATCTTAAATTTAAAATAAAATTTAAATTTAAAAGTAAATTGTTTTTAAATACTTTGTTAATGATAACTTGATCATTAATATGGAAAGTTTTATCTTAAGTTAATTAAGGTTTAATGATTTGTGATTCATTAAATTATTAAGATAATTAAAGAATAATTAATTATTCTAATTTATTAATGATTTGGATTAATTAATTTAGTAATTAAGGGACTAAATTAATTAATTAAGATTTAAGTGATTAATTAAACGATAAATAATTTTGTAATTAAAGAATCTTTAATTATGATAAGTATAGAATATTAATTAATGATTAAAAATTGATAAATCAAGTAAATAAAGATTAATTAAGTTATAGTTAAGCACTTAATTAATTAATTGGTTAAGAAAGATTAATTAATTTGTAATTAGTAATGATTAATCTAAGTTAATTACTTAAGAAAAGTAATTAAAGAATTTTTAATAGTTAATGAAGATCGTTAACTAGGGATTATTAAATAATTAATTAATGTGATTAATTTTATTTAATTAATTATATTAATTAATTTAAGATAATCATTTGTGGAATTGTTTAAGTATAATTACTTAATGAAAGTAATTAAAGGAATTAATTACTTAATGTAATTAATTAAAGTAATGTGATTAGTTTAAGTTAATTAATTAAGTTTAATTAATTTAAAATAATTACAGGATGATTTGTTAAGCATAATTACTTAATGTAATTAATAAAGAATAATTACTTAGTGAAGTAATTAAGACGGGTAATTACCGGATGTAATTAATTGAAGTATGGAAGTAATTTTGGTTAATTACTTGTGAAATTAATTAAAGGGTAATTAAATAATGATAGAGATTTGGGATATTACCTTGTGTAATTAATATAAAGGATAATTACTTAGAGAAAGTAATTAATAATTAATTACTTTGTGTAATTAATTTAAGAAGTGATTAATAAATTATTTGAAGGTAATTAAGTGGTGTAATTAATTAAAGGTAATTAATTACTAAATGGGATTAATCAAGGGTGATTAATAAATATAATTAATTAAAGATTAATTATTAAATGTAATTAATTTATTTAATGAAGTAATTAAGGATAATTAATTACTAATTGTGATTAATTAAGGTGGATTAATGAACAAAGATTAATTAAAGATTAATTATTAAATATGATTAATAATTAATTAAGGAAGTAATTAAGGATCATTAATTAATATAATTAATGATGTAATTAAGGGTTGATTAATTAAGAAGTAATTAATCAATGAAGTAATTAATTAATGTAATTAATTAAGGATTAATAGAACTAATTATAGTCAATTAATTAATGAAGCAATTAAAGGTTAATTACTGAAATTGCTTGAGGATAATTAATTTGTGTAAATAATTTAAAGACTAATTACTTAAAGTAATTAGAAAATGATTAATCAAGGGTGATTAATTAAGGTGGATAATAAGAAAATTATTAATTAATTGATTCGTAATAAATTAATGGCTATGTAAGCAAGATTTATAATGATGAAGTAATTAATTTAATTCATTTTAAATTAATTAGAGATAGTGTGATTAATTAATCCTTGCTTATGTATGGATTGATGATATTGATTGCATTGAATGGTTTGAGATCTCAGATATGAGATATGTGATGTTGTGTGATATGGATGCTTTGGTCGAATTGTGATGATAATGTGAATTATCTATTTGTGATGATAATGTGAATTACCTATTTGTAATGATAATCTAGATTATCTATTGTGATATTGTGAATTATCTATCTGTGTGTATATAAATAATGAATTGAATCATATTTTTTTAACTTTAAAACAACTTGGACCTAAAAGATGGCGTTTTGGATTTCGATGAGACCGGGATCGGGTTTCTAGATTTGGATATCCGAAAACCACATCGATCCAAATTAACGATAGGTCGTGAATCACAAGTGAAGATGAAGATTCAGAGTGCAAGGGTTATTGTCATTAACTTTGAGGGTGATTCTAAAATGAGTGTAACGAGATAATGCCTTTGGTTTCGTTCGAACTCGAAACGAACTTGTATGGATTGAATGCTTTCAGAACATCGTCAGGTGGACGATGAGCATTCTAAGAGATGTGTTCTCTAAAGGTAATCGTAGCCTCAAGCCTCATCAACCGGGAATGGCTAAAACATGAGAGGTGCAGCAAGGCTAAGTGGTCATGCCCAAGTAGGACGAGATTTACCCCTTTCTAGAAGTCCCTTTATATTCGGATGTGTGGAGCAGTTGATTGCAACAACTGCCGGGGTTATCTTGTTCGAGACTCCCCATAAGGGATGGTTCCGGCCTTGTGCTGCAGGGGATTTAGGGTGGATCCTCGGTATGGTGATCTAGGCCACGTACTGTGACGGGCGGTACCCCAGTAGCCCTGCCATTGATGGAAACCCATTCTTCCTACATGCCCTTACGGTTTTGATTGTATTACCCACTTCGTGGCTAGTAGCTGGAATTTAATCATGTAACAATTTCAGCTATTTCTTATTTACTTGAAAACCCTAGACCTACTATAATATCATCGGATTTCCTATCAAATGTTTTGTTTAGCGTAAGTTAAAAACTTACCCATGTTTATTTGTGGGAAGTCTTACATGATACCTTTTGTTTTCAAAGGTTTTTAAAATTTAAGCAACCTTAACCTGTTACTCACACTAGACCCATGTCTGACCCGGAGTTTATTTCTGTTTTCTTAAACACTTGGGTACTTAAATTTTTACGAGTAGCCAAGGGATTCAGGTTAGCTTTGACGAATTATGGAGGAGCAATGGAGCAGGAGGCTTCGGCGTTTGATATATAGTTTCCGCTGTGTGTTCTCTGAGTCATTTGTTTGTGTTGTATTGAGTTGTAATAACTAGACATGTGTTTATAACTGTCTAGTATGTGATGTATAATTTGTGTAACTTTGATAGATGTTGTATATTATGTAAATACTTATTGATTAATATAATTTATTCATTCCGCTATTGAGATTCTGATGTTGTTTCTTTCTTTCTTCTCTATCTTTCTCTTTTCCATCCTTTTCTTTCTTAAAGATGATACGTCTTTCTGTGGAGAGAAAGACGGGTCGTCACAGTTGATATCAGAGCACTAGTTTGAGTGCATACCCAGGCTTTGGAGTGATTTCTTTCTTGAGAGAGCGTATTTGTATTTTTAATATATATACATATATGTATATTTAATTCTACCTATTTATTGGGTTACCTGTTTGGGTTTTCCAATTTGAGTTCTAGAGGTAGATGAGGTGGTGGGGGGGGTGTAACACGACTACTACCAAAGGAAGGAGTCCAGGTGTTGAGGTTGGAAGTGTATCTATCGAGACTGTAGACCTAATACCGTCTCGAGTAAGCTTTGCAGTGGTGAAAGGATTTCATCGATCTCTGAAGGAAACCTTTTAAACGTTCGGAGTCCGTCTTTGATGTTGGTTGAGTAGAGTTTGGATCTGTCGGATAGGCAGAAGCTAGTGATGGTATCTTGGCAACCTCAGGAAGAAGTAGCTGCGTGATGAGATGCAGTGACTATGGATGTTTCCGAAGATGTTCCTTTGGAACAAGTTTAAGGAGGTGTTTTTGCTTCGGTGAGGAGGCTGAATTCAGCAGGGTAATTGTGTTTGGTTTGAGGTCCGAGTTTCTCGAGGAGCTTATGGATTAGGAAGTCTTTGGACAGCAGTGTAGATCGGAGTGTTCTATGTGCCTGCAAGAAGGTTATCTGGCTAAGCAGTTCTTTTGAGATGGTGTTCAGAAGTAGCTGAGTGGATCCATTTCTTCGATGGATTGGTCAGATAAGCTTAAACTGTTCTGATTGGTAAAGAGAGAACAGTGTCTTTGGATATTTTTCTGGGTTGATGGTGACTTGCGATAGTTTGAGTGTTCTCTTGGGTTATCTTTGCATAGGATCGCATCTCTAGGGAGTGATACCGGTGGTTCAGCTAAGTAGAAGGATGGTTCCTAAAGATAGAGGTTGGTGAAGCAGTTCGGGTTTTGATGGAACTTCTGAGTTTTCTTTTATGGATCTGTTGAACCATATTTCTGGAATGTGTTGTCCAGTTTGTGCTCGTGTTCTTCATCATCTTTCTCATCTACTCCAGATCAGAGTTGTGCAGCGGAAGCAGTTTGGGAGTGCTTTTGTTTTTTTTTTCCGGATGGAAGAAGTAGGACCAGTCTACTGATGATAGTAGAGTTGATCTTGGTTTTGGTTGATCGTGAGAGGATCATTTTGTTGGGTTGTTTTTGGTTCCGTTTGTTTTGAGAGGCATCAGCAAAGGTTGGGCTGATCAGGAAGTTGAAGGCAGCCCAGGATCGTCAGAAGGGTTCTGTGGATAAGAAACGAAGGAATTTGGATTTCGAAGACGGAGATCTGATTTTGGATAAGTTTTCTCTGATCAACGGAGCTATAAGATTTGGTAAGACTTGAAGCTAGCTCCGAGATATTGGATCTTTCTGTGTTCTGATATGGATAAGTGCTTGGGTCTTCTGGGTTGAATTGCCAGTTTGGAAGACTGGGATTCGATGTGTTTCACTTATCTCTGAGGGAGTACGTGTATGATCCATCTCTGGTTATGGAACCAGCAGTTCTGGAGGATTTGGTTGTTGAGAAGGACTTGAGTTTGGTCTGATATCCTGTTCAGTTTTGGAGATCTAGATGAGTAGTAGCTCTGTAGCTTAGTAGTATAGATTGTTTGGATTCTATAGAGCGAGTATCCCGATATTTATACCTGGAAACTCTAGGAAGTTCTATGCAGAATTTTGTCTGGACAGTTAGATTTGTTTGATTGGGTGAATTGGTTGCTAGCATATGGTTGATAATATATACTTGTGGTTTAAAATTAAAATCTTAGATAGATTACTAAATTACGTTTGCTTTTAAATTTCGGTGACGAAATTCTTTTAAGGGGGGAGGAAAGTGATGACCCGGAATTTTGGGAAATATTAATTTAATAATATATGTTAAAAATTAAATTGATTTAATAATCTTTGTTAATAAAATTTGAGTTGATTTAATAATCCAATTAAATAAATATTTAATTATTGAAATTTATCTTTTAAAAGCCAATAAAATACTTTCTATCTATAATGTATATATATTTGTATATATTGTAAATAGATAAGCTTTGGTTTGAAATTTAATAAATAAATAAATCTTGTTGTCAAATTCAAATATGTTTGGCAAATTGGAAAATTCTAATTAATTAAAATAAAAAATTTCATAGATTATTTAATAGTTAAGTATATAGTTTTAGAAAATTCAAGGTGAATATTATTTATTTAGAATATCTTTTAAGCTTAAATTCAAATAAGATTAATAATAAGGTTTATTTTACTTTCTTTTTAAATATTGATTAATAAATATAATATATTAATTCATTTTAGTAATAGAAGTAATATGACAATTTCTTTTATAAATTATTTGAAATTGATAAATTGTTATTTTTAAACAATAATAATAATGTGATAGCTATAAGTAGATTTTTAAAAGAAAATTGAGTTGTTATTTCCAAATTAAATGTGTTGTTATAAATTGAATTTAAATTGGATTTTAAAATTTTTAGTTGAATTTGAATTTAAAATTTTAAAACTCAAAAGATAGATATTTAAAATGTTTTAAATTTTTAAAGATATATGGATAAGCTTTTATTTATAATTTTTTTATTACATTTTCTTTTAAAAGGAATATATATATATATATGTGTGTGTGTGTGTGTGTGTATTTACATAAGAATTTATTAATTAAGTTAAAAACCTTTATTTAACATTTAAAATAAAAAGAAAATAATACAAAGACAAGTGTTAATTCCTTAAGACATCTAATAACAAGTGTTAAGTAAATACTAATTCAAGATGACAAGCGTCACCTTAAATCTTTTTTTCTTCTTTTATTTTTAATAAACCATATTTTACTTATATAAACATTTGCTTCTCACCTTCCTTTCTTCTTTTTCTATTCTTTAATTCAGAGCTAAGAAAATTTTATACTTTAACAAATTTCTCAAAAGCAAAATCAGTGAGTAACACTCCTCAAACCAAAAATATAAATCACAAAAACCTGAAACATTATTCTTCAAATCTGAGAATCATCTTCCTCTAAACCAGATCAAAACTCAATTATCTATAATCATCCTTCAAAAAACAGAACTTGTTCATTCTCTAAAATCAAAGCCTGCATTTTAAAACCTATATCACTTCTTCAACCTGAAAACAAGTCAAAATTTATCAAACTTGTTAATCGTCTTCGGTCAGTTAACTGCAAACCATTTTCAAATTCATCAGCCTGTGCATTTTCAAAATCAAAAGGGTGCATGCATTTTCTTCAAACCTAGAATTTGTCTAAAGCAAGAAAACTCAAATTCAAGTCTTCAGTCATCTCTACAAGTTTCATTAGCATGCAAATTTTAAAATCAAAGACAAATTCAGGCAACTCAAGTTCAAAGATATTTCAAAACAAAGTGCTCTGTTCTTTTTAAAAAACAGGTGAGTAACATCACACTTTTAAAAGCTTTAAGTTGATTCTGGTTGCATGTTAAGTTCTGGAATGTATGTGTTTTATCTGAATATATAGATATGTTTGGTAACTTTTCTGTATATATATATATATATATATATATATATATATATATATATATATATATGAATGTGTGTATATGTGTATATATTTATTGCCTGTAACATCTATGTTACCAGATTCTCAAGCTAAAGACTTATTCAAAAATCACTACCTCTTGATCCAATCTATATTTGGATTTAAGTATTAAACAAAATATGTTTGTTAGATCATAGAGTAGGCTTAAAAAATTTAATCATGTTAAAATAAACTTGCATGTCTCTGGAAAACCAAATAGAACAGGCAAATGTTAGTTTGGTCAAAATTCGAACATCCTAATTTATCAATTCAAGAATGTAAAACTGAATCATCAACTAGAAACATGATTTTTAAAACTAAAATCATAATTTTTAGTAAAGAGAAAAAGGGGCATTTCTGGTTTGACCAGAAATGAAGTTTTGGGATGTCTCTGGTGGTCTGGTTGGTCTGGAAGTTCGGGTTTCCTTCTGAAGGTAGTTGAGTGATCGGGGACTTCGGCAAAATTGTCAGATAGGAGAATAGATCATGGTTGCTGCGGTGGATGATTGAAGTTTGTAAACCTTGTTTAGACAGGCTGGATATATTTGATCGGGGTGGTGGCTCTGATGGATCGAGTGTAACGGGTTTTTGGGAAATGGGAGAGTGGTTGTTGACGAAGTCGTGACCGGAGGCATTGCCACTTCGATGATCGGAGACTCGAGAACGATGAAGGTTCCAGGTTTTGTAATTCTGGTTTTATGCTCGATCTTGATTCCGAGGTTGTTGTGATGATTTGATGTTTGTGATGGAGTGCGAGGTGGCTGCCTGATGTGATGAGGCCATCGTAGTTGACCAGTGATGGTCGGAGCCACCGTGCATATGCACGGTGTATTTGTTTTTCTGGTGAAGTCTGGGGTGAGGCAAGGGATGGGTACTCGGGTTTTCATTCAAGTTGCTTCGTGAATTGCTCGAAGATGAGAGGGTTTTGGCTCGAAGCATTTTAGGGTGGCTCGGGTCATTGTTTAGTTATTGGCTTTAAAACCTGTTTGCTTTTAAACTTTAAAAATGAAATTTTAAAATGGAAAGCAGGATTTAAACTAGTTTTAAAAATAGTTTAAGTATAGATTCAAATCTAAATTTGTATTCTAGTTTGAAATAAAATAAAGTTTTTCCAAATTTAAAATGTTTAAACAATTTTAAAATGTTAAAGTATATTTTAAAAGTGATTTGAATTTAAATTGAATTTGGTTTTAAAACTCTTTCAAATTCCTTTTAGAAGATAAGTATTTCTTTAAACATGTAATTAAAAGGGTTTTATTTTTAAACTTTGTTAAAAGTCGTATTCATTTTAAATCTTAAACTTAAAAGTAAATTGTTTTTAAATACTTTGTTAATGATAACTTGATCATTAATATGGAAAGTTTTATCTTAAGTTAATTAAGATTTAATGATTTGTGATTCATTAAATTATTAAGGTAATTAAAGAATAATTACTTATTTTAATTTATTAATGATTTGGATTAATTAATTTAGTAATTAAAGGATTAAATTAATTAATTAAGGTTTAAGTGATTAATTAAAGGATAAATAAATTTGTAATTAAAGAATCATTAATTAAGATAAGTATAGAATATTAATTAATGATTAAAAATTGATAAATCAAGTAATTAAAGATTAATTAAGTTATAGTTAAGCACTTAATTAATTAAATAATTAAAGATTAATTAATTGGTTAATAAAGATTAATTAATTTGTAATTAGTAATGATTAATCCAAGTTAATTACTTAAGAAATGTAATTAAAGAATTTTTAATAGTTAATGAAGATCATTAACTAGGGATTGTTAAATAATTAATTAATGTGATTAATTTTAATTAATTAATTATATTAATTAATTTAAGATAATCATTTGTGGAATTGTTTAAGTATAATTACTTAATGAAAGTAATTAAAGGAATTATTTACTTAATGTAATTAATTAAAGTAATGTGATTAGTTTAAGTTAATTAATTAAGTTTAATTAATTTAAAATAATTACAGGATGATTTGTTAAGCATAATTACTTGATGTAATTAATGAAGAATAATTATTTAGTGAAGTAATTAAGATGGGTAATTACTGGATGTAATTAATTGAAGTATGGAAGTAATTTGGGTTATTACTTGTGAAATCAATTAAAGGGTAATTATGTAATGATAGAGATTTGGTATTAATTACCTTGTGTAATTAATATAAAGGATAATTACTTAGAGAAAGTAATTAATAATTGATTACTTTGTGTAATTAATTTAAGAAGTGACTAATAAATTATTTGAAGATAATTAAGTGATGTAATTAATTAAAGGTAATTAATTACTGAATGGGATTAATCAAGGATGATTAATAAATATAATTAATTAAAGATTAATTATTAAATGTAATTAATTAAGGAGTAATTAATTCATTTAATGAAGTAATTAAGGATAATTAATTACTAATTGTGATTAATTAAGGTGGATTAATGAATAAAGATTAATTATTAAATATGATTAATAATTAACTAAGGAAGTAATTAAGGATCATTAATTTTAATATAATTAATGATGTAATTAAGGGTTGATTAATTAAGGAACAATTAATCAATGAAGTAATTAATTAATGTAATTAATTAAGGGTCAATGTAGTTAATTATAGTTAATTAATTAACGAAGTAATTAAAGGTTAATTACTGAAATTGTTTGAGGATAATTAATTTGTGTAAATAATTTAAAGACTAATTACTTAAAGTAATTAGAGAATGATTAATCAAGGGTGATTAATTAAGGTGGATAATTAGAGAATGATTAATTAATTGATTTGTAATAAATTAATGGTTATGTAAGCAAGATTTATAATGATGAAGTAATTAATTTAATTCGTTTTGAATTAATTAGAGATAGTGTGATTAATTAATCCTTGCTTATGTATGGATTGATGATATTGATTGCCTTGAATGGTTTGAGATCTCAGATATGAGATATGTCATGTTGTGTGATATGGATGCTTTGGTCGATTTGTGATGATAATGTGAATTATCTGTTTGTGATGATAATGTGAATTATCTCTTTGTGATGATAATATTGATTATCTATTGTGATATTGTGAATTATCTATCTGTGCGTATATAGATAATGAATTGAATCATATTGTTTTAACTTTAAAACAACTTGGACCTAAAAGATGGCGTTTTGGATTTCGATGAGACCGGGATCGGATTTTCAGATTTGGATATTTGAAAAACACATCGATCCAAATTAACGATAGGTCGTGAATCTCAAGTGAAGATGAAGATTCAGAGTACAAGGATTATTGTCGTTAACTCTGAGGGTGATTCCAAAATGAGTGTAACGAGATAATGCCTTTGGTTTCGTTAGAACCCGGAACGAACTTGTATGGATTGAATGCTTTCAGAACATTGTCTGGTGGAAGATGAGCATTCTAAGAGATGTGTTCTCTAAAGGTAATCGTAGCCTCAAGCCTCATCAACTGCGAATGGCTAAAACAGGGTAGGTGCAGCAAGGCTAAGTCGGTCATGCCCAAGTAGGACGAGATTTACCCCTGTCTAGAAGTTCCTTTATATTCGGCTGTGTGGGGCAGTAGATTGCAACGATTGCCGAGGTTGTCTTGTTCGAGACTGTCCAGTAAGGGATGGTTCCGGCCTTGTGTTGTAGGGGATTTAGGATGGATCCTCGGTACGGCGATCTAAGCCACGTACTGTGACGGGCGGTACCCCAGTAGCCCTGTCATTGATGGAAATCCATTCTTCCTACGTGCCCTTACGGTTTTGATTGTGTTACCCACTTTGTGGCTAGTAGCTGGAATTTAATCATGTAATAATTTCAGCTATTTCTTATTTACTTGAAAACCCTAGACCTATTATAATATCATCAGATTTCCTATCAAATGTTTTGGTTAGCGTAAGGTAAAAACTTACCCATGTTTATTTGTAAGAAGTCTTATGCGATACCTTTTGTTTTCAAAGGTTTTTAAAAGTTAAGCAACCTTAACCTGTTACTCACACCAGACCCATGTCTGACCCGGAGTTTATCTTCTGTTTTCATAAACTCTTGGGTACTCAAATTTTTACGAGTAGCCAAGGGATTCAGGTTAGCTTTGATGAATTGTGGAGGAGCAATGGAGCAGCAGGCTTCGGCGTTTGATATATAGTTTCCGTTGTGTATTCTCCGAGTCATTTGTTTGTGTTGTATTGAGTTGTAATAACTAGACAGGTGTTTATAACTGCCTAGTATGTGATGTATAATCTGTGTAACTCTGATAAATGTTGTATATTATGTAAATACTTATGTGATTAATATAATTTATTCATTCCGCTGTTGAGATTCTGATGTTATTTCGTTCTTTCTTCTCTATCTTTCTCTTTTCTATCCCTTTCTTTCTTAAAGATGATACGTCTTTCCGTGGAGAGAAAGATGGGTCGTCACATTTGGCTAGCATTAGATAAGGATGGAGGCTTTAAAAGTCAAATGTGGGTAGAGATCTTGATATAGACAAAGAAAAGGAGAAAGGTTAGGATTTGATCTTTACTCATTCTCCTTCTATCTTAGCCATCTAAATCAAAGCCTCTCTAGCCCATTATTTAGCTACAAATTATCCCTTATTGGAGCCATACCTACTAGTCCCCTTCATGGGCTTTAAACTCATTTATAGCCCAAATAAACATTTTGCATTTAAATCTAATTTAAATGCTTATCAGTGTCGTATATCGATTAATATATTTATAGCTATTATAAATACATTTAATAATATTTGTCTGTCAAATCGAAAATTTTAACTTATACTTAACAAATATTAATTTATTTAATTTATTTATAAGAATTATAAATTAATTAAATCATTTGGTCAAAGGAGTATTCATTGTTTCGGTTTTGTGACCCGTTAGGTACAAATTTTGTAAGCGGTTAATATCGAACTACTCGAATAATAACGTTCACATGTCACTTAGCAGGTGTTGTAACATTTTAGTCAAATTTATTGCTTATTTAGTGCTGGTAAATCCAATTTTACTTTGCTAAGCATTATCTACTTGTGACTTTTATTCACACCAATTCTCTTCTTTAAAACTATATCACTTTGGACTTATGGATTTTGGTAAGGTCAAAATTCCAATATCATCCACATTCAACTCTAAAGTCCAAACACAAAGTCCTTGGTTCAACAATAACAATTATTAATAACAGAAATGCCCTGGCCAGAGACATTGACTTTCAACCGACTTCAGTTGACCATGACACTTATGACTTAGCCATATTTACCCAACTCTTATATATAAACACACATCTCAGCATGTCAATTAATTAGGCTATATAAAAATTCCTTCCTATTTTGTGTTAACAATCATTTATCCAAATTCGATAGTTGGAAATATCTCATATCAATAATGAATGTGCACAACTGTTGGTAGCTTCTGAGTGAATGACAGACTTCTGTTGTGAAACTTTACTGACCATGCATTTCCAACCCATTAAGTCCAATTAATTAACATAAGCTTATTATTATCTTATTTTTAAGCCATACTATCTTAGGCTTATTATTCTTAAATTTATTTGTTTATTATTCCAAATTAAGCATTGGACTTAGCTTACTAATCCCCTTTCATTATTTAAGGCTATACATCTACCTTAAATATTCCATTACTAACCAATTTCCTTTTTATCACATGTCCATAAATGTCAACTTGTCCAAGATAAATGAATATCATCCTAAGGGCATTTCCTAAGACATTTATATGTTTACTAATATCTAATTAGCAATCTTTTTAACTATTTCATAGTTATTAATTCAACTTTTTAATTTATCAGTTTCATTAATCCATTTACCCTATCACATTATTGCAACTCCCATATTTATTTCCATTTGTTTCTCATTTGTTTGAGTTACAACCTTTTAAATTCCTTTCCCATTAGTTAGTTATCCTAAATGCGAATATTGCATGTAGGCATCGTTATTAGTTAAGTTGTATTTTTATTATTACAAGCACAATAAATTATGTACAAATATCTTATCAAATAGATTCTTGTTATACATCTTTAATGGAATATTCTTTTCCATGTTCAATTGTGGAATCATATCTAAAATGATTATCCACTATAATTTCCAAAAATTAGTCTAAAAAAAAGGATTTAACTTTAAAATATAAAAGATTACATTGCTTTAAATTACAAGGAGTGATCATTTCCTTTTATTATTGAAATAGATAGTGTAAACCATAATGAATTCATAGTTTACACATCTCTTTCTCTTTTTATTTGCATTTATTCCTTGTTAGATCAAACATTTATTTTTCTTAAAGAGAAAGAAATCAAACTAATGTACAAATATTTAATGCATCTAAATTCCAACAATCCAAACATAGAAAGTTTACACTCAAATAAGATTAGGTAATAATCCAAATTCATAACATTATTATACAACCTATTTTCAGATCTGGAGTAAATTTTATTCAAATCAACATTCTAAATTCATACTTTTGGGATTACTTTCAAGACCGGGTTATAAAAAATTCATAGTCAATTCATAAACAAGAATATGAAAGCGATATTTATTACATTCAGATTATTTTCAATTTTTTGTCTATGACTTGTATACAATTATCCAATTAGGGAAAATAACCAAATAAACACCAACAAGATACTTTTCATATTATAACAATCTATAAAATTTCCCACTCATCTTTAAAAAGTGCTCCAAATCTCTAGATATGAAGTAGAACCTTTCATTCAACTTCATCTTCATTTAAATCCATGAAATATGTATAAAAAGTGAAACATGCATATGTTAGGATTTTAGATTTGAGAAGAGATTTAGGTTGGAAGGGAATAAAAATATAAAAATGAAAATATGAATATAGATTTACCTCGAATACACATATTGTAGGTTGATTCTCTTCCTTTTCTTGCTAATTTATGTACTTCTCCAATTTGTATGCATATAGATAAATATTTTATAATTTTAGAAAAGTGGTGGAGAAGAGAAATGGCACGGCTTCACTGCTTAGGGCTGGCCTTGAATTTATAGACGTAAGAATCAACCATGGCTGTATGAATAAATATATTAAATTTGGGCCGTTGTGCCCTAGACAAACCCTAGTCTCCATATGCCCAATGGTCGATCGCTTATGAGTCACCGATCGATTGCTATTGCTCGACCCGCTCCAATAACGGGTCAGCCTGCGGGTCCGGACGATTAATTGTAAACATTAATTAATATATTAAATTATTTTCATTTTAAATTTGATTTTCGTCCGTATCTTCTTTGTTTTAGCTCCGACCACGAAACTTCAAATATGAAAGTTGCTCATAATTTCGTCACAAATGCAATGGTGCAAGTTTTTCCATAGTCAAATTCCATTGTTTGTGCAGACTCCATTTTTTATAACTAACTAACTTTAATAATTAACTAATGTGAAATTTGTAAGATTTTACATGCACAAACAAAGGTATCTTTCGATTTGAACCTTTGCATAGTGAGTAAGATATAGAATATAGTAGAGTGACATATAGTCTTGAATTCTATCTCTGACATCAAACAACATATAACCATTCTAAAGTGCTTTCAACTATCTTGTCCGTTAATGACCATGTATGTCTATCTCGGTTTAGTGATTTCTTTAGAAAAAAATTTCCCTTAAAGTTTTCATCGGAACAGCCTCATTCTCACATCACAAAGGTGAATCAGTCAGGAATACTTGAATAGTTAGGTACTCCACGTAGAGCATAGATCTAATCAAAAATTTCTATTACCTAATCCTCTAATCGCTACAGGAATACATCCTTCTAAACGTTTTATAATATAGCATGTTCACCTCTTCTCAATTCACAACTTATTGTTTACTCATTGAACCTAGTTTTTAGGATCTCTAATCATATGGGTTGAGTTACTATTAATCATATAGGTTGAGTTACTATTGTGAGTGTCTAAGGCAATAGTCTTATCCATTTGGATGTTTTATGGATTTTCACTCTGGCCGATCCTTTCATCAAAGGATCTGCCAAATTTTCATCAGTGCGAATATAATCTACTCTAACAGCACCTGAAAAGAGTAACTCTCTTATAGTGTTTTACTTATGATGTATCTGTTGTCTCTCACTGTTATAACAGCGGTTATGACTTTTGCAATTGCCGCGGCACTATCGCAATGGACTAGCACAGTTGGTATTGATTTTTCCTATAAAGAAATCTCGGCTAGCATATTTCTTAAGTAATCTACTTCTTTACTAGTTGTTGCTAGAGCTATCATCTCAGACTCCATAGTAGACTAAGCCAAAATAGTCTATTTCTTGGATTTCCAAGAAACCACCCCACCATCTATACTAAAAATATAACCATGGTTGCTTTAGAATCATCTGATAAAGTATTCCGGTCTGCATCTATGTATCCTTCAAGTACAGCTGGAAACTTTCCATAATGCAATCCAAAGTTGTTGGCTCATTTTAGGTATCTCATGACCCTTTAAATAGCATGTCAATGCTTAATACTAGGTCTACTAGTAAACCTGCATACTAATCCCACAACCTATGCAATGTCGGGTCTATTACAATCAGTGGCATACCGAAGGTTACAAACAATGATTGCTAATCAAAATGTCTTGCATATTCACCAATATTCTTAGATAGTTACACTTGGATCATACGGTGTACAAGCATGTTTACAATCAGAGTAATTGTATTTCTTTAATATCTTCTCAATATAATGAGATTGATCTAAATAAATTCCTTTATTAGACCTAGTGATCATAGTACCAAGGATTGCGGTTACTTCTCCTAAGTTTCAATATCAAAGTTGGTACTTAAAAGAGATTTAATCGTATAGATAGCATATACATTTGAACCAAAAGTAAGTAGATCATCTACATACAAACTTATAATAGTGCAAATGTCGTTCAGATATTTATAATAAATACATTTGTAACTTTCATTAACTTTGATACCATGTGAAATAATAGAGTTGTCAAAATTTTCATATCATTGTTTAAATGTTTGTTTTAGACCATTATTTGAACCAAAAATGGCACAAACACCCAAAAAGATTGTATAGAGAATAAAAAGTAAAGAAATTAAATGAAAACGAGAAAGAAAAGAACACACAACATTTGTAGTGGTTCGGCTAATCTTGGCCTATGTCCAATTAGTGGTTTTATTGATGATATCACTTGATTAATGGTAGTTATTCTTAGGGATCGGTATAAATCTGTTATAGGTTGGTATAAATCTGAGTGTGATTACAAGAAAATAAAGTAAGAGAAAGAGAGTCTAAAGATCCTTAGAATGAGTCCTACCCTTCTATTTATAGACGTAGAAGGCCTAAAATCTCGCCTCCACGATCGCACCTCGTTTTTCATGCTAAGACCAAGTCCCTTAGAGAAAATGAAGGCCAGTCATCATTTTCCCTGGATCGGTACTGATCCAAGGAGCTTGATTGGTGCTAATCCATAAACTTAGTGTATGGATCTTCATGAACTCCTTTTTCCTAGCTCCATCTGTTGTTATTTTGTGACTCCATAGTTGTTTGCACCATTATTAGCTTGTTTTTGAGTCCAAATGATGGATCGGTGGAGAAGAAGAGTTATTGATTCGAGAGCTCATGGAGACTGACAGAGAATTACATGGGATTAATAAAATAACACTTGGAATAAGCTTCTAGCATGGGTAGAGTAGGTAGGTAGAAAATGGGCACCTGAGGTAGAAGAAATATTGATCGGTACCGATCCAGGAGGTTGGATCGGTCCTGATCCACCACTTAGGTGGATTGTGATTCTATATCTTTTGTGGTTGGTTTGTATTTGCCTCATGACTCTGTTTGTGCTTATTATCTGGAATTTTGGGCTATCTTGCTGGGCTTCCTACCTTGGTAGTTTCCAAATTCATTTTGTCTAGTCTATCTGAATGTTTTTAGGTCAAAAGGATGGATAACACTTGCCCCCAAAGTACGTCTTATTCCAAACATGATGTTCTTTGAAGCGAGACAAGTCGGTATTACCGCAAAGGATTCCACTCAATGTTTCGAATGGTCATTATCCTTCTCGTGAATCGCTTCTGTGAAGAGTTATGTCTATAGTCATCCAACATGACATTTCATTAGCATTTGGCATTATAAGTATGGAATATTTTCTCATGATCTATCGTTCCAGACTATGTAATCTTGAACTGGTTCATTTCTAGATTTTCTAAGTTAGAATCTAATTTCCTTGACTCTAGCCATTGGAATTAGATATGCACACACATTCGCATTCACATGCACATTCGTGAATAACTCCATTATTATATGCGTGTACCCATATAAATATATATGTAGGTCATCAACATTGTAGTAGTTTTTTTACCTTGGATCGATATCGATCCAAGTCCATGGATTGGTACCGATCTAGGACTTGGAAGAAGTCCATATTTTTGTTGCCTTAAGAACTAGGTTAGGGTTATATAATCCAATTTGTTTCCTTCACTTTCCATACTTTTATTTGTTCTTGAGTTCTCGATCCAAGCTTATATGCCACCATTAAAAACCTTGCCTTCCCAATCAAATTCTACCTCCATTCCATCCTAGGTCCATCGTCGTATGTCGTTTGTTTGACCTCTACGCCCTTCGCTTTGCCTCACCACGGTTGAGCTCGTACCGTCGATCCAAACCCACAACTTTGCCTTGCAAACAAACCCGATCCAAGGCCAAACTTCAAACTAGGTAGGTGATGGCCTGGAAGCATGTGCAAGTGAAGTTGGTTTGGGCATTGATGGGATCGTCGTTGATGGCCCTGTCTTGGATTTGGGGTGAAGCGGCGACGTTTGAGAGTTGGGAAGAAAAAATCTACCCAGGTTTTGGATTGGCATAAATCTGAAACTTTGGTGGATTTTCAAGTTTCAAACCCACTTGCATTTGGGCTTTGTCGACAAGCACTCCCATGTGCTAAACGTTTCCTCTTGAGTTTCAAAGCATATCCAATGCATAGCTATTGAAATAAAGTCCGATGAGATGGTCATCAATGACGACCACATCGGTCGACATCCAAATTTCAAAATGAACTGTTGTACAATATTGAAAATCTAAACTATATGACATTGCATGACACCACACTAGGTTTCACTTTAGCATGAGGGATACAGCTTATAATTAATCTGATATTGACTATCTGTTGAATTTTTCATCGAAATTGATCTAAGATGTTCTGAGCGTCTCGCCACTCAAGTCGCAGGTTCATCTGCTTCCAAATACATTGAATCTGATGTTGAGTCAAGTTCAACTATGACTCCTATACGACATGAACCCGTACAGCCGGCACAACAACAAGAAAATCCATAAGTTGAATAGTAGGTTATGAAAAATATAACAGACTCGTAAAAGGACCTGAAGTTGAACCTGCTTCTGACACACTCGAAGATGCTATTCTTTTAGATGATCTTGTTGACTCGATTGCTTTAAAAATAGAAGAAGGATCACTCCATAGAATCTATGATAAGCACGGAATTCCATTTGAGGATGTACTAGTCCCTTCTACCATCAAAGAGCTCATAATTGCCTAGAAGGTTACACCGCTTGCAATAGATATATGTGTTTGATGGGTTGCGCCATTCAACCATTTCATCCATGGAGTTCTAAATTTCATGAGATTGCCCTAATGCAACGGCATCCTTATAGCCATGCTTTCCTCCTTACCATATATATTTTTTCACCAAATATTTGCACTGAGTACCCAGTGAAGAGGAGATTGGGTATATATATAGTTTTAAGAGCCAAAAAGGAAGCCCTTTCTTGACTTACTTGGAGTAAGCAAAGAGTTGCAGAGTTGTCACTCGCACATGAACAAGTTGAGCTATTACAAAAGGGAATGGTTTTACGTCTGCTGTCCTCCTAGATTTGCATGAATATGGATACATGTACGTAAGTTACACTCAATGTGTTTGTTGTGGACTCGCCTTATAACTTTATGAGTTTAACTCATATTTTTTGTCGTCATTCAGAAGTTCCAACGAGACCCAGTGGTACAGTGCTTTTAAATGCTTCCACAGCTCTTATGGCACATCCAGCAAAAGATAGAGATATCAGAGTTGTCCTCTCAAATAAGAATTTATTGGCCCGTAACTTACTGGAAGAAGGCCATAGCACCGGTAAAATCCAAGTGGTTTCAGATAAGGATGATGACGATAATAACTCAACTAGAGGAGGGGGTATTAATCCTGACGTTCCCCTAGTCCTAAGTCCAAGGGTGGAAGTTGAGAAAAATGTTGAAGAAAGGGAAGAACATGCGGAGGAAGGAAAAATTGTAGGTGGAAATAATAAAGCTAAACATAGCAACACTGATGTGGGCCACGAACCATTGACTGAACAACCTAAAGACGACTAACAGCCTATCTCGAAGAAAAGGCTGGTTGTGAAGATTAAAGCGCAGACTTCTACACATCCCCCACTAGTTACAATAACAGAGAAAACTCCTTTTCCCTCAACAGACACATTTGCTAACTTAGGGCCAATTCCTACCAAGTTTGGCTTCTTCGGTGTTGACAATATTAGTCTCGAGGGTCTCAACTTCTCTATTCGCTTTAGAGATGACATACCTCCCATCAGTACGGGAGAGACCAATCCCATTAGCAAAACTCTAGTACTCAGTTCTTCAGCAGAGGGGAAGGGGCACTAGGACACTCATGCATACATATACTTCACCCCACTACATTGCACTTGACTCGTGTTCTTATTCATCGAATCTAACTTGTTCCCATTTCTTTTTCAGGATCCATAAAGAGGAAGAAGTATATATTCACCAATCTATTGAGGAAAACGTATCTCTATTACATAGGAATCATCCAAGCGCATACCCTTAAGGCAGTGGTCGAGATTCTGAATTTGGCTACCGGTCCAGCCGCGATAGAGGCAGTTGCAACAAAGCCTATTGATCTTATGTCTCCGCTTCTAGATATCATTCCAAATTTAGATCAACTCTGCCCAGTGGTTTAGATGGCATTCTGATTGCACGATAACTTGCCACTAGGCAACGCTTTTCATGCACCCCCTCTATCTTACATTCCTGTATAGCACTTAACACCATCTCATTCTAGTCGGACTTCTGACCACATGCACCACAAGAGAAGCTCTAAGACTTCCTATTATAAGGTCGATAAGAAATCGATTAAAGCATCAGTCGTCACGGCGGAGCAACAATTCATCCCCGATGCTCAAATGGGCAAACTAAGGGAACATTACCCAGAAATATGCTTTGATGGCCTTATGTTTGTGCCAAATTTAAAGAGAATTTCGCTAGAAGTCAAAGACATACCGTTGCTTTCATGACTAACAACTACAATCAATATAACAAATGTCAAGGGTAGCCGAGAAAGCCTCTAAGGTCTCGAGGGAAAGGAAACTCGAGATTAATAATCTAAAACTAATAGAGTCGCAGAACAAAAGAATCGTTGCTCATCTTGATGCTAAGTTTGAAAATTTAAGGAAATCGTAAGCGGAACCTGAGAAGAAAGACGATGATGCCATCAAGGCACTTGAAGATGATAGAAACACGCATCATGATGCGATTAAGACCATGAATCATTAGAATCATGCCTTAGTCCTAGAAGGAGATGCCTTAAACAAGAAGGTGATTGAGATATCATCCAAACTCAAAAGCGAGACAAAAGAAAAGAACGACGCTCTCCAACGAACTCAGGATTACTATGAAGAGTTGCTCACTGCTCGTGATGAAAGGGACGAGGAGATCGAACGTGCTAGAGATGTGGATGCACTTGTAAAGAAGGAAGTTGAGGCCACTAAGTAACGGATGATGGAAAAGTTTGAACCAATGCTTAATAAGTACACCACCAACATACTCAAGTTCCGTAACTTAGATTGGTTCAATAATTATTACCCCAGACTCCTTGCCCTTTTTTTGGAACAAGTCATTACAAAGGAAAAGAAATTCATAAAAGGTGGTGAGGTGGATTTTGCACAGCTTAAAAGGGAGATCTCAGAAGGAGATAAGCACAAGATGCTAAGAGAGGGCCAGTTTACTCTCCATCTGAAGTTAGCCGCTGTAGTGCAAAAAGATGGGTGAAGGCTCCAGATTATTGCCTCAAGATGCCACCATTGGTCATACATCTGGGCTTAAAACTATTCCCTGCTCATCCTCTATTCCAGAATATGACCTAGAAAAGCGTTAGATGCATAATCCTACTATCCTTTCTCCCATCCGAGAGGAAAATTCCAGTGGTACCCCAGCTGGCCCAGCCTCTATGGGCCCCAAACTGAAGGAGGTATCTTGTTGATCTCGCTATATTTCACAGAGCCCATAAGTCATTGATTGATATTGCTAATCTCTCTTTTTATATCTCTCAGGTTTCAGGTCAGCCCAAGTCATCCCACATCCTAACAAAGGTCTCCAGTTGGGACAATAGGCGACTGTAATAGAATCGGTAACCGTGACTACTTCAATGATGGTATCAACTGTCCCGATTAGCGAGACTCCTGGACCCGACGAACAGATGATAGATGCTCTGCAGGGTGAAGGGACTGGTGAGCTCTAGAGAGCTCAGACTGATGATGAGGTGGTTATCACGGCTGCTTCCGAGCCTCTGTCGGGTCACACCATGAGTTCGACTGAGAAGGAACTTGTTCTAGCCAAGCAAGTCAAGCTAGAGAAGTTAGAGACTTTCCTTCTCCCTGTCCCTAGCCCTTTCTTGCCAGACTATCTTTTCCCCAATCTCTATTCCTCCACCTGGGAGTGCTCAAAGCACACGTGTAGTGTCATCATAGAGCACTCTATCCAAGGGATCAGGGAGAGGCCGGAAAAAAAGAGGGATAAACCTTCCTCAGGAGAGAAGAAATCCAAAAGGCAGAAGTATAAGAAGTAAATGCCTACTTGTTTAGTGTAGATAGACCCACCTTTTGGTTTGTAGTCGTAGGAGTCCGCTTTTGCTTTTTGGTCAATGTTGTGCGGGTTCAGCCTCCGCTTTGTCTTTCCAGCTTAGGCATACAAAAAACTTGTACTCTTTCTTCAAAGTCTTATTTTGACTGTGAATAATAAAGACTTATATCTTGCCAAATTTTTGTGTAAATTTGTCTGAGTACTTAAGAGATGCACTTTCCATTATATGTACTTGCGATCCATCTCTTTTCATGATTACGGTTGGACTAGGTTATTAGTTCATTTCATGATTTGTTGGCCTTTTGTCATTCTAGTAAACCCAAAGCAGTCATTGGATTGCCTAACCCAAGGCATCGATTGGGGTTAACCATTTAGTATAATAGTTCAGGTACCTTTTCCAGGATAATGGCATCCCATCCCACAAAGTTCCAGGTGCTGGTTTGAGCTAACTACTTAAGATCGTAGTTTGTACATCCTCTTCTAGGACGTTCACTTTCAATTATGCCTAACTCTGGGCATAGATCAGAGTTTTTAGGTAAGATCTCACTTTACACCGGGCATGGATCTTTCGTCTTGCCTACACTGGGCAAGGTGTTAGTAATTGGATGGTTATGTCACATCCACTTTGAATTATACTCCTATGCTTACATTAAGGGCAAGAGTTAACTGATGGATGGTCAAATCATATCCTGTTTGGTGTATACTCCTACATACAGATTAAGGACAGGAGTTAGTTGGCGAATGGTCAAATCACATCCTACTTGGTTTATACTCCTGCCCCCACATTAAGGGCAAAAGTTAGTTTGGCATCCATCTTCGACCACCAATAATGGTTGATCTCCAAGGGTCTGATCATGGACCATGGAAGTTTGTTGGCACCAAACTCTGGATATTTGTATACTTACATTATACACATGCAAATGCATTCGAATCGGTTGTGTTTCATAAGTCTTAAGCTATGTAAAGATAGAGACACAGATCTAGAAAGCCATTTATTTATTAAAGGTGGGAAATGATAGATTCTGTCTTATTACATGGCTTTATAAATTTATTTCTAAGTGAAATATCATCGTAAGTGATCATTATTCCATGCTCTCAAGAGTGAGTTCCCTTCAACCGTAACTAGCCTGAAAGTGTCGTCTCTAAGTTTTTCTCTATTACATAAGGATCTTCCTATGTCAGGCCCATGTTCCCAAGGCATGGGAAGATTTGTTACCGAACCAGGTCACTAATTTCTAAAGTTGATTCCTAGCCTTGGCATTGTAATACCGAGCAACTTGGTTTCGATGTCCAGTTGCTCTCAAGTTAACTTTATCTCACTTCTCATCGACCATATCAAGAGACTCCAGTAGGAGTTGTTCATTCAATTGTGGATCGGTGAATTACCTGATGAGAAGGTACTTCTAGTTCAACCGAAAACATAGCCTCCAGTCTGCAGGGGTAGGAAGAACGGAGAATGGCCAGTCGCTCACGTATGGGTCGTTTGATAAGCCCAAAGTACCAATGGAAGCTCATCGACCTACTTGCACTTAGCCTTTTACAATCGCTTCTTAAGAATGGACTTGATAATCTTGTTTACAGCTTCCACTTGTCTATTCACCTAGGGTTTTTTTACCACAACAAATCTCTTCTCTATGCGATGTCGGTGGCGGAAATCCTTAAGTGTAGCAGTTCCCTCCAGATCGAGGCTGCGGTGCTTTTGTTTCATAAGAACACATTTGGGATTTATGTACAGTGCCTTGCTCGCTATCTCCGGCGAGATTCCACACATATCAGAGTTCTTCTAGGAGAATACATCTAGGTTCACCTAGAGAAAACTAACCAACTCCTTCATCATTCTCATGTTGAGCTGTGTTCTGACCTTTATGACCCTGTCGGGTCATCCTGACTAACTCGAACGTTGATCGTTAACTTGGCAGGAGCCACTCTTCCGCCTTTTTGCTCTTTTCGTGAATCCATACCCTTATGGAACCGACTATGTTGCCCGAGCTAGGTCTCATCCATTGGTTATGATGCATCTAATGCCTTGATGTAGAGAGTCCCTTCTACACCTTCTCCTTTCTCTCTTCACCTCGCCTCCTTTAGCTCGGCAACATAACATTCATGGCCAAGCCCGTGATCTCCATGCAGTACTCCCACATCGTTCTCTATAGGAAATTTAAGTGTCAAACACCAGGGAGCTATAGCCGCTCTAAATTTAGCCAAGGCCCATCGGCCCAAAAAAGCATTATAAGCAGAGTAAGTATCCAACAAAACAAAAGGCACGATCCGCACTCACATGTGGTCGCCCTCTCCAAGCACCACCAGTGATTCCATATATCCGATTGGCTCCGTGGATGTCTTGTTAAATTCTTGGATCCAAAATTTACACGGTCTGGTCGTAGGCTTTTTTGAATAGAATGTTGACTAAACTCCCATAATCAACGAGCACCTTTCATACAATCGCAGGATCAATCGTGGCCGTTATAACCAACCGGTCAATAGTCACGGCTTCCACCCTATCAGCATCTCTACTCTGGAAAACAATGTCATCTGTCGTTGTTTTGAATTGTTTTGCCAGGGTTCCATCCTATATTCCCAAGCAACTCTCATTCTCAGTATGCTTCAAAGCACCAACATAACTATCCATCTCATTCAAACTCTTATCGGCTGGATGTGGTCAACTAATGATTGTATTTATCATCGAACGTTTTTCAAGCCGCATAGGTTCCTTACCATTACGACTAGCTTGCCCCCACTGGGATGTCAACCCAAGAGCATTAGAGTTTCATTGCCTGCCATACTATGGAGCTTTCGCAAAATTTTGTAATTTCTTCTTTGGAATCAACTCCTCAATCATATCACGCAAATACCTGCATTCATTGGTATTATAACCATGCGACTCATGAAACATGCAGAACTTGCCAGATCTCTTCTCCTTTTCGATCGACTCTCTCAGAGCCGGCTTCATGTACCGCTCAATACCTTGAGTTACTAGGTAGATATTCCTAATTGAGTTACTTAATTCCATATAATTATCACATTTAGGAATCCTGGGACAATTCCTATTATCAGTCTTTCGCTTTCTGACCTCATTGTCACTCTGTTTCTAACCAATGCTCTTGTTGCTAATGTTTACATCCACAATTTCGGAACACCCTCTGGACTGTTTTATAGCAATGTTGCTCTGTATTACTTCAGCTAAACTCCCAACCTCACCTCTTTAGGGACGATTGTGTGACTCCTCCAAACATAGGAACTGATTAGCGTTCTTATAGAATATATCCATCATCGACGGTGGTTTCATTTCCAACCATCTCCCCAAGTCAGTCTCGGGATGAATCCCCCTGATTATGCCCTCAACACTATATCATCATTGGGATTTGTTACTTCCATCACACTTGTATGGAACTGGTTCAAAAAAAATCCTATAATGACTCTTCTACTCCCTGGAAGAGGTTTGATGATGACATTACATCTTTTGAATGTACAGTGTGTAAACGGAATTTCTCTAGAAATTTTCATGACAACTACGGAAAAGATGATATGGATCTCGATGACCGCATAGTCGCTACTCCCTATAGAAAATTGGAAAGTGACAACATCTTATGGCATCAGATGCTCTAGCGGAGTCCATATTCCATTTGTACTACATTGAGTGCTATCTTGGATCTGTCTTTGCACCATACATCGACTTTGTTGGCATTACAAACCTCCATAAAGACTTCAAGCGCAGCATGTCCTTACTAAACGGATCCCGATTGGGAGAAGTACCCCATTCGTCGTTGCTTCTAAATCAGTTTTCCCGTATAAGTCTCTTGACCATATCTTCCAAATACTCTAGGTCTACGGGTTCGACTGAACGGCGGTAATTGGGGACTGCCCTGAGTGTTTGGCTCGACAAATGCTCTTGCATAGGCTCTTGATACCTAGGCTCTCTAGACTTTGGGAGATCCATTCTTCCTATCGTCCCCCCTGTTTGATTCCTATGCGTTGTATTATTAGTAGTAGCTCGATATTCCAAATTTTAATCATCAACAGCATGTCCGGAGGTCAAGTCCACATCACCTTCTAGAGGGTCAAAAGTAGCTGGATTGGTTTCAATCCTTCCTCCTAGATCAGTACCGATCCCCAAATCCAAGCCATGGGTTTGTCTCCTCCCTTGATTTGAGGTCCAGCCATGTTTTTAGTGTTTTTCTACTTCCTATCTCTCCGTCTTTGCTCGGATTATGAAGAACTTTCAGACTAGGAACTTGAATGGTCTAAGTCCCTCCTACTCCTCTTATGGCTATTCTGACATAGTTCATCTAGCAATCTCAAGCTCTGCTTCATCTACGGTTCATCTCATTACGAGTCTCTTGGAATCTATCCTCCGTCCGCTTCATCGTACAATCCATCCCCATTCTGGTCACGACTTCAGTTGGATTCTGGATCTCAGCTTGTTCTAGTTGGGCAACTCCATCCACATGTTGAGTGTTTCGGTTCTCAGCATCATTAGTAGCTCTAGAAGTTATATCACAATCTCCCTTTGATGGGTCCATGCGAATAACTCCTCTTAGAGTATTGAAAATCTGCATAGTAGATGTGACGACCGCCCTACACAATCGATGCTCATATAATCGAATAGCGCGATGCCGGAGCATCCGACCGATGGAGGACTATAAAAGAGAGGAATAAAAGAGAAGAGAAAAGAATAAAAGAAAAGGAAACAAAACAATGACACAATCACATAACATGTATATCTCACAACGCATCAGGTAAAATATAATAGTCATCACAAATATAAAATAAGTGAGACAATAATAACTATATAAACCATATAATTAGAGCATACATGCTCATACAGCTATAAAAAACAATAATAGAGTTTATACAACTGATAAACAAACTTAGCTAATTACAGTCTCTAATAAATAGTAAGTCAACATTATCAAATCTCCACAGTGTCACACGGCAGAATAAACAATAATAACTCAGAACATAAATATGAGAAATCATCACCATCTACTAGTCTATCTGCACAGCTCCAAGTGCTATTTACATTTGCTATCTAGTCTACTGATTTAAGAGTACCCAAGGTAATAAGAAGCAAAGCATAAAACCCAAGTCAAGCAACAGTCTGGTATGAGCAATAAATAATATCAAAACTCTGTAAAAGTCGGTATAGTATATGTAACATAGTGCATGGAGAATCATACCAGACATGTCCTTGCATCCACAGAGTCTACACATAACATCGAATATATGTTATTCTATGATAGTCATCATAGGTTTATATATATCAAAGTACTAAGAGTGTCGAGATATCGGCACCGGTAATATCTACATCGTGTGACATCCCTAAGGTTATAGAAACAAACAAACAAAACATCCATCGTCCATCCTCACATTCACCCACTCGGTGCATTAGGTATACTAAAACTCGCAAACTCGGGCACTAGGTATATCACCACACCAATCCATCCATATCATCACGAGACTAGACGCATCCCCACATCAATCCATCCTAAAGACTGGACATGTCACCGTGTCAATCATCTCAACACTCGAGACTAAATACGGTGTCGTATCGATCCATCTCAACCCAATGAGTATCATTGATCCCCTCCCCTTGCACATGCCATCCATAGCAGAACTCATCTCAGAACTGTCCTTGAAACTCCCATCTGAAATCATCATGGTAAGGAACTACTCTAGACAACCATCATAAGTCATAGAGTGTCATCATGCATCCCGTAGCCTCCCTTCGAAAGTCCCCTCAATATGACTCATAGTCAACTACTCTACATCTCAAAGTGCAGCTATCCATCATCAAAGTCGTCACTTTCCATCATGGAACCATCATCGTTGAACCATGGAGTCATCACGTCGAAGCATCACATCAATACCGCTCGTCGAAGAACCATATCACCAAAATCAAATGTCAAACAAATGAACGAATCATCCCATCTTGCTCTTCGAAGTTGCTCGATTATCTACGTCAAAATTGGCCAAATCGGCTATCATCAATAGTGGTAGATATTAATCACTCCAGAGTAGTCGATAACGACCACTTTGGTCAAGTACTTAACACAAAATGGTTAAATACAAGCCAAAGGAAAAAATCCGACATCCATCCTAAAATCTGAAGTATATCTCCAAATCCATCTTCCGTCTTCATATCCATCAACATGCACAATATTCTATGCACGATTTCATATCCTATGAGATATTTCTAATACTATATTGCATTCGAACGGCATTTTCAACCAAAACAGCCAAACTAACATACATACAACCAATAAGCATTCTAACTTCTATAATAGCTTACATACGTCTATAACAATAGAATACAATCCATCTAAACAACCAATATGGGATAGTGTGGGATTTATATCAAAATAGCATAAATCTGTCAATATCGTCAGAATAGTCCGCAAATAGAAAAAAATTTGCTGTTTAATTCAAAACTATTTTAGAACACTTTTAATTCTTTTTGTAAAATAATATATAGGCTAAGTACTTTAGAAATCACATTTTAAATTTAGAAATCATTTCAAAACGTCTTTTAATATTATACGAACAATCATAGTATAGTGAAAGATAATGTCACACACCTCAACTAAATCTGACCAAACTAGTGTTGTGTCATAGAGCTCTCCATTCGAACATAACGCAAGGAACGACATCCAAAACAGACCTTGCATGTAAAAGATATGCATAATATAAGATATTATATTATTTAAACAATTAATTTAACTTAAAACAAATTTAAACTAATTACCTAGATTAGTGTTAACCCATTTCTTTCCTAAATTAGCATCGCTTGTACATGCGCACACTCATGTCCAAGAAAGCCCACTTGCTCCAATACCCTCTCTCTCTTCTTTTCTCCCTTCATAATCCATGATTCAACGAACAGAAAATTACAGCGTGCTCCACTTCGTGGATGCTCCGCAATGCACCCAAGTACAACACGGCCGACCTCCCAGGTGTAAATGCGACTTGTAGGAGCAACTCGCAACATTATATTGTCGCATTTTTCTAAAATGAGCCGCGTTCGATGAGATTTGGGGTAGAGGTTGTATTTTCGAAGAGAAACCTAGTGACACTATCGGCATCGACTAACTCCGTCTCGATCATTCGAAATGTGAAACCCTTATTTGCCATTGTCACACGGCCATCGTCACACGACCTTCCCCAAAATCCATGTTGCACCTCTCAAAATTGATACAGCTCAAAGATCTCTATAATACGAACTTGATGAAGGTGGTTTCGCAATTTATCATGGAGTATTTCGCTCGCTATTAATTTTTGAAAGAAAACAAAGGGAAGGCGACCATGTTGATGAAGAAGATGAATGAAACGGTAACATGGCTAATAGAAAGAAAGGATTTTGGATAGTATATTGATACTATTATTAGTTTTATTAAAATTCTCAAACAAAACTATCACGCATTTTAAGCCCATATGACCAAATAACACATTTGATAGTCACGAAACTCGCCCTCATGCATCACTTTATTTGTACGGTCCCAATGGTATAATTTTCGTCGCTATCCAAGATTACGCTTCGAAATGATAATTTTGTGCTTTTTGAGGTCGTTTTGGCCATCAGATCATTCAATCTCCAAATATAGTGATCCATATACTTATTTTAATTTACAACATCGATACGAACTAAACAGAAGTGGTCTCAAGTCCTGATTTGATCGTATGTAAAAAATAATTTTTTTGGGACCATCGATAATTAACAATTCAACATTTAAATAAATTATTTAAATATCCAACCGTTAAAAATATAGGCCGTTACAGTAGAACTATAAGGCTGCAAAATGGATCTATCTCTTGGATCTAAGAAATTTAATAGTAGATGATGGATCTAAGTAGCCTAAGTTGTATTCTCAATGAAAGCACCAAAATGTTTGAACCAAAAATGGCACAAATACTCAAAAAGATTCTGTAGAGAATAAAAAGTGAAGAAATTGAATGAAAATGAGCAAGAAAAGAACATACAACATTTATAGTGGTTCAACTAATCTTAGCCTACGTCCACTTAGTAATTTTATTGATAATACCACTTGATTATAGACAGCTGTTCTTATGGATCGTTATAAATCTGTTACGGAACAGTATAAATCTTAGTGCGACTACAAGAAAATAGAGTAAGAGAAAGAAAGAGTCCAAAGATCCTTAGAAATGAGCCCTTATTTATAGATGTAGGAAGTCTAACATCTCGCCTTCATGATTTCACCTCATTTTCCATGCCTAGACCAAGTCCTCTGGAGAAAACGACGGCCACATCATTAATTTCCCTGGATCGGTATCAGTCCAAGGGGCTGGATGGTACCGGTCCATAAATTTGGTCTATGGATCTTCGTGAACTCCTTTTCAAAGCTTGATTTTTTGTTATCTTTATGATTCCATGTTTGTTTGCACCATTATTAGCTTGTTTTTAAGTCCAAATGAAGGATCGATGGAGAAACAGAGTTGCTGATTCAAGAGTTTGTTGAGATAGATAGAGAATCGCATGGGAACAACAAAATAAAACATGAAATAGGCTTTTAGTATCGATTAGAGTAGGTAGGCAGAAGAGGGACACCATAGGTTGAAGAAATATGGATCGGTACCGCTCCAGGAGGCTGGATCGGTACCAATCCAACACTTAGGTGGATCGTGATTATTTTTCTCTGGTGGTTGGTTTGTATTTTCCCCGTGACTCTGTTTGTGCTTGTTTTCTAAACTTATAGGCTATCTTACTAGGCTTCCTGCCTTGATAGTTTCCAAATTTGTTTCGTCCGGCCTGTGCGAATGTTGCCTGGTCAAAAGGCTAGATAAGAACGATATAAAGATTTATCTAACTTGCAAACCTTATGTTCTTGTCTGTGTATCACAAAAATTTCAGATTGGTCCATGCAAATTTCTTCTTCTATTTCATTATTTAAAAATGCAGTTTTAACATTCATTTGGTGTATTATCAAATCGTGAATAGAAGCAAGTGAAATTAATACTCGAATAGATGTAATTCTAGTTAAAGGTGAATAGGTATAAAATAAGTCTATATTTTCTCTTTGCTTAAAACCCTTAGCTACTAGACGGGATTTATATTTATCAGCTATTCCATTTGGTTTTAATTTCTTTTTAAGTGCCTATTTATAGCCTATGGTCTTACAACCAGGTGGTAAATCAACTAAATGCCAAGTCTTATTGGATTCAAGAAAATCTATCTCATAATTTATAGCTCTTGCCAAAAAACAGTATTTAATAAAGATAAGACTTCTTGGAGGTTTAAAGGGTCCTCCTCTAAAGTGTAAGCATAAAAATATAAACCATAACGTTTTGCAATTCTAGCTCTTTTACTTCTTCTATGATTGTTTTCAAAAGAGTTATTTTGTTCATTTCTTGCGGGAATAATATTACTAGATGTTCCCCACTATTCCTTAATTTATACTCAGATCATAAAATCTATATGCCTTGCTATTAATAGCATAGCCAATAAATACAAATTCATATATTCTACTTGCTAATTAAATTCTTTTAGGCCCATGTATATGATCATAGCTAAGTTTTAAAATATGGCACATTTGGTTTATGATTATTCAAAAACTCATAGGGAGTTGCTCTTAGAATTAGTAATTCCGTTCAACACATAACATACAGTTAACAAGATTTCCCCTACTGATGTGATGCTGTGCCTGAATTAAGTAAAATAGCTACAACTCATTTAGTTAAAGTCCTATTTTTTCTTCCAGCTTTGTCATTCATTTCAAGTGAGAAAGGTGCAGTTCGTTCATGTATTTTTCCATATGAATTATAAAATTCAATGGACATAATGGATTCATATTAGGTGACTCTATCACTACGTAATCTTTTAACTTTCTTATTAAACTAATTTTAAATTTCAGTTATAAAAGATTTAAATATTTCAAATGCATCACTTTTATTTTTCATTAGCAACAGATAAGTAAAACCAGAGTGGTCATCAGTAAATGTGATAAAATAGCAATGTCTATTTCTAGTCAAAATTCCATCTATTTTACATATATCATAATGAATCAACTCTAAAGTTTCAGAATCTCTAATTAGATATTTATGTGGAATTTTGTTATTTTGGCTTGACTACAAAAATCACATTTTTCAAAATCTTTTATAGACATATTAGGAATTAATCCTAAGCTACTTATATTCTTTGTTATACGTTTGTTAACATGATAGAGCCTAGCATGCCATGTATTAAATTAACACAACATATTAGTAGAAGTAGATACTTTATTACTTTCAACATTCAACTTAAACATGCCATCAGTAGCATAACCCTTAACTATAAACATACCATTCATAGTGATGGCATACAAATCAGCCCCTATAGTTTGTGTAAAGCCAACCTTATTAAGAAGATAACTTGAAACTAAGTTCTTTCCCATTTCTGGAGTGTGCATCACGTCCTTCAGTATGATAGTTTTTTCAGAGGTAAACTTTAGCTCAATGCTTCCAATCCGAGCAATAGTAGTGTGAGACTCTTCCAACATCATTTTCTTATTCTCGTCATCCATGTACATTTTGAACATTGCACGGTCATAGCAGACATGGTGTGTAGCGCCAATGTCTACCCACCATTGTTATAATCCCCCTATAAGGTTGATCTTTGTAATCATAACAATTAACGGGTATTCTTCAGTTAGGTTCTGCTGAGGAGTAGGACGAGACCTGTTCCGACACTTTTGTGCCATTTGACCTTATTTTTTTACAGTTATGACAAATAAACTGAACATAATCATTCTTTATGGGTGATTATTACTATTGTATGGTATGGTTCCTTTGAAGATTCGCATTCTTATTGCAATTCTAATTAGACGTATGGTTCTAATTCTTAAAGATTTTCGGATTCGGTTTAAGAACTGCAGCCTTCTTAGTGTAGTTGGAAACAACACGCTCTTCTTATTTTATAACTTTTTTTCGGGATTCCTCCTCAATGCGCAGGCTGGTAATCAAACTTTCAAATTCAAATTCTTTATTTTTATATCAAAGCTTATTTTTGAACTCTTTCCAACTATGGGGAATTTATCAATAAATACTACAACTTGAAACTGTTTGTCAATAGTCGTACCTTCTGAGATGATCTCATGAGCTATTTTTTGAAGCTCATGAAGCCGCATCTCTACTGACCTATCATCGGACATATTACATTTAAGGATGTAGCTGACTGTGTATTTCTTTGCTCCAACTTCTTCCGTGTCATACTTCTTCTGCATTGCCTCTAAGATCCCCTTAGCCGATTTGGCATCCACATTGTAGTAGTCATATAGGTCATTGCAGAGGCTATTTAGAATGAAGTTTTTGCACAGTTAGTCATGCTTGATCCAGAATTGTTGCTCCTTGCTCTCTGCTTCAGTGGGTGGATTAAATAGTGGCAGTTTGTTATTTGTTTGAATATAGACTGTCTTTTTCATTGTCAGAAAAAATTACATCTTCTGCCTTATTTTTTGAAGTGCAAGCCCTCGAATCTGAAGGGCATGTTGGTGTCTGGCAGTACTGTTCTAGTAAAATCGTCGATCATGTTTATTTGCACCAGGTGGTATCATCTTTGTTACATCCATTCTTACCACGAACCACAATAAAGGAAAGCGAGATAGAGCAGAAAGGGAACCGACTTAAAGCGATAGCATTTAAACTGTCCGAGCCCTACAATCAAAGGATCATGACAAAAGACCAATACTGCATGTGTCAAGGAATAGGGCCAAGCCACCATAGCCATATCCGACAGCACAGAATGAACAGAGGCACAAGAAACAGTACCAAACATACTATGAAAACTTCTCACGGAGCGAAGGCATTCCAAAGGGGTTGTATACAGGGCTGTTTGGAACACGCTTTATCATAGAACCAAATTCGTAAGAAAATGACAGGTGTAAAGTACTTTCTCCTTTCATCAGCAGACTGAGCATACTCGTACAGAGGGTGACTCAAACCATGGATAGCTGCAGGAACATCCCAAGTGTATGCCAATAAAGGTATAGGCATAATAAGGCGGCCTGACCACCAAACAACATTCAATACATATACAACCACATCATAATAGAGAATCAAGGCAGTCCCTTATCATTCCTCTAAGGACGTTAACCATTTTGGGAGAAAGAGGAGACCGAGCCGTACAAACCTAAGCTCCCCGCCCAATTCCTCAAACATCCCATGGGAAAGGTCAAGTTTGAATTTGAAATCTACCATCATAATTTCGGATGTTCCCGCTCTAAATTTGTGATTCCCGCCTCCAACCAAACTCCCCGCCAAAGACATGTCAGTAATCCAATCACATTAAATAGATATTTTGTATAACCACAGCTAATAGGATCCAACACTTGAGGAACAACAACGAAGAAGAAATTTCAGTAATGCATGCGCTTTTCTTGACTATAAATAAAAGGCACGATAGCATAAATGGATGCTTTTTCAGACTTTGACATTTTTTTAAATTTTTTTAGATAACTTTCAGATTCAATAGTATCTTATGCCATGAAATTTTGCACTCAATCAATTCAAAAGGAAGAAAGAAAAACTTTTCCCATAGACGTAGAATTTCTTGAAATCTGAACCTTGTAAATCCTATGTCCTTTATTGTTCATATTCTTTATTCCTAGCTACAATACAATATTTTCTTTCAGTTTCCAATGAACTAAATAATAGGTTAGATTTGACACTTTAACACAGTTACATGATTGTGCAAGTGCCCAGCGGCATAATCACCACTTCATAGCAAAATTAAGATCACTTAATTCCGCTAATTCCAAATCAACGAAGTAATTTGTGAAAAATTTATTTTGTGCAACTTCGAGTAGTTGAAGGACAAAAAATTTCTCCATATTTTGGCGGTAAAAGGAGGGCCTAAACCTCCAAAATTATGTTTATCTTCAACATCCAGTAAAATAGTATATCACTCATGAATCCTATCAATTCTCATATTGCCCTAATTCAAGAATCTTCACATCTAGCAGCAAAAACTATCACCAAGTCTCTCATACTCCCAAAAACCCAAGATGAGGCAAGAGTCTCGACCAGCCCCTGTAGATACCATCTTGGCCGCATTTAAATCCCTCTCATATCAAATAAACCAACGCATAGAAGGATTGGAGAAAATAATGACCTAGCATGTCGCTTATAGGCCATCATAATCTCCTCACTTCATAGGTCACCTCCATCATCCCATAGTTGCGCTAAATAATCAGCAGGAGAAGGATAATGGCACTCCCTTTAATGGGAATAGTTATGCAAGTTTAAAAACTGATAGTAAATTGAAAAACAATATCCAAGCTGACCCTTGGATTAGAACCAAACCGGCTAATGTAAAATCTTTGTTACTGGAAAAAATGACTTGATCCACGAGAAATGATGAGAACATCATGGTAACTCATATGAGCTTGATCATGGGAATATGAGATCCAACAACTCAGAACTCTGGTAGAACAGCTAGCAAAAATCTGTAAATAGAGTATCAGAGAAAGAATAGAGGAAGGAATTTATACTCCTTTTAGTGATACCATTATCGAGGCCCATTTTTACAATAATTTCAAAGCCCTGCGATTGATAAATTTTATGTAACTAATAGTCTTGAGGATCATCTTAGTACTTTTGAATTCTTTATGGACATCTTGAAGGTCGGGTGGATGGCTCGGTGTAAGTTGTTTCTTGTATATTTGTCTGATGTAGCCCAAGATGGTTTTGAAGGTATGGATTAGAAGAGTTCAGATCTTGGAGACAAATGTCTGTTGATTTTCTAAGACAATTCAATTTAGGGAAGGAAGCCTGCCCTAACATTTACACCATGTCCTTTGTGAAGTAGGGGAAGAATGAAAGTCTATGTCGTTTTATCAAAAGCTTCAAGATGGAAGCCTTCTGAGAAAATCAGCGAAGAAGCATTACCAATAGCGGTTCATGCTGGAATTAGGGGAGGAACCGCTTTGTAGGACAAAAATAGTAGGTTGTCTTGTCATAGCATGAAAGCTTTTTACGTAAAGGCAGCAGGTTACACTCGGGTGGAGGAAGCTAGGTATGTATCTCAAAATAAGGGTATTTCTGCCACTGACTATGATAGGAAAAGGGGAGCAGACGGGTATCATCCACCTGCAAAATAGAAAAAGTAGGTAAACTTTACAACAAAGATCCCCTTCACCCATTACCTTGAGCAGATATATAAGATAACCAAAGATGAGCTGTCTTACAACGTGCTGACCAAGGGAAAGAAACTAGAATAGAATAAAGGTGGAGCTTACTGCCGTTTCCATAAAGCAAATGTAATCATATTTATAACTATCGACATCTAAAGAAGGGATAGAGAGGCTAATCGAAAAAGGATATTTGAGCAGCTTCTAGATAGAGAATGATGGAGACGACACTGGCTATTTGATTCCGGATCCGAAGGAACATCAAGCTGGAAACTCTTCAAACCTGATAGCTTTGATTCATGGAAGGCCGCATCTCGCTGGTGCAAGCAAGAAGGCACAGGAAAGGTATATGTAGGAAGCTAAATCCCACGGGCAATCTTTCATGTCAAACAAAAGCCTACACCAGAGATAACCTTCACAGCAGATGAACCGGTAGGGGCCATACTCCCGCAATAAGACCCACTTATGATTACGATGCAAATCTTGAACTGTACCATGAAAAAAATCTTTGTTGGTTTAGGCATCTCAGTAAATGTCATCTTTAAATCTTTCCATGACCAAATGAAATTACCATTTGAAATCCTGAAACCCAACCCTAAATCGATCTTTGGTTTCAATAACACCCCCACCATTCCAATAGGGTCAGCATACTTGCTTGTCATAGCTTGAAGTGCCATGTTAAATAAATCATTCAATGAAAGTTTCTTAATCATCGATCAACCCTCGCCCTATAATGCTTTCTTAGGAAGACCAGCTCTAGTTGATCTGCGAGGAATCATCTCCCAGAAGGATTTGCTCATGAAATTTAGTGCCCTGGCTCAGATATGATCTATAAGAGGGGAACAATTTTTAGCTAGAGAATTATATCATGTAACTCTTAACTCTAGCAATAAAATTGTTCCAAACTATTCTGCTATTTCTTTTGATGTTTGTAATAGTAAAACCAAAGCTAAATCAAGACATAGAGCTATAGTGGTATCAAACACCTATGCTGATAATATTGCGAATAGCCCTGCACCTCCCAAACCTAAGTCAAAAGAGAAGAGAATGTATATGATGATTAGCATTGATGAATATAACTCAGTGTATGCACAGTATTTCTCTAGGGAAGCCCAGAAACAAGCGCCCTCTATGAGTTTGCCACCAGAAGAAGAACCAAAAAGTGAAATAGATCCGAGGTTAGGGGCAACAAAGAAAGAAATGAAAACCGGTAGATGATACCAAAAATATCCAGATATCTGTAGGATCCCACAATGGCACTCAAGATAGGGAAGAACATCAATGCAGAGGCCCGGGATGATTTTATAGTCTTCTTAAAATGCTCCCTAAATGTATTCGCTTGGACCCATTAAGATATGGTAGGAGTAGATCTGGTCGTCATCTGCCACGCAGCGAACATCGATCCAAACGCTCATCCGGTCAAATAGAAGCACATAACTCTAAACCAAGAAAGATATAATGCTCAACATGAGAGGTTAAGAAATTAAGAAAAATAGGTTCATCAGGGAAGTGTACTACACTTAGTGGAGTGACAATCCAGAACTGGTGAGAAAACCCAATGGAAATTAGAGGACCTGCATAGATTTCACTAATCTCAACAAGGCCTGCCTCAAGGATAGTTCCCTATTACCATGAATCGACCATCTAGTAAATGCAACTAGTGGCTATAAACTACTCTAAGTCATGGATGCCTATTCGGGGTTTAATAAAATATCAATATTTGAGCAAGATCAGGAACATACCAACATCGTAATAGACAAAGGGTTATACTGCTATAAAGTTATACCGTTCGAACTCAAGAGTATGAGGGCAACTTATCAAAGGTCGGTTAGTATGATGTTTGCTGAGTAGATTAGAAAAACTGTGGAAGTATACGTAAATGATATGTTAGTTAAGTCCAAAGCAGCATCAGATCGTGTCAAAGAATTAGAACAGACCTCCACAGTCCTAAGGCAATATCATATGAAGCTAAACCCTCTAAAGTGCGTCTTTGCTATCAAAAAAGGCAAGTTCCTAGGATACATAGTGAATGCATGTGGTATCAAGTGTAATCCTGAGAAAATCAATGCCATAAGAGGGATGGAGATCCCAAAGAAGCCAAAAGACCGATGAATCTGAATGGTATGTAGCGGCTCTAAGAAGATTCATATCCAAAGCTATAGACAAATGTACTCGCTCTTCAATCAAGTAAAGATGGGGTAAAACTTTGTATGGACTGAGGAGTATGAAGTAGCATTCTAAAAATTAAAGGCCTATCTAATAAACACTTCTATATTATCAAAACTAGTGATAAGCGAAAATTTACACATTTACTTGTCTACAACTAATCAGGTTGTAGTGGTACGAGAGGATAAAGGAATGCAAAAGGACAGATTTTTCACAAGCAAGCGGGTGTCAGGGTAGAGCTAAACAATTCAATTATCGAAAAGCTAGAGTATAATTTGATCCTTATAGTGAGAAAGCTGTAGCCTTATTTCTAGGAACATCCCATCAAAGTTCTTATAGACAAACCACTCAGATAAATACTTTAGAAGCCAGAGACATCAGGTCGCCTATTAAAGTAGCAATGGAACTTAGCTAGTACACATTACCTGCTACTCTAGGAAGGCAATCAATGGCCAAGCACTCATGGATTCTATTGTAGAATGCACCTCACCAACGGAGCCTATTCAGAAGAGGAAACGAATGCCCCACGGTTTTGGCATCTATTCGTTGATGGAGCCTCGAATGAGTAAGGGGCAAGAATTGGATATATTTTGATCATGTCGGACATGTAAAAGCTACATGGAGCAGTTAATCTTTGTTTTAAAGTGGTTAACAGTGTAACGGAATACGAGGCTTGCCTCGCAGTCCTACGAATAGCTCAGGTAATGAAGGTAATGCTTGTTAAAGTTCACAATGACTCTCAGTTAATTGTGAACTAAGTGTAGGGAAATGACCAAGTAAAGGGATCGACCTTGGCCAAATATGAGGAACTATCTATGATATTGCTAGAGCAATTTGAACTATTCGAGATAAAACAAACCCCTTGTGGAAGCAACTCGTCTGCCGACTCTTTAGAAAAACTGCTAGTACAAAAACAGCCAATGAAATAAAGGCTATACCGATTAAACACCAAATAGAGCCATGTATAATGGAATCAAAACAAATACTGGTTCTGATCTAAGCCCAACAAACCACCCTTCAAGGCACACCAAACCAAGAGGTGGTAGAGTGTGAGGGCCCGCAAATCCGTACTCCTTGAATATACACTAATCTCCATTGATTAATTCAAGATGAACAGAAATACGAATTCTCAATGTTTAAGAAAAGAAAAAGAGCTAGAAGGAGAGATAAGAAGATAGAAAATAGAGAGAAAAGAAAATACAACAGCAGAACAACATCAGAATCTCACAATTCGCAGCGGAACAACATATAATAGATAAATGAATAATCTTTAAACAAAGAACTATCTGTTATTACATTTTATACATTACATTACATTACATCATCATCAGAGTGTACAACAACAACAACAAAAAGCGGAAAAGAAATACTATATACTAGTAATACGCCATGCCATCCATCTTGCCTCCTGCAACTCCAGAATATCCTGATATCCTGATAAACCTCAACTCTTGACTGCCCGTGTAGAAATTGGTGGGCACCCAGAGTTTAGGAAGGAAAACAATAAACTCCGAGTCAGTCATGAGACTGGTGTGAGAACTCAAAACAGTTTATTTATCTTTAAAATCAAAATAGAAGAATATTTTTAAAGTCAATTCGCAATGCATTTAAAAATGAGACTACCATAAGACCTCCCGCCACACACACAATGCAAACGCAGACTTGGAGGAGATTTCTTCTTATGTTAGTCAAAGATGCTTGATACGCATTTAAAAAGAACATTTCATATTATTATTAGTGCATAGTGTAGGAAAACATTTCGAAAGTAGAATATAAATCTTAGCCAGCATAGGTACCATTATATTATGCCTACTATAGCTACCATATTAGATGGCAGGTTCTACAACTAAAACCGTACAAGATCGTATTGTTTCTTTGGATTTCCAACGAATGATCAGGCCAAGGAACTTCCCATTGCCACATGAGAATGCCTCTGGATGGACATCCCCGAGAACCAAACCGGATCTCTACCAACACAAGGCCGGGTTACCCCTAACTGAGTAACAACTGACCGAATATGCCATCCCCCGGTCCTTTGGGACCTTTCACCGAGCGCTCGTAATCAATTAACACAATCATAAAGTGTTTTCAACATAAGTAAGTATCTGGGCTCCATACCATGATACCACCCTTTTCCAGAAGGAAATGCACATATCCTAAAGGGCGCTACCCCTCATAACCTTGCTGCATCTTTCCTGTTTTGACCATTCACGGGGTGTGAGGCTCGACGAAGTCACGTCCACAAAAACATACTTTAAACAAAAGCCATGCTTTGGGTCAACAAATGATCATAGAAATGATCACCAGGATAGACGATCAAATAAATGATCCTATCACAAATAATCAACACAATGATCATTTCACAGCAACACTCAGCATGTCACATTACCAAATTGGGAATATATCGCTGATAACATTCAACTACATAACCTCTGAGCTCGTACGTCTCAAAGAAGGGTGTTAAGCTAAAAGAATAAATTCTCCGCCACCAACAGAAATATATTTGAAAGAAATCGGCTTTATATCTCAATTTGTAATGTCAGACATACTATCCATACAAGTCTGTTCCGGGCTCGAACAGAACCGAAGGCACTTACAAAGAAGTCCTTGCAATCCGGATATCCACAATCCTGATCGGATTTCCCATCACATATGGAGAACTCAATACCGGAGCAACTCGGTGCAGAGTCAATCGACAGGTCATCCTATCGCTCTCGCAAATACCCGGTCTTCAACACCGATCTTCAAATGCAATTCATAACGACGTATCACATATTCGGAATGGGTTATACGACCCCATGGTCCTTTCCCGGTTAACCCGAATAGTGAGTGCTTATTCAAAAATAAGTGTGGCATTCAAATTCAAACAAATCACATCAATTACCCATTCAAAGGGAAATATTGATAGTCGGTTATTGAACTATCAATGGATATGCACACATCACCAGTTTCCAAATAATTTTTTAAATTATTTATTTTCCATAATATCTTTACAAGATATATAATTTTCACACTTCAAAAATAAATCAATATTTATTTTTAACAAATTCCACTTTCTTTTATAAATTCCTTAGTGAATTTATAGTCCAAAATATCTATGAATATTCGATTTCAATTATTCACTTCAATTTATCTTCAAAAAGATAAATTATCAAATTATTCACTTTATATTGGAAAACATTTCCATACTTATTTAATAAGTAATTCACAAATCTTTTTATTTTCTACACTTGGAAAATATTCAATATACTTAAATCGAGATTAAGTATATATTTCATTCTTTAAGGAAATCATTCTCTTAAACATATTTATTTGGGCCAAAACGAATGTTGCGTAAAACATCGTTACGACAACCCAAAATCACTAGTATAGGGATTCGAAATTAAAATAGATATATAAATCCCAATACTACACAAAACATTTCCTTTCGAAAATCATTTACTATAACAACAGTGTTATAGTCCACCATTTCCTTTTATTTCTCGAAAACGTCTATTTCAACAATAAGTGTTGAAATCTATGGTTTCGAATCTCAACACATTTTAAAACATCGTTAGATCGTTTTAATTCTATTTAAAATATCACATTCTAAACATTTTCTTTAACATATTATTCACTATTCAAAAACGTGAATATACTTTGTTAACAAATTTCATCCTTTTATTCATTTTATTTCAAAGGATTATTCACAGTCAAAACGTGAATATAACTCCATTAATAGGTTTCAACAATTTACTTATCAAAATAAGTCGTTTGCGAATTTATAAAACAACGTTTATAAATTCCATTTCTATTTATTTTATAACAACTTCCTTTATAAATTCCTTTATTAACCTATCTCAATTCATATCTCAATGATATACTAAAGATTCATATTATAAGTGAAATACTTATAATTTATTTGTTTGCAAAAATCGTTCCTTTGAACTTTATAATTATAAATCTTATAACTTATAAGATTCAATTATTTATCCAAATCTATTCTTTCAATAACTTTATAAATTTTATAAACCTACTGTTTATAAAATTCCATTTATAACTTCACCGTTTATAATTCTATAAATTTCATTCATTTATGAAATTCATTCACAATTCATTCTAACACTTATAAAAACTCGTTTTATAATTCAAATATTTTCATTTATAAATTATCAATTTATAAATCCTTTATAAAATCAATTTATACTATTATTTTAAAACATCTTTAATCTCCTTTATAATTTCACCATTCTCTTGATTTATAAAATAATCAAATTTATAAATCCTATATTTAAACTTTTATAATAAATTCAAAAATCCAATTTAATTATTTTATAAAAACATTAACCCATATTTCTCAAAAATCAATCTTTAACCGTATTTCTCAAAATCATAATTTTTTATAACTTTAAAAATTATAACGTTTATTTATTTAAAATGGATCAGTTCCAAAAATATTTTATAAACGTATACTTTCAAAAATCACTTTAAAAATCATTTTAAAATCCCAAAATTTGGTCCAATGATGCTACATACCAAATAGTCAATCACGACAACAACGATATCATATATCGATATGATAATCCATCAAATATCAAAATATCTGAAATCAAATAAATACCGTTGAGGAATCTAGTTGGATCCCTCCAACCTGTTTTCCTGCATCCACAAACATTAGCACAATACCAATTTCGCTCCAGTACGAAATTATCGCGGTATATGGGATTTAAAATATTATCCGCTTAATAGACGGCGCAATAGGGTCTCATCCGCTAAAAAAATGCGGGAAATCAATCACTCCAATATATACATATGCCAATATATATATATTGCTATTATATATAATACCAATTTCACTGTTTATGAAATATTCGCGGTATATGTTTTTAATAAATAACATCCGCTTACTAACGGCGCATAATGTCTATTTTAACAATCAATAGATAACAATCATCATTCAAACATGCATTCAAATATTTTAAATCTAACTATTTAAAATAAAATCGAAACTGATTCGATTGAGTGAGAAGTTCTCACCTTGATTTCAATTTCGCTTTAGCGATTTATTTCGAATAAAATTAAACGGACGTTTAATTTTACCCAAAATTCTCACTAACTCCAAACGAATCCAATCCAATTCCATAGCGTAGTGCTCGTCCATACGATTCCAACGCAACTGGTTTCGCGCGTTTTCGACCTCGTATGAAAAAGATATTGATTTTTAAACTTACACGAATTTATAACTTAATATTTACAACAAAAATTAAATTTTTAAACCTAAGCTAAATCCAGGCCGTTGATTCCCTTCAGATCCGTGCGTCTCCCCCCCCCCCCCCCCCCATCCATCTTCTTTGTTCACGCAAGCACCATATAGCCGAACCCATCCATCAAAATTAGGTTTTGATTTTGCAACTTCCTCGCTCGCTTCTACCTAGATCAACTAGTGCCAAATGAAGCGCCTCACCTCCCTCCACGTTCGGCTGCAAGGCCATGAAACTCGGCCACCATATGCGCGCGCGGTTCGAGGCCGAACGTCCTGCCTTTGAGCTTGATTTGTCGTCGATTCGAAACTCCAAACACGATCATAGCCGTATAGATTCGAAGCCCTTCCAATGCTCTTCGATTTGCTAGTTGAAAGTTTTCGATAATATTGAGTGGATTGAAAGAAATTAAGGAATGAAAATTGGAGATTTCTAGCCTTCGGTTGAGGGGGCGGCGGCTGCGTTTAGGGTTAGGTTTTTATTATTATTATTATTTTATTTGAGTGAGGGGGCTATTTATAGGAAAATCAATCGACACTATTCATTCCGGAAATTCCAAACTCCGATTTACGCGTCGTAACCAGCGTTTCTAGGGTTTACCCCGCGTTCCGGACACAATGGAACAGGTTTCGAAAGCTAATTCGGACATCTGTGCGAGTTATGGCAATAAACGTTCAATTTAAATTAAACTGATTTAAACGATTTTCTAGGCGTTTTAATTTGTACCGGATAAACGGTAAATCCGATTGACACGAAATTTGAAACCTTACAATAATATCACATTACGGATTCGATGAAACTGGTTTCGTCGAAATCCGAGACTTTTTGAAAAATGGCTATTTTAACTCGCCAAATTAATATTTAAAAAAAATTCGATGCGTTTCGAGCTGCTACGATCAAACGATAACTCTGATTGACACGAAAATTGAAATCCGGTAATAACTAACTACTACGGATCCAATGAAACTAGTTTCGTTCAATTCTGAGACTGTTCAAAAATTGGCTATTTTCACTAGTCGATTAAATATTAAAATATTCAATTTTCACAAATTAACTTTTAATTCGATTTTGAAAGTTATAAAATATCGTTCTAACTCCAATATGATAAAATAAATTTTACAAATAATTTTCAATCATATTTAACTCAATTTTCAATTATTTCCATAATTTAACATATTAAATTATTGATTTAATTATCCAATTAAATCCAATTATTCGAAATAAAATTTATTCGACTTATAAATTCACTTATTATTATTTAAAATTAATTAAATATTCAAGTTTTAATTACTAAAAATCTTGGGTCGTTACAATCTTCCCCCTTTAAAAGAATTTCGTCCTCGAAATTATCAAGTAAGAAAAGTTACAGAATCTATTAACTTTACAAAATCCATAGTTTAAACTTCTTACAATAACTTTACCAAGTTTTCAAATCATACTTAGTTATCTTTTCAAAAACAATTACTATTGTTTAACTTTCAATTCCAAATCAAAGTTAAAATTTTCAAAATTTTCCAATTTTCTCAAAAAAAAAATCTAACGCCTTAAATTTTCGGAAAAAATCGCCATAGTCTCCTTTGCGTGGCTCGATCCGAAAAAAAATGACAGTATATATATCACAAATATATATCTCATCAAGTAATGAGGCATCCCGAAGGGCAAAAGTATAAAAGTACGATATTTAATCCGAGATATGTACCTTATATTTTATTAGCGAGCATATACGGCTAATATAGCGCGAAAGCGAGCTCCAAATGCGAAACAAACGCGATCCGCACCTACTAAACACTCAACAAACAACATGAGAACATGTATATAGACAATAGTATCGATATACAACATATAGAAACATAATAACTATATATGCCAACATAGCAATTGAAACAAAAGCAACAAATGCAAACATCAACCAACTATCATCCATAACCAATAAATATTCATTCATATTCTCATTAATATTCAATGAAATGGTTTTCAATTTTAATCACATTTGATTCATTAACAGTGGATGTTTTTACTAACATTCATTTTCAGTTAGTTTATATTCACTAATTCATTTTCAAGTTGGTTCACTTCCAAATCAAATTCAATTCTATTTAAGATTCACTTAACTTCCAATTGGATTCCAATTACTTTAGTTTCCAATTTCATTAATACTTAATGAATTATATACAATCAATCAACTAACAATCATAGTATATTAATTACAACCAAATTCCTTTGCTTATCAATTGGTTCAACACCATCACTTTCAATTGGTTTAATTAAATTGATTTTCATTCAATTATTCAAATTCCAATAACATTAGATTTTAATGAATTAACACTTATATTCATTATTTCATATCAATTATTCACATTTAATTGATTATTAGTCAATCCATTCATTCAATTCAATTACAAAAGTTGAATTTCATTTTTATTTACAACTCATATTCATAAATATATTCATATAGTTTCACTTCTTATATATATAAGTTTATTTCTCAATTGTAAATCACTTTAATTATAATTCATTTCTTATAATTCTTTTTACTTATACAATTACTCTTTTATTTAGATTATTCAAACAACTAAACAATCAACTTATATACACTTAATAATTCTGAAAAATTATTCCTTTATATATAAAATATAATCAAGGTAAAATTATTTCATTTACCCAATTTTAAAACAATATTATGTCGAATTGTTCTATACAAGTGTTTATAAAACCCCTTCGGCATAGTTTTGCAGACCGCGCTGACGAAGGTTCATATGCCACTCAACAAACCAATCATCACAATATAAAACAATTTTATATTCACTAACAAATACGATCTCATAGCTATTATTACACTCAAACTCATCCTAGAGTACTGCTGACTCTATCTCTAATGAGTAATACCCAACAGAACCATGGTTGTTGCTTAACCAACTGCTCTGATACCACCTGTGAGGACCCGCAAATCCGTACTCCTTGAATATACACTAATCTCCATTGATTAATTCAAGATGAACAGAAATACGAATTCTCAATGTTTAAGAAAAGAAAAGAGCTAGAAGGAGAGATAAGAAGATAGAAAATAGAGAGAAAAGAAAATACAACAGCAGAACAACATCAGAATCTCACAATTCGCAGCGGAACAACATATAATAGATAAATGAATAATCTTTAAACAAAGAACTATCTGTTATTACATTTTATACATTACATCATCATCAGAGTGTACAACAACAACAACAAACAGCGGAAAAGAAATACTATATACTAGTAATACGCCATGCCATCCATCATGCCTCCTGCAACTCCAGAATATCCTGATATCCTGATAAACCTTAACTCTTGACTGCCCGTGTAGAAATTGGTGGGCACCAAGAGTTTAGGAAGGAAAACAATAAACTCCGAGTCAGTCATGAGACTGGTGTGAGAACTCAAAAAAGTTTATTTATCTTTAAAATCAAAATAGAAGAATATTTTTAAAGTCAATTCGCTATGCTTTTAAAAATGAGACTACCATAAGACCTCCCGCCACACACACAATGCAAACGCAGACTTGGAGGAGATTTCTTCTTATGTTAGTCAAAGATGCTTGATACGCATTTAAAAAGAACATTTCATATTATTATTAGTGCATAGTGTAGGAAAACATTTCGAAAGTAGAATATAAATCTTAGCCAGCATAGGTACCATTATATTATGCCTACTATAGCTACCATATTAGATGGTAGGTTCTACAACTAAAACCGTACAAGATCGTATTGTTTCTTTGGATTTCCAACGAATGATCAGGCCAAGGAACTTCCCATTGCCACATGAGAATGCCTCTGGATGGACATCCCCGAGAACCAAACCGGATCTCTACCAACACAAGGCCGGGTTACCCCTAACTGAGTAACAACTGACCGAATATGTCATCCCCCGGTCCTTTGGGACCTTTCACCGAGCGCTCGTAATCAATTAACACAATCATAAAGTGTTTTCAACATGAGTAAGTATCTGGGCTCCATACCATGATACCACCCTTTTCCAGAAGGAAATGCACATATCCTAAAGGGCGCTACCCCTCATAACCTTGCTGCATCTTTCCTGTTTTGACCATTCACGAGGTGTGAGGCTCGACGAAGTCACGTCCACAAAAACATACTTTAAACAAAAGCCATGCTTTGGGTCAACAAATGATCATAGAAATGATCACCAGGATAGACGATCAAATAAATGATCCTATCACAAATAATCAACACAATGATCATTTCACAGCAACACTCAGCATGTCACATTACCAAATTGGGAATATATCGCTGATAACATTCAACTACATAACCTCTGAGCTCGTACGTCTCAGAGAAGGGTGTTAAGCTAAAAGAATAAATTCTCCGCCACCAACAGAAATATATTTGAAAGAAATCGGCTTTATATCTCAATTTGTAATGTCAGACATACTATCCATACAAGCCTGTTCCGGGCTCGAACAGAACCGAAGGCACTTACAAAGAAGTCCTTGCAATCCGAATATCCACAATCCTGATCGGATTTCCCATCACATATGGAGAACTCAATACCGGAGCAACTCGGTGCAGAGTCAATCGACAGGTCATCCTATCGCTCTCGCAAATACCCGGTCTTCAACACCGATCTTCAAATGCAATTCATAACGACGTATCACATATTCGGAATGGGTTATACGACCCCATGGTCCTTTTCCGGTTAACCCGAATAGTGAGCGCTTATTCAAAAATAAGTGTGGCATTCAAATTCAAACAAATCACATCAATTACCCATTCAAAGGGAAATATTGATAGTCGGTTATTGAACTATCAATGGATATGCACACATCACCAGTTTCCAAATAATTTTCCAAATTATTTATTTTCCATAATATCTTTACAAGATATATAATTTTCACACTTCAAAAATAAATCAATATTTATTTTTAACAAATTCCACTTTCTTTTATAAATTCCTTAGTGAATTTATAATCCAAAATATCTATGAATATTCGATTTCAATTATTCACTTCAATTTATCTTCAAAAAGATAAATTCTCAAATTATTCACTTTATATTGGAAAACATTTCCATACTTATTTAATAAGTAATTCACAAATCTTTTTATTTTCTACACTTGGAAAATATTCAATATACTTAAATCGAGATTAAGTATATATTTCATTCTTTAAGGAAATCATTCTCTTAAACATATTTATTTGGGCCAAAACGAATGTTGCGTAAAACATCGTTACGACAACCCAAAATCACTAGTATAGGGATTCGAAATTAAAATAGATATATAAATCCCAATACTACACAAAACATTTCCTTTCGAAAATCATTTACTATAACAACAGTGTTATAGTCCACCATTTCCTTTTATTTCTCGAAAACGTCTATTTCAACAATAAATGTTGAAATCTATGGTTTCGAATCTCAACATATTTTAAAACATCGTTAGATCGTTTTAATTCTATTTAAAATATCACATTCTAAACATTTTCTTTAACATATTATTCACTATTCAAAAACGTGAATATACTTTGTTAACAAATTTCATCCTTTTATTCATTTTATTTCAAAGGATTATTCACAGTCAAAACGTGAATATAACTCCATTAATAGGTTTCAACAATTTACTTATCAAAATAAGTCGTTTGCGAATTTATAAAACAACGTTTATAAATTCCATTTCTATTTATTTTATAACAACTTCCTTTATAAATTCCTTTATTAACCTATCTCAATTCATATCTCAATGATATACTAAAGATTCATATTATAAGTGAAATACTTATAATTTATTTGTTTGCAAAAATCGTTCCTTTGAACTTTATAATTATAAATCTTATAACTTATAAGATTCAATTATTTATCCAAATCTATTCTTTCAATAACTTTATAAATTTTATAAACCTACTGTTTATAAAATTCCATTTATAACTTCACCGTTTATAATTCTATAAATTTCATTCATTTATGAAATTCATTCACAATTCATTCTAACACTTATAAAAACTCGTTTTATAATTCAAATATTTTCATTTATAAATTATCAATTTATAAATCCTTTATAAAATCAATTTATACTATTATTTTAAAACATCTTTAATCTCCTTTATAATTTCACCATTCTCTTGATTTATAAAATAATCAAATTTATAAATCCTATATTTAAACTTTTATAATAAATTCAAAAATCCAATTTAATTATTTTATAAAAACATTAACTCATATTTCTCAAAAATCAATCTTTAACCGTATTTCTCAAAATCATAATTTTTTATAACTTTAAAAATTATAACGTTTATTTATTTAAAATGGATCAGTTCCAAAAATATTTTATAAACGTATACTTTCAAAAATCACTTTAAAAATCATTTTAAAATCCCAAAATTTGGTCCAATGATGCTACATACCAAATAGTCAATCACGACAACAACGATATCATATATCAATATGATAATCCATCAAATATCAAAATATCTGAAATCAAATAAATACTGTTGAGGAATCCAGTTGGATCCCTCCAACCTGTTTTCCTGCATCCACAAACATTAGCACAATACCAATTTCGCTCCAGTACGAAATTATCGCGGTATATGGGATTTAAAATATTATCCGCTTAATAGACGGCGCAATAGGGTCTCATCCACTAAAAAAAATGCGGGAAATCAATCACTCCAATATATACATATGCCAATATATATATATATATATATTGCTATTATATATAATACCAATTTCATTTATGAAATATTCGCGGTATATGTTTTTAATAAATAACATCCGCTTACTAACGGCGCATAATGTCTATTTTAACAATCAATAGATAACAATCATCATTCAAACATGCATTCAAATATTTTAAATCTAACTATTTAAAATAAAATCGAAACTGATTCGATTGAGTGAGAAGTTCTCACCTTGATTTCAATTTCGCTTTAGCGATTTATTTCGAATAAAATTAAACGGACGTTTAATTTTACCCAAAATTCTCACTAACTCCAAATGACTCCAATCTAATTCCATAGCGTAGTGCTCGTCCATACAATTCCAACGCAACTGGTTTCGCGCGTTTTCGACCTCGTATGAAAAAGATATTGATTTTTAAACTTACACGAATTTATAACTTAATATTTACAACAAAAATTAAAATTTTAAACCTAAGCTAAATCCAGGCCGTTGATTCCCTTCAGATCCGTGTGTCTCCCCCCCCCCCATCCATCTTCTTCGTTCATGCAAGCACCATATAGCCGAACCCATCCATCAAAATTAGGTTTTGATTTTGCAACTTCCTCGCTCGCTTCTACCTAGATCAACTAGTGCCAAATGAAGCGCCTCACCTCCCTCCACGTTCGGCTGCAAGGCCATGAAACTCGGCCACCATATGCGCGCGCAGTTCGAGGCCGAAAGGCCTGCCTTTGAGCTTGATTTGTCGTCGATTCGAAACTCCAAACACGATCATAGCCGTATAGATTCGAAGCCCTTCCAATGCTCTTCGATTTGCTAGTTGAAAGTTTTCGATAATATTGAGTGGATTGAAACAAATTAAGGAATGAAAATTGGAGATTTCTGGCCTTCGGTTGAGGGGGTGGCGGCTGCGTTTAGGGTTAGATTTTTTATTATTATTATTTTTTATTTGAGTGAGGGGGCTATTTATAGGAAAATCAATCGACACTATTCATTCCGGAAATTCCGAACTCCGATTTACGCGCCGTAACCAGCGTTTCTAGGGTTTACCCCGCGTTCCGAACACAATGGAATAGGTTTCGAAAGCTAATTTGGACATCTGTGCGAGTTATGGCAATAAACGTTCAATTTAAATTAAACCGATTTAAATGATTTTCTAGGCGTTTTAATTTGTACCGGACAAATGGTAAATCTGATTGACACGAAATTTGAAACCTTACAATAATATCACATTACGGATTCGATGAAACTGGTTTCGTCGAAATCCGAGACTTTTTGAAAAATGGCTATTTTAACTCGCCAAATTAATATTAAAAAAAAATTCGATGCGTTTCGAGCTGCTACGATCAAACGATAACTCCGATTGACACGAAAATTGAAACCCGGTAATAACTAACTACTATGGATCCAATGAAACTGGTTTCGTTCAATTCTGAGACTGTTCAAAAATTGGCTATTTTCACTAGTCGATTAAATATTAAAATATTCAATTTTCACAAATTAACTTTTAATTCGATTTTAAAAGTTCTAAAATATCTTTCTAACTCCAATATAATAAAATAAAATTTTAAAAATCATTTTCAATCATATTTAACTCAATTTTCAATTATTTCCATAATTTAACATATTAAATTATTGATTTAATTATCCAATTAAATCCAATTATTCGAAATAAAATTTATTCGACTTATAAATTAACTTATTATTATTTAAAATTAATTAAATATTCAAGTTTTAATTACTAAAAATCCTGGGTCGTTACATAGAGAGCCAAGAACAATTAGTGGGATAATCTTCATTCCAACAAGCCGAGGAAGACAACTGGATGGCTCCCATCAAGCAATATCTTCTAAATGGAGTTCTACATACCAGGCCTCATACTATTCTCTTTGATGTCATATTATACAAGAGAGGGTATTCTATCCCTTATCATAGGCGTGTTTCCAAGAAAGAGGGGGTACGGGTCATAAGGGAAGTGCATGATGGATAATGCAGCGATCGCTTCAAGGGAAACAAATTGGAAAAAAAGGTGCTTGGTCATGGATATTATTGGCCTATAGTGCTTCAAGATGCAATGGAATTTGTACGAAAGTGTGACAGATGTCAGTGGTTTGCCAGCATCCCTAGACAACCATCCCATGAGTTCATCCTCTTGCAAGTCCGTAGTCGTTCGGTATATGGGAAATAGACCTAATAGGACCACTTCTGATGTTGAAAGGATAGATTACTTTACCAAATGGGTAGAGGCAGAGCCTCTAGCCCAATTACTGCAAAAAAATAGTCACTTTCGTAGTAAGAAATATAATTACCAGATATGGAATAGCATATAAAATTATTTTTTATAATGGCACTCAGTTTGAGTGCAAAGAATTCATGGAGCTTTGCTAGAAAAACAGTATGTCAAAAAGCTTCCCATTAGTCGCTCATCCACAAGAAAATGAACAGGTTGAAGCCGCCAACAAAACCGTCAAAAAACTACTAAAGAGAAGGCTCCGAAAAGTTAAAGGAAAGTGGGCGGACGACTTCACTTTAGTATTATGAGCCTACCAACCAGAACCCTTATGGGTCACACTTCTTTTTCTTTAACCTATGGATATGAGGCCATGCTACCCATTGAAGTTGAAATCACATCACGTAGAAGAATATCATATACCATAGAAAAAAAGAGATGAAGGAAGTTTCCTTGGGTCTCATCTAAGAGAGGAGGAATGAGGCAGCCGTAGTAGTGGCCACATATCGGTAGAGGATGGTAAAGAGTTACAACTCAAGGCTAGAAAAAAGAAGCTTTTGCAAAGGAGATTTAGTACTGCGAAGAATAATGGCCAATACAAGGGCCCTAGGGATAGAAAATTGGGACCAAACTGGGAAGGACCATTAGTTATAGTAGAAATTCTAGCAAACGGAGCATATTGGTTATCTAGACCGGATGGCAACCTAGTTCCAAGAACCTGGAACTCGAAACACCTCAGACTTTACTTTTTCTGACTTACATTGCTTACATGATGTACTTTGTAATATTATAAAGTAACAATACTATAAACTGGACATAGGGATATTTTACAGTCCGAACCAATATAAAAATCTCTGTATTGTCCATCGCAAAATAAGTGCACATTCACAGGTCACCTCTAGTAGTCACTGATCTAGCGAAGCATCGAATCAGCAGGAGAAAATGGTAATTCAACATCAGAACAGTTATATTGGCCTTATACATTTGAACTTGCATTAACGCAAGTTTGACTTTTCAGCTGTGCGCCGCACAAGACGAAAAACTACCTGATCCGGTTAGAATATTCCTATGATAGCAATCGTTGGGAGACTGGTCGTATGGATAATAAATTGCCTGAGATAGTATAAAAAACATGTATATTAGATAACTCAACATACTGCATTGGACGTATGAATATTAGATGGCCATAACTAGTACAAAAAACCATGTGCATGTGATAATGGGTTGTATACATGCGACCTGACTTCTCAGCCAAATATTTTTCCACTTTCCATAGTTCACCGCCATTGTTTCAAAGGTATGATTCCACCTATGAACAACAATGACAATCTAAGAAATGAGAAAGATGATGTTAGAGAAGAATGCAGCTCAAGCACACGTATGGCATTGCATCCTTAAACAAAAGGGATAAGTCATACCAAGCCTACAGCTAAGGACATTACGCCCCCAACAAGGGACAGGTTTGAACAAATGTGCAGTCAAGCATACGTCCAAGAACATTACGCCCCTTAAACGGAGGCCAGGTCAAAATAAATGTACAACCAAGGACACGACCAATGACATTTCACCCTCATAAAAGGGTAGGTCATTTCAAACTCACAGCCCACCGCCGTCACTAAGTAGTGGTATTGGCAACACCACCTACAAATACCAACAACAATCTCAGAAATGAGAATGGTGGTATCAAAGAAAATGTAAAATACAGGGCGGAACGCAAAAGGTTCGCATCTTAAACATGCAGAAAGAATGAGAAATCAAGTAGTAATGACCAGATGCGCAAACTGGGTGCTAAAGGCAACAAGTCTACCATAACCTATGACGACAACAGACTTGGGGGGTAAGAATTACATCTGTGTTTACCATGAACCGCAATAAAGAAAAGAGAGATAGAGTGGAAGGGGAACTGACTTAAAGCCATAGCATCTAAACTGACCTGAGCCCTATAACCAAAGGATCGTGAAAAAGACCAATACTACACCTGTCAAGGAATAGGGGCATGCCGCCATAGCCATATCCTATAACAAAGAGTGAATAGAGCTACACGAAAAAGTACCAAACGTACAAAGACAGTGCCTCATAGAGTGAAAGGCATTCCAAAGGGGCTATATATAGGGTTGTTTGGAATACGCTTTATCGAAGAACCGAATTCGCAGACAAACAACTGGTGTGAAATATTTTCCCCTTCATCAATAGACCGAGTGTACTCGCATAGAGGGCAACTCAAACCACGCATAGCCTCAAGAACATCCCAAGTGTGTGCCAACAAAGGTATCGGTAGGGCAAGGCGGCCTGACCACTAGATAGCATTCACTACATATGCAACCACATCATAGTAGAGAATCGAGGCGGTCCCTATCATTCCTCTCAAGATGTTAACCATTCCGGAAGAAAGAGGAGACCGACCCATACATGCCTAAGCTTCCCGCCTAATTCCTAAGACATCCCATGGGTAAGGACAAGTTTGAATTTGAACACTCCAGCCATAACTTTGGCTGTTTCCGCTCTAAATTTGTGATTCCCGCCTCTAATCAAACTTCGCGCCAAAGATATGTCAGTGATCCGATCACATCAAATAAATATTTCGGACAGACGACAACAGGAAGGATCCAATGGTTGAGGAACAACGACGAAGAAGAAATTTTAGTAATTCACATGCTTTTCTTGGCTATAAATAAAAATGGCACTGTAGCATAAAGGAGGACCTTCTTCGTACTTTGACAATTTTTCACCCATTTTAGAAAATTTTAAGATTTAATAATACCTTCTACCATGAAATTCTATACTCAATCAATACAAAAGGAAGAAAGAGAAACTTTCCCCGTGTACGCAAGATTTTCCAAAATCCGAACCACGTAAATCCTACTTCCTTTATTGTTCATATTATTTATTTCTAATTAGCTATAGTTACATTTTCCTTCAATTTCCAGTGAATTAAATAATAGGATAGATCTGACATTTTAACATATAGTTAAAGTGCAACTACATGATTGTGTAGCACTCAACGGCATTATCACCACTTCACGACGAAACTGAGATTATTTAATTTCATCAATTCCTAATCAACGAAGTAATTTGTGAACAAATTAATTTATGCAACATTGAGGAGTTGAAGGACTAAAAAGTTATAACAGTCTTAATTGTTGGATCTGACTATTAGAAATGGCCGAGTCGCATACTTCGTCGTTTTTTAAGAAGACTTGCAGCTTATCTCCAAGATGCAAGACTACCGATCAACCGCTCCGTCCGTAAGATAAAACAACTTTTAAAATTTGGTAGATTTATTATTTGCACGACAGAAAATCATTCCGTATTTAGGAATTTCTAATTTAGTTGCTTAAAAGAATTCCACAGAAAGAGAAATGGCAATGGGAGAAGAAGAAAAAAAATTGTCCGTTGTCTTGCTTTTTTCCTTCTGTCTATCTATCATTTGAATATGCATAATGGAAATTGTATGTGTTACTGAAATGAGATTTGTTAACGGGTCTGAAATTATTGTCATTCAATACAAATTTTATTACCATTAATTTTTGCAACTGCTCAATATTAATAGTTTATAAATATATTATCGTTATATAGCATCATTTTTTACGAATTTTACTACCATTTTTTTTTTTTGAATTAATTCACTTAAAATTCCAACATTCTATTTTAAATATATTTTTTAAAACCATTTAAAACGTTTCAAGAAATTTTCAAAATCTTTTTGTTAAATTCTTTCACATGGGGTTGGACTCAGAAATGGACTTTTGTTCGTCCTTTCCTTTGGACTTTTCTTCTTTTCTACTCATTCTTAACTCATCTTCACTAAGAACATATCAAAATCCAACCATCTTCTTGTGATGGTTAATGTACACATTCTCGTGAAACATGTTCAATCCTTTTTCACATGTTACTTCCGGATGTTTGCAACATATATGTTGTTACTTCCCATCCGTTTGGATGAAATGTGCGTCTTCAATCGACAATCCAGCAAAATCCACAATCATAGGACAGTCCAGGCCAACGAATGAGTTAAGTAGCATCTAGCTTCATGAATCCTTTTGTATGTCGCACTCTTATCGGTGAAGCCTTTCAGTACGACCTACACTCTGTGGGGTGATCGAAGCTGTGTTGAAATATATATTTAAAAAAAGGTTGGAGACTTGAGAGAAGAAACTTGTTCTCACAAATAATGCTTTAATATTATTTTTCCTTTGCTAAATTGCTTAATTACAAATGAGGGGAGAGCTCCTCTATTTATAGTGCCTAATAGATCATTCTAGAATTACTTTTGCTTGATTACAAAGAAAACATAATTCTAGAAATACTTTTACTTAGTTACAAAGAAAACATAATTCTAGAAACAATTTTACTTGTTTACAAAGAAAACATAATTCTAGAACTCTCACTCCCCTTTAAACATAATACAAGAATTCTCTAGAAACCAATAAATCAAGTTTATATTCCAACACCCCGCTTTAAACTTGATTTGCCCCCCTTTGAGCTAAACTTTTACGCATACCAAGTTTTTTCTTTAACTCCTTGAAAATCTCCAACTTCAAAGGCTTCATTAAAATATCGGCAATTTGATCTTGCGTCTTGCAATGCTTGACAACTACTTCTCCTTTCCCAACCAAGTCTCGAATGAAATGATATTTGATTCTTATATGCTTGCTCCTCCCATGAAAAACTGGATTTTCGGTGAGTGCTATAGAAGAATTGCTATCACAATATATAAGTGGACTTGTAATCAACGCCATACTTTTGCTTGTAGCCTTTCACAACTAATCGTGCCTTATGTTTTTCAACTTCACCTTGTGCATTCAACTTTGTCTTGTAAACCCATTTGACTCCAATGGGTTTCTTCCCTTCAGGTACTTCAACCAACTCTCATGTTTGGTTCCTTTCAATTGCATCAATTTCTTGATCCATGGCTTGTCTCCATTTGTCTTTCTTGACGGCTTCTTCAAAATCAACTGGATCCACAGTTGCATATAAAGCAAAATCAACAAATTCATCTTCTAAAATTCTTCTTGTTTCTCCATAAATCTCCGCAAGAGGTCTTGGCCTTCTAGGTGTTGATTCTGAACTTGAAGATGATGAGCTTGGAGAAGAATTAGATGGTGGAGTGGGTGGAGTCGATCCTTCTTCTTCAATTGGCTCAAATGTATCATTATCAAGCAAGATACTTGTACTCCTTTTCTCATTTTTCCATTCCCATGCTTCTTCCTCATTGAAAATTACATCATGACTAATAATATTCTTCTTTGTGATGGGGTTATATAATTTATATGCCTTAGATCTTTCACTATAGCCAACAAAGATGCACTTTTCAGATTTGTCATCAAGTTTTCCTCTCTTTTCATCCGGCACATGAGAGTAACAAATGCTTCCAAAAATTCAAAAGTGGGAGACACATGGCTTGTGACCGCTCCATGCTTCTTGTGGAGTCTTTCCTTGAACACTTTTAGTTGCCGCATGGTTGAAAACATAGCATGCACATGCTACAGCTTCGGCCCAAAATATTTTAGGCAATCCTTTTATCTTCAACATACTTCGAACAAGTTCCATGATAATACAGTTCTCTCTTTCGACCACCCCATTTTGTTGAGGGGTTGAGCGGACCGTTAGTTGATGATGAATGCCATGATCCTTTAAGAAATTTTCGAATTCTTCCGCCATATATTCTCCACCACGATCAGATCAGGAGTGTCTTTATAGAAAAACCACTTTGCTTCTCCACGAGTGCTTTAAAATTCTTGAATACTTCAAATACTTGAGATTTTTCTTTGAGAAATTAAATCCACATCTTGCGACTATAGTCATCAATAAAAGTGAGAAAATACCGATTACCTCCAAGAGAGTTTGTGCACATAGGTCCACATAAATCCGAATGCACTAGCTCCAAAGGATTCTTTGCTCGCCATGCCTTTTCTTTTGGAAATGGATCTCGATGGTGCTTGCCAAAAACACAACTTTCACATACTTGATCTTGTTTGCTAATATTTGGGATGCTTCTCACTATATGATCTTTGCAAATCTTGGATAGAGTGTTAAAAATCAAGTGATTATAACGAAGATGCCAAAGCCATGACTTGTCATTAACAATATTAGCAAAACATGGAAATGCTTCGGTTTTAATTTTCAACGGAAACATTTTTGTTGGTGTCATCTTTACTTTTGCAATAAGAACACCAGTTTTGTCTTTGATCTCACATAAATCATTTTTGAAATTCACATTATGTCCCTTCTTTAAAAGTTGCCCAATACTCAAAAGATTGTATTTAAGATCGGGAACATAATAAACATTAGAAATATAATTTGTACCTTGCTTTGTCCGTATCGGAATATCGCCACTGCCTTTGACAATGAGCCTTTTGCTATCACCTGTCTTGGCTTCACGTTGGACACTTTCATCAAAATTCACAAAGCAACTTTTATTTCCGGTCATGTGGTTACTACAACCACTATCAATATACCATATATCATCAAAAGAAGCTTCTTGAACATTACAAGCAAGAAGCATACTTTCATCTTGTGTCTCCAAATTCTCATGTAGAAAATTAGAATTATCTTTTTCATCATTAATTCTTTTAAAACAATCCTTTTTCATATGCTCATATTTATGACAATAATGACATTGAATATTATAAGAGTTACCTCTTCCTCTTCCATTGTATCCTCCACGACCTCTTCCTCCTTGAGATGGGCTTGAATTTTCACTATGAATTTGGCCTCTTCCTTGTCCTCTACCACGGGCTGATCTTCCACCTCTTCCTCTAAATCCACCACGGTTGGTGTCTCGAATTTGAAAAGCTTGCTCGGAAGGAGAGGAATCAAATTGTTTGATGCGAAGCTCATGAGATTGTAGTGAGCCCAACAATTCTTCAAGAGAGAAAGTATTCAAATCTTTTGATTCTTCAATAGCAACAATAACATGCTCAAATTTCCTTGTCATACTTCGAAGAATTTTTTCAATAATTCTTTTATCCGAAATTTCTTCACCATTGATTCGAAGTAGATTAGCAATAGAAATAGTTCTATTATAAAATTCCTCCACCGATTCACTTTCTTTCATTTTGAGTAAATCAAACTGACCTTTTAGAGCTTGAAGTCTTACCATCTTTACCTTTTCTTCACTTTGTACGCCTTGTTGAGGATGTCACATGCCTCCTTTGATGTTGATGCCGAAGAGATCCTTTCAAAAATTGCTTCATCCACCGCTTGATAGATAAAATAAAGAGCCTTCTTGTCCTTCTTTCGAATCTCTTTCAAAGTATTCAATTGTTGTGTTGAAAGTGTTGCTTGATTCTCCGGTTCTTCATATCCATTTTCAACAATCTCCCAAAGATCTTGAGAGCCATACAAGACCTTCATTCAAATGCTCCATTGATTGTAATTCTTTCCCGTCAAACGAGGAAATTGAGGTTGCAACATATTGTTGGAACTCATACTTAACCTCGCTCTGATACCACTTTGTTGAAATATATATTTAAAAAAAAAGGTTGGAGACTTGAGGGAAGAAACTTGTTCTCACAAATAATGCTTTAATATTATTTTTCCTTTGCTAGATTGTTTGATTACAAATGAGGGGATAGCTCCTCTATTTATAGTGCCTAATAGATCATTCTAGGATTACTTTTGCTTGATTACAAAGAAAACATAATTCTAGAAATACTTTTACTTGGTTACAAAGAAAACATAATTCTAGAATCACTTTTACTTGTTTACAAAGAAAACATAATTCTAGAACTCTCACTCCCCTTTAAACATAATACAAGAATTCTCTATAAACCAATAAATCAAGTTTATATTCTAACAAGCTGGTGTATAAAGTTAACTCTGTTTATTGTTCCAACTCATGGTTGCCTCATTTATCCTTCTATGTGTCCCACTTATATTCTCTGTAGTAATTCGGGGCTCGTAGTGTCTTTGAAACATTTTATTATTTTGTTAAATAGCATTTTTGAAAACTTACTACATAATTGAATGCCCTTGAGTTCAGGTACTTTATTCGTTTACTTTAATCGTTTTTAATATTTATGTAACTTAGAAAATAGAAAAAGTACAGAAAGGCATTTATTCGATTATCCTACTTTCAATTTTCTTGTTTGGTTCATAGCGCAGTGGCACAAACAAATATACAAATTATAAAATTCAATACCTATTAGAAAATCGTAACAACACAATTAAATAGAAATAAACTTAACATTGAAAGCCAGCATTTGTTGACTGCCGCGTGTGAGTTACTTTTCTTAATCCAACGTAAAATTTCGCGTAATAACTGGCATATGTTGCTCGGGCGCGGAGCCCCCAACGGCACCACTACATTACCAACCTCTCTATATATATCGCCCACACACTATTTCTTGTCTCGATCATCAACTTCTATAGCAGAAAAATGAAAACTCTGATTCTTTTTACGATTTTACCTGTTCTTCTTTCATTTTCAAGTGCACTTGATTTCTACGTTGGAGGCAAAGACGGTTGGGTCCAAAACCCTAAAGAGAGCTACGATCACTGGGCTGGACGGCTTAGATTTCAAATCAATGACAGGCTTGGTAGATAATTTTTTTTTTCTTCTTCTTTTTCAATGTTTTTACCAGTAGAATTTGATGTTATATTCCAATATATTGAAGTGTTCAAGTACAACAAATCAGAGGACTCGGTTCTGGTGGTAAACAAACAAGACTACGCTTCCTGCAACATAAAGAATCCAATACAGAAACTGGAAGGAGGAGATTCAGTGTTTCAGTTCAATAGATCAGGTCCTTTTTACTTCATAAGTGGAGTAGCAGATCGATGTGCAAAAAATCAGAAGTTGATTGTTGTTGTGTTAGCTGAAAGAAGAAAGAAACCAGTTTCTCCTTCTCCTTCACCTTCACCTTCACCTCCACCTTCGCCGTTGACACCTTCTATTCGTCCTCCTCCTTCGAAATCTCCAAGCTCGGATCAAGGTGGTGGATCAACAACACCTGCGGTGGTGACTCCACCATCGACTTCTGGTGCATCAATGTTGAATATTTGGAAGGTAGGAATAGTGACTGTCGCTTTTGTCTTTGGACATATCATTGTTGGTTGAGTTGCGTTTTGATTGCTTCACTACTTTTGTTTTTTAACTGTTTTATTGTTGTGTGAACATATGAGAAAACTAGGAATATTTCTCTATTGATTGGGTTTTTCATTTGGCAATAAGTTATATGTTTGATTTAATTCTTGATTTGGTCATCTTTGAAATGGACAATAAGATATCTTTGAGGGTAGCTAATTCAGCATTGACATATGCATCCGTTTCAATAGCAGTCAATGTATATTGTACCATTAATTTATTTGATAAAAGATGATAAGTATAAGTAGCTATCTTGTCTATTGTATATTAGCTTGCATATGCATCAGTGTCCCTTGCAAATGATAGCAAATTTATCAAAAGAAATTCGTTGCATTATTCATTTAATCTGTGTTTTTTTTATACATTTTCCGCTACTGCAAAGCAACTGCAACATCTTCTATTATGGAAATTGGGTACATAGCCGCATTTTTTTTTTCTAATATCACAACTCTATCTGGATGAAATGTGCTCCTGAATTGAGATGTCTTGAACTTTTTGAAACCAACGCGGCTTAGACATCAAATAACTTTTTCTTTATATATCTATTTTTGGAATTAGAATCAGTCAGTCAACATATGTTAATTATGTTATGATTTGAATGTTTTCTCTATTAGTAAAATTTTGAACACATAGTTTAATTATTCCAAGAATATAAACTAAAAATTCTGCATTGAGATGCTCCTAGTCCGTATTGTACTTGAGCACTGTAATTGCAAACCCTCCTACAGTATGATATAAATGAACAAGCGAAACTTCTAACGTTGCAGATCAAAATAAAATAATAAGTTTAGGCACACTGCACATTATATAGAATCTTAATGATCCAACTGTTAGCTATATATGAAATATGGGCTCAGAATCCCCTACAATTGTCTTTGTTGAGCCTTTGATCACTGTATAGTACGTAATCACGGTGTATTTTCCTTGTAGGTTCCCAAAACCTGGGATCATGTTGTAATTTTTTGCGATAAAACAGGCCATCTTTAAAATTGTATTGTCAGTATATCCACTATACTTTACATGAAGCTCATGAGAAATGAGATACTATTTTCAATATATTAGTGTACCTTGTGCCTCCATGATTAAACACTCGAGAGCGAAGTGAAATTGGGATCTTGAAAGTTGAAACATACGCTTAAACTATCAAAGAAGTTTCCTACCATCAAATACAGCTAAATAATAGAGGAACAAATTATCACGTAGAAAAAACATAGGATACTCGCATGTATCACGCGTTTGACAATCCACTGCTCCACATTATTATTACAACTTGAGCTGGGCTAGAATCAAGACATGTTGCATAATGCATAGTGCTATGCTGGATACATTTCTGGTCCCATATTTGTATATCCTGTTATCAAGAGCTTTCATTCTTCTATTTCCACATGTGATTTTCATTTGGGTACCCTTACACACGTATCAACGATTTAAACACCTAGTTGGACATCTTATGACTTTCAAAAAGGCTTTTATATCACTTGGATAAATGTTGCTATCAAACCTTGTATCTTATGAGTCACACACAAGGTCACAAACAAAAAACCAATGCAAGCTAGCGCCAATAAATGATCGTCACAAAATAAGCAAACGAACAACTCAATTTTTTCAACCACTCCTTTCAGTGCTGTTTAGCTCATTACTCAATCAGACACACAATAATGGAAACTGAAGTTGCCATGATACATAATCTTCTCTTCTATCTGACATATTATCCGACTCCACCTCAACATGATATCACCAAAAAGCACTTTATAGTATTAACCACAACATCCAACCTATAGTTTGCGTCCATATACCAGAAAACAAGAGCACTTCGACATGGTCAACATTATTCTCAAGACAGAAAACCATAACTGTTCAAATTTTCAGTATAAACTATAAACCAAGGTTCAAAATTCTCTTTTCCATTCCCGTTCTAGTCGAAGTAATTTTAAAATTTTCGGTTTCATTCCCCATATTTCGAAAGTTCCGCTTTAATTTTGGTTTCTAATTCCCGCGTATTTTTGCTTAAATTGCTAAATATGCTAATAAAATCCAATTCAATCATAAATTTATAGAATTTTGTTTACATTGCATAAGAAATACATGCCTTAAAAAAAATCATGATTTAAGATTTTTTTTTTTCCATTTGAGATTTTCAGAATTTTGATCAATTTTGAAATTTTTGATCAATTTTATTACGATTCTGGTGTAAATTGATAAAAGTAAAATAATATTATTATTTTCTTGTCCATTTATTTATTGTTTTGCTCTTTTTTATTTCTGATGCAATTTTTGTGCTATTTTTTTAATACTTAATAAAAGAATCCGGAATTTTAACTGAAACTGAATTTTTGATCGGATTCTGGTTATGATTGAAACCAGAATGAAATTATCGAAATAACTGGAATCCGACTGAAATTTTGGACTACAAAATAAACTCTCTCCACATCAATGGCATAACCAGTAAGCAGTAGGCAGTAGACAGATAAGTAAGAGGAATGCTTGAACATTGCTTCATTCGCACCTTCCAAAAATGATTCTCTGTTAGAAACTAATGCACTCATGAGGAATCAGATAGCAAGATATTGTAGCAGCAGAAACATTATGATAGAAAAAAGGAAAAGAAAAGAATATCAAACAAGGGAAAATAGAAGTTCATGCAAACTCTTACTTTTCACTTCTAAATGATCATATTCAAGCAATAAGACAAATGTGTAACAAATAGGCTTGCTAGATCAGGAATGTGTAACAAATACATATTTTTGATGACAGGTCAGCCAAGTAAAGACAAAATTTATTACTAATTTGCTTGTTTCTATAATATAAAAGATAATTAGATCATTCCTTCTAGCTAGCAGCAGGCTGCTCATTCCAGGAATCTTGTGGTTAATTTAGTGGTCCTCATGGGCCTGGTTTGGTATGCTGGAGCTGTTGGTCTGTATTATATTTTTCACAAAGAACTAAATGCTAAATGCTACTTTCTGCCAAATGAATAGCAACTTTATTACCGTAATTCAATACAACACTCTCATGATGCACAAAATCCAATTAACGTAGCATTCATTAGAGAGCTGCTTTAGCCACCTTCACTACGGGACCAATTCATTCTTTTCCAAAATTCATGGTTCCATGTCCCCTATGAAATCCAGCCATTCATTTTGAATATGATAGCCGCTATTAATTTTTTATATATAACTAACTAATGGTTTTGATTAGCTGCGCAAACAGACAGTGGTGGAGTCACGTTGTGGTGGGACTGGGCTGGCGATTCTTCCAGGATTTATCGAGAAAAACCCAAAAAACAAAAAAAAAAACAAAAAAAAAACACACACAAACCTTCATTCAAAATCTCAAGAGGTTTATAGGCTTCGAGAAAAAGTTGAAGAAAAATTTAGTATCGGGACAAAAAGTTTGTTCTTTTAGACTGAAAGGTATTTTTTAGTGTAAATCACAGAATGATATTTACAACTATCATTTTCTGTTCACACTAAAAATTGCTCTTCAAGCTAAAAAGCAAACCTACTATCCCTGAGAATTTTTTTTCTTCAATTTCTTTGTGCCTATTTTCCTGAAATCTCAAAGGCTGCGGAACCCTAGATCTATCGTGAATGCAATCTCGTACTCCATCACAACCGACAACCCTAAATCTTCATCTCTTCTATAGCCTCGCAGCCCTCCTCCACTGCGGTCCTTCACCTTCTCCTTTTCAACACTCGAGACCTTTCTAGATTTAGGTATGCCTTATGCAATAAATATTAGTTTTTTCTCCTATTATTGAAAAAATACTCTAATTTTGTACTGCACAATTGATTTTGGTTTGCTGATATAAATAATTTGGCAAATATTTGACATAAAAAGTTTTATTAATTTGATTAGGAGAAAAAAAAGGCTCTCGCAGCCTAACCGTAGTATAAAAGGTTGAAGACCGAACTTACTTTAATTAGTTTGATTAATTTGTTGGGTCGAATCAAATTAGTTTGTTGAGCTAATTTGTTGAAATGAATAGCTATAGTTTTAGAAAATTTGGTGGATTGATTAGTGAATGTTGTTTTAATTTCCTACTTTAGATTTACAGAACTATTTTAAAAGACCATTTGAAAATATTTCTTCTAAAGTTGGATCTTTAATTATCGATCGCATTCAAAATATGAGAACTCAACATGGACAACTTTAAACTTGTATCATCTTTGTATTGTTGTATTAGTTTGCAAGATCAATAGTTGATTGATTTTGTAATAAAACATTATTATATAACTATTTAGCTGTTATTTAATGATCTGTTTTGGTTATTTATACACATATTTGAATAACTGGGTGGAAAGAAATTTCAGCAGCTACTGTTAGGAACTGAGATGTTGGTTTTGATGACAATAACCTTTTAACTTATCTTATTATAAAATATATATACTAACACTGTTATCTAGATAGATATGTATATGCAGGATATATATATATATATATATATATATATATATATATATATATGTATGTATGTATTGATTACTGAAGACTGATCAGTATAAAGACTCAAGATTCAGAATGAAGATATCAAGATTGAAGACTCTAGAGTATCGAGATCAAGATTTCAAGATATGCGTCTAGTTTTGGTTAAAACTTCATAATATCATGGAAATCTTTATTCCAAATTTCATTTGGGATGGAATCCACTTCTACCTTCTTAGTGGCTTACAAACTCATGACAAGTAGCTTACAAACCTACAACAAGTGGCTTACAAACCCACGAACATTCTGGTTTTGTACAAGTTCTCGAGTCCTGGTGTGATGAGATATTCTACAGGAAGAACCATGCAAAACTACTTCAAAATGGTTTTTCAAAATGATTTTCAAAACTGCTTTACAAATTGTTTTATCCTGAAAAATTATCTTATCAAATGATTTTCAAAAGGATGTTTTAGTCTTAAAATATTCTTTGTTTTGTTTTTAAATAAACTTTTGTTCTAAACTTCCTTTGTTTTTAAAACTATCTTCTAAATTTTTAATTTTTTTTATAATATATATATATATATATACTTGAGATTTAAAATCACATTTATATATACATTTTAAAAATATATTTTCCTACTCTTCTTTATTTTAAAACATAGGAAAATTAGTTTATTTTACTTCAGAATCATTTTATCTTGTTTTCCTTTCAATACCATTTTCAAAACAAATTTTACATTGTTTTTTAACTAAGGATGTCGACATTATGGGATACCCCATGTCGACATGGTGGCTGTTGAATTCAAAGTTTCAAATTTCAAAAGAAACGTCTATTCGTTTAAATCTTTTCACGAATGGTTATGACCGTTGGTACTCTATAAATAGCCTTCACAAACGAATTTTTTAACCAACTATTTTCTTATTTTCTTCACTCCTTCTCCACAAATCCATATTCTAAGAGTTTTCATATTTTTAAGATCGTGCCGAAATTCTGCCGAATTATTAAGTGAATCTAATTAGGAATCTCATTCTTGTTTGATTCTCCACCCTCTTTCGAAGATCAAAATGCTATTTAGAGTTATAGGATCAATTTATAATAAAAAGTTTATCGAGTCTCTCTATAAGGTGTGGTTGTGCCTGGAAATCAATTGGGTGATTTTGTCCCCTGTAAATCAAGAGAGTTTTCTCCGGACTCGAGAGACAGGAGGGTAGCTCAAGGCCTTTAGAAATTGAGGATTGTAATCTCGACATTGGTATAATAAAAATCTGTATGAGGTTTTTGCTTTGGTACATGACTGGATGTAGGGTAACTCCGAACCAGTATAAAATCCGGTGTGTTCTTTCTTTTACTGCTTTTTATTTACCTTTTGTATCTGTGTTTGATTCTGTGATTGTTCTGTAATTAAGTTCTGCATTTGTTTATATCATAATTTTTAAATTAGTTCATATAAGTCTTAGAATTCATTAAACACTATTCATCACCCCTCTGTTGCTAAATTAGCCTTAAGATTCTTAATCCACACTACCTTGCAGCTACGCCCTTGAGCACTCGATTTTTTTATAGTTGTGACCCTGCTAGACTTATTTTTTGGCTACACCACTGCACACGGGGTTGTGTAATGGAAAACAATTTGAGAATGGAGGAATTGAACTCCTCCATTACGACTATCATTTCCATATTCATCCTAAATAATGCAATAATGCATCACAACTTTGCTCTCTAAATAATGGATATACCAAGAATTAAAAGATGACTTGAAGTCAACTTATTTCATTGCTATTGCGGTATAATCGAATCACAATAATCAACTAATATGTAATCCATACCATTTATGCCAACAAAAATATCAACATAATATGTAGTTCCTCTAAGTTACCACACTGTGACTTTACAGCTTCACAATGCAAATTTACTTGGATTGTTCATATACCGGCTAGCCGTCTCGATAATATATGCTTTGTCCAGCTTCGTACACAATGCAACACTAGTTTAATATACAACATCCTTAACATTTAGACCTTTTCATCCTTACATATCAACGAATCCTTATTTGGAAGTTTCATATGCAATGCCATTGATGTATTAGTCATATTTCCCTTATCCATTTCTCTATCTAATACTGTGTGGTTATTATACGTGGGCTTGAACTGTGAACCCCTATCATTTTTTACTATGTGTCTAACGTACGGTTTCTTTGCCACGTGTAGATGACTTGTCTTTATTCCTACCATCTTCAGTTTCAAATCAATCAACTTCTTCCACGTATGTGATCCCATTAGGGCGCTAGTAGATGTCTTTCAAACTGGTGAGCAGTCTATACTACATTTCTTTCCATGTCTTTGAGCCTTGCCTGACCTTCAAGTAGAGGACAATAACAAAACCCGTTTCTTCTTCCCCATTTGCCCACGATACATTCGTGTGAAATCAAACTGTTAAGGATCATAGATCTCTACCCACGATACATGCGTGTGACCCTCAAGGTGATGAACCAATCCCTAAACTCATTGGGAATTTGCTCCCAAGGTTCGATGCCGTCGAGCCGTAAATTTTAGGAAACAACAGGATGTCGTCCCTGTGAAAGTGCAGGGGATAAGGTGCATTTTGTGAGGTCGTTAATGCAGCCTATTCTCATGTTGACATCGAAAGTTGTGACATGATCTAAGGTGTCAGTGCCTCCATAGTAATTTTCCATGCTCGAGATTGTTAGATTGGTGTATCTTGTAACGGGGTAAAAAGAACAAATGAAAAAAAAATTATCCATTATAATGAATCCGATCTTTTTAACATGTTATCACGAATATGTGGATTACATTAAATAATATTCTATGTTCTACTTGAAGTATTAAGATTTATTTTGAACTAAAATGAATCTTTTTAGTTGCTCTAATTAAATTATATATAATGTATATTATTTGTATCAAAATTGGGCATAACACTCCTCGGATGTGTTTGTAGAGATAAAATGAAGACTATAAATTGAAAATGAGGAAGATCTAACAAACACACCAATTAATGAACAAGTAAACACATAGAAACATGTAGATTTAGAATGGTTCGGCGTATAGCCTACATTCACTATGAAATAATTCACTTCTGTTAACTTTGCTTGCTGGTTACAACAAATTACAACAGTAAAACTCGAGTACAACAATGATTTCGGCAGGGCCTGGACGTAGAAGAGCCAAAAGTCCTTTTTCTATAGGTCCTGAGTTACTATTTATAGGCGTAAGTAGCAAATATCCCGCTCAGATCTCGAAAGACCCCTTCTCTCACATGGGTGGGTCCACACGATTGATCTCATGCCATTTACATTGGGTCTGTGGTTGATACGAACGAATTCTGTATCGATCAAATTTTTCGTCCAATCGAGTCGGGATCGATCATGAACATTCCTGAGGATGTACATAAGCTTCTGTGAGAATTTGGTGGCATTTGGACTTATATATTTTGAGTTATGATTGATGCAAGTTTGGATTTTTCGAAGACCGTTGATTTCGTATCGATATTGTTCATATCGACAGCTTCGTATCGATGGTTCTGCACATGTCGATTGGATGACGTGACGCTAGAACCTAGGGGAGATCTACTTCTCATGCTCATTGATCGCTTCTTTTGGTTGACTCTACCTTGCTTGTATCCATGAGTTGCCATATACTTCGTATCCATCCATGAAACCATTTCGTATCGATGGATGGCTACTGCTTTCGCATCGATCATGGGATTTGTCTTCGTATCGACCAAATGGTTGTTGACGCGTGCTTCATATCATTCCATTCGAATCGTTCACTTGAAGCTTACTCATATCGATACAATATGTCTTCAGGTGATGGATATGAAATGGGGTAGATGTGATCGATATGAAGTGTGGCGCTTTTTCATGGATGTGGACTAGTGGTCACCTAATTGGTACGAAATGATGTTCATTTGATGGATACGAACCAATATAGTTGATGGATAAAAACTGTTGAAGCTTGATGGATGTGAAATTTTGAAGCTTGATGGATGCGAACAAGGCCTTTTAGTTGATGGATATGAATAGAAGCGATTCGAAGGGGGTGGAATGAGGGATACGAAATAAGTTGGCTTCCTTGGCTTGCATCTATCATACATTGAGCATATGAACTCGGATTGACTTGAAATTTGGAACGTTAGCTTTTGTGACTTTGCTTGTCATGTCACGTTAATTATAGCTCGATCCGGACTCGGGCAAAAATTTACCAGCATCCGTAGCGAGCTTGCATATAATCGTTCTTCAGGATGATCTGTCTTGGATTTCCAGTTAACTTCTTAGTGTCACGGCCTTGCCAAAAGGTGGGATAACATTTGCCCAACAAAGTACGTCTTGTGGGGACATAACGTGCTTTCAAAAGCTGCAACCTTCATTCTGAAAAGTTCTATCTGACTTGCTGAATAATTGTTGTCCTTTCGTCAAAAGATCTAACATTTGACTGACCGTTAGTAATGTAAGTAATGAATTGTTGACTGCCAATTGTCATATTGCGCACTGTTGTAACTGAGTATTGAATGGTGGCAAACTGTTGTTTGTTGTCATAATTGCCATCAGACGAGCATTCAATTCCTGTGAGTTTTGAAAATTGAGTATTAGTCCATCACACATACATGCATGTTGCTCTGACTCTCTTTAACGTTCGTACGTTAACGATTCATTGTCATTTTTTTATATCGAATTCCATATTGATCCTCTCCTGAATCGATATGAAATTTGAGTTGTAACAACTCTTGGTGGTTGTTTCGCAATATCATTTCATACCAATCCTCTCATAGATCGATGCGAATATTTAGAAAGCTATATTCGTATCCATGGTGGTTGAATGAATTTGATTAGTCCTTGTAGATGCTTCAGATCGTGGATATGAGGTCTTAGGGTATTTGAATGGATGGATATAAAACTGATATTCCGTATCGATGGAGTTGAGTTGTTCAAGCATGATCCAGTTGTACCTTTCGTATCGATGGGATTCTTACTGATGGATACGAAGATGATGGTGGGTCAGTGATGGATACAAAATGCTCATTTCCGCATCGCTCTAAGTTGATGGATACAAGTGAGTCTCTTCGTATCAATAGAATTTTTGGCTGCTTCAATCGGTTTTGGCTACTGGGATATCCTCCCTTGGATATGAGACCATATAAATACCTTTTTGTACTTAGCCAACTTTTCTCACTTCCTATTACATTCATAACCGCTTCGTATCGATTGGAAATAGAAGAGAACTATGAATTCTTCATCTCCAAAGCAAAAAATCTTTTAATCTCCAAACCAATTCTTTAGACTAGGTAATTGACTAATTGAATCGACTTTAAAATAACGAGACTTAAGGCCTGATGTCGTTTCATCCATTATCATGGCCTATTCTAGCATTGTTGATGCCGGAATCAGGTTAGAGCAAGGTCGAGGATGATGGAGGTGACGCATGGATGGGTTTGGAGAATAAGAAGTATGGGGATGCAAAGGGCTTATGGAGGAGTGGCCGGCCTCGGCTTCATATTGATGGAAGAAGGAAAAGAATAACACTTTCGTATCGATCTAGAAGAATAATTGGTATCGATCCTGGACGTGATACAATTTTGTACTGATAGAAGAGGCTTGCTTCGTATCGATGGCTTATGGATCTTCAGATCGATAGACCGATATGAAATTTTGGGCTAAACAATCGATACGAAGACATTGCCAATAATCGATACGAAGCAATGAATTTTCTATCGATATGAAATAGACTCTGTTGATCGATATGAAATGAAACCTTATGACTGATACAAAGTGTATCTTTGATACCGATCCTATTTTAAATTATGATCGATACGAAAACTCCTTGCATACCCTAACACTTGAATCCGACGAGCTTTTGCCTTGCATAACTGGACTTAATCTTTTTGTTGCACATTCGACTACCCTTCGAAGCTCGTCGATGGAACTGTAAACTGACTAAATTTGATAAAAATTAACTAGGATTGGTCTTCGAAGTATGAATGGAACGGTGGTGACGGTCAGCTATGACGGTTGCTTCGGTTGAATCTCAAAGTCTTATCATTTGAACATTTCCTTTAATTCTATGAAATTTCTTAAGTATTACGTAGCGTTGTACTACATAGCACATTCATGCACTTTACACTATGGAACACACGGGCTTATTATCATGTAATGATGGTTTTTGATAAGTTGATTAGTTATGGAATCCACAAGTTCACCGCAACAGGAGCCATAAAGTTCACCGCCCTTGGTAATAGAGATACCGGCCATCGCGGCTGAAGTTATAAGTCCAGCTCCGGATGAACTGCCAGGAGCAACTTTTATCGTGAATCCGCAAGACCCTACGCCATCCAACGTCTCTGAAGATATGTTAGGGTGGTTATGCTTGAGACATGGTCTATCATTAGACAACGTTCTGCTACCCGAATCGAATGACAGGCCACATGCTCCCCCGAAAGGATTTATAGCTTTTAATAGACACTCGTGCATATATTATTTTTAACCTATTAGCGATAATTATATATATAGTTTATTAATATATTCAACCAATTCTGACTTTATAATAATTAATATAACCATGAAAAAATTCAAAAAATATATTATAATGTTTCAAACCTCATACCAAGATTGAATGGTATTCCTCTCGGTTATAAGCTCTTCCATGTCTTTCCCTTCTTAAATGTTCAACCGCAAGCTCTGGTCTCAATATAATGCTTTTTACAACTGAATGTAGATGATTGGGGTGAGAGTGGGAGAATGTAAAGCTAGCGTTGTACATATTCTCAAGATCACCCACTGGTTTTTACCCATGGTGCTTTGGGTATGCAATGTTTATTTTCCACCATTTGTGTTGATCATGACTTTTAAGGACAGCAAGTAGTTACGTTGTAACATCCTAGCTCAATGATCGAATTATCAAATAGAATCTACCACCCGATGGCTTGGATAAAAGGGTTTGGAAGGAGCAACCTCTCGTATACACTACTTTAGGTCAACATAGATACATTGCAATACCCGATCAAATCTAAACAATACGTATCTCGTCACAATACAAAGCAATATATACGATATTAGGACTAAATAATACGATATTATAGATACATAAAAGAATAAACCCAATTAACAAGACTCATGGTGAATAAAAATAATGGATATTATATCATATCTCAAATTCTGGTATAATATCTTATGTACCTCTCTTACCAGTACATGCTATGAAATAAGTAAAACATTCTATCCTAAACAACTGAGTTTCAATACAGGTAAAATGAATACTCGGCATCGTCTTAGGCTCCATTTCCATATCGTAGACAACAAAGCATATATAACTACATATCAACCTATAAAATAACCTCAGTCTGACTCGAGGTTATTAAGTACATAGCAAACCCCGAGTGAGGTTAGAAACTAGCTGTAAGTGTAACCATGCTCAAAACATTACATAACGGTGTATCGGGATTAAATATGCTACAAACATATAACCTACATGGTCATAAACATAAATTTATCACTATAGTCTACACCTATAAATAATTCCATATAAGCTCTATAAAGGTGGTACCCAGTGCACGAGGCTCCCATACGATAGTAGGCTATGGGAAGGTCGATAATGTATGCAGCATTTCTTTCGCATTACGAAGAAGCTGTTTCCGGGACTTGAACCTGGGCGCCCAGATCACGGTATTCGTGAGCCTTGAATGTCTCAACTTTTCGACCCTCAAATATTGACACTAATACATCTACGGTATTCATGAGCCAAGAACCCAAATGTTGGAAATATGGATTGTTAGGGTAAAAGAAAATGAAAAAAAGAAATAGAAAAAGAAAAAACAACACAATATTAGAATCTCACAAGTGGAACAATAATATACAATATCTAAAAAGACAGTACAAATGGTATTTGTTGGAACTAGGCCAGCCCATAGTGAAATTAATTGGTGAATTTCAATTTTTTACCATTTTAAATCTTTATTGGACCCGTAAAGTCTAATTATTTAGAACATTTCTAAATTTCTTTTTAATTAAATCTTTATTTTATTCAGATTTATAAAATGATTTTACAATATTTAATTTAATGTCATATTATATATATACGTGCATCATATACACATATATATGTATGTGCATGTGTAATAGATCAATCCTTCAAAGTATAACATATTGGTGTATAGATGCTGAGATTTACCATGCAATGGGCACGTTAGCTCATCTAATGTATAGATATATTGTCCAAATGTATGTTTGTATATATTAATTTACATGAAAGTTATAAATACTTATATGCATATATACATATATATAAACTATATTTTATTTAAATAATCATATATATAATATATATACTAAAGTATGAAATTTTTAACTATATATATATATATATTTGTAAATATATAAGTAAATTCAAATCATTTATCAAATATATCAATTTAATTATTTTTTCTAAAGTCAAAATTAATATATATTACATATGCAATTTTTTAATCATGTATATATGTATTAGATACTTATATATATGTATAAGTACATAATAAGAAATATATAGGTACATTAATATTTTAAAATATGCATAATATGTATTTTAAATAAATACATCAGGTCATGAGCATGGCTCAAATATTTAGTTATTTATTTTTAAAATTTTAAAATGTATTTTAAAAACTAATATCTAAACGAATATTAATAAAAACTGATAAAAAAGGTAATTTCAAAACATAATTTTGAATTTTGGTAAAATTTTAATTGGTATTTTGTGATTTTAATATTTAAAATGTAATTTTATAATTTAAAATCAATTTAAAATGTAATTTCTATTCTCAGCTATTGAATAATCATTTAAAATAGAAAAATGCTTTTTTTTATTTTCTTGCCAAGAGCATGTTAAGTAATAATTAATTTTATAAAATCTAAAACTTAATTTATGTAATATATATATATATATATATATATATATATTAATATAATCTACTTATATAGTTAATTGATTTAAATAGTATTTAAATTATATATATAATCATTTAATTTCACTTGAAATTATAATACTTATAAAACTTTACATATAAAATTATGTAACCATATTTTGTATAAGTATGATGCAATATTTAAAATTTTAAACTATATATTTATTTATTTAAAAGCTTTATATTAAATTATTTATAAAAAATGTTTTTATGCTCTAAATCATGTTACCTTTAGGTACATACATGATTTTTTTATATTAAAATATATGTAAACATACAACCAATCTAATCGTGACATGAGTGGGATATCTCAGTTCATGCGGTCTAAACTGTCGTGAAGCGTAAGCAATCACTTTACCCTTCCGCATCAACACAGCTCCCAATCCAGTTCCATATGCATCGGTATACACTACCAACCCTTGATTTCTGTTTGGAACTATTAAGACAGGTGCATTGGTCACCAAATGCTTTAACTTAAGGAATGATTTTTCACATTTTTCGGACCAAACAAACTTCACCTCCTTCATAGTTAGCTTAGTCAAAAGCACTACTATCTGCTGTTAGGATGCGGATTACGGATCTTAAGGCCAGAATAACACTAGAGGGGAGGGGGTGAATAGTGTTTTGTGGATTTATTAAATCTTTTTCAAACTTATATAATTTAATCACCAACAAATGCAATACACAGACACAGATATAATCACAAAATCAGACACAGATGCAAATAATAAATAAAAGCTGTAAAGGGAAGAACACATCGGGATTTTATACTGGTTTGGAGTTACCCTACATCCAGTCCTACACAATTGTATGGATTTTTTTTCAAAAAAATCTCCCAGATTACACCCTCAATTTCAAGGCCACGAGGTACACCCTCCTGTATTCAAGCCTGGCGAAAACTCTCTTGATTTACCAAGCCACGAGATCACCTAATTGATTTCTGGGGCAACAATCACACCCAATTGATTTCAAGGCTCAACTGCACCTTTTACTCAACAGTTTGATTTACAGATAATCCTATAACTCTGAATAACACTAAGATCTTATGAAGAGAGGGGCAGAGAATCAAACAAGAGATAATCAAGTTTGATTCACTTGGTATTTCGACAGAGTATAATTTAGGATTCTTTAGAATAAATGTGGAAGATGAAGAGGAGAGAAAATGAATGAAAATCAGGTAAAAATTGGTTTAGAACTTACTGGTATTTATGGAGATCAACAGCCATATCTATTCATGAAAGGATACGATGAATATACACTTATTTTGAAAATTTGAAATTCGAAAATTAACGGGCACCATGTCGACAAGGGGGGTAGGAGTATGTCGACATGCTCTATGCAAAAATGGTGATTTTGATTTTCTTGTTAAAATTGGTTTCTATAATTCTCCAAAACAATTTCTAAACTTTTATAAATATATTTGAATATAGTTTAAACATATTAAAGTAATTTTTATTATATATAATCTTAATTTATAAAGTGATTTAAAATCTGAGTATATTTAAAAGCTAAATATTTAAAAATAAGCGATGGTTTAAAATCAAGGACAATTTTGAAATCAAAATATTGAAAATGATAAAGATAATTTTGAGGCTAAAATATTTCAAATTAGAGAGATGTCATTTTGAATACAAGGTTTTGAAAACATTTAAAATAAAAGATATATTTTTGAAAAGCATTTTCATAAAATTAGTGGATATCAAAATAGGACCACTATATGTTCCACTAGATATTGTCTGGGTTCCATCCCTTTAGCAGGCTCGAGGTGGATTCGATTCTACGAATAAATTTTGAATAAAGATGTTAGTGCCTTCAAGAAGTTTTAACATAATTCTAGACTCAATACTTATCTTGTGCTTTGAAATCTTGAACTCTTGATATCTTGATACTCATGAGTCTTCAATCTTGATAACTTTGATCTTTAAATTCATCAGTCTTGTAACTTTATACTGTACAGTCTTCATTGTTGGTACCTGCATGTTTGTATTCTGCATATACATATATATCTAAACTATAATGTTAGTATTATATTTTATAGTAAGTCCTATGGTTGTTCTCATCAAACCCTTCCTTATCAAGCACTAACAATCTCCTCCTTTTTGACGATGATAGCCTATGTTTATAAAATACACTTTAGCTTTACTATAACCCCCCTAAAACTAATAACTCCCCCTTAATCTAAGCCTAACTACTCTAACTATTCCATTTTATAATTCTCCCCCTTTGTCATGAAAAAAAACTAATCCTATACTAATATGTATAACTCCCCTTAATCTAATACTATCTAAACTAAATAGTAAAAAGGAAGTATATTAAGCAAAATAGAAATTATTATATACCATGTTATATTTACATATTTATATAAATTATAGACACACAAATATGTTTAAGTACATAGAATTACATTTCTAATGAGAATTTTTGATAATTGGAGATTTGTGAATTGAACAATTTGGATAAGGAAAAACAAAAGTTTCCATGTTGTTCAACCAAATTTCCATCTTTGTCAAAACATACTTCGTCTACGCAGATCACCTTGTCATCTTCTTCCATGGATGCTTCTTCATCATCATCTTCTTCTTCTTCCTCCTCTTTGCTGTGCTCTAAGGGGTTATGCACTTGAATGTTGGGAGAACTTCTTCTATCACAATAGGATTTGCATGATTATCCATTAGGAAGTTTCGCGAATTCCGAAGAACTTTGCCTTGCTTTTCTTATTCTTTTGCTATCCTTATTTGCACAACTTGAAGTTCAGTTAATATTTGCATGGCATCCTTCATAGACTCTTCAACTTTATCACACATGTCGGTGTAGTGCGTTGGAATGGACTAGAATGAGGAGAAGGAAAAGAAACAGTGTCGTTTTGTTTCGATTTTGTGGAGGAGGCCATTAATTTTAATTTTCAGAAGTTTAATACAGAGAAAGAGAATTAAGAAGACAGAAAAATTCGAAATACATAGGTTTACATAACTACCAAATTATTTTTAGAGGAAAAATCAAAATTTTAAAATTTGTCGTTATATGTCGACATGGGTGGTAGGGGTATGTCGACATACCTATGAAAAAATTTGGTTTTTCTTTTATACCTTTGTTTAAATGTTAGTATCTCTATATTCTATAACTCAGTTATTGAACAAATGCCCAGTTTTCTTCTTAATTCAGTAAATATAGATTGATTTAAGGGTTTGGTTAAAATATTAGCAATTTAATTCTTGAAGTCGATAAATTCAAGAGAAATAATCTCTTTACTTATATTATCTTTGAGAAAATGATGTCTGATATCAATATGTTTAGTCCTACCAAGATGAGTAGGATTTTTAGATAAATTTTTGCACCAGTATTGTCACAATAAATTAGTGATTTTGAAATTGTTAATCCAAAATCTTTTGAGGTTTGTTGCATATAAATGTCTTAAGAGTAAGCCAAGGCAGCTGAGATATATTCTGCTTTAGTTGTTGATAAAAAAAACTGTATTTTGCTGTTTACTAAGCCATGAAACCAGAGAATGCCCCAAAAAGTGACATGTTCCACTGGTACTTTTTCGGGATTGCAACCAGCATAGTCAGCATCACAATAAGAGATTAAATCTAACGAATCATTATTAGGGTAAAATAAACCATAGTCAAAAGTATGTTTAACATATCTTATGATACGTTTCACATCTTTTAAGTGAGTCTCTTTGGGTTGAGATTGATATCTAGCACAGAGACAAACACTATGCATGATATCAGGTCTACTTGCAGTGATATATAGTAGCGATCCAATCATTCCCCCATATAATTTTTGATTTACATTTTATGAAAGATCTTCTTTAATCTTCATTGGTTGCCATAGGAGTGGGTTTTCCACTTGCAGTAGTCATACCAAATTTACTAACTTGATCCCTAGCATATTTTTCTTGACTAATAAAAATAGCATTACCTAATTGTTTTATTTGTAATCCTACAAAGAAAGTAAGTTCACCCATATGACTCATCTCAAACTCTTTTGTCGTTATTTCAGAAAATTCTTTATTCATTTCATGATTAGAATATCATCTACATAAACTTGTACTAGTTGAATATCATTTTTATTTCTTCTAATCAAAAGAGTATTATCTACTTTACCAATTTCAAAATTTGATTGTAATAAAAAAGATCTTAGTCTTTCATACCATGCTCTAGGAGCTTGTTTCTGACCATATAGAGCTTTCTTGAGTTTGAAAACATGGTTTGGAAAATTTTCATCTTCAAAGAGTGGGGGTTGTTCAGCATATACTTACTCTTTAACAAATCAATTTAGAAAAGCACCTTTAACATCCATTTGAAATAGTTTGAAACTATTATAATTTGCGAAAGCAAGTAGAATTCTAATTGCTTCTAATCATGCTATGGGTGCAAAGGTTTCATTAAAATCTATTCCTTCTTCTTGACAATAATCTTGTGCGACTAATCGAGCTTTGTTTCTAACGACCTCACCTAGTTCATTCATTTTATTTTTATAAACCCGTTTAGTTCCTGTTATAGTTTTATCCTCTGGTCTAGGAACAAGTTCCCAAACACCATTTCTGGTTAATTAATTCAGTTCTTCTTGCATAGCTAGAATCCATGAATCATCAGATGATGCTTCCTTTGGATTTTTAGGTTCAATAGATGATATGAAAGCTACATTACTCATGTTATTTAGTTGATTTCTAGTTTTAACAATAGATTAAATATTTCCTAGTATATTTTCTATAGGATGATCTTTTAAAAGCTTAACCTTTTTATTTGGATGAATGAGTTCATTATTTCTTTCAATTGATTCATTATTTAGGATAGCAAAATCTTCTTCATCATTAATTTGTTCAATATCTTTGAAATTTTCATCAAACGAAACATGCATTGTTTCTTCAATTGTATTAGTTTTTAAATTGAAAACTCTATAAGCTTTACTTCTATTAGAATATCAGATAAAGATTCTTTTGTCAGATTTAGGATCAAATTTATCTAAATTATCTTTTGTATTTAGAATAAAACATTTACTTTCAAAGATTCTAAAATAACATACCTTTGGTTTCTTCATGTAAAGAAGTTCATAGGATGTTTTATTAGTTAATGGTCTAATTAATATTTTATTCATAATGTAGCAAGCTGTAGCAACTGCTTCAGCCTAAAAATGTTGTGGTAAATTATTATCTGAAAGTATTGTTCTAGCTCACTCTTGAATCGTCCTCTTTTTTCGTTCTATCACTCCATTTTGTTATGGAGTTCCTGAGAAAGAAAAATTATGAGTTATTCCTTTTTATTGCAGAATCTCTCAAAATTTTCACTTTCAAATTCCCCACCGTGATCATTACGAATAGTTATAATTTTTAAAGAGAGTTGGTTTTGAAGTCTTTTTGTAAAAAATTTAAAGAGTCAAAAGTATCACTTTCATGTTTCATAAAAATTGTCCATGTAAACCTAGAATAATCATCTACAATTACAAAGACATATTTATTGTGATTTATTGATTGAATTTGAGATGGACCAAATAGATCTAAATGAAGTAACTCAAGAGGTTTTGAAGTCTAGATCATATCTTTTAATTTGAAAGTATTCTTCCTAAATTTTCCTAATTGACAAGCATCACATATACTATCTATTTTAAAATTCATTCTAGGGAGACCTCTTACTAGATCAAGTTTACAAATTTTAGATAAGAGTTTAAAATTCAAATGTCCAAATCTTTTATGCCAAATCTAAGGGTCAGTTATATTAGCCAAAAGACATAGGTTATCATTTGACATTTTCATACTAAGAATATAAATAATTTTCTTCCTAATTCCTTCATATATAATATTTGAATTATTATCTTTGATATGACACTTATCTTTTTCAAACTTAATTTTATATCCTTTATCGCAAAGTTGACTAATACTAAATAGGTTGTGTTTTAGATTTTTATCTAATAAAACATTAGAAACAATAGGAGTTTTCGAGTTACCAACATTGCCAATGCCAATCACATATCCTTTTGAGTTGTCTCCAAAATTAACCAATCCTCCATCTTTGTATATAATATAATTCAGCATATCTGGATTATCGCTCATGTGTCTTGAACATCCACTGTCAAGTATCCACTTATTCTTCTTGATTTATAGTAATTTGTCCATTGAGAGTTGATTCTTCAAGGGCCATATAACATTTTTCTTCCTACACAGAGTACAAATTTGGTAGAAAATTTGATTTTATACAATAACTATAGACAAACTTATGAGACAATGATGATTGAACAGATTTAAATCAGAGATAACAAAATTCCAAAAATAGCCCTTTTTTTAATTTTTCAAAATTCAGGTTATGAAAACTTTGAAAACCTTGCTCTGGTACCAAATGCTAGGAATGCGGATTACGGATCTTAAGGCAAGAATAACACTAGAGATGGGTGAATAGTGTTTTGTGGATTTATTAAATCTTTTTCGAACTTATGTAATTTAATCACCAACAAATGCAATACAAAAACACAAATATAATCACAAAATCAAACACATATGAAAATAACAAATAAAAGTAGTAACGGAAAGAACACACAAGGATTTTGTACTAGTTTGGAGTTACCCTACATCCAGTCCCGCATAATTGCACGGATTTCTTTTCAAAATAATCTTCCAGATTACACCCTCGATTTCAAGCCACGAGGTACACCCTCCTGTATTCGAGTCTGGGGGCAAACTCTCTTGATTTACCAGGCCAAAAAATCACCTAATTAATTTCCGGGGCAATAATCACTATTGATTTCAAGGCTCAACCGCACCTTTTACTCAAAAGTTTGATTTACAAATAATCCTATAACTCTGAATAGTGCTATGATCTTATGAAGAGAGTGACAGAGAATCAAACAAGAAATAATCAAGTTTGATTCACTAAGTATTTCGGCAGAGTATAGTTTGGGATTCTTTAGAATAAATATGGAAGATGAAGAGGAGAGAAAATGAATGAAAATCTGGTAAAAATTCGTTTAGAACTTACTGGCATTTATGGAGATAAATAGCTATATCTATTCATGAAATGATATGACAAATATACACTTCTAATGAAAATTTGAAATTTGAAAATAAATGGGCACCATGTCGACACGGGGAGTAGGAGTATGTCGACATGCTCTAGGCAAAAATGGTGATTTTGATTTTCTTATTAAAATTGGTTTCTAAAAAATTTCAAAACAATTTTTAAACTTTTATAAATTTATTTGAATATAGTTTAAACATATAAAAGTAATTTTTAATATATATAATCTTAATCTATAAAGTGATTCAAAATCTGAGTATATTTAAGAGCTAAATATTTAAAAAAAAGAGATAGTTTAAAATCAAGGACAATTTTGAAATCAAAATATTAAAAATGAAAAGATAATTTTGAGGCTAAAATATTTCAAACAAGAGCGATGTCTTTTTGAAAAGAAGGTATCGAAAACATTTAAAATAAGAGATATATTTTTGAAAAGCATTTTCATAAAATTAGTGGATATCAAAATAGAACCACTATATGTTCCACTAGATATTGTCGTGGGTTCCATCCCACTAGGGTTCCCTTTAACATGCTCGAATTAGATTCCATTCCACGAATAAATTTCGAATAAAGATGTCAGCGCTTTCAAGAAGTTTTAACATAATTCTAGACTCAATACTTATCTTGTACTTTGAAATCTTGAACTCTTGATATCTTGATACTCATGAGTTTTCAATCTTGATATCTTCGATCTTTAAATTCGTCGGTCTTGTATCTTTATAATGTACAGTCTTCATTGTTGGTGCCTACATGTTTATATTCTGCATATACATATATATCTAAACTATAGTGTTAGTATTTATATTTTATAATAAGTCCTAAGGTTGTTGTCATCAAAACCATCCTTCTCAAGCACTAACATCTACGAGAAATCCTTAATCAATCTCCGGTAATAGCCAGCCAGTCCAAGAAAACTTCCTATCTCAGTTGCCATCTTTGGTCTTCCAATTATTAACAGCTTCGATCTTATTTGGATCGACTGATAACCCTTTATCTGAAACTACGTGATCAAAAAACTTAACCTTTTTCTTCTAACAATGTCACTTGGAGAACTCCGCCTTTAACTGATGCTGCCTCAGCATCTCAAGCACAACTTTAAGATGATCTTCGTGCTCTCTTTCATTCTTAGAGTATACCAAAATGTCATCCATAAACACCAACATGAACCTATCCAAATGCTCTCGGAAAACTTGGTTCATCAGATCCACGAAGAAAGCAGGTGCATTTGTTAACCCAAATTGCGTTACTAACCACTCGTACGAACCATACCTAGTCTGAAATGATGTCAGAGGAATACTTTCCTCTGTCACCCTTAATTGATGGAAACCTATCGCCAAATCAAACTAGGAAAACACTCTGGCTCCACACAACTGATCAAATACGTCATCAATTCTCGCCAAAGGATACTTATTCTTTATCGTCCTCTTGTTCAACTTACGATAGTCGATACACATCATCAACAACCCATCAGGTTTCTTTACGAATAACACAACCTCTCCCTAAGGCGAACTGCTTGGTCTAGTAAAATTTCTTCCTTCTAGATCCATTAGCTGCGCCTTCAATTCCTTTATTTTAGTCGACGTCATCCTGTTAGGTGGTCCATTTACAGGTTTAGCTCCTGGCACAAGATCTATCTGAAACTCAACAGCTCATTTTGGTGGTAGTCTTGTGACTGGCTCAAAGATATCTGCAAACTCTCTTGCTATTCAAACCTGTCTTAACTCTTCTCTCGCTTCCATTGCACTTAATAAAACACAACTACTACTTTGGCAAGAATTCTTTACTGAGAATATAATTTGGTCATGACTATCAGGTTGTCTCAGTGATATCTCCCCATCTTGACAAAATATCCTAACATCATACTTACTCAGCCAATTCATGCCTAAAATGATTCCGAAATCTACAAAATCAAAAACATACAGACTGTATGCAAACTTATGACCTAACAAGTCAAGTTCTAACTGGAAGAGTTGCACACCCTTCTATTGGATTCACAACCCTTAAGAAAGTAATAATGTATGTGGGTTCTAAGCATAACCTATCAACCAAACACTGGGATATAAATGAATGTGATACATCGATATCAAATAGTATCCTAGCTGGTATACTCTGAATCAAAAACATACCTTCCATCACAGTCTTTCCTATTACAGCTGCAGTTGGCTTTGCAGATGATGGTCCAGCAACAAAAACCTTTCTCTTGTACGCGCTAACTGGTTCTAGACACTGATTCTTATAATGCCCAATCTGGTCACAGTTGAAGCACTTCACACTCTTCTTATCTGCAGCCTTCTTCCCATTTCCTAACCGACACTCATTTGCATAAAGACCCTTCTTGTCACACTTGTAGCAAACTAAATCAGCCTTTTCCTTCTTGACAGCATCTCCCTTCTGGGCTCTCTTCATCTTAAAGAACTTCCTCTTCTTTCCCTGAGAACCCTGGATTTCAACAGGCTTCTCTCTAGCACAAATAGCAAGCATTTCTTTATGGCGAATTGTCATCTCCACCATTACATTGCTAGGATCATGGATATGTGTCAGGATTACCCTAGTAAACTCAGGTCTCAATCCCCGATTGAACCTCTCATTTCTTCTGATGATAGTGTCTATAATATTATATCCATAATGGGACAACTCGTTAAACTTGGCTGCATACTCAACAACCGACATCTCTCCCTGCTCCAGATCTAAAAACTTCCTCAGCCGCGCTGATTTAGCAACCTTAGACATAAACCTCTATTCAAATCTCCTCCGAAAATCTGTCCAAGTCAATTCCTCCTCTGGAACTCCGACAGTAACACTGTTCCACCAATGTGCCTAGAGGCTAACCTTCTCTTCTGCTCATCATCTAAACCCAAATCAGCAAATATACGCTCACAATGTAACAGCCAATTCTCTACCTTTATGGCATTTTCAGTCGCCATAAATGGTTTTCCACCAAGGCCGGTGTAATCTCTGCTCAACTTAGCATAATTATTCCTTACCGGAGCCACAAGATGAGCTCCTCTATCATTACCATCAACTTCTGCTTGCATCATATTGATAAAGAACTGATACACCGTCCCCATATCTACTGGTGGATTTCCAGCACCCACATTGGCATCAACACTTTGGTTATCATTAGCCTATCGACCTTGGTTCCTCCTGGTATTAGGTTGAAAATTTCCGTTGGTTGTGGTGCTTCCGCCACCAAGATTTTCTCTTCCATTTCCTGCTTCCATATATTCTTTCTCGTAAATCTACACACGAGCGTTAGTAAGATACAGAAGAATGGTCTAAGAGAGAGGGGAATATGTACTTATATATATATATATATATATATATATATATATATATATATATATCAAATACAAGTACATTACCATAGCATTAACCCAAACCCCGATCTTATTTTCCAATTCATTGGATTATGTTTGAAAATCTTTTAGGTTTAATTTCTTTTAAGTTTCATAAACCTATGCTCTGATACCAGCTTGTAACATCCTCTAATTAGAGGCCCAAAAACTAACGGTTATGGATGCTGCAGTTATCCATAGTTATTAATCCTCGGCGACTAAATACGGTAATGTTAGATACATTGATACACAAGAACACATGAATATAGGAAAAAAATTAAACATCAAACAAGTTCCACATTCCATTTCAAAACATTTCAAATTCGTTACATAATCCCAATACGAAACCACGTTCAAAGAAAAATATATTTATTATAGCATACGCTAAGAGCGGCATATAAAGATCCCCCTTGGATGATCAGAGTATATATAAGCAATTTTAAAAAATTTCCTTCACAACAACAATATAGCAGAATAAAAGGGAACTCTAGATAGTTATCATGCCACATGCACCTATCTGCCAATATATTTTCCTATACACAGTTTTCATGGGTTTACTAACCTATTGGCTCCTGCCAATATCTTCCTTTAATATTTTAGCATTCTATATTCTGGTCTTCTTGACCTCCTAGATGTAATTCTACTCATTCTGGAGTTAACTTAATTTATATTCACTAATGGATCAAGCTAGTTGGTTATTCTGTCCTTTCCAAATATACAGTTGTGGGTCCATTACAATGTGAATATATACATATATGAAGAAGCAAACAAAATAATATAAACCCCAATGGTTATCCTTGAAATCATTTTATATAAAACTTGGTTAATCCCTTTAAACCTTTAGTCAAGGAAAACATCTTCAAAATTCCATTTCAAAATACTTTGTTTATTTATTTGTGCCATGGTTTTCCTTTAAAATGAGATTGGATTATTTTTTTTGAAAACTAAGGCTTTCGTAACCTTAAAACATTACTTTTTTAAACCCCTGGATAATCTCCTTTGAAAGATAGAAAACTTCGTTTCAAAATCATTACATATCAACCTTTCGAAGCTATTTAAATCATCTCTTTCAAAACCAAAATATACTTTTCGAAAGTATCAAAACATTACTCAATAGTCTTTAAAACATAGCTTCGAAACTAATGAAAATACCATTTTTGAAATCATTAGGTTTTACTTTATAACTTCTTTTTGGGTCAAAGTGAATATATACGAAAGTACCTCTTTCAAAACCTTTAATCATCATTTGAAATTAATTGGGGAACACATGATGGCATCGGGACCATCCTTTCGAAAGCTTCAAAACCTTTAAGTAAAACATTGAAGGTTAGCATCGAAACCCCCTTTCGAAGCCATTTCCTTCGAAACCCTTGAACCCTTTTGAAAGCATTTAGAAAGTGGCTTAGCACATGTTTAAAACAAAGATAACCCTTCGAAAGCATTGATGGCTTCAATACACTCGAAAGACAAAAGATCCACGGTTGGATTCGACTAAGTCGGAAACATTACTTTCGAAAGCATCATTTTATAAATAAAGGAACCCATTTGAAAGCCTATACTTTTAAAATATAAAATAGCAACCCCTTAGAAAGCTATTAGAAAACCCCTTTCGAAAACATATTTTTTTAACTCCTTTGAAAGATTAGTAAAACAAAGTAGACGCTTTTCTTTGGAAAACAAACAAAGGTTTCGACACCTATCGAAAGCATTGACTTCGCCACCATGCCTTCCGGCCCTTTTCCAATCCACTACTCACCAATCTCATTCATACCTTGTGTCTTGGTTTAAGCATGGGTTGGTCTCGACTGAGATGGTTTCAAATTGGTCGAGGCAGAAGCATGGGGTCGAAAGGCAGCTTCTAAAAGAGGCGGAACATACTTTTTCTCGGTAGAGACTGAATTAAAGCCAATAAAAGCATTATTTTATAACTAACCTGTGACGCCCCACCTCTATATCCACGCTAGCCAAGGACACTACGGGGTAATGCCGTCAACTAGCGCGCAGAATAAGGCTGTTGAGGAGCGACCATCCGCGTAATTGCTTTGTGCGAGAATCGATATGTCAGATAGTACAACATGCATTTGGTTTAAGGAAGAAATCCGACATACCGATACAAAATCAAAACTACTACACAGTGGCTATATGTATTCTTCGAAAACAAATATAGAAATAAACATAACACAAATCAGTCACAGACAACCATATCATAAAGGCGGAAATAGATATGAATATATAACACATGAAAGTGTACATCAAAGTAGTGGTCAAACAAGATCCACAATATCCCAAAAGAATAGCTACAAGTGCTAGACAAAAGAATATGTATACATCAATGAGTCTATATCTCAAATGTATACACAACAAAAACTACTAATCTAAGTAGTTAGCCAAAAGTCAGGGTGATAATCCCAGAGGTGAACTCAAGCAGAAGCACCTGTAACATCTCGGTCTGACCCGAGTATTATTTAATAAGGAAATAATAAACGGATCAGTCTAGCTATAAATATCAGATAAAATGATATAGAATAAGAGATATGACATAAATATATGATAACCATAAAGCCACACTGTAATAAGTATGTAATTGAAAATCAACAAGAGATTAATCAATATCACGAGAATCTTCTCAAAGATCAAAAAGAATGTCATACTCTCTTTTCATATTCACCAAACCGTAAATATTGACAATAATATCAATGCCAATCACAAAAGTTAATGACACACAAATTCACCAATGCACAAATAGTGATAAAACTTATCAATGTAAATCACGAAAATTGGTGAAAACACAAATTCCAAAAATCATCAATGGAAATCCAAAAACCACAAAAACGGGGAGGCCTATCACAAAACGAGAGCATGAAAACTCACCAACACGTGTATCACAAAATGGAACGCTATTCCATAGTCGCTAACCATTAATTTTGAGACGAAGCTCCACAAAACGGCCCGAAAACCATGGGTCGCTACCCCCATCAAATTGAGTCGAAGCTCCACAGAAACGGGGTTTAGTCTCCCTCCTAGACAAAGAGACATCGCACATTTTCTAGTCTAAATCACAAAAATGATCATCGACGATCCTCAAGAAGTGTCAATTACAGTAAGCTAGTAAATATATAAGCTTAGCTTCATGTCCCATAACCACTAGTTTAACTTAAATATTTACGAACAAATTGTAGTTCTCCACTCGAAAATTGTCACAAGAGATTCAATCGAACAAGTCCAAGAATTAACGGACGAAGTAAACGCAAGCGTTTCATACCATTTGTTTTACGAAGCCGTTTAATTAGATTTCTCGTACGAGTGAGGTAAAGGTTTGTATATTTTTCTTTTTAAATGACAAATCACAAAAATGATCGTAGAAACGATCAATCACAAAAATTCACCTACGAAGACGTGAACGAAATCCAAAGAATTCGATTCCAAATTCATCAAAGTGAAAATACCCTTGCTACTCGACACGACGCGACCTAGCAGATGAGCGACCTAAGAGGTAACGACATAAGTGCAGGGGCGAGTGACCTAAGGAATGGTGCAACTCAACAGTGCAAACGACCTAATGGGTAGCGGCATAAGTGCATGGCGAGAATCCTTCATGTGCAGGCCGAGCGACCTAGGGGTTTGAAGTGCAAAATCTCTCTCAATTTACAACCGATCGCGCACGGACGCTAGGGATTATGCCCATAGGCTACCCGGTCGTATTGGCCCCTCGATGCGTCACCAAAAACGTGTTCAAACATCAAAGTTGGGATTTTTAAAGATTTGAACCCAAAACACTAAAAATTGGGATTTTCACCAATTTAATCCAAATCAATAACAAATGCACATTCATACCTAACAATCAAAGATAGTTATAGACAAAGATGTGAGATAAAAATCTCACCTTTACATAAAATCTATGAAGAAGAAGCTTGAAAGCAAAGGAAGAATCAGTGGCTTCTCTTTGAATTTGGAGTTGGATGTTGAATTTGCAAATGAACTTGAGCTTGGAGTTTCAATTTCCCATTCCTTCCTCCATTTTTGATGAAGCTTGAGTGTTAGGAAATGAAAGTAAAGTTATGAAGAGAAGAGAGTTGAGTTAGAGTTAATAGTTTAGGCAAATGGGCTAAACCAAACCCAAAACCCAAAGTGAAAAAGTAGCAAAATTCCACTAACTCCAAACATATCAAAGTTTATACTCAAAAAGATCGCAAACGGTGTTTTGGACATAATGGAAGTGTTTCAGAGTCCTAATTCGACCGTATGCAAAAAGTAACTTTTCGAACTAAAATCCGACTAATGATAAAACACTAAAATAAAATATTTATATATTCAATCGTAAAATATGCGGGTTGTTACAGACTCCCCTCCTTAAATAAATTGCGTCCTTGCAATATGTAAGAAGAAAATATAAGGTAACAACCATGAAAGCATATCAACACAAAAGAAATTTGAAATAAGAAATTCATCTCATGGAGCATGAGAAAGTAAGTCCGGATGTGTTCGCTCGATGAACTCTCTAGATTCCCAAGAGCATTCCTTAGGATTTGAGGACCATTGGACTTTAATAAGCGGAACATCTTTATGTCGAAGGCGCTTGACCTCCGAAGCAATAATACGAATAAGATGTTGCTCATAAGTTAAATTAGGTGAAACTTCAATTTCTTCCACAACACCGGGCTCAAGAATAGAATCAAAATCTCGAAGGCATTTTCGTAATTGAGAAACGTGAAACACATCATGAATAGTAGAAAACTGAGCCGGTAATAAAAGGCGATAAGCCACGGAACCAATACGTTCGGTGATATGAAATGGCCCAATATATCGAGGTGCTAACTTTCCCGATCGACTGAAACGTACAACACCCTTCATAGGTGAAACACGGATAAACACAAGATCTCCCACAGAAAATTCTAATTTCCTTCTCCGGTTATCGGCATAGGATCTTTGCCTACTCTGGGATTCTTTCATCCTATGACGAATAAGGTCAATCTTTTCTGTGGAATCATGAATAAAATCTGGACCTAAAACCAGCTTCTCGCCGGCCTCAAGCCAACAAGAAGGAGATCGGCATGGTCTTCCATAGAGTGCCTCAAAAGGTGCCATACCAATACTAGATTGGAAGCTATTATTATAGGAAAACTCAACAAGAGAAATATGATCTTCCCAACTTCCACCAAAATCAAGAACACATGCACGAAGAAGATCTTCAAGAGTTTGATTCACATGCTCAGTTTGTCCATCGGACTGGGGATGATAAGCGGTGCTAAAATTAAGCTTCATTCCCAATGCTTTCTGAAGACTCTTCCAAAATCCACTAGTAAATAATGGATCACGATCACTAACAATAGAAGTAGGAACTCCATGCAATTTAACAATTTCTTTGATAAAGAGTTTGGCCAAGAGAGGAACTGTTCGATTGGACTGAACGGGAATAAAATGGGCAGATTTAGTAAATCTATCGACTATCGCCCATAAGCTATCGTGACCCGAACGAGATCGGGGAAGGCCATCTATAAAATCCATGGAGATTTGGTCCCACTTCCAAATTGGAATTTCTAAATGTTGCAATAACCCACCGGGCCTTTGGTGTTCGGTCTTAATGAGTTGGCAAGTCATGCAACACTTAACAAAGTTAGCAATATCAGACTTCATTCCCTCCCAATAGTAAAGTCGCTTCATGTCCGCATACATTTTACTACTACCGGGATGAATGGTAAATTTAAAACGATGAGAATCTTCTAATATGTCTTTACGAAGATTACTAATATTTGGCACGATAAGTCTACCAAATTTTGGAATATCGCCACGAGAATCAATATCAAAGTCTTTCAAACCTTCAATATCAATTTCATCCCTAAGATTTTGGCCACGAAGAGCCAATTCGGGATCTAGCTTTTGAGCTTCAAGAATGCAGTCTAAAAGAGAAGGATGAGCCTCAAGGCTACATAAAACAAGAGATGAACATAAATCGGAAACACGATCTCGAATCTCATAAGTGGACAGAATTCCAAGATCATTCCATTCAGATATCATCATAGAAACAACTGCTTATTGCTTGCGACTAAGTGCATCCGCGACTAAGTGCATTTCCCTTTTCGGGAGTATAAAGAATATCAAGATCATAAGCTGCAAGAAATTCGAGCCAACGTTGTTGACGCAAATTAAGTTCCATTTGAGAAAATAGACACTTCAAAGATTTATGATCGGTGTAAAGAGTAAATTTTTCTTCCAAAAGATAATGACGCCAAATACGAAGGGCGAAAACAATAGCCGCGAGTTCTAAATCATGAGTGGCATATCTAGTCTCGGCTGGCTTCAATTTCCTACAAGCATAAGCAATAACACGTTCTCTTTGCATAAGAACGGCACCCAAACCAACGCGACTAGCATCGGTATAAACAATAAAATCTTGGTTTCCCTCGGGAATCACAAGAATAAGAGCATCGGAAAGGAGTTCTTTTAATTTCTGAAAAGAAGCTTCACATTTGTCCGACCAAATATATTTAACTTCCTTCTTTGTCAAATTAGTAAGAGGCATGAAATATTTTGAAAAGTCCTTTAGGAAATGGCGGTAATAACCTGCCAATCCAAGAAAACTACGAATCTCCGTCACACTCTCCGGTCTCTTCCAATTTTGAATCGCTTCAATCTTTAAAGGATCCACGGAAATTCCGGATTCGAAAATAATATGACCGAGGAACTTCACACGAGATTGCCAAAATTGACATTTAGAAAAAAATTCTTTTAATTGATTGCTCCTAAGAGTTTCCAACACAATCCGAAGATGTTTTTCATGCTCCTCCTCGGTTTTAGAATACACAAGAATATCATGTATAAAGATGAGAACAAACTGATCGAGGAAGTCTTTGAAAACTCTATTCATAAGGTCAACGAAATAAGCCGGAGCATTCGTTAAACCAAATGGCATAACAAGCTATTCGTAAGATCCATAACGAGTACGGAAAGATGTCAAAGGAATGCTATCCTCTGCAATACGAAGCTGATGAAAACCGGTAACTAAGTCTAATTGTGAAAAGACTCTAGCACCACTAAGCTGATCAAATAGATCATCAATCCGAGGTAAAGGATATTTATTCTTGATAGTAAGATCATTAAGCTTGCGGTAGTCAACGCAGAGCCTAAGTGTACCATCGAATTTCTTCACAAAAATAGCCGAAGCTCCCCAAGGGAGGAGCTAGAGCGAATAAATTGCTTCGTTTCCAATTTGGATAATTGTTTGCGCATCTCCTCATTTTCCTTATTAGACATGCGATAAGGAGGACGAGTGATAGGTTGAGCTCCAGGGATGAGATTAATCATGAACTCAATTGCTCGCTTAGGTGGTAATCCTAAAACGAGCTCAAATATAGCGGAAAATTCTCGAACAACGTGAATAAGAGAAATAATATCTTCCTCATCATCATTATCGTCATCATGAGGATTTAAAGTATATAAAGATGCAACCAAGCTAGAATCCGAATCTTTAAGATCAATAGAAATCTGCTTAACAGATTGGGGATGTCAAAGATAAATAGTCCGCTCAGGACATAGGATTTGGGCTTTATAGCGGTTAAGCCAATCCATTCTCAAAATCATTCCAAAGCCTAAGTAGCGCATAACATGCAAATCGGCTCGGAAAGAAAAATCACACAAAATAATCTTGACATCTTTACACAATAAACTGATTGTTGCGGATCCACCAACCGGATTCGCAATTTTCAAAGAAGTCATTAAACACAAAACATCCAAAGAAAAAGTATCAACAAGTTCTTTTGAAATAAAAGAATGGGACGCACCCGTATCAAAAAGAACTCGAATAGGATGATTACGAAATAAAATAATGTCATCGAGGATAGAATGAGAAATACCTTTACCACGAGATGTGTTTCCAGGGGCTTGAGCAACATTAAGCTTTTCCTCCTTCCTGCCTTGAAGTTTGGGACAAGAAGATAAATAATGATCCGGGCTTTTGCAATAGCTACAAGCACGAGGCTTTGAACACTTGTTTGCATAATGGTCCTTAGAACCACAGTTGTAGCATTGCCCACTACTAGAGGTAGGAGTCTTAGTTGCCGGAGAGGCTTGCTTCCCTTTCTTATTGTTGGGATAATGACCCTTGAACTTATTAGGCCTTTTCTTGTTGTTGAAGTTCGGTTTGGAACCCATAACTTCAATATTACTCTCCCTATCTGCTTCTTCAAGACGAAGAGCGATATCAATGAGTTGATCAAAAGAAACTTCTAATTTTAGAAGTAATGGCTTCTTGAGATTTCTATTCAAGCCATATACAAATCTTTGGTTCTTCTTCAATGGGGTGTTTATATATTCGACCCCGTATTTAGAGAGTGACTCGAAGGATGCGACATAGTCTGTCACAGAGGATTCACCTTTAACAAGGTCAATGAAACGATGAGCCAATGTTAATTTTTCAACTTCTGGCACAAATTTTAATTCGAAGCATTCCCAGAATTTCTCCCAAGTAAGATCCGCTTCATTTATTTCAGAAATCAGAAGCTCATACAAATCTAATGCTCTTTCTTGGAGCATACTAGAGGCCACCTGAACACGGTGAAGATCAATAAGATTAATGCGAGAAAAGATTCGATCGCACGATCTCAGTCAAGCCTGGACTTCAATAATGGTTTCAGAACCTTTGAATGGCTTCCCACCCAAATTGGTATAATCGCTGCACAAACGTGCAAATCCAGACCTAGGATGAGTAGACTCCGGATTAGATCCGGCTGCTTGAGCATTCCTTACAAGATCAAGAAGTTGCTAGACAGACATAAATACTTCATCTTGGGGAGTAGCACGAGATTGACCGGCGCTGGGACGGCCAGGTCTAACCATTTCTCTTCCTTTTTGAAAGAAAGAAAGAAGAAGGATATGGTTATTCACCAAATGAATATCAAGCAATCTTGATCGATAAACAAGGAATCATAAAGAAAATAGGATGAATCGGTACGAAGACCCGAATTAAATCCTAAAGCACGACTCCTAAGATGGACTTAGGACGATGATCCTTGCTAGATTATTCTACATTGTTCCGAAGATTGGCTTTGATACCAAGCTGTGATGCCCTATCTCTATACCCACGCTAGCTAAGAACATTACGGGGTAATGCCGTCAACTAGCGTGGAGAATAAGGCTGTTGAGGAGCGACCATCCGCGTAATTGCTTTGTGCGAGCATCGATATGTCAGATAGTACAACATGCATTCGGTTTAAGGAGGAAATCCGACATACCGATACAAACTCAGAACTACTACACAGTGGCTATATGTATTCTTCGGAAACAAATATAGAAATAAACATAACACAAATCAGTCACAGACATCCATATCACAAAGGCGGAAATAGATATGAATATATAACACATGAAAGTGTACATCAGAGTAGTGGTCAAACAAGATCCACAAAGTCCCAAAAGAATAGCTACAAGTGCTAGACAAAAGAATATGGATACATCAATGAGTCTATATCTCAAATGTATAAAACAAAAAATATTAATCTAAGTAGTTAGCCAAAAGTCAGGGTGATAATCCCAAAGGTGAAGTCAAGCAGAAGCACCTGTAACATCTCGGTCTGACTCGAATATTATTTAAAAGAAAATAATAAACGGATCAGTCTAGCCATAAATATCAGATAAAATGATATAGAATAAGAGATATGACATAAATATATGATAACCATAAATCCATACTGTAATAAGTACGTAATTGAAAATCAACAAGAGATTAATCAATATCACGAGAATCTTCTCAAAGATCAAAAAGAATGTCATACTCTCTATTTAGATTCACCAAACCATAAATATTGACAATAATATTAATGCCAACCACAAAAGTTAATGACACACAAATTCACCAATGCACAAATATTAATAAAACTTATCAATGTAAATAACGAAAATTAGTGAAAACACAAATTCCAGAAATCATCAATGGAAATCCAGAAACCAAAAAAACGGGGAGGCCTATCACAAAACGAGAGCATGAAAACTCACCAACATGTGTATCACAAAATGGAACGCTATTCCATGGTTGCTAACCATTAATTTTGAGACGAAGCTCCACAAAACGACCCGAAGACCATGGGTCGCTACCCCATCAAATTGAGCCGAAGCTCCACAGAAACGGGGTTTAGTCTCCCTCGTAGACAAAGAGACATCGCATATTTGCTAGTCTAAATCACAAAAATGATCATCAACAATCATCAAGAAGTGTCAATTACAGTAAGCTAGTAAATATATAAGCTTAGCTTCATGTCCCATAACCACTAGCTTAACTTAAATATTTACGAACAAATTGTAGATCTCCACTCGAAAATTGTCACAAGAGATTCGATCGAACAAGTCCAAGAATTAACTGACGAAATAAACGCAAGCGTTTCATACCATTTATTTTACGAAGCCGTTAAATTAGATTTATCGTACGAGTGAGGTAAAAGTTTGTATATTTTTTTTAAAATGACAAATCACAAAAATGATCGTAGAAACGATCAATCACAAAAATTCACCTATGAAGACGTGAACGAAATCCAAAAAATTCGATTCCAAATTCATCAAAGCGAAAATACCCTTGCTACTTGACACGGCGCGACCTAGTAGATGAGCGATCTAAGAGGTAACGGCATAAGTGCAGGGGCGAGCGACCTAAGGAATGGTGCGACTCAACATTGCAAACGACCTAAGGGGTGCAGGGCGAGCGACCTAAGGAATGGTGCAACCAATCCATGGTGCGACCTAACTGCAGAGCGACTTAAGGTGGTGAGCGACCTAAGTGGAAAGGCCGAGCGACCTAACGACTTAAACAAGGCCGAGCAACCTAACGACCTAAAGGGTAAACAAGGCCAAGCAACGACCTAAGGTGCAAGTGACCTATGGGGGGGAACGACCTAAATGCAGGCCGACCTAAAGGAGACAAGGCCGAGCAACGACCTAGCACGGCGCGATCTATAGGGGAGCAACCTAAGTGCAGGCCGACCTAATGTGCAGGCCGAGAATCCTTCATGTGCAGGCCGAGCGACCTAGGGGTTTGAAGTGCAAAAACTCTCCCAATTTGCAACCGATCGAGCAGGGACGCTGGGGGATTATGCCCATAGGCTACCCGATCGTATTGACTCCTCGACGCGTCACCAAAAACGTGTTCAAACATCAAATTTGGGATTTTTAAAGATTTGAACCCAAAACACTAAAAATTGGGATTTTCACCAATTCAATCCAAATCAATAGCAAATGCACATGAATAAGTGTTAGGAATTCATACCTAACAATCAAAGATAGTTACAGACAAAGATGTGAGATAAAAATCTCACCTTTACACAATATTTATGAAGAAGAAGCTTGAAAGCAAAGGAAGAGTCAATGACTTCTCTTTGCATTTGGAGTTAGATGTTGAATTTGCAAATGAACTTGAGCTTGGAGTTTTAATTTCCCATTCCTTCCTCCATTTTTGATGAAGGTTGAGTGTTAGGAAATCAAAGTAAAGTTATGAAGAGAAGGGGGTTGAGTTAGAGTTAATAGTTTAGGCAAATGGGCTAAACCAAACCCACAACCCAAAGTGAAAAAGTAGCAAAATTCCACTAACTCCAAACATATCAAAGTTTATACTCAAAAAGATCGCAAAAGGTGTTTTGGACCCAATGGAAGTGGTTCCGAGTCCTAATTCGACCGTATGCGAAAAGTAACTTTTCGGACTAAAATCCGACTAACGATAAAATACTAAAATAAAATATTTTATAACTAACCTACCTAGTTGTAAACTTTTAGTTGATTGCCTGAACTTTTCAAATTCTTTCTCAAATTAACTACCGCATATTCTAGATCTAAATCAAGATTACTTTAGCAAATAAGCCCTTCTATTAAGTGAAACAATTAAGTCGTTTAGATCCTTCTTTCAAAATAATTTAATTCTCATAGTATCACTTAGGAAAAATCCCAAAAATCAAAGAAATTCAATTTTAATATGTTATGTAACATATATAAATTTCAGACCTAAATCCTCAGTATAATTTCTGAAACAAATTTCTAAACCAAATTAATCATATTTCCATTTGAAAATTCATAATAATCTTTCCATTGCTTGAAAAATTAAGAAAATTAAAACCCACTTCAAAGTCATGTTTTACATAACATAAAAAAAATTCATGGCATTCAAGAATCATTTACAATCAGTTTTTCCCTAAAACCGCATAAATTCCCATTTAAACAATCTTGTTTAAATCAAACAAATTAAATCCAAGCATATCATCATCCCAATCATCATAAAAATGAGTTCAATCTTAAATCTGAAAATATATGATCATTAAAAAAATAGAGATGGTATAAATTATTATTCACCTTGATTAGCATATGGAGATTGGATTGAATTAACATTTATTCCCCTTACTTTAATTCCTTAGCTTAATTTGAATTTCTCTTCTTTTTCTTCCTAGTAATGGCCGATTCCTCTTCTTATGCTTGCATTTTATTTTTGGGAAAATGAGAAATGAACATGAATGGCATAAGGAACGAAAATATATAAGGGTTATGGTAATATGGTGCGGCTATTTCCCATTTTGCCCTTATGTAATTTAATTAGCTTACAACCATTCTTAAGCTCATTTAATTTATTAAGCATGGCCTCTATGTGTTTATTCAAATTCAATCCTCTTATCACTTAATATTTGCACTATTCTATTTAATTTATCTAATTAAATCTCCTAAAAAATGATAAAAAATTGTAGGTGTTAAAGGAGGTGACTGGTTTATCGCCGCATCGAGAGATTTAGTTTTAGATAGAGTTAGTGAAGGATGCCAGACCAATAGTTATATCTTTGAGGCATATGACACCTAGAAAGCAAAAGGAGTTGGAGGTGCAAGTTAATGACCCATTGAAGAGAATTTTATTCATAGGAGTATATCTAAGTGAGGTGCACCTATAGCATTTACCACCAAGGCGTTTGGCTCTCTGAGGTTTATTTAGATTACCATAAGCTGAATAGAATGACAAAAAAGAATAAGTATCCACTCTCATGTATCGATGAATTGTTCAATCATCTCCATGGTGCGAGGTTGTTCTCCTAATTGGATTTGGCAATGGGATTTCACCAGTTGAGAGTAGCGAAGGAGAGTGTGTTGGTCACCACATTGTGCATGCCTTCTGGTTTTAGGAGTAGTTGAACATATCGTTCGGGATAACCAATGCTCCAACATATTTTATTGATCTCATGAACTTAAACTTCAAGGATCAGATAAACAAGTTCATGCTTGTATTTGTAAAGGATATTCTAGTCTACTCTAGGATCGAAGAGGAACACAAGACATACTTGAGGATTATGCTGGAGGTGTTGAGGAGGCTCAAGTTAAATCATGTTTTCAAAATGTCACTTCTGAAGGAGGGAAGTGAGGTTCTTGGATCATGTCATCTCTGAGCAGGGCATCGCAGCAGATCTTATCGCGGTGGCAGTGGTTCAAGATTGGAGCCAATCCAAATGCTATAGATGTGAGGAGTTTCCTAGAATTGATGGAAAAATATAGATGTTTTATCAAGGACTTATCGAAGGTTGCAGCATTGTTGACCAATTTGACGAAGAAGAATCAGATTTTAGTTTACGTGAAGTGAGAGCATGCATTTGTAAGTCTGAAGGATAGGTTAATGAGTGCATCAGTATTGACCATCCTTAGCAGAATGAGGAGTTGATAATATACATAAATGCATGTGGTACTAGAACAGATGTGGTGTTGATGCAAAAGGGAAAATTTATCGCCTACGCTAGTTGATAGTTAAAGCCACACGAAAGGAAGTATCCAACTCATGGTTTGGCGTTAGCAGCAATAGTGATTGCTTTGAAGATTTGGAAGCATTATCTATTAGGACAAAGGTTCATGGATCACAAATCCTTGAAGTGCCTTTTCTCCCAGAAGAATCATAACTTTCGCTAGCAGTAATGGTTTGATTTCTTGGCTTTCTATGACTTTAGCATTCCCTATACATCTAGTAAGGGAAATGCAATGCATATGCATTGAGTAGAAGACATGCTGATTAGGAGCGATGTTGCTGCAGTAGAAGCAATTGGAATATATTACTGGCTATCAATTCAGACCTTGTTGCGAATTTGAGCCAGAGTATTGGAAAGTTTGATGATCAGACCTATTTTGATCGAGCGAATCGGTGCTAATTAGAGGCGAGATGCTAGACTAGTGGAGGTCATGGTGAAAATAGATGGAAATGTATAGTATGAAGATATGAAGCAATACCGACTCAACCAAGAAGGTTAGCTCCATAAGGATGGGAGATTGTTTGTCCCCAATGTTGATGATGCAAGACGAGGTGCTATAAGTGTGCCACCATTAAGGTTGACCATACATCCAGGCGGAAATAAGATGTAGAATGATATGAAGCAGACTATTATTGGGAGGGGATGAAGAAGCATTTTAGGACATTCATCTCGAAGTGTACGAACTGCCAGTTGGTGAAGGAAGAATAGAAGAAGCCAAGTGGATTACTATAGATAGAAGCTCCTGAGTGGAAGTGGAAGCAAGTATCGATGAATTTTATTGATAAATTGCCGAGGAATCAAGCAGGGTATGACATCGTTTGGGTCATAGTTGATCGGTTGAACAACAGCACTACATTTATTCATATCAAGTCAAGTAGAATGGTAGCCAAACTAATCGATATGTATATGAAATGGATTGTACGATTTCATGGTGTGCCGAAGAGCATTGTTAGCAACCGAGACCCATCATTCACCGGTGGGTATTCTAACAGCTTACAAGTGGAATTAGGCTCGTAGCTGCATCTCAGTACATCTTATCACCCAAAATCTAGTGGACAGGCCGAGAGGGTGAGCCGTATATTGGAGGATCTTTTACGTGCATGCATACTAAATTTTGGAGACTCGTGGGATGATCACTTGCATTTAGTGGAGTTCACATACAATAATAACTATCCTCTTAGTGCAGGTATAGCACTATATGAAGCATTGTATGGCCGACCATGTAATGTCCCTTCATGTTAGTGGGAGGTGGGTGAGAAACTGGTACTTGGGCCAGATATGATTAGAGTAACCTCAGAGAAAACATAAAACATTTGATAATGAATGAAAGCTGCTCAAGATAGGTAGAAGTGCTACGCTGATAAGAGACTTAGAGATTTCAAGTTCTTCATCGAAGATATAGTGATTATGAAGATTTCTACTTCGAAGAATGTTATTCAATTGGTAGTAAGTGGAAGTTGGAACCGAGATTTGTGGGTCATTTTCCGATAGAATAGAGAATTGTGAACCTAGCATATAAGGACAACATACCTCAAAAGATGGTAGGTGTGCACAACATCTTTTATGTTTCTCATTTATGAAGGCTTGTGCATGACTCAGGCATGACGATTGCACCAGATCAACTTGATTATATCGAGATTGAATCAAAAAAATTGAGACCTTGTAGCTGGTTCGTATTGTTGGATGCGATATAAAACAGCTTATGAGGAAGACGATGGAGTTAGTAAAGATTCAATGGGGTGAAAGTAAAGGCGATTACACATGGGAAACCGAGAAGAACATGAGGGTCCCATATCTAGACCACTTTATATTGTAAGGCCTACTTTTTATCAAATTTACTTTCGCTTTTGATATCATATAGGGTAGTTTAATATCTTTCATGCTTGGATAGGCTTACTCACACTATTGGTTGCATGGTTGCCAATTTCATACGTATGATGGCTGCATATGATTGCTAGGCATGCGAGTTAACTATATTTTACGTATTTGGAGATTTAGAGGGCGAAGTTCCTAAAAGGAGGAGAGTGTAACGATCCACATTTAATATATCGGATGATCATAAAATATTGTTATTTTATTCATATGAGGTCGTATGACCCTAAAATTTTGAAAAATGACTTTTAAGGACATTTTTCTCACCTATGATTTTTTTACAAATTTCTATGTAATAATTTTGACCTTAAAAATCTTGTTTGGACTATAAATTTTGATAACAGCCGAATTAGAGTCTCAAATCACTTTCATTACTTCAGGGTAATGGTTTACCATAACGTAGAGTGGTCATAACAAAAAAATGGGCATACCATTTGAAAATTATAGTTATTTTAAGTTTTGGTTGCTATTGGCCTACATTAGTGCGTAACTAACTAGGCTTGTGCTTAGGTCCACTAACCCATCACAAAAATTGTGCTAAGGGACGGTTGTAAGAACCAATCTAAGTCATTTCCATCTTCCCTAAATTAGCTCTAAACCTCCATTAACCCTAATTTCACCAAAACCCTTTTCCTTACTAATCTTAGCCAAATCATCAACTAGAGGGGTGATTAGCATATAGAAGATTGAGATTATCATTTTGGCTAATTGACATTCTTCTTCGTTGCTATCCACTTCAGATCTAAGGGGAGGAATTGATATTTTAGGTATTTTGTGAGTGGTTCTTGGGCTCTCACTCTAATATGCATGTTTTTATAGTTAAAATGATGTTTTTAATATGAATATGATGCTAAAGTGCTTTCTAACCTTAATCGCATTTTCGTAAACGTTTATGGATGAAATTTAATGGTTTTTAAATGGTTTTAAATGGTTTTGCAACTTCTTTTGTTCATATTCATATGCTAGTGTGGAAGTTTGTTTTTGATTAAAGTTTGCTTTATTATATTGTTGTTATGTATTACATGTATGAATGGATGTATATGTAAGATATTCCATGTTTATTATTGTGCTTCGATGTGGTTTTCTAGTGCTTTTACGTAGTTAGGAAAGGAGTGGTCGAATCGGAAAATCGAACGCAAAGTTGGTCAGAACTGTATGAAATTTGGAGAAGGGGTGTTGGAGCATTGGAGGAGCTCAAGTTTCAAAATGCATCAAGACTGGATTAAAGGGGAGGAGTCGGTGCAGAGTGGTCATCTTAGAACTAAGTGGTCTTTTATAGTGGAAATTGTCCTGGTGGGTAATGATTCTTCAAGCCAAGGCTAAGGGTGATAGGTAGAAGACAAGTGCAAGAATTTGGCTAGGTGATGGACCAAGCACCGAGAGCTTTAGAGGGTATGGAAATAAGAGCTTTTGGATTCATCACTAAGAATTTTAGAGTAGATGCCGAGAGCTTTAGGGGCAGCGATCGAGATTAAAGTACTTAGGAGATGAAGCCTTGAAATAGAGGGAAGAAAACATAACCAAAATTGGTTAAGTATACCTCTCGATATCGAGAGGTCTGTCGGTACCTAGAGGTCTGTATTGATGCTATCAAGATGGAACTTCCAAGAGGGTAAGTGGAGACTCTAAAGGTCATGTTGAAGGTGTTTGCTTGTTCGCTTGGGGTTTGATGGAGGTGTAGTAGCACGATGATAGCTTTAGAACTTCAATGATGGCAACTTGACGGTGATTGGAGTTAGGTTCTGATGATGGTAGCTCAATGTGGAAATGAGTCGTGAGAATGTTTATCCAAAATAGACGAGTTATAGGAAAGGTGACTTGTGGGTGGAACTTGAGAATGATTCTATCATGGAATGGAATAAAGTAGAATTGTTCCTCGATAATAATGGAAACTAAATGGAGCAAGGAAGGACTCGGATACGCATGTTAAGGGATTGCTGATACTCAAAGTGTTTTCTAATTTACTCAAAAGCAGAGGTATTATAGGGTTGCATAAAGGTACTTTGTTCGGTTATCCCAGATCAGTTATTTAGATCTGTATACCTTGAATTAGTGGATTTGGGTCTAGTATCATCTTTGGACTAATGATGAGTACAATGAAAACCAGGATTTCCATTAGTCCCTGGCATGGGAGAGGCTATACGAGTTATCGTATATCTAGAACATAGTGAGTGATAGTGAGGATTGTTTAATGGATGCTATGGTTGGTTTGGTTATTTTCTTCTATAGTCTATCACTCTAACACTGGAGATAGGTATTGAGGATAGGGATACTTGGACACCAGTTATCGTATTTGGTTTGTTGTATACCCTTGCTATATTTGTAGAGTAGCATATTATGTTCATTATGTGCTAACACTTTGGTTGTAGGGACATGTTAGGTATGGTTCGTATACCTTGGTTCCTTGCTATATTGACTTGTATAGTATTTTAAGATTTAACTTACCACTCATATCAGATTGTTGTCTGACTTGAGGTTGTATACTTTTCTTATTATTATCCGGGTATCTTAAATGAGTAGACTAGATAGCAAGTTTAGGTATGATGCAGTAGCTGTGGAAATGATAAGCTGGACGAATCTACCTCATATGATATATTGATTTCTATGCTTATTTAGTCGTGCAACACTGTGGAGCCTTAAAAGTGCTTTCTTATTACTATTATTGTAAGACAGATATTCGAGTTTATTCCATTTGTATTAAATCTATTGATTGTTGTATAACCCTATAGATCTATACAATGATATTTGGGACTTTAGTTATTACCATCTCTCCTATTTTATATCTATGACATATATTATATTTTATTCCATGCACTGTGAGATATATGACAGGTTATATGATTTTTATTTAATTTTTAATCCTTCATGATCATCCTACAATGGTCGGGCACGTCAGCAGTGCTCTATTTAGTTACGTTGAATGTTGTGTAGGGTGGTTGTCACAACATAAAAAGAACGACGTACTCTAGTCTCAACGAATGTATCGATATTCAGTCTTAATAAATTTTGACTAAGAATATTTTAAATGGTTTATTTATTTTCATTATGATAAATTGGTTAGGGTTACACTACTTTGTGACTACTATCACAAAATGTATACTATACCAAAAAATGCATCAGACGATAAATATGCTCCATTGTTTGAAAGCATATCTATTTGTCATTAAATCTCTTGTCGTCTCATTGCACATCAGACCACAAATATCTGTTATCTGATATGCACTAACACAAAAGGAAAAGGTCTGATGGTATTTGATGTTATAATATCATTCCCAGAATTCCGTATTGGACAAAATATAGATATTGATTAATATTGTAGAGTATAACGGTTTATGATTCCTGTTTGATGATAATAGATATTTTATTTAGTATTTCATATTTTATTCAAACAAATATTTCATTTCATTTCAATTTCAATAGTACACATTGAGTTTCCACTATATTTTACACACATTACATTATTTTCACATTCATATACAAATTTTTTTACTCTCACACACACACACTCGAATTTGATATCTTCTTGCTTCTGCTCCAGTCTTCTACCTTGCCAGTCAAACAAACAACAACGCAATAAAAAGCATAAAGGAACAAACTGTTCCTTGCAAAAACAAGAATGTGATCTAAAATGATATTGCCTCAGTTTTTTGGGTTGTCTATTTTTATACTTTAAAACCGGAATCAAAGTGCACGAATAGCATATAACATGCACAGTGTATTATGTACATACCATAAGACCGTACACACACAAAATACACTTGTTTTCAGGGATACTGCATAGGTCAAGCCTGAAGGCTCAACACAGCGCAAGTATGCATAAGGTCAAGCCAAAGCGGGCTCGGGCTCAACTTAGTGCAACATATGAGCAATTTGGGGCACATATACAAGTGCAACCAGCCACATACAATACAACAAAATAGCCTTTTAACAGCGTTTGGAAACCCCTGTTAAAGGATATAACTACGCTGTTAGAAACGTTGTCTAACGACATGCGGTCATTGATATAAAATTTCTAATGGATAAAAGAAAACGCTGTTAAAAATAATTATATACAACGTTATTTTGTTATTGTTAATTCGTTTTCACAGCACTTACATTTTACTGTTTTTTCAAGTTGCTGCGAAAAAGTGTTTAGGTATTATTTTACAATTTCATCAGCATTTTGAAGTGCTGTTAGTAAGTAATGACAGCATTTAAAATACGTTGTTTAAAGCTTATTCATTAGTTTTCAACAGCAATCTATAAATGCCGTTATTACTTATTTCATCAGTAGTTCGTAAACGTTGTAATATCAATATATTTTCTTTTCAAAGTAGTTACAGCAAGGTATTAACGTTGTCATATTAGTATGAATTATTTTTCCAAAAAACCGATTGCACATTTTAAACGCCGTTGTTTATGACATGTTGTACTATTGCAATATTCACATATCATTATTCTAATTGCATTTACTTATATTTCAGTAGGATAATATCAAAACATATACAAATAAAACTAAAAAATTATAAAATAAAAGCATAACAATTGATCATTTCCATAAAATAAGTTGAACACAATATCCATGAATAAAGTTTACTCAAACAACGATGAAATTTATAAATCAGCTTCATACAACATTAGACAAAGACATAATATCTACAAAGTTTGCATCAAATATTAATGACAAAACATGCAACCAAAAACTTTTCATGTTCCAACTAGGCCAAACCTCCAAAAACCTAAAGAGTATCTTGTGTATTTTTTGCATCTAAAATTTCACATATCTGTAACAGTGAAATTTAAAAGTTAGTGATCAAATACACATTTAGAATAACATATTTAATTTGTAACTACTAAAAAATTGCAACATAGATTTATATTGTAGCATTAACTTAGTTTTGAATGAAATAAAAAAACATTACTATAAATTATATCAACCAAACATCAAGTGCTAACAAAATAATTGGTCATCGGTAACAACAAGACTTTACCATATTACCATGAAATTTAGTGGTAACGCATGAGGCTTTCATTAATACACAGTGCACCCAAAAAAAATTAACCAAGACTTACGTGACTATGCCAATGTATCGTCTCATCAAAGTTCATGTCACTACAAAGAAAGATCAAATCGTACATACTATATAAATTGACAAAACTCAACATAGTAAAGGGCGATATGGTCTTTCTTGTGTCATTTGTTTAGATGTATACTATATAATCAATTGTTTACATGTGGCATAATAGACTCCAAATCAAACAATAATTACACAATAATATCAAGCAGCAATTTTAAATTCTGAATTTCATTCTATGTATGCATGGAATAGAGGAATATATCAAATAATTTTAATGGTTTTTACCAATTTATAATTATGAACGAACAAAAATTTTGAAATTCATTTGACATCTTTTATGTATTTCATTTTAATGTAATAATATCATCTAACAATATTGCTTATTTGAAATTTTAATATACGATAAACGTGAATATAAAGTAAGAACTTAGAAGGATTTATAGTAAGGCGGTAGTTTACTCAAATGTTGTAATTTCATATCCCTTGTTAATATCGGTCTCTCTAAGCATTGACAGCTCCATAAAACCCCCAACAGGCAGGTAGGTGAAAATCGAGCGTATTTATATCAACCAATACGATGTGAAATAAAAGGACAGTGTATCCAAGAAAACTCGATATTCCTACTCTCGTGAGAGATCGGTAATACAAGATTCGTTCATTGTGTATTAGTCGGACGTCTCATATTTTCGTTGTCCCTTGTAAACTAAACATGACTACTGAACTACGTATTATGATGGTAACCAGTTGAAAGGTTAGAAAAATAATAACGTTAAAGTCATTTCACTATTACTGTAGTTTAATATTCAATAATAATAAAAAGCGCTTTACTATCGCTAATATCCATTTGAGTAATCAAAATAAGGGAGTGTTTTGCAGAATTGGAAATGACAACTTATAAAGAAAATAAAATAGCAAAGCTTAGCAAAATGATAATATGCTCTTGTGTAGCAAAAAGTGTATTTAATTATTTTACTGTTAATTATTGTTGTTGTTGTTTGTATTTTGTTTATGTACGCTTAAATAATGTAGTTAATTAAAAGTTATTTTTAAGTTACACAATATTGGAAAAATTGCAATAAGAAAAGACAAATTTATGTAGATACTAGTACATCGACATTCAAATACTAGGCCACAGTTTTAAAACTGAAACAAAACAAGATGTTGTGAAACTTATGTAAAAGTTGAGTCCACTCTAACATTCGCAGTAGGCCATGCTATCGTCGAACCAATAAAATCTAACAAGCATTCCATGAATGATGTAGGCCTCCATAGAGGTGCATTTGAGACTTTCACAATATCCATCCAACTCTAATTAGATTTGGTCCCAATGGAATAGAACGAACCTTATCATTTGGATCAATTGAAGATACGGTGTCTTCAGCTACTATTTTTTCCATGCCCTCCATGTCAAACAGCTTACACTTGGTATTCTCCATGAAATATGCACCCTAATCATATTAAAAAAATGATGATACATTATCAAAAAATCTTATAGATAGATATTAGCAATATAAACATATACCGTAAGAGATGATAGAAAACTACTCACAGGAGTAGGTGGTGCTATATTTTTATATACCAATTTTGATATTGGCCATGCAATTTTCTTACCAACGGCTTCTCCGATACATGTCATACCTACTGTGGGCCTCCACAAAAGGCATGTTCTTTTTTCGGATTGTCAACCCAAACTATCGTGGCTTCATGTCCAAGAGGAATGACATTAATAATCTGATTTGAATCACACGAGTACACTCGTCCTTCGACAACCAATTCTTTTCTTCCATCCCAACCGAAAAACTTGCATTTCTTTTCTGTGCTATCTATTTTGCTCTATTAAAGGAAAAAATATAGTCATCTAATAAAAGTAGAATATGTAAAAATACAAAAAAGCATACAAAAATATCATAAAAGTCTAATTATAAGCCGCATCAATAAAAAAACACTTACAACTCGAACCCTACACATTTTAACCTATTTTGAACTATCATGAAAAGCCCTATGTACACCATAAAATACAAAAAAGCATACAAAAATATCATGAAAATCATTTGACCACTTGAACCTATTTTAAGCTGCATATTTTTAATATTTATTTTAGTGCTTTAAGGCACTTTTCAATTTAATTTGAAGCTATATTTGCCACTATTGAAGCATTTTAGTTATATTTATAGAGAGTTTATATTTTATGTCATACCTTATTTTCCTTTTTTGAGTTCCCCCTTATGCGGATAACTCTATCAGCTGGCCATGCTACCTTGTCTCATCTCCTATATATACTAAACTAGGTGAAGGCCTCCACAAAAAAGCATCAAATTTTGTAGGACGGGCTATGAAGATTTTCATGGCATTCGGGCCTAAAGGTACCCTATTGAAAAGATCTTTCGGATCAATTAACACAATTTTTCCTTCGGCGCCAACCTCATCATCTTTCTTGTGACAATGCAGTAAACTACACACTACAAGAAAAACCATTTATAGTTGCAAAAATTTGTTGCATTTGCGTTAAATGCAACCAATAATATATTTGCTAATAACATAAACGCCACCAAAAACATTTCGCGTTCCTGCCTTTCCTAAAAATTTCCGCGTAAGCTAAATAAACGTGACCAACCTAAATCCATTTGTATACTTAGAAAAATTTATTATCCTCTTTCACTTTTACCCCTTTCGCTTTCTACTGAAGTAAAATGTCCCCCCTTTTAATCGAGCTCAAATTTCATAGTGCTGAAAAGTTTGTCCTTTTCATCGTCGATTCCATTCGTTGTACTCCACTCAACGTCGTCGCGGCGGCTAGATAAGTTTCTCCTTACAGTACAGGTATATTTAGGTACGAATTTTTTAAATCGATTTTGTTTCTCAGTTTGATTTTATATTAATTTGAACGCATCGTATTCTCAAATTTTTGTCTAACTTGAGCAGTTTATTTAACCCTAATTTGAGCATTGTATGGCTGAGTCAGTAACTTCATGAGAATGTTATGTTATTTGTGCAGTCTGCTTTAGTCTAGCTAAATGTTAAACATCATTTTATTTTTCTATTATAAGTTACCTAACACAACCGCTTTTCGATACACAAACATAAAAGGTGAATTTCATATTACTAAACTACATTTTGGCTTTCATTTCAGCAAGCTATCGAAACACTATTTTACTAAAACCTGTGACACCCTTAATAAAATATATTAAATGTCCCGCATTCGGTTTTGATGGTAAAACAAGCTTAAATGTTATCCCATTGTTTCATGTTTTTCTTCAATAACTAAATTTCATTCCTGAACGTGGCATTAGTATATGATTAATACAAGAGATGTTTCTTTGTGATAATTTAGGAGTTTGGTTGCCAAATTTGATTTGTACAAAATCAGTTTATGTTAGAAAATGTAGTTTATTATCCTTACTATGGGTGTGTTACCAATGTTCCAGATAGTGCATTATTTGTAAGATGCTTGGTTGTTTTTTTGGGTAATAACTTCAACGTCTGGTTATTTTTTTGATTACAACAGATAACCAATTTATACGTCAAAGATTGGAAACTTATTTGCCTTCATATGTCGAAAATGGAAAAAGACTGGGTTTTTTTAAGCAGGTGATAAAACCATGATTAACTTAATATGTATTTTGAGAATTATAACATATAATCTAATATTAAAGCTCATTTTTTTTTTACTTTTTTCATAGAACTAGTATAGAGTACCGACAAGGAGCAATGAATTTTGTGAATGCTACAAAGAGGAATGCAAGAAGTGTAGAAAATTTTTTATGCCCTTGCAAGGATTGTCGGAATCTTAGTCGTCATGATGAACAAATCATCGTTGAACATTTAATTATAAAAGGAATGGATTCTAAATACATGGGTGGTGTATGGTTTAACCATGGTGAAGAGATAAATGTAGAGAAGAAAACAAATACGTTTGATGTATATGATCTATTCAAGATGATTCACTATGAAGATGAAGATTTTTTGAATCAAGATTTTTTTGATGATGATAAAGATAATGTTAATTCTCAAAGAAAAGAGGATGAGTTACTCAAGAACTTGGAAGATGCAGAAACTCCATTATATCCTGGTTGCATAAATCACACAAAATTATCTGCTATCACCGTCTTGTATAATCTTAAATGTGAGACTGGCTTGTCTGATAGTGGGTTTGATAAGCTTTTAACTGTGCAACATTTATTTCTGCCGAAGGATAACGTGCTTCCCAAAAACTTATATGAAGTAAAAAAATTTCTTAGAGCATTCGACATGGGTTTTGAAAAGATACATGCTTGTGAGAATGACTGTTGCCTTTACAGAAAAGAATACAAAGATTTAGAAAGTTGTCCAAAATGTGGTTCTTCAAGATGGAAGAAAAATCAAGATAATGAAGAGGTTATACAAGGTATTCCAGTTAAAGTATTGAGATACTTTCCAATAATTCCGAGATTTAGAAGACTGTATAGATCTCAAAAGATGGCAGAAGATTTAAGATGGCATTTTAATAATATAAGCAACGATGGAAAAATGCGTCATCCCGTGGATTCTACGACATGGAAAATGGTGGATGAAAAGTATAAATCTTTTTCATCTGATCCACGCAATTTAGGCTTGGTCTTGCTACAGATGGATTCAATCCATTTTCCATGTTGAGTTCGAAATATAGTTGCTGTCCGGTGATGCTTGTGACATACAATCTCTCGCCTGTGTTGTGTATGAAGAAGGAAAATATTATGTTAACTTTACTTATTCCTGGCCCAAAGCAACCCGGGAATTATATTGATGTATATTTGGCGCCTTTGGTGGAAGACTTGCATCATTTGTGGTGTAATGGAGTTGATGCTTGTGATGCATTTAGTAAAACTTTGTTTAAACTGAATGCAATTTTGCTATGGACGATTAACGATTTTCCGGCTTATGGAAATCTTGTTGGATGTCGTGTGAAGGGGGGGAAAGCTTGCCCATTATGTGGTGTCAATACCCATTCTCGTTGGTTGAATCATAGTCGAAAGAGCGTCTACATGGGTCATAGAAGATTTCTACCTGCTTCAGATTCACGAAGGAAAGAAAAGGCATTGTTTGATAACACCATAGAGAAAGGTAGTGCTCCTAGACTACTAACTGGGAGAAACATTTATGCATTGTTGAAGGATTATCCAAATGATTTTGGAAAAGAAAAAGAAGAGAAAAGTAAGAAGAGAAAGTGTGTTTATGATACAGAAGATGAAGATGATAATACTAACGATTCTACAAAAATGGAGCTATCGAGGTGGAAAAAAAGACATTTTCTTTGATTTACCTTATTGGAAGGTTAGTGGTTAGTTTATTTATTTTTCATTGTTTTAATAGAAGAAAAACCCAATAATGCGTTATAGTTTTGGTTTTCGCAGGAGCTTCCATTACGTCACAATATAGATGTGATGCATGTGGAGAAAAACATTGGTGAAAGCCTATTGGGCATGATGTTGCATGGTAATAAATCAAAAGATGGAACCAATTGTAGAAAGGATTTAGAGGATTGGGGAATTCGAAGTGAGCTTCATGCACAACCTCGTGGGAATAAAACATATCTTCCACCGGCTCCATACATGTTGTCAAAATCCGAGAGAAAAATATTTTGCAAAAGATTGTACGATTTCAAAGGACCAGATGGCTACTGTTCAAATTTGAAAAATCGGATTTCGTTGCAGGATTGCAAAATTAGCGGATTGAAGTCACATGATTACCATGTATTAATGCAACATTTATTGCCAGTAGCATCAAGAGGATTAATGGAAAAGAAGGCAAGAAAAATAATAATTCGCTTATGTTCTTTTTTCAACAAATTATGTCAACGTGTTCTTGATAGAGAGAAGGTAGAACAAATCAATGTTGAGATTATTGAAGTTTTATGTGAGCTTGAAAAATATTTCCCGCCATCTTTTTTTGATATAATGGTACATTTATCCATTCATCTTGGAAAAGAATCAATAATGTGTGGACCGGTTCATTTTTGTTGGATGTACCCATTCGAAAGATACATGAAGACACTTAAAGACTATGTTAGAAACTATGCATGACCAGAGGGATGTATTGCAGAATCCTATCTTGCAAAAGAATTCATGATGTTTTTCGATGAATTTTTGAAAAAATCAGGACATATAGAGGAGAAAGAAGCTCGAAATGAATATTATGAAAGCATTGTAATACTCGAGGGATGTCCGATTTCAATATCCAAGACAGTTAAACTGTCAGTTAATGAAAAAGAAAGTGCTCATTTAGCCGTGTTAATGAATATGGCTGTGGTGGAACCATTTATAGAGTAAATGTATGTTATATTGTTTTAATTATTTTGATGTGTTCGTAATGCTATATATAACTTATAATCAATTATTCAATACTAGTTTGCATTTTGAGGAATTAGAAAAGTCAGACCCACGCATGACAAAAAATGCGACCTTACTTTGGGAAACGCATACAAAAAATTTTGCCAATTGGATTAAAAGAAAGGTTAGTTAGATTTCAAATATATTCTCTTTCGACTATTAATCTTACTATAAAATATACATGCTAAATAAAATTTATTGTAGATACCTATTACCTCCATGGATCATGATGACAAGTTAAGATGGATTGCTTTTGGTCCGAAGGATGATGCCATGTCTTACAACGGATATATCATCAATGAGCAACGTTTTCATATACAACATGTAGGGAGAGAAACTCAGAATTGTGGGGTGACTTTTGATGCGACTACTATGTGTAGAGCAAGTGCAAAAGATATGTCCCAAGTGGTTGATGTGGTCACTTACTATGGAATATTGACAGATATAATTTTATTAGATTATCATACGTTTTATATTCCAGTTTTTAAGTGTCGTTGGGCGTATAAAGGAAATGGAGTAAAAGTTGATGATGATGGGTTCACTCTTGTTAATTTACAGCAAGCATCGTTTTCACGAGATCCATACATACTTGCATCTCAAGCAAGACAAGTATTTTATTCAAGAGAGAATGATGTTTCTAATTGGTATGTTGTAATGAAAGCACGATCAAGAAGTTTTAAAGATTTAGAGGATCACGATTGCATCGAGGAAGATATCCAAGTCGTGGAAGGCAGCGAAATAACTAAAATGAATGATGAAGATGTTAGTTATGTTAGAGAGGATTGCGAAGGCATACTTGAGTAGATTATATGTTCTACTTGAGTAGATTATAAAAAAATTTATACTATCATTTGAAAAATGTATTACAATCAAGTAGTTTCTTTTCCTTGTTTCATGACAGCTTTGACATTTACCACCTTTGCGCTGTCTACTACTCAAGAATCAAAACCTAGCATTAACCTTACATATATGTCATTTGAAGATGTATGGTCAGCTTTTGATTGAGGATCTTCATTTCTACTCTAGCATGCATCATTTCTACATATAACTCATTTTTTTCTATATTAATTTTGTAATATATTTCTTTTTTGTCTGACTCTATTTGGATTTGATATGTCAAATCTAATTTAATATTATGTTTATGTTGAATTTAATTCCATTCAGCTAATGTTTGTTTGATAATCTTCCCTTGACATATGTGGTACATAATTGGAAGTTGGGCATATTTTGTTGTTTTTTGATAGATTTAGTATGTGACTACAACAGTGTATTCATATTGCTTTATGAGTTATATGATATCAAATAATGATTTGGGCATGCCCTCTCCCAGACCCAGATCACAAGGTACTGTAAAACTGTTTATGTAATACAATTTTTCAACTTTGGAATATTTTCATTTACATAAGGTGCATATTAATACAATAGTGACTGATAAGGTAAGTGGGTAGTTAGTCTACATATGTGTTTGTGTGTACTGTGTATTCATATTGCTTTATGAGTGTGTTGTGCTTTTTTTTATTAGATGTTAGGTGCCTTCATTTGTAAATGCAAGCATAGAAAACATATTAATATACATTTACAGAAATTATATGTTTTGATTATTCCATTATTAAGTATTAATGTGATTATTTACATAGTTTACATTACAGAGTTCATATACATGTATTAATAACTATTGTATTCAAGGTTGCATAATAGATACTGTTAACTGTCCTTTATATAAAGTATTCTCAAAATAAGTTATTGTTTTTTGTTTCATTTGCAGAAAAAAGATGCATTCAAGCTTTGTACGTACTCGCAACCAGAGAAAGGCTGATGAGGAATCTCAGAAGGATAAGTCAAAGTGGAAGTATAATCCAAAGAAAAAGGTTAAGATTCTAGCTGGTGCTTGCACCGACAGTGAAGAACCAACAGTCAACGCTAAGAAACAAGCCATTTTTTGCAATGAAGACAAAGAACAAGATCAGTCACATGTTACCCCCTCCGACCCAAATGAAGAAGGACTTCGCTTAGAAAATGAAATCCTTCCTGAACAAAATGATGATGCTGAGGGAGAAATTGAGAGAGCAAGTGAAGCTGAATCCAGAATTACATATCGGAAAAGAGGCGGTAGAGGTCCAGCAAAAGCAAAACGACTCGTTAAGCAGTCAGGATCGAATTGAAGTTGAGTTCAATGATATAGGTATACCCATAGGGAAAGGGTCAGTACATTTATCCTCTTTTCTTGGACCGCTAGTGCGGGAGCTGGTTCCATACACACTTGATGATTGGAGGAATCTAAGTGATGAGTTAAAAGTTGTTTTGTGGCAATCGATTCAGGTATGAGATAAAAATTGTTTTTGTTGTTTATACATCTGTTTGCAAGTTGCTACATTGCTACATTGTTACATCACGTATTATAGTTATAGTTGAAAAAAATTGTTTGATGCATACATATGGCTGTTTTTTGATTTTAATATCATGTTTTCATGTATTCTTGCAGATTAGATTTAAACTGGAAGATGATTGGAAAAGAAAAGCTGTATTTCAGCAAATGGGAGTAATTTGGAGATCGTCAAAAAGTAAATTGGTTCGAAACTTAAATAAAGCGGAGAACGAAGAGGAAAGACTAAAACTGAAACCTACCAACATCAAAAGCATGAACGAATGGAGAAGGTTTGTGAAGGCGAAAACAAGTCCGGAGTTTAAGGTAACACTATTCACTATTTTATTTGGTAGAACACTTTAAAAGTTAATGATTGGGGTCCAATAACACATATGGTTATTTGCACAGCAGAGTTGATTATCATTTTCAAAGAACAATTTTATTATCCAATAACACATATCCTGTTCACTTGATTATCATTCTGCACACATTTCTTATTTACTTGAATTTAGTTCAGTTTAGTGCTGTGTGTTTGGTTTTGTATTGTGTTTTTTTGAATAAAAAATTTGTTGGAATTGTTTTCATCTTGCAATGGAATTTTCAACTAGTTCGCTATTACATTTCATTTCCTGGCTTTTGCATTTCGTTTTCTGTTTTACATTGCTGTTGCATTTCATACTTCAACAAGCTTGCATTGCATATACCCAAAACAAAAATAAAACAAAAAACATTGCATTGCATCTTAGATTTTAGTTTTCATTTTTACATATCTGTTTCTTGTGCTCGCTGTTTTCACTTGATATTATGTTCACTGTTTTATTTCATTTGTCTTTTAGTTTCTGATACATTGAATTTTCCTCTACTACAAGCAACTGTTTTCAAGTTTTTGTTCTCTATTTACAAAACAAAATATCCATGTTTCTTCTTTACATTGCCTTTATCAAACACTTCTCAAACAACTTCTCTCTGTCACTCTTCACTTCCTCAACCAAGCTGCCATTATCCTATAACAATATATCAACTTCTCTCTGCCACTCTTCACTTTCTCAAACAACGAAGCTTCCATTATCCTATAATAATATATCAATAATATATCTTTCTACTTTACAGAAAAGAAGTGAGAAATATTCGGCCCTTAGGGATAAACAACTTCCACACACAACTGGTCGTAAGGGAATGGCTAGATTGACCGAAGACATGGTTAGTTAATTAAGTATAGCTTTATTTAATATTATTTTATACCTGTTCGGTTTTTTATTTAATGTTATCTTAAATTTAGAAAAAAGAAAGTCCAAGTCCATCGTCCATAACTAGAGCCGATGTTTGGATTAAATCTCACATAAAAAAAATGGTGAACCGGTGAACGCGGAAGCTGGAAATGCTATTGTAAGTTTTTTTATTTTATCTGTATATAAAAAATTGTCCGAAAGTACGATAATTTTACCATTGTACATTATCTATTTGTATTTATTTATGTAGGAGGAGATTAAAAAATTTGGTAGCCTATCACATTCTGGTTCGTCACAAAAAGTCGGTGGAGATGCTCTTGTACATGTACTTGGACAAGATAAACCAGGACGGTTAAGGGCATTGGGAAGGGGTTGCACTTTAACCAAGCTAGCCGTGGCCCAGTCCAAAGATAAACAAATATCGCAGTGTCGAGAGGAAATAGAAGAAATGAAGAGTATGCTGCAGGTTCTGATGAACCAGAAGGTAAACTATTAAAAGTAATTTATATATGTAAAATAAAAAATTCAAAGCGCCATATATTTTAAAATACTAAAAAGAACAAATTTATTCTCTCTCACAAACTTATTATATGTTCTCTGCCATTTTAAGTATGGTCATTTTAATTTTAGCAACTCAATTTTATTTTTTCACTTGCTGATTTCGGTAGCCATATTAATTTCATCCCATCATTTATAGTTGTAAAATACATTAACTGATCAAAGTCCGTTTAGTAGTTTTCGATAGTCAATTAAACGCCTACATTACATTTAATTGAGTGCTTTTAAGATTAAAATATCCTGATATTAGAGCTTTGCTGCAGGGTGTAGAAAGTTCGAAAATGAGCACATCTAAATTGGTAAAACTAACAACTATATTACTCAAGAAATAACATTTAGATTTTAAATTTTGATCCAGTGATTGCTATAATTTTTGGTTGAATAATTGCAGAGCAATGACGATGTATGTTCGATGTTTAATTGGGATGGAAACTGTGAAGTTGTTGCCAATGGGAGGGTGTTGTCCAGGGACTCAACTGCGGTTGTCAATGGCATTAATCTTGGACCAAATGCTGTGAGCGTTATTGTAGATATCGTGGACAAACCAGATACTTATTTCTGGAGGCCTATACCTAAAATGACAGTATTAGAAGACGCTGTGAATAAGGCAGTAGCTTGGCCATCAACTTGCATTAAGATGGCGTTGCGAGTAAATTTGAACGACGTCAGTACGGTAAATTTTACACTTCTCATACTAAACTGTTGAATTACACTTCTCATTGAAACATACTAAATTTTTAGTTTTAGTTTTTAGATATTGGTACCCCAAATTAATCCATTTGTATATTTATTTGTTTGTTAAAATTACACTTCTCATTTTATAACCTGTGAATGATTTGATAAGTAGAAATTTATTTGTTTGTTAAAATAAACCATCTTTATATTTATTTGTTTGTTAAAATTACACTTCTCATTTTCAGAGTAACAGCACTGTCCAAGACGACAAATGCAGGATTTATGGTTGGAATGAGGGTGAAGGGGTAGTTGCCGAAGGAAGAGTCTACTCCAGAGAGCCACAGTATGTTGTTAATGGTATTTCGCTCGGTCCGTCTGCCATTGTGATTTCGGTCGACAAAGTAATAAATAACGATGCTTATTTGTGGCGACCCACATGTGATATGTCGTGCATTGGACATGCACTTTGTAGGAAAGTTGCATGGCCAAAATCAAAAGTTGAAGTTGATAAAGAAAATGTAAATGACAGTGTAAATTATGCGACTTCTCCCATGAAATCTACACCCGTGGTCATGAAGAAATCAGAGCATGTAAGTATTAATTTTCAAAATTGAATAAATTACCTGCGTATGAAAGTTTATTTATTATGTGTATGTATATAATCTGCATAATAATCTCTTTTTTCAGCCAATTGCACAGTGGACAAAAGGTAGCAAATGCCAGTTGATCGATTTGGGTGGAACAAACGTAGTGGCTGAAAGAACTGTTGCATCAACTGATCCGATAACGTTGGTCCATTGTCGTCTATTGGGACTTAATGCTGTCAAAGTTTGGGTTGATATTGTGAGAGATGCAAATGCAGAGCTATGGAGACCAACGTCCGCGTTGACGTGCATGGAAGATGCACTTGGCGTTCCCATAGCTTGGCCAAAGGAAAAAGTCATTCTGAAAACAAACTGAAAGGTATATAACTTGTTCATCATAAATGTTTTCAAACTTTGATTCTAATACCCTGACAATATTCCTAGATAATCGACTACAAAAATTTATTATATTACTCAATAAATATTGGTGTAGAGCTAGAAAGTGATTGAGTTGGTGATTGTCGGATTTTGATATGTTATGGAGTTAGAGTTTTTATTCCAGGGTTTGGTGTTGATATGTTGGCAGTGTGTTGTTTAACGACAGTGGCGATTTTGAAAGTCCCGACTTGGTCGGTGGTCTATCAGGTGATGGTTTTGGGTCAGCGAGGGGTAGCAGTTTGGTTTCAGGCGATTTGTGGTGGTGATTATGGTGAGGCAGATCGTGGTAGCGGGTTGGATCGATTGTCGCAACGATTTGGGAGGAAGTGCAATGGTGTTGTAGTGATGCTCGCAGGCAGGGGAGGTAGGGGTTATTGATGGTTGTTAGGAAATCTTTGATGGTGCTGCTTTTTTGGTCAGGGAGAACAGTTGTATTGAGATGGTCGTGGTGTGTCACTAAAGTATCAATAAAGAATTGTGGTTTCTGGGTTTGCAGCTGTAGGAGACAGAGGAGCAGGGGGAGAAGTAGATGGTTGGGAAGTTTGCTTTGTGTGGAGGAGTAGTAGGTGGTGACTGCAACAGAATGTATGGGATATAGGTGATGCTGGTAGTTCAGTGATGAGGAGGATGATGAAATATCTGCTGTGGGAAGCGATGAAGTAGAGTTTGAGATGAATGATGATGGAAGTTTAGTGGATTAAAAGTGTATATGTAAATGCCTATAGTGACTGTGATGCTTGGAGGTTATGAAGTATGTTTGGTAAATTGAAGTCTATGGAGGAGATGCAGTGGGATGTGTTGAAGTGGCGAAGTGATGATGATGTTTTATGAACTAGTATGGTCTTGGTTAGGGCTAGGAGATGTCAGAGATTGGTAGAATGGCACTGGATGCTGTTGTAAGGCAGGGGTAATATTTGAGCACTGTGATGAAGTGAATGGCTATGGGCAGTGGTTGTTGTAGTAGTTGAGATTGCTATAGTTGGGTGAATAAGGCAGTGATGTTTGTATTTGCAATTTAAGGTTGTATATGCAGTGTCAATTTGAGTTGCTCTATGTAGTGTTGATTGTAACTACAGCAATTTTTTATCTTTGATACCTTCACCTCACAAATATTTAGTAACATGATTATTATTGTTTACAGGTAGATAAACGTTTGTGAAGAATTCAAGCATCAACACTGGTTTTTGGTATGGTAGCAGCACATGTATGTAGTTTGGTTGATTAAAATTGTTATAAAACTATTATGAAACTAGTATGTATGGTAGCAGCACAACTTTAGATGCATGTACTATTATCAAACTGTTTATGGTAGTTTGGTTGTGTAAATGTATGGTTAACCTTTTGTCTTGACACTAATGTTATGATATAGTGGTGATTATGTAATTGCTTTTGTTTGTGTTATTGTGGTTCATTGAATGTGTATGTGTTTATATATTACGTTATTGTATAAGTTTTGAAGTACTTGAATTGGAGGCGAAATCAGATGCAGTCGTGGAACAGCAGGCAATAAAATCGAAACATGCGGTGGCGGAGAAAAAACGCCACCAAAATATATTTTTTGTAGCGTTTATAAAGCGCTACAGAATCAGCAATTATAGTAAGTCAGATAACCTCCGTGGCGTTCAAAAAACGCTGCAAAAAATAATAATAAGTGCAACAAAAAAATAAGATAGTAAACGACACCTTTTCGGTGGCGTTTCTTAAACGCTGTAAAAAGATCTTTAGTAACGTTTAAAAAAGCTGCCAAAAATTCATTTATAGTGGCGTTAAAATAAATGCAACAAAAAATCATGGATTTTTAGTCGCATGTTTTCTGGCGGCGTTTATCAAAACGCCACCAAAACTTTTTGTAGCGTTTTTTGAGCGCCACTAAAAATCAAATTTCTTGTAGTGTACAACTGTCACTATTTGATTATGCTTACTCTACAATTAATAAAAACTAAATCACATAATTATTGATTTAGATATCAAATTTTGTATGATGTTTTAACCTTAATATGGTATATTTTTACCATTTGAGATACACACTCTTCACTCTTCTCCACAACTTTCTTTACCTTAGCAAATCAATAATATTTGAAATTCATTAGAGAATTTAAACTCGCAGTGAATTTGTAGTGGACATGCAGTAATAACAGATGATGCACATTTAGAACTTGTAGTGAATTTAAACTTGTAGTCACTTTTTTTATGTGTGAATGTGAACTGGAAATGCAAGAATAGAAAAGAATTCTATGCATGAAAGAGTTTTGTATTAGGACTTAGCATGAATTCTAGATAGGAAAAAAATATAAGACCATATTTTGACTATGATAGGAGATTAAGACTGAATAAAAAACTATATTTCAGTCATTTATTGTTCATTTATTTTGACTATGATGGCATTAAGATGATTACACCCGGTTTAAAGGAGATTAATGAAGTTATGATGTTAATTAGATAAGTGATGTTAATTAGATAACTCACTGTCATTTCTTGACTGCATATATGCATATTTTTACCAAAGATAATACAGTGTGCAACACGAGTACATAGAAAAATATATCAAACATAATTAATATTTCATATTAAACAAGAAAGCGGGACGAAAAAAGTATATCGTCGCGATCACATACGTTTTGCTAATTGATTAATTATTACTATGGTCAAATGTATTATTAACAGTGAATCGTCAAATACATCATTCATTGGCATGTTTATATGCCTCTTTAACTGCTTATGTTAGAGATAATTAAATAAATTGACTATTTTATGTATATACATGCTTACACATTCAAATCATCACTATATATGTAAAAAATGATTTTGATTTACCTGTACACATATAAATAATCTTGGTAAACGCACGTTACTATAATTTATAAAATCCTCCAACTACATTTAAAAAACAATACACCTGATGAATGTAATACGCACCTACCTCACGGGTAAGAATATCTATACTATTATATTATTATTGAGTTTTTTTCAAGAGCGCATAGGCCTCCCGAGTAATTTGTGAAATCAAGAGTCGCGTTTTTCATTCATTTTATCCATACCAAGCTCTCCATCTTTTCGTCTAGATGAATTTTTTTTTCTCACTGTTGCTAATCTCCTCTTCCTCCCTTTTCTTCCAATTGAAATAATAAGATCCTTAGGAAAACCCTAACCTAAATTAGATATCAGATAATTCTATCTTACATTTCAATCATCGACTACAAACTGGTACCACTGTTATCCTGCAAATCAAGTATCCACTGTCGCTCTGGATGCAGATCTAAAGCATAAAGGGATTCAAACCAAAATTCTGAAGAAATACGGTTAATTTGTGGTAATTCATTTCTTTTAAGTTAAAGATTTTTCCCAATTCCTCGCCTTTGCCTCATTCTGATCGATTTTTATATATTCTATTTAGGCGCTTACTTCCACTACTCTCTGTTCAATTGCTCATACCAGATGGGATAGCTCATACCGCGTTCGCTTTAATGGTATTTTGTTAATGTTGTGTGCTTTTGAAAAAGATTTGTTTTTTATGCAATTATGGTTGATTTTAGAGATGGATTTTTAATTTCAATTTCAGCCCTATTTTTTGTAGAAAAAGAAATGCTTAAACGACCAAGAAAAAGGAAATAATAAGCAAGAAGACAAATCTATTAGTGAGAATTTAAATACTGCAAAGTTTTTAACTTCCAAATCAACAAAAATGATAACAATAATCCTTTTGCAAAATAAGACTTAACTACATTCTTATGCATTATGTGTCATAAAAAAAAGGTCATATTTGACATGAAAATTTTTGTTATATTTATCAATTATCATTTAGAATAGTCGGCATAAAAGTTTTGCAAGAGTATCCCAACTTCCAGGATATGGGGAGTTCAAGTGGATATAAGTCTGTAACCATTGGCATGTTGCTGAAGTTTGTTGGATAGATTTTTTATATGATCATCAAAGAAACACCAGGTAATTCAATATTTCTTTATTAGTTTGCTTAGAGAAAGATTACAACTTTTTGCATAATCATGCCACCATGTTAGATATTGAATAGAGAAAGCTTTTAATCAACTAGGTTGAGGCTGAAAGTTTAAACACTTTATCTTGCATGAAACATTTTGGAAGCTGAGATTTGAAAATTTATCGATCAATAATTAACTATTTTTGGTTATAAGTTATAGCAAAATAATGGAGTGATCATTGATTTGTAGTTCAGATAGAAGTATATTGTTAGAACATTGATGTTGTAGATAAATCGAAATTAGTAAGTTTTTGAATTTTTCCAATTACAGTCATTTCAAAATATATATAGTTTGAAGTAATTGATATACTAACTGATTGAAATCAGTACATCACAGCTGTAACTAAAATTTGCGTCATGTAATTACTTATAGTTTGAAGTAATTGATAAACTAGATGATTGAAATCAATATGTCACTGCTGTAACTAAAATTTGCATACTGTAATTGTTTATTTCATAACTTAAAAATAAATTCACAAAATCTTCTTGATTTCAAGCTCTAATAATTCATATCTTTGCTGTAAAATACGTTACCTTTCTAAATTTTCCCTCTTATATCTCTTATTGAAATGATTTAACACAAATACTATCTATATTTTTTTGTATTGCATGTTATAATCTCAGAAAAAATACGCTTTACATTGTTATCTGATTTTCATCAATAACTCACATAGATAGATTTATATCGACTTACAACTATGGTACCCAAATCTAGAGCTAAGATAACATTTTATTTTTCAAATTTCAACTCTATTTTTTTTTAAGAAATGTAGATGTGATTCACATTTTATATTTCATGTAGTTTTTGTGAATGTAATATAAAGAGATGATGCTAATTCCTTTAATTTGTTTTAGACTGTCCTGATACACATGGAATTCATCATGGTTTGGTTTGTCTGAGTAGGTTTAAGGTTTTCTTCCAAAAAAGTTAATCTCTCGATCATTTTTAGAAGTATAGAAATTGCTATCGGGTAGGTTGTAGTGCTCTGCTTTTGAACGAAGCAAGTTTCTACAGGTAAGCCGATCTCGAATATAATATTAAAGAATACGGTCATTAAAGCTGTAAGGCTTGCATTCTAATTTTCTATAACTTTTAGTATATAATTATAATTTGTTTTCCTTACTTTCAATATATATTTGCTTAAATGTTTGAATATATGTTTCATATATGAGCTGAAATATTAATAATGTCAACACGCCTTACACCATAATTCATATATCTCCTTTTCTTTTATCCTAATTGATGTATATTTTTTGTTCACAACTCTTAATTTTACCTTGATGGTACAACGATATCTTTATTTTCTAGTGTGATACAACTATAAATTTGAACTTTTTCACTACTTATATAACGTTAAGAAAAACAATATGACAAATGCTCATTTATTTGGGTTTTCTACCAAAGGTTGGTTTCCTTCAGTCAACTTTCTTCAATTTTCCATATTTTGATTATTTAGCTTTTAACTAATGATCATTTTGACGAATCCACTAAGCTAGGCTACAATTTTTTGTGCTTTCTTGATTACAGGTGTACAGAAAAGTTAAAATTCACTCCTGCTTTTACATATTGCTTATGTTTTTTAGCCAAAAAATACAACTGTCGCTACTATTTTGTCTCTCCTGAGTTGTTAAAGCATCCATTAATGTTGCCACTATTAATGAATTTAACAAATTCAATTGCAGTTTAAAATGAATAAGGCCAACTGACTAGAGAGCTCGCATCTGTGGCCAATGAAAAAGACAAAGAACAATTTCTTCCTGTTCACTTGCTCAAATATATGGGCATGATCGGAGAGCGCTTATGGGAGCTGAATAATTAAGGTCACAATGCTTACCCAATTAATCACATGTCATAATACTAATAATGGAAACATGAACTGTGTTCTAATATAAGTTACGAATTTTAGTGTTTCATTGAGAGAATATGATATTAAATCATTTGCACATAGCTATAAATTTATGTACTCTTAAAATTAAAAATGGATGTTGATTGATGAACTTGATTGTTGTGTTCAAGAATATGTACACATTTTGGGTCATTCTTTAATCAATTTCAACTATTTGGTACCTAAATCGACTTAATTATATCTACTTATATGATACTGTGATACTTTTTGTGGAAAAGTTCAACGTGTAACGTCTGTATATGTTAGCCATGGAATGCTACTAAGACATGTACAAAGTTTAAATTTTGCATTAAAAAATTAAGTGGAGAATCGAGAGCTTTGCATTATTCAACCTGTTGCTTGCAGTCACATATATTGTGGAGTAACATAATTGTAAAGATCAAAGAGGAAATATTGAAAAATATGTTCTACTTTGTTAGGACTCTTTACTTAGTAATATGAACACTTGCATTTCTTTGGTTTTACATTGTATTTGGTTGATAGCATAATATTTTCTATTGTATGCAACTATTTGGCATCAAAAACTTCAAATGCGTAGTGCAGTTCCACCTTGGACTTCAACCTATATTATCATTTATGTTTCAAGAGAATTGCTTTTTAAATATAAGTTTCCAAAATAGCATACTGGTGAGATGAATGGAATGGTGGTTGATATATATGAAATAGTATGTTTTTCCTCTTTAGTATACTATAGCTATTGTTCCCTACACATAACTAAAATGTTTGCACTCATCAACAAGATCGTTATTCACACAAATAGGTTGATGACTTCGTCCTTGACGGTGTTGATAACCACGTGGTCTCCATACAAGGTAACAAGTACAAATTTTAATACAATCTCACGATTGCCTTTGCAATGTGTTTATACTTACATAATTCATAAATTAAAGCGCTCTTTACATGCAGTCTTTTGATTTTATTGAAGAAGAAATTTTACTTTTGTCAAGGAGATTACATATTCTGAAGCTTATAGAAAACCAAATGGCTGAAAAGTAGCGGTAGTTAGATTGGTACACATTTTTCAAAATATTTTTGGTCCACTTAGCCATTGCAATTCTAGGAGGAGTAAACTAATTCTTACTGGTATGGGATTAGTGTTTGAAAAGACGGTTTTGTTAAGGAAACTGACCGCATCAAATGTCAATGTTTCGATGAATTTGTTTGGACAACGTTATACAAAGTAATATTCAGTTATAGAGCGACATTGGAACTTTAAAATGACAACATTTAGTTTTTTCGCAGTTGATTAGAGTAGAAATACACAACTCCTCCACTTGATTACTACTAATAGCCCTATGTTTGCACGAGTGTTCAGGACATACTCACTTTCAGCGAATAGAGCGAACCCAGATGAAAGGTAAGAAATTTCACCTTTAAGTTTTTTTGGTACTTTATAGTTACTAAGAAATTATATACAAATAATGGCTTATTACAAACTACATCTGATTTTCACCTATTTTATTACTTTACATACAGTTGATTCTATATCTACTACTCTTTTCGGATAGTTATTGCATAATGCACTTCATAATACCTTAGCATGTTGTAATGTTATAGAAATATCAAGACATATTTTTCATACACATTTGTATGCTTGCTGTTTGACTCAATTATTAATGTATATATAATTACATATTTAAACTTAATCTTTCTAGAAAAGTCCTTACTGAATCACACTTTCTCTAAAGGAATTACGTTCAGCAAACTAAACTTTTAATCATTTGCTATACACAGTAAGGGTGTGATTAACAGCTCCTTATAATAACTATGCCTATTAAGGCTTTGCCGATTTATTTGCATATAAAAGTCTCATATTCAATGCACGTAGAACACCAAGTTCATATCTGTTTCTTCAATGATTTCAATACTACACTACACGGTAGTTGTTACAACACAATGTCCATATTCATGTAGTAAAACAGTAGGGAATCTTTCCATTCCATGTTCAATGCTCATAGCCAAGAGAATGCAAGATATTATATTACTTTGTTTTGGACCTACCGATGAAGAACTCAAACCCAGAAACAGTATCCATAGACTACAAAATAACCATCTATACTTCAATGCTCTAACAGCAGAAGACGTCCTAAATGTCATCGACCTAGAAAGACCCAATGGCATAATAGAACAATTTGGTGGTCAAGCCCCTCTAAACCTCGCCCTCTCCATCCAAAAATACCTTGAAGAAAACAAACCAACCAATGTCAGTGGCGAAGGCCTGGCAAAAATCTAGGGCACATCCCCTGATTTCATAGATGCAGTTGAAGAGAGAGAGCGCTTCGATGCAATTTTTAATGAACATGGCATCCAACAACCTAAAGGCAAAATAGAAAGAAGCAAATCCCAATCTAAAGACATTGCCTCCACCATAGGGTACACAGTAGTAGTCTGCCCATCCTATGTCCTAGGAGGCTGCGTTATGGAAATAGTGTGCACAAACGATGAGCTCATATCTTATTTAGAAAATGCAGTAAAAGTCGATCCTATGTCCTAGGAGGTATTTTTAGTCCCTTTGGACATTTAACAGCAACAGTGCTCACTTTCATATTGATGTTTATTTGTATGCTGCTTATTATGTATTGATAGCACAAAAATATACCTAGAACATGATGATGATCATACAAAAACTGTCATGCTTTTAGGCACGACTACTACGATAACTGCCTAACTTTTCACTAGCAGTATACAATGTAATGTTCCAACTTATAACATTGTTTTTGAAGTACAGTATTTCTTTGATATGTATATGATTTATTTCAAATTACTAGAGTTTTCGCTTTTATTTTTTTTTCTGATATATCGTAGATATTTTCTCTACTCCTTGGAATGGACGAGAATGGATAATATACAATTATTAGTAATAAATTAAAATTATACGCATACATTATAGATTTCATTTAGGGTCGTTTATGCTAAAAGCAATACAAAGCATGTATAGACACATAACACATTACCAATGTCGCTTCTTTATTTGATCTTTCATTATATTATATGTATTGATGGAGACGTTCAAACTTTAATTACGCCTAGCACTGTACTAACAACTAAATGTCATATTTAGTTTGTGAATTTGTTGTGTCAATGAGATTTCACATTTCAAGTCTTTGATACACTATTTCGCATTATGAAGTGAAGTTCTATATTCTGAATCACTAACATTGCTTCAAACACGTGGCCATAAACTATCATACGTTTACCTCAAACATCATCTGTTACCTATTAAATATGTGCATTTATATTGCCGCTTTGTATGTTTACATCTTTCTACCCAGGCCGCTTATACTAAGTACTGTTAGGATGCAGTTTCAAAAATAGAATAGAATGAAATGATAAACTACTTATCACCATATTAATATTTCCTCAAAGAAATAAACAATCAACGAAAGTTACAGAAATATAGCTACAATCCGTGTGCGTAGCATGGGTTCACACTAGTTTTCATGGAAAGCAGCAGTTGAATGATTTCATTTGTACGAATTTTCTTTCAATTCATGCTTATAAAGATATAATCACATCATTCATTTACAATAAATTATCTTAAAACTATTTATCTGCAAAGTAATTGAATGAATGTAAAAGGAAGTATGATCATGAAAGATATATTGACAGATGAAACTTGAAAGATATCTACAGAACGAATACTGATCACATGAAAATATATAAACTAAGTTGAATGCACATTATAAAATCATTATGTGAGGAGTTTTCAAATGGCATCTCAAACAGAGTACAAATTACACATTACACCTACGTGGCATTACAACCTATTCACGACCCAACACATTTTTTCATGATCATAAATTTTAAACGAAAACTTGTCTCACATGTGTCTAGTTTATAAATCCATTTAAACAAGCACCTGTTTTACTACATTTGTCAATCAGATACCCACTGCATAGTATTCATTTTTTTACTTTCTCATTTTTTGTTTTAAAAGTTATATAGTATTGTACTTTTGATATAATATTTCTTTTTTTTGTGTTTGTGTAAGTTTAATTCGTTCTCATGCTTAAAATTTTAATGTTACATTTTTGTACTTTTTAAAATCAGGTTTTAATTCTTTCTCATGTATGTATGTATATGTTTACTACATATTTTACTAGTAAACTGTATTTTCTGTAAATTGTCAAAATGTAATTTGAAATCCTACCTGATGTTCCATTAACATGTGAACCAACTGCTCTAGCTTTGAAATCCTATGTTGACATTGAGATATTTGCTTATCTTTGATTTGAGACAAAACTGCATTGGTCATGGTTAAACCCTTTCCCATTCCTCGTCAACGTCGCGGTCTATCTTGTCCCAATACTAGTGCGAGAGCATCTTCTATGAATTTACATGTTAAGCTAGACCGTGACTCATTTTCAACATTTTTTATTTTCTCCTACAAAAATGAACACAAATCATATTTTTTTAGATGAGTCCTAAATTATATATTTCAAAAAATTAAGCTTAAATAAATAGTACATAACACTTACAGTAACATCTGCAACATGCATATTCATTTGCTCCCGTTTTTTCGAGTGTGAGATTTAATCCAAACAACAGATCTAGAAATGGAAGAGGGATTGGTACTTTCCTCTATCTACATTAAAAGAGACAACATTAAACTGAACTAATAACCATATTTAATAAATCAAATACTTTTTCACCAAATCTTCCGTTAATCGAGCCATCCCTCGACGACTAAATGTGTGTAGCATTTGCATGTCCTTCATGGATTTAAAATTTTCAGTTCGTAACTAGATTTCAATGGTTTATCACATTGATTAGTTAATTTGCATTTTATGTACGCTTATATATCATATAAGAAATGATAAAAATTACATTGCAGTTACCTTAAACTCTTTGACTCAATAAACTTCTTCCATTCCTTCAAACTTCTGATGTTTTCTGGTTATAGTTGAAGTTGTTCCTCCTTGGCTTTTGCTTGTAATATCATTTTAACGAATTTGCTTTTCGAACACCTCCAAATGCATCCCATTTGTTGAAAAATGGGAGTCTTTTTTCATTCCTCGTCTAATTTAAATCTAGCCTATAAAATTTATCAAAATGATAATCAAAATAATTTATTATTACATACAAAATAATTTTTTATTCCTCGTCTAATTACGGAGTTGTCGTATGAATAGCGAAGTTGAAGATGAAGCTTTGGAGAAACTTAGATCAAACATGCTAGCTCCTTGCTACTTTTTGGATTATGGTTTATATTGTTATTATTGTTATTTTTCCCATGTTGGGATATATTAATTTGGAAAATATATGTTGTATATTGTTATATTTGATACTATATTTTCTTTCGAGCCTCTCCATATAAAGGAGACTCTGCCAATATTTTCCGTAAATTTTGGACTTAGAAAATTATTGAAATGTTTTCCAAACCTTATTAATTTTAGTATAAAAAGGCTTAATGGTTATAAATTGGATATTTTATTCAAATTAATTAATTTTGTATAATTTAATTATTTATAAAATTAATATTTGATAAGATGTATTATTTATTTAATTCTTTCTTTTCTCTTCTTTTTCCTTTTCGGAGACGAAAAGTTTTGAGTGGGGGAAAGTGCAACGACCCGTAAATTTCAATAATTAAAATTGGTTAAATTAGTAAGATGTTGTAATTAAATTTAGAAAAAAATAAAAATCTTTAATTTATATTGGAGCGAATGTTAGAAATTAAATGTGGCAGTTGTAACTAAAATTAACAATTTAAAATGAAATTGCAATTAACTGAAATAATGTGAATTGTCATACTTGGTTATAAGTTAAATGTAAGAAACAAATGAGAATGTTGAATTTGTGAATTATTAATAAAATAATAATAACTAGAATGGAATTCAAATTGTCATAATAATGGAAAGTGTAAATTGTTGCACTTGGGTATAAAATTTACAATAAGTAAATGAATGTAAGTCTTGTATAAATAAAGGAATTTGTACATAATTAATAATGATTGAATTGGAATTTAAATTAAATAAATGAATATAAATAAAGGTTACAATAATGGGAAGGAGAGTATGGCAAGTAAAGGAAAGGCAAACAATAGTAACCAGTTTATAGCGTAATAATAGGCATAATATAAAGATGGGAATATGAGAAAAACAAGTGTAATTATTGAATTAATTTATGGAATATTATTATAGATAGTAGTTGTTTGTGAAGAATAAATATACAAGTATTATAAAGGATATAATGGTTGTGTTACCAGTTAATTCACCAAGTACCAATAAAGATAATTAAATGTACTTTAATGATAATTAATAAAATAACAAAAAATGTGAAGGTAAAGTTAAATTAGAAACGCAAACTTATTATAAGGTAGTAATTGGGGTAATAGGAGCATGAGACCAAGTAAGTAAATTTATCAGGAATATTAAATATAATTGGATGTTGATTAATGGAATAACGTTAATGCAAACTAATTTAGTCAATCACTATTAATTGAAACCTATTGCAATAAATGGAATTAAATATTACGTTAGGGTGGATTTAAGGTAATATTTGGTAATAATGTATTGTTGTGGTTTATGAATGAATTGATAATTAAAATTAAAGGTAGTGAGGTTAATATAAATTGACTATAAACAAGTTGAATGAAATCCCAATAAAGGAGGAAATGCAAATGCTATATTTGGCAAAGATTTCAATACTAATGGAAATTATAGCTAATACACAATAAAGAAAGTAAGTTGAGTATATTTATATAATATAATGTAAAAACCAGCATTAACTATATTATTTGAAATTGGTGGATGTGATATAAAGATTTAAATCAAATAAAAACAATTTGTTGGAATAAACATTCCATAATTGGACTAATTGCAAATGAATGAAATTAAATATTTAATTATTCGTTATTGAAAATTTAGTTGAAATTAGAGAATATTAATGTTGTAGATCTTGAGTCCAAAGTTAATTTCATCCATCTAGCCTCAATGAATTGAATAATAGAATGAAAAGTAAATTAATTGGAATTATTGTAAATTAAATTATAATTTCTGAATGCAAGGAAAATGAAGGTTAACGCTGAAATTTATGAATGAATCAACGTTAAATTGACATTTAAATTTTTTTAAATCATTTTAAATGATTGAGAAATATAAAAGTGATAAGATTTGTCAATTATATAATTGAAAGTTAAAAATTGGGTTTAATTAATTAATTATTTATTTATTTAATTAACGTAAAAATAGCCTTTTTGGCCACTGGCTCGGATTTTGACGAAACCAGTTTCATCGGTCCCGAAACGGTGAATTATTGTAGGATTTCAAGTTTCATAGCGATCAGACTTGTTGTTTGATCGTACGGGCTTGAAACGCCTTGAAATCAATTAAATTAAAATCAATTTGAAATAATCATAACTTCTTCATACGATGGAATTTTGACCTGAAACATTTTCCATTGAGTTTAAAATATTTTAAAACATCTATTTTGATATACGGGTTGATCCAATTTCATCCCGGAGTCGAAACGGGCTTTTCGGGCCATATATTGTTCAGCGCGTTTATCAATCCGATCCATCTATTCTACTTCAACATTGCCTATAAATACCTGGTTATAAACCCTAGCCTACTTCTATTTCTCATTTATCTGTACGTACATTTCAACTATCTCTCCTTCTCAATGGCAGACAAACGAATTCTAGATCCAAAAACAAATCAAATTCAAATCCTAAGCAAAAATTTCAAACTCTTCAAAAAAATTCAGAAAAATTATATATCGAAGTTCACAAAATTACGAATCAGCGTCTGGTGTTCGTTTGTCATAATTGTGCTTTGATCAACGGCTAATCGCGGTCAAACCCTCTAATTTTCGTAACCCTAGGCCAAATTGGGTTTTTCTGATTTGGGATCTAGTCGATGAAATTGAAACATGGGTTTTGAAGAGGGCAGCAAGGGGAGTCGTTTGGTGGTAGCCGCTTGGCCTATATCGTAGTGTGGTGGCCGAAAATTGTTGGTTAGGCTTTTGAAACCCAATGGCGGCGGCGACACGGGGGAGTGGCGCGACCACGGTGTTCGAGGCGGCCTGGGTTGGTGAGCTCGTGGAGCTGATCGATTTGAAGTGGAAGGCGGCGTAGGTGGCGTAATAGGCTGTCAACGATCGGTCAAGTGGGAGTTTGCTGCGTTGTTCTTCGGGTTCGAGCGCAAATTACTGTGTGTGGTAGGGAAGTTGTTGACGTGGCATAGAGTAGGTGTGTTTTTTTATTTTTATTTTATTTTGTTTTTAATCGTTCAAACGCGCATAACTTTCTCATACGATGCCCAATTTGCCTGCGATTTTTTTGTTAGGATCGTATTTAAATTCCGGACATTTTGGCGCTAGTTTGGATGGATTCAGAGACTGTGAAATTTTTGGGTTTAAATTGAATTTAGATTCAATTTAAATTCAAAAGGTGAGTGTTTTAACCCACTAACAACTTCTAAAATTTCTTATGTTTGTTAAATTAAACTTTTGTTGTGATTATGCATTTATTTATGACTTTTTCGAATATTTTTAATCATCATCTCAGTTATTGCATTTATTTAAATTTAATCGTTATTTAATTTATTATTGAATATAACTGCCAGTTAAATACTTGTTATATATATTATAAGTTATCTATTGGTATTGATTGATTGTTTTGGATGATGATTGTGATGGATATGTGATCTGTTGATGGATGAATGGATGTTGTATTATATATTATTTTAAACTACAAGTTGTTATGCATTTTATTTCATTCGGGATTGCGGTTTGAAATGATAAATAACCGTAATTTTATGTTAAATTACGGGTTGAAATAATAAATATCTGTATCACTTGACCATAGGATAGAAAATTATATACAGGCACCGCGGTCTATATATAAAAAAATTTGAAATGATTTCCTATGGTTCTGTAAAGTAATATTTGGTTTTATGAGATAGTGATTTGTTTTTTATATAAATGTTATTTTATATATAGTTAAATTCTGGGTTTTAAGCTATGTATAAAATTAATTTGAAGCATAAAAGAAGTTAATAATTAAGTTTGATTTTATTAAGATGAAATATGATTAAGCATTTATTTAAGTTAAATTTCTGGAGTTTATAATGACTTAAATGAGAATAAGGTTGGAAGATGAATATGGAATTTATTTGGAATTTAATAAAATTTAGAAATTTCAAAGGGTATGGTTGTTATAACTTGATTTTGTTTAGAGTGATTTAAATGAATATCAAGTTGATTTAAATGAATATATCAAGTTAAATAAATTAAAAGGATATCTAGTTGTTGAAGTTAAAAGTTTTACTTAAATTATATTGGATTTATCAAGTAGACATTTCAAATCTAAAGAATAGTAATTAAATTTGATATATATGGAATTATCAAAGAATTAGTTTTGAAATGGTGGAATATTTAAAGCTTTGAAATATATGGAAACTGAAATGGTTTATTTGGGAATTCAAATCGGTATTTGAAAATTTATTTGTAAAATTTAAGAATCTATTTTAGTATCAAAAGTAATTAAATATTTAAACCATTAAGTATTAGAAGTTATGTTTCAAAGCCATGGGGTTAGAGGTATATAGCTTTGAAAGTACTATGATTTTGGAAGAGGATATACTTTGAAATAAAAATGATATCATATTGATTTGGGTTTTGAAACGAAAATGATATCGTATTTGTATAGTTTGAAATGGATATTATATTTTGGTTTGAAGTAAAATTGTTTTGAAATGACCGCGGTGTTATAATAACGTTGGTTGTTGAAGAGACCGGGATCGAAAGTTGTCATACTCTCGGCCAACTTCGAGAACTACTTTAACAACCGTGTACGCGGTGGAGATTTCAGAATGAAGTAGGATGGTGGTGATGTTTTCTTTGAGGTAAATACGTGGACCCAACTCCTATGAGTTGGCAAAAGGTGGATAAAACAGGAGCGAGCGACGGGCTAATGAGGTAGCACCTTTGATCGGACACATCCCTTCGATATTATACTTTGACTTTTGATTTGATTCGGTGGCCACTTTTGATTTTTTTTATTTGGGGGTGTGGCTTGAGGTGGGCTGTAGATGTGGCTATGTGTTACCACCGGCCCGGAAGCGTAATTGGTATATCTACCCTGGCATTGTCTAGTTGTGCCGTGTCACCTACCCTAGCGCGTCTTATACGATTTTGTTTTGTTCCATACCAATGGAGTGCCATTTGACGACGCCCAGTACGGGGGAGATTACGGTACTATATAGACTATGGGAATATAAAAGTGTGTTAAGGTGGAAAATGTAAAGCCTTAACGCTATTTTCAGTATATTATACTTTACTTTAGACACTATTATAATAGCGTATATTACTATATGGTAAATAGTTTAACGGATGCTTAGGAGGTGTAAATCTCGATCATCTCTTGAGCTACTGCACTCATGTTAGACACTGGATAGGAGATGTCAAATCCCGTAAACATCTCTGACGCCGTTACACTCATATTATTTACCGTTAATTTAACTTACATAAGATCTTTAGTTCTGACTTGAGAGTTTTGTCTTTTCAATTCGCTCGAGTCAGCATGAGCATTTCAGGACTCGAAGACTTTAGCTCTGGAGGGCGAAGACGAAGATTTATATTATTATTATTTATTGTAGTATTCCCCACCTTCATACTGTTTCCGCTGCATTATTAATATTCTCTGGTATGTGTAACTCTGATATGTATTATATAAGTAAATCAAATGTTTTGAAAAAAAAGCTTCTTGAACTGTATATTTAATTATTATATTTTATCGTTCCGCTGCAAGATTCTATTTTGTTTATTTTTCCTTCTCTGCTTTTTCTTATTTAACCCATAACAATCCGCCATTCTGTATAGTTTAAGTCTGACGTGTGTGGTTTATCGTCGGTTTAAAACGTACAAAAAGGCAGGACGTTACATCTGGTATCAGAGCTTTGATTTAGCGATAGACCTTAGCTTTGTGGAGTTTGACTCTTTAAAAATATGGTAGTAATACCCTATGATAAGTTTCTGAGTGTATTTATGAGAGAGCGTATTTCTTAGTGTTATAAAAAGATTTTAATATTGTGTTAATATGTTCCGTTTTGTGTTTATAAATTCTGGTTGGTGCATGGGACGCTATGACATCAATAGGGATTTCTAAACACTTAGTAGGATAGACCGACATAATATTTGTTTTAATATAGGTGAATGAAATAATTTTGCCTGTTATATTTTCTATATATAAAACAAATTTTTATAAATGATATATATACTTGGTTGTAATGTATTGGTTTTTAGGTAGTGAAATTTATAAATATTAATTGGAAACAAAATAAGATCTAAAATAAAATAAATGAAAATTGGAAATTTAGAACATAAATTCCAGGGTATTGAAACTTTTTTCGAATAACTTTGGAATATAGTAATAGTATTATTAGGAGTATTTTCTGATATAAATATTTCAATATAATTTGAAAGAATTGTTTAAAGAAATTTTGAAAAGAAATAAATTCTGTGCTCCCCTCTCTGTCGCTGCAAAATAATTTCGGTGATGAGTGCACGCATCATCGACATTCATTTTCGAGTTTCGAAGTGGGAAGGTCATTGTAGTAGTTTACCGCAGATTTGTTTTGCTAAACGAAATATAAATTTTAAATTGTTTTAAATATAATTGGATATATAAATTGTAAGGGTATACATTTATCTATTATTTTAAAATGATTTGAAATTAAACCCGGTATTTAGTTCTTAAAGTTTCCGTTAATTAATAATTCAATTATTGTAGTGAAATGGAAAGTAACTAATTAATAATTGGAACCTCTAATTTAAAATAAGAGCTAAGTTAATGATTAAATTTATTTATAACTAACTAAGTAGAAAAGATGGATAGTAAGTAAAACATCTTGAGTTTAAGATAAGTATTTGAAACCATTGATTGATAAGAAGATTTAATGCTAGGTTATCAAGGAAATTAAAAAAATTTGAAATGTGTAACCTATAAGACAGAGGATATTATTATTGAACATTAAATTAATTAAAGGAAATAGAATAAACTTGTATAACTTTCAACTACATCCTTAAAAACATATATATAACTTACCGAATATTAAAAGTTGAAATGTTTAATAAGAAATTGTAATGCAAATTGTACAAGTAAAAGTAGGTAATGAAAATGTTCAATAAATTGCTTTTATTTATAAGAATTGATGTTATAGAGTTATAAACTTAAGTTGTAATTAAATTGTTACTATGAGTAAATATAATAGAAAGATGAGGATTGTAAATAAACGATTATAAACTTAAGTAAATAAATTGAAATGCTGAGAAATTGAATAATTGTAAGAAATAAGTGAGAGAGAAATGTAAATTAAAAAGATATATCACTATATGAAAGAAAATAAACCAAACAACAAATATTGTGAAATGAAATAAATAAGAATGAATTTGATCTATTTTCTGAAATTGTTGGTTGTTTGTTTTGGTTTATGATAGTTTGGGCAAGGATACTTTGAATTTGTTTGGAAGGTATGAATAATCTATTTAGTTTCACCTAAGACTGTTGAGTGAAAGGTACGCTTAGTAGTTTATTTTTCATACAATTTAAAGTTTTGAACGCGAACAACTATTTGTTTTGTTTGATATGAATGATTGATTTGTGTTGATTTCTATGGGATGATTAATGCCTTGTTGCAAGTGGTTGTTGTTTGTATTGATTTGTTTTTTATGGTTGAAACAACTTTAAATATTTCATTTTATATAATTATTAATTCTTATGGATTATATAAGTGAAATACAGGTTATGGAAGCAATTGCTATAGCTTTTGGTTTCATAATTAAGCGTTAATTGCCCGACAATAGGTACGTTTTTGGATTACGGTTTATATCGTTACATATTATTTTTCCCGTGTTGGGATATATTGTTTTGAAAAATATATGTTTTATATTGTTATATTTGATGCTATATTTTCTTTCGAGCCTCTCCGTACAAAAGAGACTGCCAAAATTTTCCATAAATTTTGGACTTAGAAAATTATTGAAATGTTTTCCAACCTTTATTAATTTAAGTATAAAATGATTAATGGTTATAAATTGGTATATTTTATTCAAATTAATTAATTTTGTAAAATTTAATTGTTTATAAATTAATATTTGATAAGATGTATTGTTTATTTAATTCTTTCTTTTCCCTTCTTTTTCCTTTTCGGGGACGAAAAGTTCTGAGTGGGGGAGAGTGTAACGACCCGTAAATTTAAATAATTAAAATTGGTTAAACTAATATGATGTTGTAATTAAATTTAGAAAAAAATAAAAATCTTTAATTTATATTGGAGCGAATGTTAGAAATTAAATGTAGCAGTTGTAATTAAAATTAACAATTTAAAATGAAATTGCAATTAATTGAAATAATGTGAATTGTCATACTTGGTTATAAGTTAAATGTAAGCATCAAATGGGAATGTTGAATTTGTGAATTATTAATAAAATAATAATAACTAGAATGGAATTCAAATTGTCATAATAATGGAAAGTGTAAATTGTTGCATTTGGGTATAAAATTTACAACAAGTAAATGAATGTAAGTCTTGTATAAATAAAGGAATTTGTACATAAGTAATAATGATTGAATTGGAATTTAAATTAAATAAATGAATATAAATAAAGGTTACAATAATGGAAAGGAGGATATGGCAAGTAAAGGAAAGGCAAACAATAGTAACCAGTTTATAGCGTAATAATAGGCATAATATAAAGATGGGAATATGAGAAAAACAAGTGTAATTATTGAATTAATTTGTGGAATATTATTATAGATAGTAGTTGTTTGTGAAGAATAAATATACAAGTATTATAAAGGATATAATGGTTGTGTTACCGTTAATTCACCAAGTACCAATAAAGTTAATTAAATGTACTTTAATGATAATTAATAAAATAACGGAAAAGGTGAAGGTAAATTTAAATTAGAAACGTAAACTTATTATAAGGTAGTAATTGGGGTAATAGAAGCATGAGACCAAGTAAGTAATTTTATCGGGAATATTAAATATAATTCGATGTAGATTAATGGAATAACGTTAATGCAAACTAATTTAGCGCTATCACTATTAATTGAAACGTATTGCAATAAATGGAATTAAATATTACGTTAGGGTGGATTTAAGGTAATATTTGGTAATAATGTATTGTTATGGTTTGTGAATGAATTGATAATTAAAATTAAAGGTAGTGAGGTTAATATAAATTGACTATAAACAAGTTGAATGAAATCCCCATAAAGGAGGAAATGCAAATGCTATATTTGGCAAAGATTTCAATACTAATGGAAATTATAGCTAATACACAATAAAAAAGTAAGTTGAGTATATTTATGTAATATAATGTAAAAACCAGCATTAACTATATTATTTGAAACTGGTGGATGTGATATAAAGATTTAAATCAAATAAAAACAATTTGTTGGAATAAACATTCCATAATTGGACTAATTGCAAATGAATGAAATTAAATATTTAATTATTCGTTAATTGAAAATTTAGTTGAAATTAGAGAATATTAATGTCGTTGATCTTGGGTCCAAAGTTAATTTCATCCATCTAGCCTCAATGGATTGAATAATAGAATGAAAAGTAAATTAATTGGAATTATTGTAAATTAAATTATAATTTCTGAATATAAGGAAAATAAAGGTTAATGCTGAAATTTATGAATGAATCGATGTTAAATTGACATTTAAATTTGTTTAAATCATTGTAAATGATTGAGAAATATAAAAGTGATAAAATTTGTCAATTATATAATTGAAAGTTAAAAACTGGGTTTAATTAATTAATTATTTATTTAATTAATGTAAAAATAGCCTTTTTGGCCACTGGCTCGGATTTCGACGAAACTAGTTTCATCGGATCCGTAACGGTGAATTATTGCAGGATTTCAAGTTTCATAGCGATCGGACTTGTTGTTTAATCGTACGGGCTTGAAACGCCTTGAAATCAATTAAATTAAAATCAATTTGAAATAAATTGATTTTAGCATAACTTCTTCATACGATGGAATTTGAACCTGAAACCTCTTCCATTGAGTTTAAAATATTTTAAAACATCTATTTTTATATACGGGTTGACCCAGTTTCGTTCCGGAGTCGAAACTGGCTTTTCGGGCCATATATTGTTTAGCGCGTTTATCAATCCGATCCATCTATTTTATTTCAACATTGCCTATAAATACCCGGTTATAAACCTTAGCCTACTTCTATTTCTCATTTATATGTATGTACATTTCAACTATCTCTCCTTCTCAATGGCAGGCAAACGAATTATAGATACAAACACAAATCAAATTCAAATCCTAAGCAAAAATTTCAAACTCCTCAAAAAAATTCAGAAAAATTATATATCGAAGTTCTCGAAACTACGAATCAGTGTCTGGTGTTCGTTTGTCGTAATTGTGCTTCGATCAACGGCAAATTGATGCAGTGCTATACGGATTGACGACGAAATGTGGATTTCGTGTCAAACTAATCGAAGAACGATTAGATGAACTAATATAAAATCGATGGATTGGAGAATACCAAATACCCAAATTCGTTGATCTTTGGAAGATACCGAATTCTAGCTATCTTCGACACGTTTATCGCGCACGATACCGTGAAAGAAGATCTACAATTCTTCGAACGTTGATCAAGCGCACTTGATACCGTGAATTGGCTTCAACAATCGTTGATTCGAGCGCACTCGAATACCGAAAGTGGAGATAGGAGATCACACTCAACTATCAATTTCAAAAGAGGCACAAAACACTCAAACAAATTTTCATTCAAAAATCAACTCTACTATAAATGACCCGACCCCTCTATTTATAGAGTACAACTCAACACAACAGCACACTAGGTCGTTCACGACCTTACAACACGCGACCTACTCAACACGTCCCACGACCTATCATAGGTCGCGACCTACGACTTACGAGCCATCAACAGAAAAACACAACACATATTTACAACAGTAAACGACATAACCACATACACGACCTAACAGTGAGCGACTCAACAAGTAACGACCTAAATACAACTCACGCGACTTAACAGATAAAACGACATACGGCTTAAAATAAAACAATACAACACAATGAACGGCTTAACGACCTACGACTTAGAAGTAGCTCGGCTCCAGAAATGTTTTAGCGACCTAATCCTCAGCGACTTAAAGAGATCTCATGGCTCCAGTGACTTAAGTAGGTCGTATAGCACAAGGTCGCTTCATACTTTGCCCCGCTTTAATTCCTCTTTGCAGCTCCTTGTTAAGTCGTAAGTCCATAACTCGTGACTCGTTAGGTCGTGAGCGACCTTCACTAGGCTGAGTCGTTAACTCGTTACCATTGCTAGTTCGTAGCTCGCTCGAGCGACCTAAAGTATCATCAGTTTGGGCTGCATCACAAATCGTGGTCAAACCCTCTAATTTTCGTAACCCTAGGCCAAATTGGGTTTTTCTGATTTGGACTCTAATCGATGAAATTGAAATATGGGTTTTGAAGAGGGCAACAAAGGGAGTCATCTGGTGGTAGAAGTTTGGCCTATATCGAAGAGTGGTGGATGAAAATCGTTGATTAGGGTTTTGAAACCCGATAGCGGCGGCGGCACGGGGGAGTGGCGCGACCACGGTGTTCGAGGCGGCCTGGGTTGGTGAGCTCATGGAGGTGATCGATTTGAAGTGGAAGGCGGCGTAGGTGGCGTAATAGGCGGTCAATGACAGGTCAAGTGGGAGTTTGCTGTGTTGTTCTTCGGGTTCGAGCGCAAATTACTATGCGTGGTAGGGAAGTTGTTGACGTGGCATAGAGTAGGTGAGTTTTTTATTTTTATTTTATTTTGTTTTCAATCGTTCAAATGCACATAACTTTTTCATACGATGCCCAATTTGCCTGTGATTTTTTTTGTTAGGATCATGTTTAAATTCCGGACATTTTAGCGCTAGTTTGGATGGACTCGAAGACTGTGAAATTTTTGGGTTTAAATTGAATTTAGATTCAATTTAAATTCAAAAGTTGAGTGTTTTAACCCACTCCCAACTTCTAAAATTTCTTTTGTTTGTTAGATTAAATTTTTGTTGTGATTATGCATTTATTTATGACTTTTTCGAATATTTTTAATCATCATCTCAGTTATTGCATTTATTTAAATTTATTTGTTATTTAATTTATTATTGAATATAACTGCCAGTTAAATACCTGTTATATATATTATCAGTTATCTATTGGTATTGATTGATTGTTTTGGATGATGATTGTGATGGATGTGTCATCTGTTGATGGATGAATGGATGTTGCATTATATATTATTTTAAACTGCAAGTTGTTATGAATTTTATTTCATTCGGGATTGCGGTTTGAAATGATATATAACCGTAATTTTATGTTAAATTATGGATTGAAATGATAAATATCCGTATCACTTGACCATAGGATAGAAAATTATATACAGACACTGCGATCTATATATAAAAATATTTTGAAATGATTTTTTATGGTTTTGTAAAGTAATATATGGTTTTATGAGATAGTGATTTGTTTTTTTTATATAAATGTTATTTTATATATAGTTAAATTCTGAGTTATAAGCTATGTATAAAATTGATTTGAAGTATAAAAGAAGTTAATAATTAAGTTTGATTTTATTAAGATGAAATATGATTAAGCATTAATTTAATTTATATTTATGGAGTTTATAATGACTTAAATGAGAATAAGGTTGGAAGATGAATATGGAATTTATTTGGAATTTAATAAAATTTAGAAATTTCAATGGGTGTGATTATTATAACTTGATTTTGTGTAGAGTGATTTAAATGAATATCAAGTTGATTTAAATGAATATATCAGGTTAAATAAATTAAAAGGATATCTAGTTGTTGAAGTTAAAAGTTTTACTTAAATTGGATTTATCAAGTAGATATTTCAAATCTAAAGAATAGTAATTAAATTTGATATATATGGAATTACCGAAGAAATAGTTCTGAAATGTTGGAATATTTAAAGCCTTGAAATATATGGAAACTGAAATGGTTTATTTGGGAATTCAAATCGGTATTTGGAAATTTATTTGTGAAATTTAAGAAGCTATTTTAGTACAGAAAGTAATTAAATATTTAAACCATTAAGTATTAGAAATTATGTTTCAAAGCTATGGGGTTCAAGGTATATAGATTTGAAAGTACTTTGATTTTGGAAAAGGATATATTTTGAAATTAAAATGATATCATATTTATTTGGGTTTTGAAACGGAAATGATATCGTATTTATATAGTTTGAAATGGATATTATATTCTGGTTTTGAAGTAAAATTGCTTTGAAATGACCGCGGTGTTATAGTAACGTTTGGTTGTTGAACAGATCGGGATCGGAAGTTGTTATACTCTCTTCCAACTCCGAAAACCACTTTAACAACTGTGTACGCGGTGGAGATTTCAGAATGAAGTAGGATGGTGCGGCGTTTCCTTTGAGGTAAATATGTGGACCCAACTCCCGTGAGTTGGCATAAGGTGGCTAAAACAGGAGCGATCGACGGGCTAATGAGGTAGCACCTTTGATCGGACACATCCCTTCGATATTATACTTTGACTTTTGATTTGATTCGGTGACCACTTTTGATTTTTTATTTCAGGGTGTGGCTCGAGGTGGGAGGTAGCTGCGGCTATGCGTTACCACCCGCCCGGATGCGTAATTGGTAAATCTACCCTGGCTTTGCCTAGTTATGTCATGTCACCTACCCTAGCGCGCCTTATACGATTTTGTTTTGTATCATACCTATGGAGTGCCCTCTGACGATGCCTAGTACGGGGGAGATTACGGTACCGTATAGACTATGGAAATATAAAAGTGTGTTAAGGTGGAAAATGTAAAGCCTTAACGCTATTTTCAGTATATTATACTTTACTTTAGACACTATTATAATAGCGTATATTACTACATAGTAAATAGTTTAACGGATCCTTAGGAGATGTGAATCCCGAGCATCTCTTGAGTTACTGCACTCAGTTAGACACTGGATAGGAGATGTCAAATCCCGTAAACATCTCTAACGCCGTTACACTCATATTATTTACCGTTGATTTAACATACATAAGATCTTTCAGTTCTGACTCGAGTGTTTTGTCTTTTCAATTCGCTCGGGTCAGCCTGAGCATTTCAGGATTCGAAGACTTTAGCTCTGGAGGGCGAAGACGAAGATTTATATTATTATTATTTATTGTAGTATTCCACCACCTTCATATTGTTTCCACTGCATTATTAATATTCTCTAGTATGTGTAACTCTGATATGTATTATATAAGTAAATCAAATGTTTTTAAAAAAAACTTCCTGAACTGTATATTTGATTATTATATTTTATCTTTCCGCTGCAAGATTCTATTTTGTTTATTTTTCCTTCTCTGCTTTTTCTTATTTAACCCATAACAATCCGCCGTTCTGTATGGTTTAAGTCTGACGTGTGTGGTTTATCGTTGGTTTAAAACGTACAAAAAGGCGGGACGTTACAATAATATTGGTAGTTCCTACTGAGATCTCTGCCCGATTTTTATAACAAAATGTCCAAATTTTATTTAACTGCTCAATTGTGTCGGTAAACACGAACTACTAATAATTTCTCGCATCTCCATTGTTAAGGAATCAAAATTTCAATTCAATCATCAAATTCATATTCAACATTTCACTCCATTGGAAACAAATATGCATAGTTTAATGATGCACGTTATGTGTGTCTTGCTAGTAGTTCACAAGCTTGTTAACTAATACTCAATATTGTATGTCCATTTTTTTCTTTTAATACTTAGTCAACTGGATATTGTTTGTAAACATTCAAGAAAATACACACTGGACAGACATCTATTCAAATTATTTAAAGGGGTGACGGCCATTGGAATTAGGTCTATGGGTCTCTCATTAGAATTTCAATTTCAGATCAAATGAACTATTTTTCTAGGACCAACATTATTTATCCTATTATATTATATACATAGACTTAGGCTCCGCTTTCAAACATTTTTCCATTAAGCTTGTCAACAAATATCCAAAAAAAGAATATTATTCAAAAAAAATTCTAGTATACCAACAAAAAAATGAATATGACCGTATACGCATTCAAAATTATCCATTCTATTTTTATTGATATAATAGTTTATATTATGTGTGTTACAAATTTTCAATACAATGAATAATTGATATTTTATTTTATCAAGATAATAGTTTATTATGCATAAAACAGCATATTCGCTTTTCAAAACTATTTTTATCATCAACTTTTTCTCATTAAATCTATATACTTAGACTCATTTTTCAAACATTTTTCCACTAGGCTTGTTAATGGACATTCGAAAGTCCAACCTTATTTATATCCATATTCCAAAAAAAGTGATATTGGAAAAGATAAATACAGACATTCGAAAAATATCCTTTGATTTTGATTGATATAAATATTATATTACACACACACTGTAACGTACGGATTTTCGACCCACGAAAATCGACACCAATATGTCCACTGTATCAACTGCCGAGCAATCGAAGGCCAGAAAACCGAATTGTTAGGGTTGAAGAAGAAGAGGTAGAAGATAGAAGAAGAAAGAAAGAAGAAAAGCAACAGAACAATATCAGAATCTCACAATCGCAGCGGAACAACATATAATAGATAAATGAATATCTTTAAAACAAAGAACTATATCAGTTATTACATCACATCACATTATCATTACATTATCAGAGTGTACAACAACTAACAGCGGAAAAGAAATACTATATACTAGTTGATACGCCATGCCATCCAGCTTGCTCCTGATCTCCACGGCAACTCCTGAATTTCAGAATGACCTGATAAGCTGACTCTAGACTGCCCGTGTTAAAATTGGTGGGCACCCAGATTTTAGGAAGGGAACAATAAACTTCAGGTCAGTCATGAGACTGGTGTGAGAACTTAAACAGTTTATCTTTTAAAAATAAACAAAAAAAATATTTTTAAATGGATTCACAATGCTTTTGAAAATTGAAACTACCATAAGGTCTCCCGCACGCACACACAATGCAAACGTAGAATCGGAGGACATCTCTCCTTATGATAGTTAAATATGCTTGATACGTAAATTTCTTTGATATTATTACTATAGGTGCAAAGTGTAGGAAAAAATTTCGAAAGTATGATATAAATCTTAGCCAACATACGACCATTATCGTATGCCTACTATAGCTACCATGTTCAATAGAAGGTTACCGCCACATTTCATGGCAGGTTATATAACTAAAACCGTACAGGGCATGTATTGTTTCTGATTGGATTTCCAACAATGGTCAGGTCAAGGAACTTCCCATTGCCACATGAGTACGCCTCTGGAAGGACACCCCGAGACTCCTAACCCGATCTCTGCCAACACAAGGCCGGCTAGCCCCCTACACGGGGAATAAACAAAACCTCAGATATGCCACCTTCGGTCCACTGGGACCTTTATACGAGAGCTCTCTAAACCAAAAACATCACAAAGTAATAAAATACAGTGTCCACATGTGTAAGTGTCTGGGCTCCATACCATGATACTACCCTTTTCCAGAAGGAATGGCCATACCCTAGGGAAGCTACCCTTGAAACCTTGCTGCATCTTTCCTGTTTCGACCATTACCGGGTTGTGAGGTTCGACGAAGTCTCGTCCACAAAGCTACACTTTTCACAAAAGCCACGCTTTGATCAACAAATGATCAGCAGCGCTCAGCATGCCACATTACCAAATTGGGAATATATCGCTGATAACCTTCAACTACATAACCTCTGAGCTCGTACGTCTCAGAGATTGGTGTTAAGCTAAGAGAATAAATCCTCCGTCACCAACAGAAATGTATTTGAAAGAAATCTGCTTTATATCTCAAAATGTAATGTCAGACATTACCATCCATACAAGTCTGTTCTGGGTTCGAACAGAACCGAAGGCACTTCCAAAGAAGCCCTTGCAATCCGGGTATTCACAACCCCGATCGAACTTCCCATCACAAAGGAAATCTCCATACCGCAGCTATCGGTGCAGAGACAATCGATAGGTCATCCTATCATTCTCGCAAATACCCGGTCTTCAACACCGGTCTTCAAATGCCATCCGTTACGACGAATCATTATTCGGAATAGGATTCATGACCCAATGGTCCTCTCCCGGCTAAACCGAATAACGAGCGCTTATTTTAAAATAAGTGTAGCATTCAAATTCAAGCAATTCACAACAAATACCAATTTAAAGGTAAATATTGATAGTCGGTTATTTAACTATCAATAGATATGCACAATCATCACCAAATTCCAAATAATTTTCCAAATTATTTATTTTCCAAAAATATCCGTTCAAGATATATTTTCCACACTTCAAAATAAATCAATGTTTATTTTCAAACAAATTTTCCATTTCCTTTATAAATTCCAAGTGAATTTAAATTTCCAAATATCCATTGATATACGATTTTCAAATCGACTTCAAATATTCACTTTCAATTTATCTTTAAAAGATATATCTCAAAACATTTCACTTCATATTGGAAAAATATTTCCATACTTATTTAATAATAAGTAATTCATAAATCTATTTATTTTCAATACTTAGAAAATATTCAATATATTTAAATCACAATTAAGTATATATTTCATTCCTTTTAAGGAAAACATTCTCTTAAACACATTTATTTGAGTCAAAACGAATGTTGCGTAAAACATTGTTACGACAACCCAAAATCACTAGTATAGGGATTCGAAATTAAGATAGATATATATAAATCCCAATACTATATAAAACATTTCCTTTCGAAAATCGTTTACTATAACAACAGTGTTATAGTCCACTATTTCCTTCTATTTCTCGAAAACGTCTATTTCAACAATAAATGTTGAAATCTATGGTTTCGACACTTAATATATTTTAAAACATTTTTAAATCGTTTTAATTCTATTTTAAAATATCACTTCCTCAAAATATTTCTTTAATATATTATTCACTGTCCAAAATCGTGAATATACTTCGTTAACCAAATTCAACATTCGCTACACATTTTATTTAAAGGATTATCCACTGTCCAAAATCGTGGATATATCTCATTTAATAAGCTATAATAATTAACTTATCAAAATAAGTTGTTTTCGGATTAATAAAACAATGTTTATAAATTTCATTTATATTTTACAACAACTTCAACTTATAAAACCACTTAATTTATAGATTCTATCTATATCACATTTACACGCCAAAATCCAAATTATAAGCAAATTTAGTTATAAACCTCTATTTACAAATTCATTCTTTTTATAACTTCACAAATCGTAGATTCTATTCCTTTATAAATCCATTTATATTATTATTTTAAAACGTCTTTAAAACTCCTTTATAATTTCATCACTTTGATTTATAAAAATCAAATTTTATAAATCTTATATATAAAGCTTTTATAATAAATTCAAAAATCTCAATTTAAACTATTTTTATAAAATCATTAAATCCATATTTCAAAAAATTAATTTTCAACTATATTTCTCAAAAATCATAATTTTTATAACCTTAAAATTATAACGTTTATTTATTTAAAATGAATCAATTCCAAAATTCAATAAAACGTATACTTTCAAAAATCACTTTAAAAATCCTTTTAAAATTTGGAAATTATCACTTTAACACTTTTAATTTTCCAAAATAGGTTCAATGCTGCAACAACACTAAATATAACAATCACGGCATTCAAAACATCATATATCATATGATAACAGAATATATCACAATATCTGTAAATAAATCAATACGGGTGAGGAATCCAGTTGGATCCCTCCAACCTGTTTCCCCTGCATCCACAGATGTTAGCACAATACTAATCCCATTCCAATAAGGAATATCGACGTATATGGGATTCATAAAATATTATCCGCTATTATGCGGCGCAATAGGGTCTCATCCGCTGTATAATGCGGGAAAATCAACTCCAAGTACATATATAATACCAATTCACATCAAAGTGAAATATCGCGGTATATGTGTTTAATAAATAATATCCGCTTAATATACGGCGTATAGGGTCTATTTCAAAACAATATATAATAATTTATCATTCAAACATACAATCTAACAATTTTAAATCTAACTATTTAAAATTTAAATAGAAACAAATTTCGACTGAGTGAAAAGTTCTCACCTTGCTTTCAATAACGGTTGTAGTGTTTTATTTCGAATGAAAATTAAACACTGCAACCGTTATTCAAAGCAAGGTGAGGACTTCTCACTCAATCGAAATTTATTTCCATTTAAATTTTAAATAGTTAGATTTAAAATTGTTTGATTGTATGTTTGAATGATAAATTATTATCTATTGTATTGAAATAGACCCTATACGCCGTATATTAAGCGGATGTTATTTATTAAACACATATACCGCGATATTTCACTTTGATGTGAATTGGTATTATATATGTACTTGGAGTTGATTTTCCTGCATTATATAGCGGATGAGACCCTATTGCGCCGCATAATAGCGGATAATATTTTATGAATCTCATATACCGCGATATTCCGTATTGGAACGGGATTGGTATTGTGTAAACATCTGTGGATGCAGGGGAAACAGGGATCCAACTGGATTCCTCACCCGTATTGATTTATTTACAAATATTGTGATATATTCTGTTATCATATGATATATGATGTTTTGGATGTCGTGATTGTTATATTTAGTGTTGTTGCAGCATTGGGCCTATTTTGGAAAATTAAAAGTGTTAAAGTGATGATTTCCAAATTTTAAAAGGATTTTTAAAGTATTTTTGAAAGTATACGTTTTATTGAATTTTGGAATTGATTCATTTTAAATAAATAAACGTTATAATTTTAAGGTTATAAAAATTATGATTTTTGAGAAATATAGTTGAAAATTAATTTTTTGAAATATGGAGTCAATGATTTTGTAAAAATAGTTTAAATTGAGATTTTTGAATTTATTATAAAAGCTTTATATATAAGATTTATAAATTTTGATTTTTATAAATCAAAGTGATGAAATTATAAAGGAGTTTTAAAGACGTTTTAAAATAATAATATAAATGGATTTATAAAGGAATAGAATCTATGATTTGTGAAGTTATAAAAAGAATGAATTTGTAAATAGAGGTTTATAAGTAAATTTGCTTATAATTTAGATTTTGGCGTGTAAATGTCATATGGATAGAATCTGTTAATTAAGTGCTTTTATAAGTTGAAGTTGTTGTAAAATATAAATGAAATTTATAAACATTGTTTTATAAATCTGAAAACGACTTATTTTGATAAGTCAATTATTATAGCTTATTAAAGGAGATATATCCACGATTTTGGACAGTGGATAATCCTTTAAATAAAATGTGTAGAGAATGTTGAATTTGGTTAACGAAGTATATTCACGATTTTGGACAGTGAATAATATATTAAAAAAATGTTTTGGGAAGTGATATTTTAAAATAGAATTAAAACGATTTAAAGATGTTTTAAAATGTATTAAGTGTCGAAACCATAGATTTCAACATTTATTGTTGAAATAGATGTTTTCGAAAAATAAAAGGAAATAGTGGACTATAACAATGTTGTTATAGTAAATGATTTTCGAAAGGAAATGTTTTATATAGTATTGGGATTTATATATATCTATCATAATTTCGAATCCCAATACTAGTGATTTTGGGTTGTCGTAACGATGTTTTATGCAACATTCGTTTACTCAAATAAATGTGTTTAAGAGAATGTTTTCCCTAAAAGGAATGAAATATATACTTAATTGTGATTTAAGTATATTGAATATTTCTAAGTATTGAAAATAAATAGATTTATGAATTACTTATTATTAAATAAGTATGGAAATGTTTTTCCAATATGAAGTGAAATGTTTTGAGATATATCTTCTAAAGATAAATTGAAAGTGAATATTTGAAGTCGATTTGAAAATCGTATATCAATGGATATTTGAAAATTTAAATTCGCATGGAATTTATAAAGGAAAGGGAAAATTTGTTCGAAAATAAACATTGATTTATTTTAAAGTGTGGAAAATATATCTTGAACAGATATTTTTGGAAAATAAATAATTTGGGAAATTATTTGGAATTTGGTGATGATTGTGCATATCTATTGATAGTTGAATAACCGAGAAACTTCACACGAGATTGCCAAAAGTGGCATTTAAAAAAATTTGCTAAATATGACCGAAATAATATGACCGATCATTGAAGGATCCACGGAAATTCCGGATTCAGAAATAATATGACCGAGAAACTTCACACGAGATTGCAAAAGTGGCATTTAGAAAATTTTGATTTTAATTGATTACTCCTAAGAGTGTCCAACACAATCCGAAGATGCTTTTCATGCTCCTCGGTTTTAGAATACACAAGAATATCATCAATAAAGATGAGAACAAATCGATCGAGGAATTCTTTGAAAACTCTATTCATAAGGTCAACAAAATAAGGCGGAGCATTCGTTAAACCAAATGGCATAACAAGCCATTCGTAAGATCCATAACGCTGTACGGAACGATGTCAAAGGAATGCTATCCTCTGCAATACGAAGCTGATAAAAACCAGTTGCCAAGTCCAATTGTGAAAAGACTCTAGCACCACTAAGTTGATCGAATAGATCATCAATCCGAGGTAAAGGATATTTATTTTTGATAGTAAGATCATTAAGCTTGCGATAGTCAACGCACAGTCTAAGTGTACCATCGGATTTCTTCACGAAAATAACCGAAGCTCCCCAAGGCGAGGAACTAGAGCGAATAAATTGCTTCATCTCCAATTCGGGCAATTGTTTGCAAATCTCCTCATTTTCCTTATTGGACATGCAATAAGGAGGACGAGTGATAGGTTGAGCTTCAGAGATGAGATTAATTCTGAACTCAATTGCTCACTTAGGTGGCAATCCGAAAACGGACTCAAATATGTCAGAAAATTCACGAACAACGTGAATATGAGAAATGACATCTTCCTCATCATCATTATCGTCATCATGAGGATTTAAAGAATATAAAGATGCTGTCAAGATGGAATCCGAATCTTTAAGAACAATAGAAATCTGATTAACAGATTGCAGATGTCGAAGATAAATAGCCCGCTCAGGACATAGGATATGAGCTTCATAACGGTTAAGCCAATCCATTACCAAAATCATTCCAAAGCCTAAGTAACGCATGACATGCAAATCGGCGTGGAAATAATAACCGCACAAAATAATCTCGACATCTTTACAAAGTAAACTGAGTGTTGCGGATCCACCAACCGGATTCGCGATTCTCAAAGAAGTCGTTAAAGCAACAACACTTAAAGAAAAAGTATCAACAAGTTCCTTTGATATAAAAGAATGGGACGCACCCGTATCAAAAAGAACTCGAATAGGTTGATCACGAAATTAAATAATGCCATCAAGGATAGAATGAGAAATACCTTGACCACGAAAACTGTTTCTAGGGGCTTGAGCAACATTAAGCTTTCCCTCCTTCTTGCCCTGAAGCTTGGGACAAGAAGATAAATAATGATCCGGGATTTTGCAATAGCGACAAGCACGGGGTTTGAACACTTGTTCGCAAAATGGTCCTTAGAACCACAGTTGTAGCATTTCCCACTACTAGAGGAAGAAGTCTTTGCCACCGGAGTTGCGTGCTTTCCTTTCTTATTGGGATAAGGACCCTTGAACTTACTATAACTTTTCTTGTTGTTGAAGTTTGGTTGGCACCCACCACTTCAACATTACTCTACCTATCTGCCTCTTCAAGACGAAGAGCGATATCAATGAGTTGATCAAAAAAAACTTCTAATCTTAGAAGTAATGGCTTCTTGAGATTTTTGTTCAAGCCATAAACAAACATTTGGTTCTTCTTCAATGGGGTGTTTATGTACTCGATCCCGTATTTAGAAAGTGACTCGAAGGATGCGACATAATCTGCCACGGAGGATCCACCTTGAACAAGGTCTATAAAACGACGAGACAAAGTTACATTCTCAGCTTTTGGCACAAATTTTAATTCGAAGCGTTTCCAGAATTTCTTCCAAGTAAGATCCACTTCATTTATTTCAGAAATTAGACGCTCGTACCAGTCTAAGGCTCGTTCTAGGAGCATACTAGAGGCCACCTGAACACGGTGAAGATCAATAAGATTCATGCGTGAAAAGATACGATCGCATGCTCTTAACCAAGCCTGGACTTCAATAATGATTTCAGAACCTTTAAATGGCTTCCCATCCAAGTTGGTATAGTCACTGCACAAGCGTGCAAACCCGGATTTAGGGTGAGTAGGTTCCGGATTAGAACCGGTTGCTTGAGCATTCTTTACTAGATCAAGAAGCTACTGGGAAGACATAAAAACTCCATCCTGGGAAGTAGCACTAGATTGACCGGCGCTGGAACGGCCAGGTCTAACCATTTCTCTTCCTTAAGAAAGAAGAAGGAAGAAGAAAAAGGTTATTCACAAATTGAATATCAAACATTAATGATTGTTAAAACAAGAAATCATAAAAGAAAATAGGATAAAATGGTAGGAAGACACGAATTAAATCCTAAGACACGACTCCTAAGATGGACTTAGGACGATGATCCTTATTAAATTACTTTATATTGTTCCGAAGTTTGGCTCTGATACCAAGCTGTGACGCCCCACCTCTATACCCACGCTAGCCAAGGACACTACGAGGTAATGCTGTCAACTAGCGAGGAGAATAAGGCTGTTGAGGAGGGACCATCCGTGTAATTGCTTTGTGCGAGTACCGATATGCCAGATAAAAATATAACTTGCACTTCAAGAGGGAACCCTACATACCGATGCAAACTCAAAGCTACTACACAGTGGCTAATATCTTCGAAAACAAATATAGAAATAAGTATAACATAAATCAGTCACAGAAGTTCATATCACAAAGGCGGAAACAGATATAAATATTACACATGAAAGTGTATATCAGAGTAGTGGTCAAACAAGATCCACAATATCACAAAAGAATAATTACAAGTGCAACACAAAAGAATAAGTATACATCAATGAGTTTAGAACTCAAATGTATACAACCAAAAAACTACTAATTTAAGTGGTTAGCCAAAAAATCAGGATAACAATCTCAGATGAGAAGTCAAACAGAAGCACCTGTAACATCTCGGTCTGACCCAAGTATTATTTAATAAGAAAATAATAAACGGATCAGTCTAACTATAAATATCAGATGAAATGATATAGAATAAGAGATATGACAAAAACGTATAATAACCATAATGCCATACTGTGATAAGTATGTAACTGAAAATCAACTAGAGATTAATCGACATCACAAGAATCTTCTCAAAGATCAAAAGAATATCATACTCTTTATTTTTATTCACTAAACCATAAATATTGACGATTATATCAATGCCAATCACAAAAATTAATGACACACAAATTCACCAATGCACAAATATTGATAAAACTTATCAATGTAAATCACTAAAATTGGTGAAACACAAATTCTACAAATCATCAATGGAAATCCAGAAATCACAAAAGGGGGGAGGCCTATCACAAAACGGGAGCATGAAAGCTCACCAACAAGTGTATCACAAAACGGAACGTTATTCCATGGTTGCTAACCATTTATTTTGAGCCGAAGCTCCACAAAACAGCCGAAGACCATGGGTCGCTACCTCACCAATTTTGAGCCGAAACTCCACAGAAACGGGGTTTAGTCTCCCTCGCAAACAAAGAGACGTCGCACATTGCTAGTCTAAATCACAAAAATGATCATCATCGATCGTCAAGAAGTGTCAATTACACTAAGCTAGTAAATATATGAGCTTAGCTTCATGTCCCACGACCACTAGCTTAACTTAAATATTTACGAACAAATTGTAGATCTCCACTCAAAAATTGTCACAAGAGATTCAATCGAATAAGTCCAAGAATTAGTCGACGAAGTAAACGCAAGCGTTTCATACCACTTGTTTTACTAAGTCGTTTAATTAGATTTCTCATACGAGTGAGGTAAAGTTTTGTATATACTGGTAGATTGGAAAACAGTTTAAGAAACGAGCTTTGTAATAAAATAGTGTTGAAATCGTTTTGATGAAAGAGTTTTGATATTTACTACTAGTATGGAAAACTTTTATATTTTTAAAGTGACAAATCACAAAAATGATTGTAGAACAATCAATCATCAAAATTCACATTCAAAGACGTGAATAAAATCCAAAGAAATCGATACCGAATCCATCAAAATGGATATTCCCAAAGATCCCCAAGAAAATGCCATCAAAGTCGATAATAAATGATAACAACAAAAGGGAAACAACAAGAATCGATTAAATTTGGAATCTCAAGCTAAATAGGCAAAAAAATCAAGTCCAGACAGCAGATTCAGACGTCTGAAATCAAGGATTCAGACGTCTGAATCTGGATTTCAGACGTCTGAATCTGGAAAATAAAAGTTTTCCAGAACATAATTCAGACGTCTGAACCCTATATTTCAGACGTCTGAAATAGGCATTTTTTAGCCTATTTCCTTTCTGGTTGCTCACGAGCAAATTCAGACGTCTGGAATTTTGATTCAGACGTCTGAATACTGAGAATAAAAATTCCCAGTATAATATTCAGACGTCTGAAATAAGGATTCAGACGTCTGAAACTGTGGTTCGGGGCATTCCCTGAACCTCGACCAAAAATGGCCAAATGAATATCGGAAGCGACCGAACGAGCAAATAACGAATAATGATTTACGCCACGCGACAACCCAGCCCTAACGGCTCTTCGATACGCCTCCAATATCAATGTCCAAATATCCATAATAGGATTTTCACAGATTTTGATTTCAGAACACCAAAAATTGGAATACACACCAAATCAATCCAAACCAAAATCAATCGCACAAGAATAAGTGTTAGAAATTCATATCTAACAATCGAAGATAATTATAGACTAAGATGTGAGATAAAAACTCACCTTTAAACCCAAAACTATGAAGAAGAAGCTATAGAGCAATGGCAAGAACAATCACTCTTCAATTCCAACCTAAAGAGCTTGAATCTAAGCTTAAAGGAGAAACATTTCCTAAATTAGGCTTAAGAATTTCTGAAATTGGTAAGAGAATGAGTTGGAGAAGAAGAAGATGAGGCTTACCAAAGCTTCTTCTATAAATTTGAAGCTAGAACTTGATTTGCAAATGAAAACTAGGGTTTGGAGTTTTAATTTCACATTCCTCTCTCCATTGTTGCTAAGGTTTGAGTATTAGGAAATAGAAATGAAGTAATGAAGAGAAAAGGGGTGAAGCTTCGGTCTAATGGGCTGAAACAAAACCAAAGCCCTAAGTGAAAATGTGACAAAATTCTTCTATCTCCAAACATATCGAAGTTTATACTCAAAAAGATCGCAAACGTCATTTGAACTCAATGGGGGTGGTCTCGAGTCCTAATTTGACCATTTGCAAAAAGTAGCTTTTCGAACTATAATCCGACTAACGATGAAATATTTAAATACTCAATCGTAAAATATGCGGGTTGTTACAGTTAAATACAATTTCAACCTTTTCTTTTATTCAATTAATTTATCTAAAACTTTATATAAATATTTTCTCCAGAATCCCTATTTACAATTCTTCACTAATTCAAGAACCACATTTTTTTTTAGTACTTAAAAATACCAGAATCCTGCTAAAACTGTCATATCATTTAATCAATTTAAGTCACACAATAACATGTTATGGATTATTCAAACAAAACATATATCACTATATATTAAATTAAATTTTACATTTTTTTAGGAATCTAGTTGGATCCCTCCAACCTGTTTCCCTGCATCCACAGATGTTAGCATAACTTAAAATACCAATTTTGCTTCCAGACGGAATATCGCGGTATATTGGGCAATCCACTATTATGCGCAACGCATAGGATCTCATCTGCTATATATGTGCAATAATATCAATCAATCCAACGTATATACTACTTTACATAATATCACATCCACTTGATAAAAATGCATCAAATTAACCAATCAATCATTTATTAACTTTAACTATTTAAAATTAAAGCCAACAGTCCAAAACCGAGTGAGAATAACCCACCTTGATTTTTAATTCGCCAAACGCTCCAATTTCAAATAAAATCAAACACGTCCAATTTAACCTAAAATTTTGCTAGCTCTGATCGACTCAAAATCTATTCCACTGCATAGTATTCGTCGTTGCGGTTATGGCACTGCTTGTTTCGTCCAATTCTGACCTCGTATGACAAAGATATGCTATTTTAAAGATTTGAATATATATTATATAAATATATATATTTAACTCTGAAAATCACGGCCATTCAAATATGAAAAGAGAAATCTGGCTACACATCCTCTCTTCTCACTTACATTCATCCCAGGCTTGAACGAACCTATTGCCGCCTTTCTTTCGTCCCACGTTGCCGCCTCCTCGCTGCGTTCGACGATGATCCAACCACGCCACCGCGTACGCCCACGCAAAGTCCACCGTCGCCCAAAATAATGTCGAACTCGGTGCTTCCTACTGCTCGAAAATCGTATTCGAACCGAGCATGAATGGAAGCAATTTTCTCTCCATTCACCTCGCCAAATTCCATCTCGACCGTTGGATATACAGACCTCTCCACGCTCTTCGATCTTCCAGTTGAAAATTTTCTCTAATTGTCGATGGATTTCGAGACAATAAGGGGGAAATTTTCGAAGATTTTCGATCATTAAATGTTTAACCGTGGCTATGTAAAACTAGGGTTAGGGCTACTGTTGACTCTCTGTGTGTGTATATGCGTATAATATAAATTTAATACTATTTTTCACCAATTACATGATTTTTCGAACAAACTCAAACTAGATGTACCGCCTAGCATTTATAATGTTTTACCCCTATTCTGAACACAATGGAATATGTTTCGGGGCCTAATTCAATAGTATGTGGAAGATAGCTTTTTTAATCGAATTAAAATACTAAATTTTCCATATTTATTTCAAAGTGTTTCTATCCCGTGTGACCAAATGGTAACTCCAAACGCTACGAAATTTGAAATCCAATTTTAATACACTATTATGGATCCAATGGAACCGGTTTTATCGAGTTCGAAGACTGTGCCCCGGAAGGCTATTTTAACGCGCCGATTAAATCGAGCGAGTTTCAAAATCGTTTAAAATTTCAATTTTTAAACTTACTAACTCCATTATGATTCAAATAGAATTTATATCCATATTTGAAATCATACTGATTCGTTTTAAATCAAAATTCCATTATTTACATTATTACCCTATATCAAATTTCATTATAAATTAATATATAAATTCCAAACTTTAATTTATCAACTTTTAATCTCATTCAAACATCCAATATTATAATTATAATCCCAATTGACTTTAAAAAAAAATTAGAAATCATTTCCACGTCCATTTATTCCCAGATTCCCGTATTATCCCAATTTACAATTATTAATTTACTATTTACCAAATCCTTTAAATCGCTATATTTGAAATGTTAAACTAAATCACTGATTATCCCATATTCAAAATAAATTTATAATTCAAAATCAACATTTGAAAATAAATTAAAAGTTCAAAAACGAACGACCAAAATTCTGGATCGTTACATTCCTCCCCCATATATAAATTTTGTACGCAAAATTTGCTAAGGTAAGAAAAATGCTCCCAAACCCATTAACTTATCTAAACCCATTTAGTTGAAATCCTGCATTCACTTCTCAAATCCCTTCGGTTTTATCTAAAACAATTGGCTTTCATTTCTGACTCAAAACCCTTGGTTTCTAATACAGTTCAAAAATCAACTTTTCTAGTTAACAAAATTTGTTCAAAGTTTTTCCAAAACCCTAAATTTTTGAAATTTGTTGACAGCGTCTCCTTTGTACGGAGAGCCTTTTACAATATCATAAGAGAGATAAATACATATACATCGACCCAAATGGTCGAAAAACAAAATATATATAATATATTATCATTTCTTTATTTTATTGCGTGGGCGTACCTCATATTAGCGTTTTTAAGCGAACGGCTTATTTTATATGTATTTATGCAACTAAAATCTACCCAAACAGCTCCTTGTACCTGTACTTACTCAAACAAACACATAAGTTTTAAAATCATGAAATTTTAGTACATTTCATTTATTTACTAGCTAAACATAAAAGCATCATAACCCGAACATGCCAATCATATGTTACAGGAAATTATAAGAATCCAACACTAATTTAATTTTCTTTCATGAACCCATATATCATTTCATTCAATTCAAAATGATTTACAGCCTATTTTTATTTCATTCAATTCTTATTTACAATAAACAAACCCATATTCATTTCAAATTGGTTTCTTTGTGCTTTACTTGCATAATTTCACCTTTATTCAATTTCAAATTGATTCACAATCAGTTTGTCTGCATTCCATTCATTATTCACTTTCACTATATGTAAATCCATTTTATCCAGCTTCAAATTTATTCCCTTTTTAAATTTACTCTATATCATTTTATCTAATTTCCATCTGATTCCCATTTATGTTATTCACCAACCATCGTTTGCTTTATATTGCATTAACAATATTCCAATCAATGTTAATTTTATTGATGAATACATTTCATAAATAATCACTTAAATTAGGTTTCCACTACAACCCAGTTCTAGTTCATTTTAAATTGATTCATTCAATTTTTTCACTTCCATTTACTTAGTATATCTAATTCATACTATATTATTGGGGAATCTATCCATATAAATCAATTCTCAAACAATTTATTATATCATAACATGATTCCTGCACTTGCATTCTTGTTAACTTTACTTCTAACTTATATTACATCTTTTCCATTCACTTTCATTTAATTCACATAGTGCTATTCATTTCATTTTATAGTGAATGGCCTGCTAATTTATTATAAACCATTTAAATAAAATTATTTCTAATATTTATTATAGCATTCCATATCATTGCTTAAGTTATATTCAGCTTTAGAACTTAAGTTCGTACCTAATCTTATCAAATTCATATCCCAAATATCATATTCAACTCATTTTCTCTTACAATGAATTCATTTCTTGTTACCAATTATTTAACCATTTTAACATGGCTATACTTTTTCACCTTTCCAGTTTAATAAGTTATACAACTTATTTATCCACAATTCCCTGAATTTACTACTTAAGTTCACCGACATTCAACATTTATAACATATTGTTACACAACCACTTCATAATTCCTGTTTATATTTATTTTACTCAATTCTAATTCACTTTCTATTTAAAAATTCCCATTTTGAATTTACAATATTTTGCCATGATATAAAACCATTTTCATTTAGGTTTTACCATTTCCTTTCTCAATTTATAAGTTCAAAAACTTATTTACTTAAAATCTCATCTTACCTACTTGAGTTCATTTACATTTTATAATCACAACTCTGGATTATACACATCACTTAATAGCTTAAGTTTAACCATCCTATTTAACAATTATAACTTATACTTACATAATCATTTTACATTTCGCTTTATATTCCATTCAATTTAAATCCAACTCCAATTTTTTTAATTTATCTTAAGTAAAATTTCAATTCATAATATTCATTTTAACTTGCTCAAATCAAGTTTTAATTCCAGGATTTAAAATTTGCATTTTCCTTTCTTATTTATTTAAAATTTACATTTTCCTTCCCTATCTATATCAACTTCAATTTTATACGTGGAATAACTGATTTTTTTACTTTACAAATCATTTAAATGGAGATCCCAGAATTCAATTACCCGGTTTTATTTCAAATCATTTTGAAATCATAAATAACATATATCTACTTTGGTATATCAAATTATACCATTGAAATCTCAAAACTACTTAGTTTTTCCCAAAATAGTTCCCTTCGGAACTTCTAAAACAAAACTTGTCTATCAAACAAGTCTAAAACAAATAATCTTAGTCAACCACCATGGTAGAAATCCATCACTTAGAAACTCAAAATGAATACTGATCATGTGTGGCCCTCATCATCGGGATTATTTTCCAACGATTGAAGTGAGTTCAGTGCTTCCTTACTTCCGAAAATTCATTTTAAAACATTTCTATTCCAAAGACATTTCCAAATACTACTCCATTAGTCCTCTCAAACCATTTTGGAAAATACTTCCAAAATTCTCAAGATTTAAAAATTCCAAACATTTAGTTCAAATCCAATTTTAAAACATTTTCCAAAATTTTCGGGTTTTAAATTCTGGTTTGAATCCAATTTTGTATCCTTTGTATAAATCTTACAAATTTCTATCTGGCTATGTATATAATCGTTTCAAATTTTATAAAACGTTCTGAGTATAATATTAACGACTAAACATTCCAAGCATATATACTATAATAATTTTAGAAATTTTTTTATTTTATATCAAAATATAATTTTTGGTAAAATTATTTCATTCATCCACTTTAAAACAATACTATGTCGATGTATCTTATTTAAGAGTTTAAGGACCGCTATCGATATGGTTATACTTTCCGTACCGACCAGAGTTCATAAACACTCAATCGATAAGTCGACACAATATAAAACATTTTATATTCAGTAACAATTACGCGCTCATATCTATTAATGCACTCAAACTCATTCTAGAGTACTACCGACTTTATATGTAATGAGCAATTCCCACCAAAGCCTAGGTATATCGCCAACCTAAGCTCTGATACCACATGCGACGATTCGCCCTTCACGATCCCCAAAAATTGACATAAATACGCTTATCTTTTAACATTTCGAACGATCGAGTGCTGGAAGGACAGACTGTAGAGGGAAAACAAAGTAGGCAGAAGAAGAATACTAAACAAAACAGAATCTCATATCTATAAATACACTCAAATTCATTCTAGAGTACTACTGACTCTATCTATAATGAGTGATCCTCCACCAAAGCCAACGTATATCATCAACCTAAGCTCTGATACCAACTGCGACGACCCGTCCTTCTTGACCCTCGAAAATCGACAAAATATGCCCATCGTATAACATGCCAACCAATCTAGTGCCGGAAAAACAGATTGTTGAGGGAAACGAAAGTAGGTAGAAGAAGAAGAAAACTAAAAAGGCAGAATCTCACAGCGAACAAAATAATATATAATATCAATAGTTCTTTATACAAATCAAAACTGTAATATACATATCTCACATCAGAGTAGATATATCAACAATTACCAGCCTGGATGGTTATAACAATCTGACTTCACAATTTGCTGGTAACTTCAACCATGACATTACAGGGGAAAATAAAAAAGTACGAGAAATACATCTCGGTCTGTAGCTCATCTCCTGAGCTCCATAGCACCCTAACTGAACTTGAAATTCTCGGTCTGACCCGAGCACTATAATAAAAATAACACCCGAGTCCGTCTAAAAAATCAGCGTGAGGAAACACACTTAATTTGAATTATTAAAGTTTTCAAAAATCATTTGAAAATCAAAGGTATCTTATAAGACCATGCCACAAATAAATACGATGGGATTTTATCTTATGATAACCAAAACATTTCATATCAAAATCATCTGATATTATAATTGTGTCTAAATACAAATACTTATTCGAATAGCTGAAATTCTTGCATCTCACGTTTCAGCATAAATCAAAACTGTATGGCACTTATTGGAGAATGGATTCCATCCGAATGACTAGGCATTGGGGTATCGCCTGTCACAATACGCGTTTAGAACATCGTACCGAGGACCATGCCGGGATCCCCTACTACACAAGATCGGACAATCCTTGACCTGGATAAACCGAATATGCTATCATCCCGGGTGTTCCCACCCTTTTCCGAGCTCCTTCCATAAATCGCAGTAATAATATCCTAAGCTATCTAGAAAGGTGATAAACATAACCTACTTGGATGCTACCCATTTAGCCTTGCTGCATCTCCTTTGCTTTTCAGTCATTCCTGGTTGATAAGGCGAGAAGCTACGATTACCTTTTTAAGGAATTCACTTAGAATGTTCATTGTCCTCTAATGACAACTTACTGATAGCACTCATCCATACAAATCTGTTCCCGGTCTGCAAGAAACCGAAGGCACTATTCTTACTACATTCATTTTGGGATCATCCTCAGAATTAGTAGCGATTAGCCCTTGCACTTCACTGCTCCATCTTTAAATCCATACTCTTGTCTTCATTTCGAAAACGTACTCGTTGGATCAAAGTAGTTTTCAGATAACAAATCAGATCCCAGTCTCTTCGAAACAAAGTTCCATATTTTTGATAAACTCAACCCCGATTCTTTAGGAAATAAACAGATGAAAATAAGGTCGGAGATCACCTCCTAACTGTTAGTGGACGGATTTCCTTAACATCATCCTAGAAGAATGAACGAGCTTATACGTACAGTACAGCACCTCGAACGGTAACTGTACCATATACTTCCTGTATTTCTCCTAGATATTTCCAAAGTCATATTTAGGTCCAGATTTGATGGTCGGTTATTTAACTATCAAATAAAAAATCAACTCAACCAATACTTCATTTTCACTTAAAACACCAAGTCTTATTTAAATTAAATTTTAAATAAATTAAATCTCTTTATCCAAAGTTTGTATTTATCTTGTCGAGTATATTCAAAAAGCATCTTTTTTTCAAAAAATATTTGAAAACACTTTTGAAATATTATGGAAAGTACCACTACGGTATCAAACAATGGATCATGGCTCAATGGTTACGTCTCCATCTCAGAGAAATCCAAAACTTAACTACTGACATTCACTACCTCCGATTTATGCCACACGAGTATACCATTACTTCCCGAAAACTTTGTTTTAAAAATTATCTCAAAATAATGCTTGTAAATTCCAAAATAAATTTCAAGTTTAATCTAGGCAAATATACTTAAATAAAAGTTATTATACAAAGCCATATTAATATTTAATAATTTCCTTTAAAATTAATAATGCTAACTAATGCTTAGATAATAATAAATCTTTAACACTCATTTATAGTAACTAATTAATAATTTAATCAGCTTTAACAATTTAAAATAATTAAGTTACTAGTTTCCAGAATATTAACACTTTTAAAACTTCCGTATTGATAATTAAAAATCCTTCTTTTAAAACAAGCCTAAATCCTCGATTCTAATTTCACTTCGTAAATTGGGAAATCTTACTTGAATCCAGTATAACCGATTTTATATTTATTCCCAAACTCGCTTCTACCCTTCAAAAATATTAAAAATTCAATTTTTAGACCGTCCTATTTTAACAAGTACCACTTAAGCCTCTATATTTAAAAATCCTTTTTATATACTTTTGTCCCAAAATTCCTGTTCACAATAGCCCGAAATAGTTAAATAAATTTTCAACCTTTTATTTTACCCAGTTAATTATTCTATGTAAATATTTTCTCCGGAATTCGTATTTTACAATTCTTCACCAATTTAAAAACCACATTTTTATTGGTATTTAAAAATACCAAAGTCCAGCTAAAACTGTCATATCATTTAATCAATTTAAATCACACAATAACCTGTCATAGATTATTCAAACAAAACATATATCACTATATATGAAATTAAATTTTACATTTTTGAGGAATCCAGTTGAATCCCTTCGACCTATTTCCCTGCATCCACAGATGTTAGCACAACATAAAAAACCAATTCCGCTTGGAGGCAGAATATCACGGTGTATATGATCATCTGCTATTATGTGGGGGCATATGGGGTCTCATCCACTGTATTTGTGTGGGAATATCAATCACTTCAACATATATATATACACACTGATATATATAATACCACATCCAACTGATAAAAATTCATCAACTTAACCAACGAATGATTTATTAATTTTAACTATTTAGAATTAAAGCCAACAGTCCAAAAAATGAGTTAGATTAACTCACCTTGATTTTTAATTCGCCAAATGCTACAATTTGAAATTAAATCGAACAAGTCCGATTTAACCTAAAATTTTCGCTAGCTCCAATCGACTCTAGATCCGTTCCACTGCATAATGTTCATCGCTGCGATTCCAGCACCGCCTGTACGTCCAGTTTCGACCTCATATGACAGAGATATGCTATTTTAAAGATTTGAATACATATTATATAAATAAATTTCTTTTTCTTTAAACTCTGAAAATCGCGGCCGTTCAAATATGAAAAGAGAAATCTGGCCACACATCCTCTCTTCTCACTTACTTTCATCCTAGGCTAGAATAAACCCATAGCCACCTTGCTTTCGTCCCACGTTGTCGCCTCCTCGTCGCGTTCGGCGGCGATCCAACCACGCCACTGTGTACGCCCACGCAAACTCCACCGTCGCGCAAAATAACATCGAACTCGGTGCTTTCTACTACTCGAAAATCACATTCGAACCGAGCATGAATGGAAGCAATTTTCTCTCCATTCACCTCGCCAAATTCCATCTCGACCATTGGATATACAGACCTCTCCATGCTCTTCGATCTTCCACTTGAAAATTTTCTGTAATTGCCAATGGATTTCGAGAAATTAAAGGGGAAAGTTTCAAAGATTTTTGGCCATTAAATGTTTACATGGAGGCTATGTTAAAACTAGGGTTACGGCTACTGTTGAGTGTGTGTATATACGTGTATAATATAAATTTAATATTGTTTTTCACCATTTACATGATTTTTCGAACAAACTCTAAACTAAACGTGCTGCTTGATGTTTACAATGTTTTACCCCTATTCCGAACATAATGGAACATGCTTTGGGGCCTAATTCAGTCGTATGTGGAAGATAGCTTTTTGAATCGAATTAAAATATTAAATTTTCGATATTTACTTCAACGTGTTTCTATCATGTACGACCAAACGGTAACTTCAAACACTACGAAATTTGAAATCCGAGAATAATACACTATTACGGATCCAATGAAACTAGTTTTGTCGAATTTCGAGGCTGTGCCTCGGAAGGCTATTTTAACGCGTCGATTAAATCGAGCGATTTTCAAAATCGTCGAAATCGTTTAAAATTTCAATTTTTAAAACTAACTCGCTCCATTATAATTCAAATAGAATTTATATTCATATTTGAAATCATTCTGATTCATTTTGAATCAAAATTCCATTATTTACATTATTACCATATATTTATTTCATTATTAAATTAATATATAAATTCCAAACATTAATTTATCGACTCTTAATCTCATTCAAACATCCAGTATTATAATTCTAATGCTAATAGACTTTAATAAATTTTAGAAATCATTCCCATGTCCATTTATTCCTAGATTCCTATATTACTAAATCCATTAAATCACTATATTTGAAATGTTAAAGTATTTCACTGATTCTCACATATTCAAAATCAATTTATAATTCAAACTCAACATTTAAAAATAAATTAAATGTTCAAAAACGAACGACCAAAATTCTGGATCGTTACAAAAACTGAGCTACCGAGGTCTCGATTTTGTTTCAAAACCGAGCTCTCAGTTTTGAGTCAAAACTGAGGTGATGCTTAGTTTTGAAACAAAATTGAGCTTTCAGTTTTGTTTCAAAATTTCAGAACTGAACTCTCGGTTTTGTTTCAAAACTACTTTCAGTTTTGAGTCAAAACTAAGCTCTCAGTTTTGAGCAAGTTTTGAAACAAAAGTGAGCTCACCATGATGGTAGATGAATTCTATTTCGGTTTAAATGGTTTCATTTTTTAAATTTATAGCAATACACTCATGCATGAAAAAATAACAGAATTCATAAAGGAAGTAAATAAACAATGAGAAGAAAATATAAATACCTTGTTTGATGGAAAATTGTGTTTCTATGTTTGTCATATTTTATTTTTCAATATTACCTTGTTGGGTGTCCCAAACAAGATATTCAGATATTGCTTCTCTACGCTCGATCTTTCCTTAACCATGAAGCTATGAGTGTGTTTACAGGAAGTAACAAATTATTTTTGTAAGCAATGAATTTATAGGAGTAAATATCAAAAGTCAGTTTTGGTGCTTTTATACATAGCATTAAATAGCCAAAACACAATGTCGAAGACAAATTATTTACCAACTTTATAGCGGTTATTTTTTCGTTGTATACATTAAGGTTAATTTTCACTATAACACTTGTTCAGGAAATTTTCTTTTGAGTAAGTAATGTTAAATCACATGGGTTAACTTGACCTAAACAATATCACGTAGGAAATATTAAATTCCAAATCAATAGGCTTTACGATTCAACATTACGTAAGACATCGAATCTAACTCAAAAATACTTATTAGCTACCCAAAAGAAACATGACATTAGAACTACGCAAGTATGCCTTCGCAATCCACCCTAACATAACTAGCATCCTCGACCAAGTCATCCTCGATTTCTTCACACTCTCCTCCAACATAATTTACTTCTTCAACAAAATCAGCCATCTCTAATTCATGAAAACCTCTTGGCGGTGCTTTCATCGCAATATACCAATTAGAAGAATCATTTTCTCTTGAATAAAAAACTTATTTCGCTCAAGATGCGAGAATATATGGGTCTCTTGAAAATGAAACCTGACTTTAATGTAAATAACAAGAGTAAGTCCTTCAACTTTCATCTCATTTCCTATGTTCGCCCAATGACACTTAAAAAGAGAAACACAAAAAACATTATAATCTAATAAAATTATGTCGATCAATATTCCATAGTAAGTGACCACATCAACCACTTGAGAAATATCTTTTGCACTTGCTCTGCACATGGTAGTCGCATCATATGTCACTTTGCTATTTTGGGTTTCTCTATCAATATCTTTTCTATGAAATCTTTGTCCATTTATAACATATCCTTTGTAGGACAATGCAGATTTTTTAGGACCATATATGATCCATTTTAACATTTCATCTTGATCCTTTGAATCAATAGAGATCTGGAAAAACATATTTAAATTGGATTTTAAAAATAGTTTCCTTGATTCATAAAATATAAAGAAAATTAACAAACCTTCTTTTTAATCCACTCAGCGAAATTATCTCCATGGTTTTTCCAAAGTGATGTCGCATTTTTTTCTAAACGCTTGTTTAAATTTTACAACTCCTCCAAATGCAAACTAGTATAATAAAAGTGATGTTAAGTTACAATTGCAATTACAAACACAACAAATCAATGGAAGAATAATATAATATATATACTCACGCCAAAAATGGTTCCACCACGGCCATATTCATTAACGCCGCTAAATGAGCAATTTCTTTCTCCTTGAAAGACAACGTAACCGATTTGGACATTGAAATTGGATGCCCTTCAAGTATTGTGTTATCTACATAATCTTCATTTTAATCTTTTTTTCAATATTTATAGATTTACTCAAAAATTCATTAAAAATCTCATGCATTCTTTTGCAAGATATGATTCTATAATGCATCCCTTTGGTCGTGCATAATTCCTTACGTTATCTTTAAGAGTTTTCATATATCTTTCAAAAGGATACATCCAACGAAAATGAACCGGTCCACACAATCATGCTTCCCTTCCAAGATGAATTGTCAAGTGCACCAAAATATCGAAAAATGAGGGTGGAAAGTATCTTTCAAGTTCACACAATATTTTAACAATCTCGTCTTCAAGTTGCTGCAACTTCTCTCTATCAAGAACATGTTGACATATTTGGTTGAAAAATGAACATAGACAAGTAATTGCTTTTCTGGGTTTTATTAGCAACAAACCTTCTAGTGCAACTGATAATACTTACTGCATCAAAACATGATAATCGTAAGACTTCAAACCACTAATTTTACAACCCGCCAATGATACCCGTTTTTTGAAATTTAAGCAATAATCATCAGGGCCTTTGAAATTATACAGCCTTAGGGAGAATATTTTTTTTCCAATTTTGACAATTTATAAGGAGCCGGTGGAAGATATGTTTTGATCCCACGAGGTTGTGCATAAAGAGCATGCCGAATTCCTAATCCTTTAAATCATGTCTACAATTAATCTCATCATTTGATTTGTTGTCATGCAACATTGTACCCAGTATTCTTTCACAAACATTTTTCTCAACATGCATTACGTCTAAATTATGACGTAATACAAGTTCCTATAAAAAAATAAAAGTTAGCATTAAATTTTTATATATTTTATTTTTAATGGATTGATAACGAAAAATGTAACTTAAATACTAACCTCCCAATATGGCAAGTCAAAAAAGATTGAATTTTTTTTCCACCTTGATAGCTCTTTTTTATAGGATCGTTATCTTCATTATCATCATCTTCACCATTGTCGTCAGTCTTCCTTTTTCTACTTTTTCCCTTAATCTCTCCTTTTTTTAGTTTGTCTTGTATCATTTAACTTCACATTCTTCTTTTCGCTTTCCGCGTCTTTTCCAAAATAATTTGGAAAGTCCTTCAAAATAAAAGAGATATTTTTGCCAGTTAGAATTCTAGGCATCTTTCCTCCTCCATAGTGTTACCAAACCAAGCCTTTTTTTTTCCTCAGTGGATTTGAAGAGGGTAAAAATCTTCTATGGCCCATATAAACATTTTTCCGACCATATTTCAACCACCAATGGTGAGTATTGATGTCACATAATGGACAAGCTTTTTCACGCTTTACACAACATCCAGCAAGATTGTCATAAGCTGAAAAATCATTTATCGTCTACAGTAAAATAGCTCTCATGTTAAAAGGTGTCTTGCTTAATGCATCATAGGTCTTAACTCCACTACTCCACAAGTAATGTAAATCTTCTACTAATGGCGCCAGATATACATCAATATCATCTCCTGGTTGCTTTGGACCTAGAATTAAAAGTATTAACATAATATTCTCTTTCTTCGTGCACAACATAGGCAACAAATTATATGCCACAAACACTACTGACGAGCAACTATACTTGGAGCCTAACATAGAAAATGGATTGAACACATCTAAAGCTAGATCAAGTCTAAGATTACGTGGGACGACTGAAAATGTTTTCCAATTTTCACCAACCATGCTTCATGTTACATAATCTATAGGGTGACGCATCTTTCCATCACTACTTTTATTTTTGAAATACCATCTTAATTCTTCGGCCATTTTTTCAGATCTGAACATTCTTCTAAATCTTGAGATTATTGGAAAATATCTTGGCACCTTAACTGGGATACCTGCATCCTTCGAATTTTTAAGTAAATCATCATGGCGTTTTTATGCATTGTCCTTATCTTTGTCATCGTCAAAAAAAGTATGATTAAAATAGTCTTCGTCTCCATTGTGAATCATTTTGAGCAACTCATACGTCTTGCCCATTTTAATGTTTTTTCAACATTCACTTGCTTGCCATGATTATACCATGTACCATCTCTATACTTAGGATTCATTCCCTTTATAATCAGTTGCTCAACAATGGTTTCAATTTCGACGGTCTAAACAAAGACACAACATTTTTTCCATATCTTCTAAATTTTTCTTCGCAACACACATAAAATTCCATGCTCCTTGGCCATACTCTTTGCTAGTTCTATGATTAAAATTGAAAACGAAACAATATTATCTTTTATTATCAAAATATTAATTCTAAAATTAAAGTATAGATTAGTTACTACATGATTACCTATGTAGATGCATCCAATCTTTCTCCATCATCGTATATAATATATATGCAACCAAGTACCTAAAATTCAAATAGTAATTTATAATCAAGTCAAGAGAAACAGTTCATGAAATGAACGAATTTTGCACTAATGATTTGATTTGAGAAATAGTAATTTATATGTCCACAATAAGATTATACAATCACAAAGTCAGCAACGTTATAAATAATGGCTCTTGGAATGTTAATTCATCAAGCCTACCAGCACACATACGTAGCGGCACAAAGGAAATCAAAAAAATTCAACAACAAACATGAAGCCTACTGGCAATGGAATTCAAATAATGGAAAATTTTCATTTAAATCTGTTTAGAATGTTATTAGAGCAAAAAGAAAGATACGACAGTGGTACAGCACTGTACGAAACAAATTGCCCATCTTATCCATTATCTTTGTTTTAATTTCCATAAAGTAGTGAAAATGATCTTTTTAATTCATTCTTTTGATATCTGAACGTTCTAGCTGGCATGCGATAAAATATCTCATCACTCGCTCCATAAAACCATAATCTCCTTTTTTGGTTAAATTTTCAAGTTTTATCAATCCACTGCAGATGTAGAGCACTGCATTTGGGTTATCATACACACCGTGCGTGTGTAAATATAGAAAAACAATCAAAGTATAGAAACAACACACTACTACGTATGATCAACTTTCATCACTACAGTACTGACAAAAACATATCTATCAGTCTTCCAAAATATTCCTGCTAGTTGGGTATTTCTTCATGCATATTTCTTTGGACTGGTCTCATTGAATAGTGGTTTATACTAAATTAAATTTTAAGTGCAAAAATAAAAAAGTTCCATTAAACTGCATATGAAGAAAAATGAGTTTCTAGGATTCAGAAAACTATTATTGAATAGAGGAAATGTTTTGAAGAAATCTATGATTTTAAAAAAAAAAAAATAGTTAGGCCATTTATTGGAGATAATGTATAAAAATATTACTGAATTAAGAATATTGGTTACCTTCCAACAGAAATTCAAAAAAAATAGGTTTTTGGAATTTAGACATATTAAATACAGAATATAACAGTTCATTCCTTGGAATATGTGCTAGCTAGTTGATCATTCTTCACGAATGTTGCTTTCTACCAATCCTTCAGTAAGATAATCCAACAAATGTAACCCACCATTATTGTCATAAAAAACCTGAATTGCCTATAAATATGGTAATCTAATACTTAAACGCGATGATTTTTTTTACTGGTTCTATAACACTGTAACAAATGCATGTCATATTTAGGCCGCTTACTCTTCAGTCGACCAATTTAATCATAAACCCATACCTCAAGGATTAAAACATGGTAGTGCAGACAAAGAAACAAATAATACACTCATATATCTAAGAATAAAATGCACATGGTTAGGGACCATAATATGCGATCCTTACAAACATAATAATATATTGTGATCCTTAAAAGTCTGCATTTGCACATTATAACTTTAGCTATATAACAAGTCTTTAGATGAGGACAGCAGTCATGTGACCACATATGCAAGTTGCATAACACAATTTTCCAATTACAAAACAAAGGGATATAAACTCAAACAGCAGGACCGTGCCTGATTTTGCACAATATCAAGAAAGCAGTGCAGTTGCCATTCAAAACTGTCAGACTCAGAACTACCAAAACATCAAAAATAATAAAAAACAACGGAAAAAAAATCGGTTTAATACTAAATCACAAACCCAAAACATGGGTATCATTGATTCCTATGCAACAAAAAATAGAAACATTTTACCAGAGGCTACCAGAGATCTGATAATAAGCAATGATTTGAAATCGAAATAAAAACTAGGGTAAAAAATGCTCACTAAATTTTCTATTCTCCACCGATGCAGGACAACCGTAGGTAGGGAAATCAAAGTGGAAAGGGAATCTGCCGAGTTTAGGGCAACCGCAGGTAGGGAAATCGAAGAGGAAAGGGAACCAACCAGTTTAGCTAGTGATAGAGAAATCCAGGAGGAGGATGATGGATTGAAATCGAAACAACTTTGGGGTAAACTGAAATTGAGGAAGAGGGAAAGGAATACTATGTGAAGAAACTGGAAAATGAAACTACTTTTAACCTATGGGGGAAATGAAGACTGCATTAAGACGGCAAACCAAAATATTTTTGTCAGCGTTAAACCTTAAAAACAATGCTATGAATACATTTTCTATAGCTTTCAATGTTTGAACGCTGAGAATGAATGCTATCGAAACTAACTTTTGTTGTAGTGAAAAGAGATAAGATGCTTTCCAGTATGGCTAAATCCAGTAACTCTTCAGCTAGCTGTCTCCCATAATCAGAAGACAGCAAAACCATTTACATATATGACCCATCAGAGTTTTGTGAGGATAATCAAAGTAAGTTTTGATAGAGGTTATACCCATAGAGTGGGTAATCCAATGTGTTGTTGGCTGAGAAAAAGGAAACAGGAAAAAGAGAAACTAAGAGACCAGACAAAAACAAAAACAGCCGGCAGAAGTTTAATTTTATAGAAAAGAATGTAGTTTACTAAAAAGAAATTCAGAGTAAAATCACTCTGACATAGTTGGGAAACAACTTAATAAAATGAAACAAAATCCAGAAAAGGCGGTCAAGCAGGAATATATAGATGCCTAGCAGAAAGTTGAATGTGACTAGTTGTTCTTAAAGGACAAGGCAACTTCTTTTTTTTATGCAAGAATGTTGAAGGAGTACTATAACAGTTGGGCTGGAAGCTTCTCAATAAAAGAGAAGTTGTGCAATGATCATAAGTTTTTTAACCATCAATGTAATGAATAAAGTGTTTTGAATATAAAAAAAGAGTAAATTCATATTTACTAAGACTGTTTACAGTGAAATGTGGTAATTTTGCACAATATCTTTAAATTAGATGGTAAAATAGAGATGAAACTAAAAAAATTATGATGAAAACCACACATAATTCGGCAAACTATTCGCATAAAGGTTGAATTTAACTGAAATGATCAATATTTACCAAGTCTTGCACAAAAATATGGAAATTACATTGCGCCCAGTCACTATGAATGTAAATAGATCTCACTTTTAAAATATTATATAAAACAACAAAATTATTTTTCATAGAGCCCATGAAGTTTTCATTGCAAGCCTAAAATTGCAGCAAGCAAATGTCTACTTAAATACGTGTACATTATAAGCCTAAAACGCAGCAATCAAAATTGGATTCCCTAATTTTTATATCAAGCATGATAAGTTATTATACATATCTTAATTATATCTACTAAACCAAATACCTAAATAAATAATCAAAACATCTGGCCTCTTCCTTTCACGTATATTATAAGTGTTCAACATTATAAAAGAGTAAGAATTTTTCTTAATACTAAGGCATTAAAACATTGTGACAGAACCAAAACTAGAGTATGGAAAAAATTACTAAGTTTATACCTGCTTCATAGAAGCTCTCCTCAACCAGACTAGGGAAATCAATGAATGGAAAAGCTTAATTGTTTCAGTCTAAACTCGAAATCAAAGCATTTGACTCAACTTGTATTGATTCTTTTGGACTAGATCAATATATGAACTGTAAAACCCAAGAATAATCAAATTAGGTCATCTTTGAGATAAGATTTTAAGGGAAAAGGGGATAACTTGAAGGAGGAAGGATGAAATCAATGAAGATATTTTTGGCTTCTTTCTAAATTTATGAAAAGAAGAGCGACCTTAGGAGATAAGGGGAAAAAAAATTCTTTTGGAGGGAATGACATGAATGAGAGGTGGCAAATATAAAAGACTTAAATCTAATGAATATCGTCGGTGTTCTTATGTGTATAATTTTCTTCATAATTTACTTTTACCGCACCTGCTACTTAAACGCTAAGAAAGGATGCTGTCAATAGTAAGTTTTATTGTAGTAACATTTTGACATAACCAGGCACACTAATATACATATATACACATATGTATATACATGTACATATGTATATAGTGAGTAGAAAGGCAACTCAAAAACACGTATGGATGAACCAAGACTGCATAACAAGAAATCACGGAACAACATAACAAGACATCACCTAAAACCACATGTACATATACAATGCCAAGTAAAAGTGAACACACACACAACATACAAGCGGATGCGATGATCAATTAGTCTATACATTTTGACATAACTACGCATACGCATTTAACATAACCAGGTACACTAAGATACACATATGCGCATATGTATATACATGTATATAGTGAATCTAAAGGCAACTCAATAGCATATATAGATGAACTAGGACAGCATAACAAGAAATCACGGAACAACATAACAAGACATCACCTAGAAACACATGTACATGTACAAGGCCAAGCAACAGTGTACATAGTACACATGCAAGCGGTTCAAATAAATCAGAATGTATTTCAAAGAATAATCAGCTACATATCGCAGTAGTGAATAAGTCAGAAGAGCGTCGAGCCATCGATCATAAAAAATGATTGACCGTGTAAGCAAAAATCAGTAAACCAATACTAAGTTAAATACATTCTAGCATACACACACACACACACACACACATATCAGAGAATTCAAATATATATATATATATATATATATATATATATATAGACACACACACACACACATATACATATATTAGAATAGAACAAGTCAAAATTTAAATATATATTCTAACATGTATTCTAACATATACATGTATATGGTGAATCGTTGAATGAAGCAGTGAAGCAATCGATTCAAGTGCAACACATTGGTCCCGACAATAAATACATAAGGATACAAGTATCAGAACACACAAATAGGTGCAATATCACAAACAATGGAGACAATAAGGACTTTCATGCAGGGAAACACATGAATGACTTAAAACTAGATGCAGCAGGGTGCAAACATAGCAAGGATTCAAACTGAAACAACTTAAGGGATCAGTGCACACACATCACTCATGTACACAGGTGACTGGAACAACATGAACACACAAGTATATGTTAACACATTACAAAAGGAAAGTGTAGTGATTTAGATAAGGCAGCCTATCATTCATCCAAGGACACAAATTCAGGCAACAATCAGAGAAACTACATGCACACTAAAATGAAATGGCAACATCAACAAGTGTACATATGACTTTGTTTTCAATTCAGCATCAAAGAAAATCAATATTAAAAACTCAGATATGCATGTGGCAATTAGAAACCAAATAGCAAGCTCAAGTGCAGAAATAAGAAGTCGAAAATCAAAGCCGTTCGATCAGAAAAGCAGATAATACAAACATCAATCGAAAAATCAAAAAGTACTAACATCAATCAGAAAATTGGATAATCCTAACATCAATTAGAAAATCAAACGGCTGAGTAAAGATGTTGAAAAATTCAAATTGAGGTTCTCAAACCAAAAATATAGCGAATCAAACCCTATAGTAGTACCCAATTCATCATCAGCATATAATCGAAGTCGAGAACAATACAAAATTAAAAAAAGGCATAAAACATACCGAGCAATTAACCAGTAACTCTCCACAAGTGATAGCAACCAGAAATCCAATTGCTGCAAATTGTGGAACGTTGGCGTTGGCAAAAGGAGGGGGACGATTCAAACAAATTTCGAGTGGCGGTTTTCAAAATTCAGAACCCTTATTTTAGAATGAAGACAAAAAATGAGTAGGAAGCGGAATTCAGAGTGAAAGGGAGAACGAATTTTGGTTTTGAGAGTGAAAGGGTATCGGGAAAACCATATAAGAATTCTAGTTTTGAGAGTGAAAGAGGAATACGAATTCTGGTTTTGAGAGATTGGGTCTAGAGAGGGAAACAAAAGATAAATTTATTTAGAGATTGGGTTTTCAAAGAAAACTAAAATAGTGATATGGAGCCAAAACTAAATTTTTGATAATTTCAATCAAACAGCAGATAAATATTCCGATCATATTGTGTCACACAACAAATGATTTTATATGTTGTGTGAAAAAGTAGGATATTAAAAAATTTACCATATATCATATGATCACTATTGCCTAATTTGCTTTGTAGCATAATTATATCATTTATGAATTTTCTATTAAATACACTTTTAATTAAATTAATTAATTAATATAACACATTATATCAAGAATACGGTAGAAAGAAAACACCTTTTATGTAACAACCCACCCCGAAATGAACATAATTTTCGATTCAATAAAAGCCCATCAAAACTTAGACCCATTCCAAAGATGGTTATTGCTTGATAAAACTTTAAACAACAACAGCATACAGAGCTAGCTATCTATACTTTCAGAATCACAAAGTCGAATGGAACAAAATATAATATATGAAACAAGTATCCATTTCATGAAAGAAAATCATTTCAGGAACATAATATGTTATCATAAAATATTACAACATGTCCACATAACACCTCCATAGTTCAATATTTCAAAATAACATAACTTTCTGAATTGGGTACATTAGAAATATTTAAAAAGCATAAATAGATAGATAACTGCCACAAGTCTTCATCTCTACCTTCGTCCCTAAAATAATCATTGTCTCCTCTAACCTCTATGTTATAATGAGGAGTGGGTTATAACAACAAATGTTTGGCGAATGAGAATATCAGGCTTTACCATAATTGTATCTGGATAGTATTATTTAGATATGAAAATATGTCTTACGTATTTATAAACTATATCATATTAACAACTTTAACGGTAAGTCCAAAGGCCTTTCCAGTCCAATTCAAAAACCCCAATGCAACTACCGTTAACGATGCAAGAGAAAGCATCCAAATAATTTGGTATCTTATATTGGGAATTAGGTAGACTCTAACCATTTAATACCTATAAGGTAGGTAGGTCCCCATCATTTAACACCTAACTCATTTCCACTCCTTTTCCAAATTCTAAAGCAACTATCGTTAACGTTGCAAGAGAGAGAGCCTCCAAACCACTAAATACCTTTTGATTAGGAGTTAGGTAGACTCTGACCATTTAATACCTATAGAAATAGGCAGGTCCTTGTCATTTAATACTTAACCCAAGGTAGGAACCCTACGTGGTTCTCACTAACTGACATCGTAAGAAATCTCATCAGGTCAGTTAATACTTCTTCTAAAGGATAAAGGCGGACCCTACAATAGTCACTTGTTACCTCTAAGTCCTAAGTGGACCCCTTTAAAGATTCCTCCTACCGTATTAATTTCGTGATTATCACCCATAACCCAAACAGTGACATCTTTGATTAGTCTGACTATTTTTAGGCACTGGTAGTCAAATTGACCGGGTAGACTTGCCCTATAGAATTGGGACAAATCTCTCATCCACTGGGGTTATTTATTATAGGCGATGTCCAACACCAGTCCCTAAAGTCTCCAAATTTAAGATGGACATTCTTGGAATGTCATTCCACCATCATCCACCTGCCTTAATTCCCTTTTTAGTTCTAATAAATATTCATTACCCATAATAACTTACCATTAATGTCAAAATTGATAGTCATTAATCAATCCTTATTTAATCTCCTTCAATCTGTTATTAGTTTCAAAATTTACTTATCACTAGTATTCAATTCCTCCATATATATCATATTAGCTTCCTTAATTAGCCCCTTATCTAATTCCTTTTTCTCTATTAATTAAAATTTATTGCCCATTAAACATGTAATTAATATCCGTAAATCTTAATCCTATAAGTACTACACTATTAATAAAATACCATTGTAGATTACACTATTTATATATCTCTTTTTCTAATTACTAATCTCTAAACTAGAACATTTCTTTCCATGTTTTATTTTATCAGAGCTATCCTTCCAAATAGGATACCGTTAAACAAATTCCACAAGTTAATCACAAGTGATTTTTTTTGCTTTGTTTGAAACTACAAGGGGTTATTTCTATTTCTTTTATTGGAAGTCGGTGTAAACTATGAAAAAAATATACCCATATCTTAAATTATCTTTTCATTTTTGGTATATTCCTTGTCAATTCAAATGACACGTTCCTAAACATATTTTGGGATTGGATAATTTATGGAAATACACGGAACACACTCCAAATAAATTAAAATACAGAGATTCATATTTCAAGTTAGCTAGGGCAACCAAATCTTACAACCGAATTATAGATCTGGAATATCCTTACAACTTTACCAACATTTTACAAATAAATGCTTGGGACTGATTTTAATTTTTCAGATCAGGTTGTACATACCTTTCTTATTTTATTCATACCATAAAAAATTTGATCCTCTACCTAGATAATGATCACTATGTACTCCTTAAAATACAAACTTCGAAACCCACATTACACTTATATGCGGCATTTTGAAATTCAAACTTGCAAATAAATTTCCACAACTAGAACCTTTAAGCATCTTTTTAAAAGAATTTCCAACTTGTAAAACAATTTAGAATTGAATTCTTAAAAACATCTAAACACCATATTTTATTTTACTCCATACATCTATTAAATATTTATTAAACATTTGAACAAAAACTATCAAAAATATTTGGACCCAACTTTTCATAATTTTCAAATATTTACTGCTTTATTCTTAACCCCAAATTCAAAAATCTCATAGAAAAACGATTTCCCTTATCAAGGTCTTTTACCACAAAGACTTACTTCTTTAAAAGTATGGTATTTAACCCAAAGCATTCAAAAACTCAGCTATTAAACCAAACTATCAAAAATTCAAAAAGGATTGCTTAATCACAAAAAGAAGGAAAATAATTTCATCTTTAAAAAACTCTCTGCATCAAAGATTTATTCTTTTAAAGTTGGTCTTTTAGTTCAAAACATTCAAAAACATCTTCTATACTTTAAATAACGAAAAGTGGAGTAGACGAGGTAAACGCTTATTCCACCATTTTCGTATTCCATTCTCATCACTTCTCTCATACATTATCTTTAACAAGATTACTAGTCCTATTTTATAAGTTTCTGACGTTATTCCTATCCAAATCTTCCAATATTGTCTCTATTTATTTTCTCCAACTTAAATGGCTTCTACATCATCATAAATCAAGTTCCATTTCCATTTTAAAAAGAAGAATTTTTAAAGAACTTTTAAAATTTTGAAATAGGAAAAATCATCAAGTCCAACCTACGCACTATTTTGCATTTTATTTCAAAAAGAAAAATCCACATATCGGAAATCATTAAACTAAAAACTTTTTGACTCAACGAAATTACTAAATTATGTCGGAATAATACCAAACTCATCACATATTAACATAGTACAATTTACCTCCTCCAATCCAAGGAAAATAATTATTATATTTTAGATCTTTTATACTTTATTTAACTTTCACATAAAGCACCTTACAGTGAAAAAGGGTCCACACATGTTTAATTTATAGAAATAGGCGGCGCAAACTACAATATAATCAAATTCATACTTTGCACACCATTTCTAACTTCATTTTCTTTTAAACCCATTTAATACTACAAGTGAAATCAAGAAACATAAAGTGGAATAGATTATGAATTATCTAAAGCTCAATTACAGATATGATCCTATAAACAATTAAAATTCCAACATATTCAAAAATTGCATTTATTTAGTAAATTTTGGGGGTTTTGTATGTTTTATTTTGCTTTACCAAAATTTCCCAATGCATACATCAAATCCAAATAATATTCAATTACAAAAATGAGAAACACTTAATATTTCCAGTTATAGAGAATTGTTTGCTTCCTAACTAGATTTGATTTTCACCATGCCCAATTCTCTTTCAAATCTCTCTCTTTTGGAATATACGACAAAGTGAATTGTATGTAGGAATTAGATTGGATTTAATCTATACCATTTATAATTCTCTATTTGATCTTCCTATTTTTGAATATACAATAAATGGGTTTTATGTAGTTTAGATTTAAAATTTGAAACTAGAGAGGAAAAGAATTGAAAAGAATTGAGAATATATCAGAGGTCTAAATTCCTTACTTGAACTTTACCATTTCTAAACATCTAAGGGATAAGAAATTAACAGAGCTCCGCTACCGCTTTCAAAATTTTATGAAGAAAAGTGGGGGGGGGGGGGTCTACGCCTCTTTTTATAGAGATGAGAAGAAATCAGAACTGTTAGATTAAAATAATCTAATCCGGACCATTCATTCCACTCAATATCACCCACTTGAAGAATTGGAGTATTACCACTTTTCAATATGTTAACAAACGTTCTAAGGTCCAATTTTTTTTATAATACACAATATGCTTAATATACATCATAACCATGCCAAGAAAGCCCTAGGGATGTAGTTACAAAAGAAGTTCAACAAAACTAGGCACAATGAAGTGCTTTTATAGCAACCTTTCACCATAGAAACAATTATATACTCAAGTCCAAGTCAATCACAGTCCAACCAAACTTATATGAACCATGTCAAGGCCATGTAACATTTCATGGAAAGACATAGAAGTCTATATGCATAATATACATATGTCATTTTCTTCCCAAAGCAAGAATCTCAAAAGTTATAACATTATATAGTTAAGCACTTTACTATAGTTTTAACAAGCATATTATACAATTTTTATACATTCAAAGTGGTGAGTTTAATCACCCTTTAACAAGCACAAAACTAGAACAAGCCTTAACCTAAGCTCACTTCCTACCTCTATCAAAAGAAGAACCAAAATCTCCTCTAGCTCCTAGAATTTGCTCTCAGCCTAGGCAAGAACTTGCCTATTTTTCTCACGGCCTTGGGTGTTTGGGGTTGCCTTGCTCCAATTCTTCAAGCTTAAAGTTGATATTATTTTTTGCTATGTTATTTATGGCTTATGGCATGAGCTTGGTGAAGGTTTGGGTTGATTTGATTTGTGTTTTAGAAAGTTACATAGAAGAGATTAAGAGGAATGAAGACCTTACTTTTGTGCATAAAATTGTGAAAGGGTTTAATGAGCTTCTAAGTGGACCATATAAGAGCATTCAAGAGGTTACCATGACCCTCTCTACCTTCTTTAGTCAGCCAAAGCCTACTCCTCCACCCCATGTGCTTAACTTTCCACCTTACAAGCCAAAAAAAATATCTACTCTAAATATCTCCTTCCTTTAACCTTCTAGAAGCTCGTATACTTAATTAGTTAGCCATAATAAGTCAAATTACTTTTATTAGCTACTATTGACTTCATTTGTTATTTAGACACATACATAAAGTTTGAACAACTATGTTGAATAAAACTCTGTTTACCGATAATTGATTTTCGGTCACATTGTTGATATTTCTTTAAAGTATTTATTTTTATAAAAAAATTCAAAAACAAGTTTCCTATTATTAAATAAAGGAGTTTAACAAGGGTATAAAATCACTTTTATAACACTTAACTATATTTCAAATGTTCAGATATTCAAAGGCAAAGTATTCGAAACTACGTGTCACTACATCATTCCCAAAAATCATTTCAAAATAGATTTCCAAAGCACTTTCATGAAATCACTTCATTCACAAAATTTTCATATATTTTGAAATCATATACCAGATGTCCACTTTGTAAATAATGTTAAATACTAATTTGCACACAAATAATTCATTATAATATTCCAATTTGTGTAAAACAAATTTTTGCAATATTTTTCTCAAATCGATCTGCAAAACCCAATTTATCCAGATCATCTTTCCAAAACATTATGCAAAATAACATTTCCTCTTATATTTTACTTTTCCATTTATCAAAACCAACTTTTTAATGTTGTCCAATTTTCACCAAAACTAGATTTTATAATATAACATAATATCACCAAATCTAGTACAGAATAAATATCATTTGAATCGAAAATTAAGGAAGGAATCCATTATTCCAACCTTTATGATCTAGGCTCTACATACACATAGTATTAACCTTTAAGTGATATACATAAAAAGTAACAAATATCCAAACGATTCATAAAACAAGTAGCAATCACTTTTAAAAGGGTAAAATCACCAAAACTATTTTCAAATGGGAAAAGGCACTAAATCATGATTTTAATGCGCTCGATTGGGAAATTCTTAGTAATAGAAAACACTATCAAAATTCCTCTGATTTATTTTTCAATAGTCACTTTATTTCATCAAAATTAGCTTCACAATATTTCATAATTTCCAAAATCCAACTTTATAATTTAATTTCAATCTTCGTATACTCTTTCATATTTAACATAGTTTATTGGGTGTGATCGATTACTAGCAGAATATTGTTTGATGCTACTTAACTACTAAAATACTGCTATTGTCAAATATCCATATCAACTCTAATTGTACAGTTTCACAATACTATAAATAAACACGTTATATTCTCGAATCCATGAGTCAAAAAATATTCGAAAATAATCAAATATCATTTTCAAACAGAACGACTTGTTTTATTCTGCTTAATTAATAAAATGCCAATTTCAATCATCCAATGTAATTAAATTTTAACATTCAATACAATCAATACCATGATATACATTCCATTCAACTAATTTGAATCACATTAAGATATTCAACAATCAAGTCTTAGCTAGCAATTCTATCATCTAGCATCAAGTAGCAACCAATATGCATTAAAACTAAAACTAAAACTTGGAAAAGGTACTTTAAACATAGGAGAACATATACACACTCGTAGACATAGCTTAAAAATTAAAATTATATTCATGAAGGTTCACCGTATAACTAAAGGAAATAGTTATATCCACCACTTTAGCTTGAAATATCTTGATTCGGTGAAAAATTTAGAAGCCTAGGCTTCCTTGAATGATGGGAAACAGCTATATGTACTTTGCTTTCTAGTTTTAGGCTTTATGAATGAAGTAAATGAGATGAGGGCTTAGGTATTTATAGGTTTGGTTGCTTTGCTTAGAATGTAAGATATGATATAGTAACAAATATGTTAGGTTAAAATAACATGATGACACTTAGGATAACTATGGAACGAATGGTAAAATAACATGATGGCACTTAGGATAAGTATAGGGCATAGGTTAAAATAACATGACGGGATTTAGCAAAAGTATAAGACATAAGTTAAATGACATGATGTCACTTAAGATATTACCTTGGATGAGTTTTTTTAGCATGAGTTAAATTAAGGAAAGGTTAGAATAGAGTAAAGTTAAAATAAGATGATGATACTTGTGATATACTTATGAAGATAAAAATTTATTTCATTTTATTTTAAAAATAATACCCCTAACCCCTGTTAAACCTAACTACCATTAAGTTAAGTTTTTACAACCATAAAAAATTCCAATTTAAGGCATTTCCCCAAATTTTATTATTCAAATAAAATTCCAAAATATACTTTAATGGATTCATTTTACTTTAACTTCATATAGGGGGTGTTAAATACTTATAATTAACAGATAACTATAGAATGACTAGATCGAGAGTCTCTTGTTGGTCGATAACAAATAGTCAAGTATGAAATCCCCGTATGACGATGTTATTGTTGAATGAACGATTCAAATCTCAAATGCTATTATAGAAGATTTTTATTTAAATTTGTTGTTAGTGGTCCTATCTTGTTGTTTGTTGGTTATTAAATTACCACTGTTTAAGTAGTGGCTTGTACCAAATTTTCAATCACTTGCATTAATTTTTTTTATTAAGTTCATCTCTCCTATATTGAAAAAGGATAATTCTTCCTCTTCTTTTACCAGCATTAGCGTTTCTTTACCATGTTTGGTCCACTATTTCCATAAGTAGGAAACAGTAAAGCTAAAGTGAGAAAGATCACAGTGAATTTTATAGTGGTTAGGAAAATTCTTTGGCCTACATCCACTTAATCTTATTAGAATTGGATTGTCACAAGTACAAGAGCTTTGCAATTCATTTTCAAATCTTGAACTGGAAAAATAGGCTCAAAGTGACAAGGTTTGTGTAGAGAATAGAAGATGAAAAAGTTGGAGGCCAAAGGGAGTCAAAAAAGTCTGTTTTCGATTGCCATAATGCTTCTATTTACCATAGTTTGTAGATCGGCAAAGACCAGGTAAGATTCCAAATTCGAGAATGTAGGAGGGAAGAACGAGTCATCCTACAACAAAAATCATCTCGGCACCGATCACAATTGTGATCGATACTGACTTGATTTAGACTATGCCATTTGAGATATTTCTCCCACACTTAATTACTTGCATCTCCAAGTCCATGTTTCATTCATAATTTTGTCCACCAAACCATATTGGCACCGAGATGATTTGTGCTATATGGGACTTGTCTTTTTCCTGCACAACTTTGAAGTTATTCACCTACCCCTTCGGAGATGAACCCTTCACTTAGAATCAACTTGGCATATTACTCCATTCCTTGTTAAGGTGATAAGATAACAAAGAAAAGATAGAGTTTCCTTAGGGAAATCAGATTAGTACCGATCAATTTTCTTTTGCTTATTTTCCTTCTAATTTCTTTGAGCTATCTCCCATGTCCATAATGAGCTTGCATCGAAGTTCTTCAATCATCCTTCTTCGTCTTGACGCCAAGATTCACTTGAAAGCTGCTCGGTTCAAATGTTGGATAACAACAACAAATTCTAATTTATAAGTACGTACACACACGGATATATATATATATATGTATATATATATATAATATTTCATAAACTATAAATTATATATGTATAAATTATTTAAATATGGAAATATTATATACATATATACATCGACGCCATACACACACAAATACACACATATAGATATTATATAATATAAATATGGTATTAAAAATATGTGTATACAAAACCATATACACGTATCTTAATATATTTAAACATACATATAGGCATGTATACCCTTTGATATTTATATAAAAGTGTCGTATATATATGTAAGCGCGTGTGTGTATAAACACATACAATAAATATAAATCCCAATATTTATGTGTGTGCGCGCATTTTATACACATGTTATATAGTTGTTATTTCATGTTGTCATGACACTAACACACATATCACATCTTATGATATACATTGTACACACACAATATAAACACACTAAATTAAAGTAAAAAATTATTTTAAAATGTAGAATGGATCAGAATGTTAACTACTTATTTATATATGCCCTTTAAGATCCACTTATGGAATTATTTTAAAATTTACCATGTTTCAGCTGAACGAACTTGATCCAACGGATCGGTTTGTGTTGTGCAGGCCTATGTTATTGGATTTTGAATTAAAGAGCCCACTCAAACTTTTATGAGAAAATCGAGTAACAAGTTTGTATGTGAAGAAACTTGCAACATAATCATATTTTATTAACTAAAAATATGACTACATACATATAATTCCTTAACACATCAAATACATATTGTATGCATTAAGAATATGAACGCATTAATGCAATCATTTTTTTTAAATAATGTATTGTGTTCCTTAAACAATTTTATTTGTAATTATAAAAGCATTGATCTATTATTTGTAAGATAAAAACGAATCATTGATATTTTATTAAAAATTATGTTGTTTTTTAAATGAATTTCCAAACTAGGTTTTTACATATGCAATCATAAAATCTGTGATTTAATGATGAAAACGATTTATCAATCATATATTTCTATAAAATTTTATTGCTTTTGAATTTTGAAATTAAATATTTGTAAAATATTAGTATGGATGTGTTAGTAAATGTCATATGAAGGAAAGATACGACCAAGGATTTAAAGTTCAAAAAGTTATATGGTGGGAGTTTTTGTTTATCAAAATTGTTGATAGGATTGTGGCATCCAAATCTGCTTTCAAACTTATAATAGTAAATTACATGTGCTTAAAAAATTAGGGAGGGTTAAAGGAATAATCTTGGATAATGGGTGTTTGCGCAAAAAATGGGCAAACACCTCCAAGTCGTGTGATTTAGTTGATTTTATGTGATTCTTAATGATTTAGATGAGTTATGTAAATATGAAGAAAGCAGGGGCTGAAATGTAAAAGACACGCAGATTTATAGTGGTTCGGCTAGAACGTGCCTACGTCCACTTTATATGTTATTATCTTCTTTGTTTCGGATTACAAGTACAATGCTTTGTGTACAAGTATATGAAAGTAGTTTGAAAGTTCCTTCCGTGCTTGAGCTCTCAAACTTGTCTGCCATTGTTGTACCCCTGCCCCTCTATTTATAGAGTGAGGTAGGGGGCAAGGGTCTTGGATGTATATAGCTGCTGGTGGGTCCGGGCTGAAGCAATCTGGACTGGCAGTTATCTGGTTCGGCGAGGCTTCATTCGGTGGTGAGGTATGTGTTTGGCTCGATGGTGTTGGTCCGGCCATGAATGATCCGGTGATGGTGGTCCGGTCGTAGCTTGGGAGTTGGTTCGGTAGAGGGGTGATGTATGGATCGGTGGACCTGGTCCGGTGAAGGCTGGTGGTCCGGCATGGCTGGTCCGGTAGGGTATTGGAGGGGTTGGTCCGGTGGACCTGGACCGGTGAAGTCTGGTTCGGCAGGAGCTTATGCCGAATGGGGTGGAGGTTGTGCCTTGCCGAATGGATATGGCCGAATGATCTATAAGTTGGGCTTGCCGAATGGACCCTTGGACATGAGTGTTGAACGAACTCCTTACTAGATGGAATGGAGGTCGCCAACCCGGGTGAAACTGCCGCTTCTCGGTCTCGAGATATTCTGGGTGAGAATTCGCCCAACATTTGCCCCCCAAAGTGGGGCACGTGCTTGCATGTGTCGCGCTTTATTTCCCTGCAGTAGGAAGGCGTATTTTGTAACGCCATGAGCTGGATGCTCGTATCCTGTTGATGTCCTGCAAAGGAATTTACGGTTTTAGTGTGACTTCAGATAACGACCGTTCAGGATCGAAGCATTTGAGATGAAGTGAATCGCGCCGTTCGGGGCGAGAGGTGTGCCCCGAGGGGGCTTAGCATTATCGATGCTAGGTTCACGTCAGAGTGGGTCCCTGGATCGTTTGTCCAGGTGGTTTATCGCCAGCTCAGAGCATGCCTAGGGATCGTTCGCGACCCCGTACATGTGTAAGTAGCTTAGCCATTTCATAATTATCAGAATCAAATATCCATTTAACCGATGAGCTTAAAAAAGGATGTCAAAGTGCAAATTCTCACGACGATAGGGTTAATAGCCATTCAGAGCGTGCCTATGGACCGTTCGTGGTCGCGTACACGTGTAAATGATTAACCCGTGTTGGTGGGAGATTTACTACTCATTCATCGTTATTATAATTTTTATTTTATCAGTCGGTTCTAGAGTCCGGTACTTATCTGAATGCGGTGCCTTGCATGCCCCCTGTTTCTGGTTTCTGCTGGTAGAGACAGTTTCATTCGGCTTCGAGTAGGTATAGGTTTTCATTCGGTTGGAGGTTGGTCCGGTATGCCGAACCATCTGGTCCGGTGGTGTTCCTCCAGTCTATATATAGGGGCTACACCCCCTTAGGTTTTCTTCACCGAATCAACAAGCGTCGAACCAATACTATACCGAATCAAACTTTAGCCGAATCACACTTTTGCCAAACCATTTCGTACCGAATCAGGTATATGCTCTTTGCCGAATGATCCTTATTTGCCGAATATACGCGTAAGGCTTTCAATGCCGAATGGTGCTGTGTACCGAATGAACTTGAGATACCGGTGCCGAATGAACATGAACTTGTACTACCGAATGAACATGAACTTGTACTACCGAATGAACTTGAACTTGTACTACCGGATGGTCTTGAACTTCCAGTGCCGAATGAACTTTGTATTCGGACTCTGAGTGGAACTCTGGACTTATGTATGCTTGCTTGCTTACATCTCTGTATTCTTTGTTTTAACAACCTGTCTTTTTGCTTCTGTGTATGCAGATAAATGTCTCGCAAGGCGGAAACACGATCAGATAGGCGGAAGTCGAGGGATGGAGGAGAATCTTCTTCCGTGCCCCCCGCCCAATCGGGGTCCGGGGAGCATGGAACTGCTTCGAGATCGCTGGTGGAGGGGTATGGACCCCAGGAGCTCCTGGTCTCCCCTCCCGACTGCTTCCCTAGTTCTCTAAAGGAGGAGCAGCTTGATGCTATATCCCGTTCTTTCGGGATAGATAGGACGCTTATGTTGCTTCCGGGAGTCGGGGTGATGCCATACGACCCTCCCGAAGGGTATTTCGCCTACAGCAGGTACCATTGCATGTGCGGGGCCATTCCCCCTATCAACGCCTGGGTTATTAGCTTCCTTACATATCTAAAGGTGGCGCCTTTCTAGCTTCAGCCCAACTCGTATGCCATCTTGGTGTGCTTATATTCTATCTTCCAGAAGAGGTACGGGTGCTTTCCATCCAACCGGGAAATCCGGTATCTATATAATCTGAGGGGCTATAGGAAGGGGTCCCCCTACATTAGCTTAGAGTCGGCCGTCTCCTTCAAGCCGGTCCTGGACCTGTACTCAAAGTACAGCATGTTCAAGAAGGAGTGGTTCTTTGTGAGGGACGATTCTGTCTCCATTCGTCGCTTCACTTCCGGATGTAAGTTAACTCTTTATTCATAATTCCTGTCTTGATTGCAATTCCTTTCCTTATGTGCTTCTGTTGTTTGTTAGCGACAGGTGGCTTTGCGGTGGTGGAGAGCGATCGCCTAGTCCATATGGCAGCAGAAGTTAAGGTCATCTTCGAGAGGGACATGTCAGCCGCCTATCTGATCAGGAACGCTACCCTCCTGGAGTACAACTTGATCTTGCCGCACCAGTCCATGGTTAAGCAGAGGGACACGGTTGAGGAGAAGGCCGCTAAAGCTAAGGAGGGGGCCACGGTGAAGAGTGGCAAAAGGAAGCCCTTTGCACAACACCCAGTCGTGGGGGGTAAGAAGCTCAAGGAGTCTGATGGCCCCTCTCCTAGTACTCGCCCGATCATCCCGAAGGGGGAAGGTGTGGAAGAGGGCGAAGGAGGCAATGTGGGAGGAGAGTCAGAAGACGGAGGAGATGGCGATGGAGATGGTGATGGTGATGCTGGTGTCTTATCCTTTGGGAAAGATCCTGAACTGGATGAGGCCCTCCGTCAGGCCTTCGGGGAATCGGAGGAAGAATCGGAAGCGGAAAAGGCAAAGGAGGCGGGCAAGGCTGTGGCTGGTGCCGATCCATCCCCTAAAGGCTCCTCAGCTAGGGTAACTTCGGCGGTGCAAGGTGAACTTCTGTCCTCTGTCGATTCCATTTTCGATAAGGACTTAGAAATATTTTATGGTTCACTTCCGACCTGGAATGAGATTCAGGACTTATTGCAGTACCCCACTCCTCCGCAGGGTTTGTATAATAGACGTGCCTTCACACTTTTCTTTCTTTTTACTTAACATGTTTCCTGAATTGGGGACCATTGTACGTTTTTAACACTTGTTCTTTATTTCAGGGGCAGGCCAGGTGGTTACAACGTCAGACGTTCGACACCGTCTCGAACAATTCAAGTTGATGAGAGCTTCTGCGAAGCCTCCCACTGGTCGTACTGGGGACGTGGTCAAATACCGTCCTCTTCTTGGGGTCATCGAAGAGAGCATTCAGAAAAAGAAGAGGAGTCGTTCTTTATTTGAGCCTTCCCCTGGTCCGCAGCTTCCTGTTCAGCCTCCTCGTGATGCCACGGAGGAGAGCACGGAGTTTATCCCCCCTCCACCTCCTTCCAAGAATCCCACAGTTATCCGTATAAGGCGTCCTGACGTGCCTCGTGACCCCTTTGCCGGTCATCCTGAGTTAGATCCAAGCTCTCAAGATATTTCATTCGATGAGGCCACAGGTGAACACCTCCTTCCCCGCAACCCCATGGTACGAGTGTTAGACGAGGCTAAGTCCCTAAATCTTGATCTGCTTACCACTCGGGTAGTTACCATGGGAGACGAGGCCAAGGATAATATCGATCGGGTGGCTGAACAGACCAAGAAGTTAATGAAGTATCATGCTCAATTGGTCAAGGCCGGGGAGGAGATTGGGAGTGCTAATATTCGGTTGCGGCTGAAGGTTGCTGATCAGGCCGAACAGCTTGCCGGTCAAGCCGTTCAGATTTCTCGGCACGAGGAAGCCTCCAGGCGTATGAAAGAGACCATGGAAAAGGCTAGTAGGGCGGAGTTACGGAAGATGGAGGCCGCCTGCAAGGAGCGGATCGACATGGCCATTGCGACAGTGGATGAGGTCCGGAATGCGGATCTCGAGCAGGTAGAGGAGTTGTCTGGAAGGCTTGAGGCCGCGGAGATGGCTCAAGTCAAGTTAAAGGAGGAGATGGAGGAGATGAGGAGGTCTCTCCAGGCTGACTGCTCGAGATACCGATCAGAGAGGGATGTCGCTGTCGCCAAGTTGCAGGCTTTCGAGGCCCGGGTGAGGGAGTTCGAGGAGAATGAGGGGATGATGGACGAGATGCTGCAGGACATGTACTTCCGCACTTGGAAGGAGGGCAGCTTGTCTTGGATGGATGACTATCCCCGGGTCATGGCCAAGATATATCTTCGGGCTTTAGAGGAGGCCAGGGTCGATGCGGGTAAGGAAGGTGGAGCGGCTTTTAGTCTGGATGTGGTCACTGCTCAGTTCTCGAAAGAGGAGCAAGCGGCGGTGAAGGAGGGGATGCGGTTGCTTGCTGCGGAGGAAGCGGGTGTGCAACTGGAGGATGAGGATCAAGCGGCGGACGCTGGTGAGTTATTCTTCTCTTTTCCTTTTCTTTCTGGGTTTCCATAACTTGATCGTTTATCGTTTGTTTAATGGATTCCTCTTCTGAATTGGACAGGTGGAACTTCTGATCAACATGCCGGGGTTCCGACCCTGCGGCCAAGTAGACTTGGGAAGTTGGTGATGGAGTGTGGACGCAGCTGGTTACTTGTCCGGATTCGGCCGCTTTTTATTTCTTTTTGCTGTTTTTTACGTTAGTCCAAAACATTGATGTGACTGTAATAATATTATTTGCAGAGAATAACTTGGTGTAATCTTATAATATAAGCTGATTTTGTTATGTTTAAAAATTGCTGTCATTTTGATGTGCTGCGTGAGGAGTATAACTATGTATATGCCTGTGATTTTAGTTGTGTTTGACGTTAAGCCTCTGCTTGAAATATAATTTCATGTTTTGCAATGTTAGTGTGACATATGAATAAGCTATAGCTATGTATTTATGTACAAGAGAAGAGAGTACCGCCCTTCATGTTTTATTTGCAGGCGGTAGCTTTGAGCTTCTTGTGTAACTGATCATGGACATATTTGAGTACCTTGCCACCCAGTACGCAGGCTTAGATTCTCATGAGTGAATGCTCCCTATTTGATTTCCTGTACTTTAGAGTTTGTTATACAGGATAGGAGAAAAGTATTTAAATGAAATGGAAATATAGAAAAAGTAAAACTTCCAGTCACGGAAGGCCGTCGATGTGCTTAAGTTCGTGGCAAACGGGTTTTGTAGTCACTTTCCCTAGCTGTGGGTCTTGGAGACATTTGTCACCCATCTTACGCCTCCGCGGGGAGTTTTCTTTTTTACCACAGCCGCACTTAAGACACATCGGAGCCGAGATCGCGCACGGTAACTACCCGAACCATTATGGTCCGGAATCATGGGTATTATTCGATTTACCATGGCCGGCTAGCGTGGATGCCGTTGGCCGTGAACTACCCCTGGCTGGCCACACCTTATATTGGGGCTTAAAGTAGGTTCACAGTTGCCGGCGAGCCGAACGCCGTAATGAGCTGCCATCGGCTATAGTCGGCCTTTATGATGACTTATAATCGGCTCATTACAGTTGGCTTTGAGGGCAGGCGCGAGCAATGAGTTAACCCGCAGCAGAGGGATGCTGGAGCAAAAGAGTCTCATTGGCGAGTGCATAGAATCGTAGCGTACCTGTTAGGCCTTGTCCAGATGAGGCCGTGGTGCGTCTTGAGTGGAGATGCCATAAGATTTTGTTCAACAGAAAAGGATAAAGCTTAACAAGCAGCCAAGATATAAAGGAACAAGTTAAAAAGAGACAAGATTTTTTAAAGTGGTTCGGCATGAAAATGCCTATGTCCACTGATTCTCTTTGTTAATTCACTTCATATGGGCAGTACAAGTTAAGAAAAGTATCGACGGAGGTGTCGGATGTTCCATGCCCTCTGGAACACCTCTCCGTCCACTGTTGACAAAATATAAGCTCCGTTGTGGAGATCTTTATGAATTACATATGGTCCGTCCCAGATGGGGTCCAGTGCCCCGGGGCGCGGAAAGATTCGCCTGAGGACAAGATCTCCATCTTGTAAGATGCGATGCTTGACTTTGGAGTTGTATAGTGCTGCCACTTTTTTGTTTGTGAGCTGCTGCTTTGAGTGCTGCATCGTTTCTCCTTTCCTCAATCAGATCCAAAGACATGAGGAGGAGTTCTTCGTTTTCTTCTGGATTGTAGTGGATCCTACGGTGGGAAGGAACAATAGTCTCAACAGGGAGCATTGCCTCCGATCCGTATGCCAAAGAGAAAGGAGTATGTCCCGTTGATGTTCTGAAAGATGTGCGGTAGGCCCAAAGTGCCGTAGGAAGTTCGTCCACCCAAGCGCCTTTTGATTTTTCAAGTTTCTTCTTGATTAGGGTTTTGAGAATTTTGTTGACAGCTTCGACTTGTCCGTTTGCTTGAGGATAAGCTACTGATGAGAAGCTTTTATGAATTCCATGCTCTTGGCACCAGTCGGCGAATTCTTCGCTGTCAAATTGGAGTCCGTTGTCTGATATGATCTTGAGTGGTACTCTGTACCTGCACAGAATATTTTTGATCAAGAAGTTGACAACTTTTGCTGAAGATATTTTATTTAGGGGTTCCGCTTCCACCCATTTGGTGAAATAATCAACTGCCACTATAGCATATTTGGCTCCGCCGGCTGCCCGTTGGCAGTTCACCAATTAAATCAATTCCCCATACAGCAAAGGGCCAAGGGCTGGTCATTTGAGTAATCTCATTTATGGGTAGTCGAGGAATCTTGGCAAATTTCTGACATTTGTCGCATCTCTTGACGAAGTCTAGGGCGTCTTTGTTTAGTGTGGGCCAGTAATATCCATATCGGAGTATCTTTTTCGCCAGAGTATGCCCTCCAGTGTGATCTCCGTAACTTCCTTGATGGATGTTGAATAAGATTTCCTTGGCTTCCCTTCCAGCGACGCATCTGAATAAGGGGCTAGAGAAGCCACGCCGATAGAGGATGCCTTCTTGTATTGTGTAGTGGGGAGCTTTCCTCAAAATTCTCCTGACTTCATCACGTTTGTCTGATAGTGTGCCGTCCTGCAAATATTTCCGGATAGGAGTCATCCAAGTTGCCTCTTCAATTGCAGTTATCAGATTCACTTGTTCGAAACTTGGGGCTAGCTGCCTTGAGATGGCTAGTGCTCCGGAAATGGTGCTATTATTCATACTGGCTTGCTTTGCTAGTTCATCGGCCTCTTGGTTATCTTCTCGAGGAATGTGTTTGATTAGATAATGGTCCAATTGGTCGAGCAGCAGTTTGGTTTTCTTTAGATATGTTGTGAGTCGTTCTCCTCGTGTCTGGAATTCTCCTAGTACTTGGTTTACGATAAGTTGAGAATCACTATGAAGACATAAAGAATTGACTCCAATTTCTAAGGCAAGCTCCAATCCCGCTATTACTGCCTCATACTCCGCATCGTTGTTAGTGGCCGCGAATTCCAACCTTAATGCATAGTACAGCTTTCTTCCCCTGGGGGTGATTATCACAATACCTGCCCCCGAGCCTTGTTCGTTTGATGCTCCATCTACAAAGAGGTTCCACTTGATGTTTTTTACTATTTCAAACTGATCCTTGCCTTCGTTGGTAGTGAATTCGGCAATGAAATCGGCCATGGCTTGCCCCTTGATAGCGGTGCGAGGATGGTAGGTGATGTCATACTGACTTAGTTCAATGCACCATTTGAGGAGTCGTCCAGAAGTGTCGGGACGATGGAGCACTTGCCTTAGTGGCTGATCGGTTAGAACTCTGATGGAGTGAGATTGGAAGTAGTGTCGCAGTTTTCGTGACGCGATCAATAAACAATATGCCAATTTCTCAAGTTTAGGATATCTGGCTTCTGCCCCTGTAAATCTCTTACTTATAAAGTACACCGGGCGTTGTGTGCGGTCTTCTTCTCTTACCAGGGCAGCGCTTAGAGCATGAGAAGATACAGCGAGGTATAGGTATAGCTCTTCGCCTTCGTTCGGAGTTGAGAGTACTGGTGGTTTCTGAAGGTGTTCGATCAGGTTAAGGAAGGCTTTTAAGCATTCATCGGTCCACTCGAACCTTCCTTTGTCTTTCTTGAGAGCTTCGAAGAAAGGGACGCACTTGTCAGTTGCTTTGGAAATGAATCTGCTTAGGGCGGCCACCTTTCCGTTTAGGCTCTGCATTTCTTTTCGGGTGGAAGGTATCCTTATCTCTTTTAGAGCCCGGATTTGTTCAGGGTTTGCTTCAATTCCTCTGGCATGGACAATGAATCCTAAGAATTTCCCCGATGACACTCCGAAGGAGCACTTTAGAGGATTCAGCTTCATTCCATATCGGCGAAGTACCTGAAACATCTCGCTCAGGTGGCTTACATGATCGTCGGCTCTCCTGGACTTTACCAACATGTCATCCACATATACTTCCATAGTTCGTCCTATTAATTCCGCGAACATCTTGTTGACGAGGCGTTGATAGGTAGCTCCGGCATTTTTGAGTCCAAAAGGCATGACTTTGTAACAATATAATCCCCGGTCAGTGATGAAGCTAGCGTGGTCTTGATCGGGAGCGTGCATGGGAATCTGGTTGTATCCGAAGTATGCATCCATAAAAGATAAAAGTTCATGCCCGGAAGTGCTGTCCACAAGTTGGTCGATACGGGGGAGCGGGAAGCAGTCTTTCGGGCAAGCGTCATTTAAGTTGGAGAAATCAATGCATGTTCGCCACTTCCCATTAGCTTTTTTTACTAGTACCGGGTTAGCTATCCATTCTGGGTAGATGGCTTCTCGTATGAAGTCATTAGCAAGTAGGTTCTTTACTTCCTCATCGAGGGCTGCTGATCGTTCTGCTCCCATGCTTCTCTTTTTCTGCTTTATCGGTACCTTGGTGGGATCGACGTTCAGCATGTGGCATGCTATGTCTGGGGAGATTCCTGTCATATCGGCATGTGTCCACGCAAATACATCTAAGTTGTGGCGGAGGAAGTCAATGAGTTGATCCTTCAATTCTGTTTTTAGCTGAGATCCTATTTTTAATAGTCTGCTTGAATCATGTTTGTCTACAGATACGAATTCCATGGCCTCTGCAGGCTCAGCGGTAGCCTCCTCCTCCTTATCCCTAGGGTCTAGTTCATTGAAAGGATCGCTGGTGTATCGAAGAGGAGGGGCTTTCTTTAGTTGCTATGCTTCCAAGATTTTCATGCAGAGAGTAGTCTCTGCATCTTTCCCTTTATCCTTTCTACGGTTATTGCGAAGTTCAGTTACATAGCAATCTCGAGCGGCGTCTTGATCTCCTTCAACCTCTCCTGTTCTGCTATCTGTTGGGAATTTCATCTTTAGGCACCACGGGGCTAGGACAATTTGAAAGTCAGACAAGGCTGGTCTTCCCAAGAAGGCGTTGTAGGCCGAGTGGTTTTCTATTAGTATGAACGTTTGTTTTCGCACAACGGAGCGGGGATGACTTCCTATTTCGACGAAGAGGTCAAGTTGCCCGAGGGGTATTTTCGCATCTCCAGTGAAACCTTGCAGGGGTTTGTTGCAGGGAGACACATCCTTCATTGACAGCTTCATTTTGTCGAAAGCATGCTTGAATAGGATATTTACGGAGCTTCCTGTGTCTATTAGAATTCGGAAAACTTTAGCTGGACCGAACCAGGCAGAGATGACCATGGGATCCATATGCGGATACTGTCTTCCTTCTAAATTACGCCTACTGAATACGATGTCGTCACTCTCTTTCCGTTTCGGATGGTGTTCTTCCATAATGAAGTTAACATAGCCTTCAACATTTCTAAGTGACTTGCCGTATCTTTCCATCTCCGCCCAACTTCTGTCGGCGATGTGTGGTCCTCCCGAGATGGTATGGACCACTATCTTCTCTTGACTAGAGCCACTGGTGTTGCGATTCCCTCCGCCTACTTCTGGGACGGGTCGCTTTGGGTTCTCATTGGCAGGAGTTGGAGTCCCGTTCTGACCTTTCACATAGCGTTCCAGTCTTCTTCTTCTGATGTGTTCTTCGATCAAGTCCCGGAGATGGTGGCATTCATTGGTGTCATGTCCGTGGGATTCGTGGAAGCGGCAGAACTTTTCAGACTTGAGTGCGTTATCAGATTCTTTCTTGTGCGGGGGGCGCTTGTATCCGAGTTCGCCCTGAGTGGCTAGAAAGATGTTTTCGATTGTTTCATTCAAAGGAGTGTAGGAGTCAAATCTCGGTCCTGGTCGATATTGGCGTTTTTCAACCTTCCTGCCCCCAGCATTGTCTCTAGATTCATTTCTTCGAGTGTCCTTGGCTGCAGCGGGAACCTTGTCCGAAGTTGTCTTACCTTGTTGCCCTGACTGCCTCTCAGTGGCGGCATCTTCAAGTCTCATATACTTTCCAGCTTCATGGAAGAAATCAGGTAAAGTAGCTGGTTTTTCCTTAGTTAGTCTTCTAGCGAACTTGGTATCTGGGTGTACACCACTACAGAGGGCCATTAGGGTGAGCTTCTCATCGGCATCTTGGACTGCGGCCGCTGCGGCGTTGAACCGGGTTAGATATTGTTGCAGTGTCTCTCCGGATTTCTGTTTGACATTGGATAGAGAATAAGCATCCTTGGGTTGTTCTACATGGATGCGGAACTGGCTAATGAACCTTTCTTTCAACATCTCCCATGAGCTGATAGATCCTTGGGGTAGATGGCAGAACCAAGAGGTAGCTAGATCTGCTAGGAATAGCGGAAAGCATTTACACAGCACCCCTTCTGTTGCTCCGCTCATGAGCATATGCTGGGTGTATCTTTGTAAGTGTATGATGGGGTCGGAAGTTCCCTTGTAAGGTTCCATGGTTGGCATTTTCCATTCCCGGGGGGTGATGGCAGTTTCGATATTGCGGGTAAAGGGGCTGGTGACCCTAGCGCCTATTCCTCGGTCCCTTTGCTCCCGTTGGACGCATTCTCTGAATAGCCGTGCCATTCTTTCATCAGAATTTGGAGCGGATAGAAATGAACTTGGTTCTTCCCTGCGAGATCGGTCTCGTCCAGATGACCTGTAGGGATGGTATAGTCTATCACTTCTGACGTTATCCAGTGGTTGCCTCTGGCTGCTCGGATGCATGCTAGGACCATCTACAGTTGCCCCCTGCCTTGATCTTCCCCTGCGGGGTTCTGTTTCGAGCATTTCCATGGGGTCAACTTCGGGCTGGGTTCTAGCTCGGCTCCGTTCAGCGGGGTTTCTATGATTAGGTGGCATGACTGGCTCAGCTACATCCGACCCTCGCCTGGCGCCTCCCCCACTGGGTTCAGTTCCAAGCGCTTCATCGAGTCGGAGTTCGGGCTGAGTCCGGGCGCGGCCCCTATCATTGTTGTTCCTGTTGATGGCTTCCTCGAAGAGGGAAGACCTTTGCTGTCTCCGAGATCCTCCAGATTGAGATTCATCCCATGATTCAGTGTTGCGGTTGGATTCTTCGACATCCCTCAAGCGTGACATGAGTTGGTTCACCAAAGTTTCTTGTTGGGATGCGAAGCGGTTAGTCACTTCCACCACAACTCTGTCTAGGTCTGCTCTAGTGATTACTGCCGGTTGTTCCGCGGCAGGGGCTGTTGGAATTGCCTGATCTACATGTGGCACTGCTGCTGTAGTGGGATGGTTCTCTTGATCTGGATCTACTGGATTTGGAGCGCTGCTAGTTGCAGCGTTCTTTCCCTTGTTGGCGTCTTTTCTTGGCCTGGAAGTCATGTTTCCTAGGCAATGAAAGGTGCTATTGGGAAAGAAGGTTGAATGAGGGAAGCTGAAGCTTTGAGTTCGAAGTTCTCAGTGAAAGCACCAAAAATGTTTGCACAAAAAATGGGCAAACACCTCCAAGTCGTGTGATTTAGTTGATTTTATGTGATTCTTAATGATTTAGATGAGTTATGTAAATATGAAGAAAGCAGGGGCTGAAATGTAAAAGACACGCAGATTTATAGTGGTTCGGCCAGAACGTGCCTACGTCCACTTTATATGTTATTATCTTCTTTGTTTCGGATTACAAGTACAATGCTTTGTGTACAAGTATATGAAAGTAGTTTGAAAGTTCCTTCCGTGCTTGAGCTCTCAAACTTGTCTGCCATTGTTGTACCCCTGCCCCTCTATTTATAGAGTGAGGTAGGGGGCAGGGGTCTTGGATGTATATAGCTGCTGGTGGGCCCGGGCTGAAGCAATCTGGACTGGCAGTTATCTGGTTCGGCGAGGCTTCATTCGGTGGTGAAGTATGTGTTTGGCTCGATGGTGTTGGTCCGGCCATGAATGATCCGGTGATGGTGGTCCGGTCGTAGCTTGGGAGTTGGTTCGGTAGAGGGGTGATGTATGGATCGGTGGACCTGGTCCGGTGAAGGCTGGTGGTCCGGCATGGCTGGTCCGGTAGGGTATTGGAGGGGTTGGTCCGGTGGACCTGGACCGGTGAAGTCTTGTTCGGCAGGAGCTTATGCCGAATGGGGTGGAGGTTGTGCCTTGCCGAATGGATATGGCCGAATGAACTATAAGTTGGGCTTGCCGAATGGACCCTTGGACATGAGTGTTGAACGAACTCCTTACTAGATGGAATGGAGGTCGCCAACCCGGGTGAAACTGCCGCTTCTCGGTCTCGAGATCTTCTGGGTGAGAATTCGCCCAACAACGGGGACAATTTTAGGGAGATTAAACCAAAACGAAATAGTTTAGAGATGATACTAGCCCCGCCTTCGGCATCCCACTCCTTGTGGTTATGGTAACGACTTCGGACATGACTTACTCTCGTAGTGTGACGAGTGGTTTGTACAATGCCTGGGAATGAATTCACTTTCGTATGGCTGACTGACAATAATACAACGTTGTGGGCTTCTATTCAAATAATTTAATATTTCACTCTCAAGCAAATTTGGTAGGACAACATCAAAAATTTGAAAGAAAACAACAAAGATATGTTGGGATCTACATAAAAGCAATCTGTTGTTCTCATATACTACTACGACGATGGTTCATTGAAATGTGCCTAAAAACATGATATTGATTTATCGTTTAATATTTTTATGTTGATAGAAAGAGGCTAATTACTTAATTTTGATTATTTAAATACTCTCTTCACAATATATTTTAAAAAAAAACGGTTTTTTTAACTATATTAAACAATAGGATTTTGTGAGAAAGAAATCCTTTGTTAAATTTGTGGTCATTAACATTTTGTTTTGTATGTTGCTATTGGCACACGGTTTTTTCTTACGGTCACCGTTATAATTTTATTAAATATTAATATTTTTTATGTACTTATAATTACCGTATTTTGTTATTTTACTCGGTACAAAACAACTATACCTTCTTACCTCTTTTAGGAAAGTATCACGTACTTTTTCTCAAAAATTCCAAATCCTATAACTTAAGAATATATTTGTTTTTTGTCGGAAGATGAAGATTTAGTGTTTATGGTAGCTGGAAGACAAAAATAGAGTTCAAATAGCAGTTCACCTTGTTTTTACTGTTAAGACAAAAGGAGAGCCTTTAAACATTGGGCCACCAGTTGGGCTTTAGTCCACATGTCTTCTAGCCTTGTTATCAACGCTCTCAACAGAACCACACCTGCAACATCACTTAAACCTTTTCTACTGAATAAACTATACAAATATCTTGAAACAACAAAGAGTGAACAAATAAAATCAAACCTACTCGTTACTTAGAAATTCGAAACAAAGCATTAAGAAGCGGTCAAACAAATCAAATCTCCTTGCGATTTCCACAACACTCAAAACCACAGCAAAACCTAAAATACAACGGGTCATGGCACAGCGGCTAATAACCTGTTTCATCATCCTTTTATTCTTCTCTAAAATCACTTGCCAAAACATCTACTACGACGAGCACGACAGCGACGATGAATGCAGTATTGGAGAATGCAAAATAGATAACGTGATCTCGGAGGAAGAAGACGATAGGAGAAGCCTGTACGCGTACACGCAAAGGTACATAAGCTACGGAGCGTTGAGAAAGGACAAGGTGCTGTGTGCTCAAAGGGGGCGTTCCTACTATAACTGTCAGCACCGGTCCAGAGCTAATCCTTATAGACGTGGCTGCAGTATGATTACCAGGTGTGCTAGGATCCTCCATTAATCACCATTTTCCTCTGAAGTTTTCTTTACTGAATTATGTAGGAATTTATCATCATCTTTATAATTTTTTGAAAATTATTTTCTGGAACATTTCGTCTTTGTTTTAGTATTAGGAATAACAATATTTGGATTGGTGGTTATGTATTGCGGAGAACGGATTATACATATTTGTTGAGATTATTTGCATGATTTATTAGTTCCCACGTCTGTTTTGAATCAATTTGGCATTAGCATGTGTATTGAAGTTCATCTCTTTACTCATGTACTTGTAAAAAAAAAGAAAAAAAGAAAAAAAGAAAAGAAAACCAAACCTAATACATGTTCATGTTAATCGAGTTAATTTTATATCACTCTAAGTATGAAGAACGATGGTTGATGTGATGCTAATTGTGTGTTTGCAATACAAACAATTTTCTGTCCGTTTTTTTTCCCCTTTCTTTTTCCTTTTACCTTTTCTTTTCCTCCTTTCTTTTCGCTTCCACATTATGTAACAAGAGAATAGTTTTGGAATACTAGTAGTGAAACCGTATAACCAGCCGTTACATTACATAATTTTAAAAAACTAGTCGCGATCTTATTAATTTTTGTTAAATATCAGATGGTATTATATGCTTTAAAAAAATTAAAAAAAATAGAGATTTTAGGAGAAGCAAATAGAGAATTAAATTATAAAAATTCATAAACGGCATGTTACAAATATATTTCTTGTTTTTTTAGCTTCATATAATTAATTTGGTTTACCAAACTTATACTAGACAAATCTGTCTAACGGTCAGTTTGACAAAATGCACTTTCTCATCGTCGCTACAATAGCTTAGATCCCATCAAACCCCCGACAAGACGTCATCGCTCAAAGCTCCGTCCCATCGCCATCGATCCACCTCAAATCATGACCCTACATCATCCAAAGCCCTAACCACCGGCGACTCCATTCGAAATCCTAGCAACCAGCATGACACCCTAATCGATATATGTAGCTAGCACAAAAAAAAGCAAAATAAACAAAATACTATATTAATAAAAATTACCCGTGTTATTCATTTATGTAATGTGTAAATGCTAAAATAAATTAGCACTAGGTCAATGTAATGGTATACTCTTATATATATATATATATATCAGTGTGTGTGTGTATGTAAATATATATATATATATATATATATATATATATATGTATATATATGTGTGTGTATATGTGTATATGTATATGTATATGTATATGTATATGTATATGTATATGTATATACACATTATAAAAATGATAATTACAAATAGCATTTACACATGCACATTAAAAAAAGCAATATGCTATATTAAATTTACATTACTCTCATTATTCATTTATAAAGTATATAATGTTAAACTAAAATACCATTATGCCAATGTTATGCTATGTTAATATATCAAGAATAAAAATGATAATTACAACATGCATTTACACATATATTCCCAGAAAATACTAATCATATATAGCATTATCGGGTTCATATTAAAATAAATAAATATGAAAAACGTTAAACTAATTTAGCATTATTTTAATATGAATAAAATGTGATTCAATCCAACCGTTTATAAAATGCCAAACTAAATTGTATTATACCACTAGTATAGCAGCACACATAAAACAGGTGCTAACTACATAATGCTCAGTGTAAAAAAACTACTCGGAATATGAAGAACAGTAGTGTACGTTTGTAATAAAAAAGTATCCGAGTGTTTGTATAGTTCATAATGTAGATGGAAGTTCATAATTGGTCAAAGTTTTGCCTCGAGTTAATATGTAAAGTTATTGTAGTTTGAACAGAAAAAATAACTACTTATGAGAATGTACCGTGTTATATTTCAAGTACAACTGTTAGTCACCATGAAGAACTACAGCGTATATTCAGAGTATGAAGTATCAAAGTGTATCGTATTGTCTATAATATAAATGAGATAATTAGTCAACGTTTCACCCGATTCCAATTCAGTTTGAACAAAAAAATAGTGACTTCCACCTATGTTGCAGTTTGGACACAAGGAAGTGGTTTGTTATTGCTAAATTTGAGGACATAGCCTGTTATTCGCTACGTACAATTCTTAGTCATCAAAACTACAACGTACATTCAGAATATGAAGTATTCGAGTCACTACAAAATCTAAGCCATTTATCGATGACATAAAGGCATCGGCGGGCATAGATAAATGAGTTACCGAAGCCATTTATGGCGTCAATATAAAATATGTCAAATAATTATTTCGGACATCTAGAAGACACCACGTGTGGAGCACTTACAGACACTGTGCATACGGCCTTTCCGATGCCTTATCGACACTGTTGCGACGCCACGTCAACTACATTTTAATTTGTGTAAATAGGAATTGCTGACACCTATGCAATGACCTTCCAACGGCATAGAGACGACTGATTAAAATGAAAAAAAAGGATTTCCCGAGGCTATGCAAATGCCTTGCCGATGCAATTGCTGAAACATATCGGCAGTATTTTTGCTATATTTCTCACCTTAATCACACATTCAAATATATGCAATATGTAATCACTCATCTCACAAATTCATATATCATACAATCATGTAACACCAAATTCATATATCAAATCATATTATCCAATATCGTAATATTGTAAATATATAAACCATACAAACACAAATGTCAACAATCATACAAACTCATACCATCACCATAACACAAATATCTACATACTTATATACAAATACTACGACCCACAAATGTCTAACGAACATCCAAACCAAACAATACCATCACCATCACAATATAAACTAAATATCCAAATAGTCTGTAAGCAAATATCCAAATAATACCATCAGTATCAACACAAATATCCAAACTAAATATCGAAACAAATCAAATATCCAAACAGTACCAACACAAATACATATTAGTCTGAACCCTGCCTAGCATCACCATTGCCACCCCTTGTAGAAATGCCCCCATCTTGAAAGTATCGCAAAAATACATCCAAAAGTGCTTCGAGCTTCTTCTCTAACTTACCGATGTGTGACTTGAACTATCGGTTTTCTACTTCTACACTAATGCTAAATGTAGCAACTCTATCTAATGATGATCTCTACATATTAACCAATTTTTTTTTATTAATAATAAGTAAATTATAGTTTCAGCTGTTGTATTTATTGAAACAAATTTTCTAAATTAGCGTTAAGCATATATTTGTTTAACGAATTGAGTGATTAAACACATATATTTGTTTAATTTATTGGATGATTTAAAAAAGATATTAACTCTAATAAACTCTTGTATATTTACTGAAACAAAATTTATAAATTAACTTATGTGTGTGTGTGCGCGCCCGCGCGTGCACTCGCATATATAATTGTTAAGTGATATGACTTACACGAACATGCTCTTGTTTAATTTATTGAAATAATATTTATAATTTAACCCAATTATATATATATTTTCTTAATTAATTTAGTGATTTAACTTATATACATATATATGTTTTTTTAATTTATTGGGTAATTTAAAAAAAAGATATTTTAACTACAATTAACTCTTGCATAATTTATTGAAACAAAATTTATAATTTAATATAATTATATAAATGTATATATATAAATATTTAATTTGTTGAGGCATTTAAATTATACAGGCATTTTTTAATTTAATTTATTGAACAATTTTTTTTAATTAAATTGATTATATATACATTTGTTTAATTTATTGAGTGATTTTAATTTTATATTTGTTTAGTTTATTGCGTGATTTAAAAAAAAAACTATTTTTTAACTCGAATAGACTCTTGTTTAATTTATTGAAAGAAAATTTATAATTTAACTTAATTATATATTTAGGAGCCATTGATTTTAATTTTTTAAGATTAGCGCAACTACGACAATGGAAATGAAGCATTATAATAAAAATAACGGAAATCAACCATCGTAGGGTAGTGATTATGCTAAGCATTCATATAAAACACACACACACGCACACGCACATGTGGTTCTTGGGATTAACCAAGTGTATATACATATAATATATCATACGTATATAGGCCTATGGTTTTGTATACATATATACTTAATATCATACGTATATATCGAACGTTTAAGTTATTACAAACTATGTTCAACAATAGGCATCCACACCTTCGGTGGAAAACACTCTTTAAATCCTATCAGGAAAAGGGTCACTAAAAATACACGATAATCGTGACTCTTCATATTCGACAGTTGAAAATCCTTCATATCAATGCATGTTCTCATGTTCGAAGCAATTCAATCTGGAAACTATAACGATTCACCTTTTCAAACTCCAAATGTTGATGCTAATACATTCACGTTATTCACGTGCCAAACACTCAAGTACTAGACAAACGAATTATTAAGGTAAAAGAAAAGGAAAAAAGAAATAAATAAGAAATAAGAGAACACAATATCAGAATCTCACAGTGGAATGATAATATATAATATCAAAAGAATAGTATAAAGGGTTACTTCGATACAGAAATTTCGGAGTTACAAAATTGGAGTACCATCATCGACCTGGACAGTTATAACTCCATGTCCTAACAAGTACTGATATGTAAAATATATTAATGCAGCGGAAATAAGAGTACTATGATAGATGAAACATCCATCTTGCCTTCTCGAGCTCCAATAAACATCATTGAAAACCTGCCTTTCTCAAACTACTAGAAAGAATACATGAGGTATTTAGCGAAAATAAAAACCAAGCGTCAGACATAATTCTGGTATGAAAAAAATCAAGAAATATGTGTACAACTTACTACAATACTTTTGAGACTACACGGAATGCTGTAATGGTTATCACCTCAAAAGAACCACTCATATAATGAGTACAAAAGGTGATACATTAGATACCGCGTAGGCTGAAGAATATAGATAAGGAAATAGCTAGAATGGTTACATTGGTAACATTCAATAGCATATTAGAGGGTACAATCAAACCTGATAAGGAACGTTTGCATAATGGATTTTCTATGGAGATCCCTTCGGTCAAGCTGAAATCTAGTCTCTTGCACAAGAGTCATAAACTACCTTCAAGTGACGTATATCTCTAAACAAAATATGCCTATAGACAAGCATGGCTGGTCCATAACCAAACACGTGATCCTCAATATCATTTACTCCTGCTAGCAGCATCGATAAACATACTCTAAGTATGCATTTGATATATCATGTTGCGAGTTATCTAAACCCTAGGCTATGAGGCCTACTTTGTTTTTAGTCATTTCCAATGTCGAAGTTACGTTCAGCATCTTTCACACGAGTCTTCATCACTCGAACATGAATTCCCAATTGGATTCCTATATCTCTAATATATCTCAAAACCACACATGTATTCCAGCATCTTGAAAAGACCACTTCCACGAGATAGAACATGTATCTTAGACTTAATATGGTTTTCAATAAGTAAAACACCTAACGATCCTGGTCTCCGCAAGACTGAATTGATGAATTTTTCCATTCAATAATAATTAGAACGATCATGTTGGAACCAAGCCTCATATACTTATCATTTTCGATATTTTCATCTCACACTATCCTCGGTGAAGAATGAAGTTGGTAGATTAGAGCACTATTGCTCATATCCCCACTCAAACATCAGTCTTAACTCCCACAGATAGACAAGCCTACTTCATTGTCTTTAGTGCTAAGCATATGACTAAATTTTTCCATAAACGAGTAAACATACAAAGCACGATCAAGTCGTACAAAGCATGATTATGTCACGTAAGCGAATTATAATCCCCTTATTGTTTAATTAATCTTTTAGTAATTAAAACCTCTTTTATTAGTAAAACCTCTTTTATCAAATAAAACATTGTTTACTAATTTCTACTATTCATTTATATTCTTTCAATACTTCAAGAAGTATTCATATACTTATCTCAATTGGCATAAGTGTTCACAAATCATTAACAAGATTTCTTACTTTGAACGTTCGCTTTTTCTATTTTTTTCAAAAAATTCCTTACTTATAATTTCCCTCAAAATATTCATTTTAAGGATCTAAGTACATTCACAAATCCATTCAAAAGGTTTAAGACTAATGTTATTTAAACATTATCACTACAAACCCAAAACCATTTCACTTATGCTTATCTTTAAAACATTATTTTAGAGATCTGTTTACATAAGTACAAGCACAAAGGGTTAAAGATGAATGCTATTAACATATTGTCACAAAAACCTAAAACCATTTCATACTTATATTTATCTTTAAAACTTCCTTTTAAAGACTTAAGATAATATTTTGTTTAGTTTGATAGTCGACTATAAGACTATCTAGTTAAAAATAATCGCTTATAGAAATCATATTGGTATACTTAAATCATTTCTGACATTCCAACTTAACTATTCCTCGTCCAAGTGCGAAGCCTGTAAGTTAGAGCACTATTGTATATCAAATCTTGCCTATAACTTCATTCTTGAATCTCATACCTCGTCGGCATTTACTATTAAGTATAGTACTGAGGACTTTCATAAATGAGTAAAAAAAACATGATTAACATGTTTCCAACATTCCCGACTTAACCATTCCTTGATCAAGGGGGAAGCTGGTAGGTTAGAGCTCTATTGCTCATATCCCCACTCAACATCAATCTTAACTCTCACAAATTGATAAGCCGACTTCATCGGCTTTTAGCCTTAAGCAAAGTTGATTGCTTTTCAAAAAAATAAATAAACAATAAGATTAACACATTTTCGACATTCTAACTTAACTATCCTTCGGTCAAGAGTGAAATCAATAGGTTAGAGCTCTATTTCTCATATCCCTACTTGACATCAATCTTAACTCTCATAAATAGAGAAGTCTACCTTGTCAGGTTTTAGTGTTAAGCCTAGTCAATTACCATTTTAAAAACCAATAAATAATTTAAAAATACTTATAAATAGGTTTTAAATATCTACGCAAAATATTAATTGAAAATAAATAATTTATAATTTGACGAAAAATATATTTTATACTATAAAACCATTTACTTTGAAAAATACATATATGATTATGAAAATGTATTTAAATCTCAAACCAACTTTAAAATACTTAAAAATAGATTAGAAAACATGTCTAAAAATATTAGAGAAAAATACAAAATTTAAATATCATTTTCAAACACTTAAAACCATAAACGTCTCCCTACAACATATATAAATGTTGTTAAAGTCTTTGTTAAAAACAACATTGAAAAGCATGATCTTTGTGGCTAGTTTTAACCACTTTAACAAATGACTTGAGGCTTGCAATTTTTATAGTAAGTACTAACGTCAGGGTATTTAAAAATCATGGAAAGAAACCCCTAATAATATCTATAAATTTATTTATAAAAACTCCCGAAAATAGGATATATTTACAAAGTGTATTTATAACAACATTTTTGCTTCAATTTTAACAACTTTGGTTCATAATTTCTATAACTTTCCAAACCACTTATTTACTTTCCAATATACCAATATATGTGTAGAGAACAACTAGATAAATTATCCCAAGTTAAGTTCATAAAACTTCCATTTACACAAGTTAAAGTTAAGGGATATCGAAGCGTACTAGTAGCGAATATTCTCGCTTCAAACACTTTTAAACATACTTCAATTGAACACACAATCCAGAAAACAATTCAAACATCAATTCAAGACCGTACCACATGTTTTAGAGGGTAATAAAAGTGATGTTATAGAATATAAAGTTGTAATTTGCTTTGAAAAGCAAGATGGGTCTAAAGTTTATAACTTTAATTAGTTAATGTCACTTTAACTTTATATTTCAAACACAACATGTACACACACATAATATATACAAATAAGATATTGAGATAACTCATTTAGATGCAAGCCAAACACATGCTCAAGCATAATCAAACTCAAGAACATCACCTACCATTACCAAACTCCTAAAGATCCAATCTTTAGCACTTTCAAACCAATGCAACACCTCCCCTCCTCTTCCGTTTCTCACGGCCCATCCAAGATCCCCCCTTCTCCTTTACTTTTGTTCCACTTTGACTTTAGAAATAAGCTTCCTAAGGTGTTTTAAGATATTGGTGAAAGTTTGATAGAGTTCGAATAAGATTTGAGTTAATTAGAGAAAGTTAGTAAGAAAAAAGTGGATTAGTGCTAATCCACTTCCATCATTTCCAAGTTTTTATTACGTTTCAAGCTTATGTAGATTATGAAACCCTTAAGGGTGTATTTAATAGTTTTTACAAGAGGCCATTTACACCTTCTACCTTCCATTAAAGGCCATAAAGGAGCCTCTCCCTCACACGCTACCTTTCCACCTCCTTTTCATTTCTTAACACTTAAGATTTTCCTAAAAACTAATTTTCAAACAATCTTCTACGACATCACCCATGACATCATCAAAAACTTTATTTCCATAAATAGTAAAATAATTTTATTTCATTTTAATTATTTTATAAGTAAATAAGTGTATGCAAAAAGTTAAACAACTTCTGATGAGTAAAAAGCTATTTATCGATAAAAAGTTTTTCATTCACATTATCGATATTTCTTCAAAGCATTTATTTTTTAAAAATATTTCCAAAACAAGTTTATCGTCATTGGTATGATTTAAAAGGGAGTTAAGAAGGTTATGAAATCACTTTAATAACATTTAATAGAAGATTTGAATATTTAAATAATTCAGATATTTAAATACGAAGTATCCAAAATTCCAGGTCATTACATTCTCCCCCATTTAGAATATTTCATCCCAGAAATTCCAACATAAGAAACAAAAGGAAATAATCACATAACAATACTTAATAGTATTTAAAACATTAGCAAACAAATCGCATGGTTTGTTCAAGTTCAAAAATCCTCTTATCATACCTGGACGATAAACAATCCTCTTAGTATACACCTAACAGCCTTAGATTATTACTTAGTCAATTATTCATACAACCTTATAAGAAATCCAAGAGTCATCGCCTAAACTCTCCATAAGTCAACAAAACATAGTATGCAGTACTAAAGCCCGTACGATGTACATGGATCATCTATACGTAATATTAAATCCAGTCACTTGCTCAAATACATAAATTTTACTTCCTAGCTAGTATATATCGCTTGACCTCTCTAGTGCGGACTCCAATCTGGTTCCTTGATTAGAAACCTCTGTTCTCCTTACATAGTCATATGTCGTGATAGAAAACATCAGGATCATATCAAGAATCCTTATCAAGCATTGCCATCAAGAATCTAGTGAAAAATCCTTTTTTGGACTGGTGTTAATCACTGCAAAATCATGTACTCAAATACTAGATCAAGAATAGCCATGTCAATAAAAAAACCTACGCACAATTTACGTACTTTATTCCATTGGTTTCTTAACTAAACTAGTTATTTTTATCACTTTCTTTTATCCAACTAGTATATCTCTTCAGTACTAAAATCATTTATGAACCATTTCTTAAAAACATAACTTCAACTATATAATCATTTTATAACTTATGTTCATACTCGTATAATATTCCATTACATCCTAAGAGTACATACAAACATCAAATTTGTTATTCTTATCAAGGATTTTTAAAATTTGTTTTAACCTACTTCCTTATCAATTCAAGTGTTATATATACCTAACTTTACACTATCAGAAACACTTAACTACAATTCTATAACGATTGGAAAGTTTTCGACTATCCAAAATCACCGAAAAATCTCATTACATTTAACAAATGGATACTACCAAACAACATATCATAACAAGATGCAAATGCCATAAAATCCTAATGCATAGACTATATGTGTCAATAAAGTATCTTAACAAAGTTTTACTTATTTATTAAAAGCAATTTACACCAAAAGGGAAAACATAAAAGTGTTTCCTCGTTTATTTTGGGCTATGCCACTGCCACTCGAGTATCCTACATAGTATACATATAAAACTTTTTCCATACAAAAAGTTCGTATCAAATTTCTTTCCAAAGAAAAACTTTAGAACTAAACACTAAGTTTTATTTCAAATAATTTTGAAATAACAATACATACATACATACATATATAAATATATATATATATATTGTATATCAAATCATACTTTCGGAATCAAATCAAAATCCATTTTTCTAAAACAACCCTGTAGCATCCGCTACTTAGAATCCTGAAAATGAACATCGATGATGCTAAAGTCTTCACTAGAATTATTTTCAAGCGACAAAAGTGAGTTTAGTACATCAGAATCATGCCTTTTGGTCTCAACCAAAATCATTTCAAAATGGTATCAAATACTTCATAAATATTAATAAGGACCATGATCTCAATTTCGTAAACCAATTTTCCAAATGTTTACTTTCAAATAATACTGCTATTATTTTCTCTTAAATCTTGAAAAACATTTTCAAAGACACCGGGACCTAAGTTCTCAAATTATCAGTTGAATCCTTCTTGTTTATAAATCATGTTTTATAAACCATGCTTATATGAAATCATTTTCTTATATAGAATCTTTTCACAAATGTTTATTTTCAAAATATCTTATCTTTCCTCAGATTAACATAAACATTTGTTACTAAAGTTAACCTTTAACCCGAAATTATCACAAATGCCTCATAGTCATACTGTGAAACTTAATTCACAAGGCGTTTATTTCAATGCATCTATGAATGATAATAATGCTCATAAACTGGTCGAGCATGTCAAATCATTCTATAAAAGGTAACAATGCTCATAAACTGGCCAAGCATGACTAACAAATTAATGAGGGGTAACAAACGAACATTATTAATCCCTGCATTAATTGAACTACACTTTAACGACTCATATTTATATAAGTTACCTTATATAAGATCTTTAATTTGTGCAGTTGTAATTAACTTTAAGGCATACGTTTATAACACATACAAATATGCTCTCATACATATAATACACTAAACTCATGTTAGGGCATTCCATTACCCTATTTCTCATGAGCCATACCCAACCAAAGCTAAGGTTCCCGCTTAACCTTCAGCTCTGATACCAGTTGTAACGATTTTCCTTTTTGATCCCTGAATATCGACACTAATATATCCACACTGTTCACGTGCCAATCACTCAAGTGCTGAAAAGATGAACTGTTAGGATAAATAAAAAGGAATAAAAATAGAACAAGAAAGAAGAGAACACAATATCAGAATCTCACAATGTAATGATAATATATAATACCTAAAGAACAATGCAAAGGGTTACTCCGATACAGAAATTTTGGAGTTACAAAATCTAAGTATGATCATTAGCATGGACAGTTATAACTACATGTCCTCACAAATTATGATATGTAATAAACAGTAATGCAGCGGAAATACGAATACTATGGTAGCTGAAACATCCATCTCGTCTTCTCGATCTCTAATGAACATCAATGAAAACCTGCCTTTTTCAAACTACTCGAAAGAGTACATATGGAATTTATGGAAAATAAAAATCAAGATTTAGACATAAAGTTTGATATGAAAAACTCAAGAAATATGTGTACAGCATATAACAGTACTTTTAAAACCACATAGAATATTGTAATGGTTATCCCCTCAAAAGAACCACTCGTCTAATAAGTACATAAGGTGATATATTAGACAATGTATAAGGTGTAGAATATGAATCAAGAAATAGCTGGAGTGGTTACATTGGTTACGTTTAATACACTACACCAAATACTGAGATTTGCAACTAACCATCCGCGCATTTGGCAACGGTTATTAACCGTTGCCATTTAGCAACGGCTAATAACCATCTTGGTTAAGTTAGCAACGGTTTTTTATCGTTGCTAATTGGGAACGGTTAGTAACCGTAGCTTTTTTGGAGACAAATGATAGCGGTGAATTTCATCCTTTCGCGCCATAATTTTTGGCGCGCTTCGTTCCAATTAGCCACGGTTTTCAACCGTGGCTAATTAGCAATGGTTTTTAACCGTCGTAAATATTTTAGGCAGGGCCGGCCCAAACCAACTGAGCCGGGCAACACCAAAAATCTGTTTTACTTCAAAGTTACAGCTCAATAGCAATCTTCATGTTGGCGATGCTCGAACCCAAAAAAACTAGGGTTTCAAAAATCAACGCTTTCTAAATAATCATCGCCGCATACTCGGCTATTCCATCAGCCATCGTCGGCTCATGCTTGCCTCCTACGCGATATTTTCTACTGCTGATTTGAAGTCCTGCTACAGTCTCTATACTGCCACTGCTAATTAAGTAAGCGAATTTCTTGTTTTGAGTTGTCTAATTTTCTAAAATTGAGTCGCCCTTTTACTGCTTTAGATTTCATTAACCTTGAAAACGCCTGAAGCTAATAACTTATTAGTATTTAGTTATAAACAACTAGTTTTCTGTAACTAATCGTTTAGGAATCGAAATTTGAAAGCTGAAGCTAAAAAACTAATAATTATTTAGGAACTGATACTTTCATTGATGTACTATTTTTCCTGTAGTGTGTGTATGTCTACCCGCAAACATTTAGGCAGAACCCAATATGATTTGCCTGTACACTTAACTAGATACACTAGTTTGTAAACTTGATACATTTCGCTAAAAATTAAATACACTGTTTTGTAAACTATTTGAGACTATAAGCATTGCAGCCCACTTAATGTGACAACTTTTGTATAAAAAGTTGGTACTTTGTTATATTATAGTTTTATATGTGATTTTATGCTTATATATGAAAAAGAAAATAAAAAAAAATTGACATGTTATATAGTAAGGGGCAAAAAAATTCACATTGGGCTTGGTCAACCGATTCTTTGGGCCGCCCTTGCTTTTAGGATTGATCAGGCGCAGTTTTGGTCAGGCGCAGTTTTGGGCAGTAAGCAGCTGCACTATGTTGTGGTCTGGTGGGTTGAAGTTTGAGGTGATGCAACGGAATATTGTGATGTGTGAAGTGTTGCTGTAGAGGGGTTTTAATGTTGCTGTTGATGTGCACAGGGTAGTTTGTTACTACAGCAGTTTGTAGTAGGGATGTAGTTGACTGATGTGCAGGGGTGTAGTTGATGGAGGGTGGTTTTGCAGCAATATGAAGAGGGAGGTTGTCACAATGTATGGTTGTATGATGGTATGGATAGTGAAAGTGGCAGCAGTGGATGATGCTGTGAAGTGGAGATGTAGTTGAAGTGCATTGGTTTCCTGAAGTGAAATGTATGTGCAGTGGTGATTGTTTATTGAAGTGTGTGATTAGTTTTACAAATTGTAATGTACTGTACTGCACTGCATGCTAGTTAGACATAGCTGCTTATAGTGACTGCTAGGGTATAAGTTGATGCAATGAATTTTGTTTTACAAAATATGAGACCATATTTAGTAAGTGGATAAAATTATTGTTAATGGCGCAAGCCAAGTATCAGAGAGGGGTAATGCATAGACATTACTCTGGTGCTACAAAATGGCGCCGTTGTAATGGCAAATTTTTTGGAAACAGTTTGATGCTAATGTTAAATTTCAAGTGAAATCAGAAGAATATACATCTGTTTAGTTAATATCAGAGTTGAACTTGGTGGAAAGCCATAAGATATTGTTACCCATGATTTCTTATTAGCTCTTGTTATTTTCTTTCAGCATGTCTTCTAGTATAGACAAACAATGGATGAATCAATCTAATCGAAGAAATACAGAATATGTGGAAGGTGTGAGAAATTTCATTAAATTTGTTGCTGAAAACGGTGGCAATAAGGAAAAGTATTCGTGCCCTTGCACGCGGTGCAAAAACGAAGATACATTCAAATTAAATGACATTCATTTTCATTTGCTTAGATATGGTATTGTTCAATCATATACCGTGTGGTGTTTTCACGGGGAAAGAATACCGGAGAAGCCAAAACAACAACCGGTTAGTCATGCCACAAATACTGATGAGTCCGAACATATTAGGATGGAGGATTTGATCAATGATGCAGATAGATTCCATCATTTTCAACCTACAAGTCAGTTGCATGATAATGCTAATATTGGTGAGCAGTTTACAGATAAATCATTTTGTGATAGTGCAACTGCAACAGAGCCATTGTATCCTTCTTGTCCAAAAGAGATTACAAAGTTGTATGCCATTGTGAAACTGAATAGCTTGAAGACCCAATACGGCTTTTCAGACAATGGTGTGACTGCACTACTCGAATTCATAAAGGAGTTACTCCCCGAAGGTAACACGCTACCGTCAAAGTACCCCGACGTGAAGAAGATCATTAAGCAAGTTGGGATGAATTATATAACTTATGATGCATTCATTAATAACCGCATCTTGTACTGGAAAGATAATGCGAACAAAGTTTTATGTACAAATTGCAACGCACCAAGATATAAGACATCATTCGACGAAGAGAGAAAAGCTACCACAGTACCTTGAAAGACCTTAAGACATTTTCCTTTAATATCTAGATTGAGAAGACTGTATACTGTACCATGGATAGCAGAAGCGATGACCTGGCATGGTCGTGCCAAGTCCGGTACAACCGTAATGCATCATCCGCGTGATACTTCTCAATGGAAAACTACAGATTCTTTTGATTCTTCGTTTGCTGCTGAACCACGAAATATCACGCCTGGAATAGCAACAGATGGTTTCTGTCCGAATGCTTCTTTAACTAACCCTTACAGCTGTTGGCCAGTAATTGTAGTACCATATAACCTTCCTCCGTCTTTGTGCATGAAAAGAGAGTTTTCAATGTTAACACTGTTGATTTCTGGGCCAAAACAACCGGGGAAGGATATTGATGTTTATTTAGAACCTTTGATAGACGAGTTAAAGCAGTTATGGGAAGGAGTTGTTATATTTGATTCATTTAAGAAATCTGAGTTCATAATGAGAGCTAGAGTGTTGTGGGCAATCCATGATCATCCCGCTCTTGGGACTTTATCGGGATGTACAACTCACGGCTACTTTGCATGTCCTATTTGTGGAGAAGAAACTACATCTGTTTATCTCCCTGAAAGTAAGAAGATTTATTACATGGGACATCGTAGATTTCTTCCGTCCAGACACAAGTTTCGATACGATAAGACAAATTTCAACAACGAGCAAGAACTTAAGCGTCCTCCAAAACCACTGACTGGTTATCAAGTTGAAAAAAAGGTAGTGAATATAAAAATGAATGTTGGTAAAAACATACCGGAAATTGGTCGAAAACGGAAAAAGACAATCGATGAAGAAGTTCCTGCATGGTATAAGAGGTCGAAGTTCTTTGATTTGCCATATTGGAAAACAAATTTGACCCGACATAATATTGATGTTATGCATACGGAGATGAATGTCACGAAACATTTGATCAACACAATTATGAACCATAAAGACATGTCAAAAGATGGGATCAATGCACGGAAGGATTTGAAAATCATGGGTATAAAACAAAAGTTGTGGGTGATAGAAGATCCTGAAACAAGTAAAGTAACCATACCAAATGCGACTTTCACTTTGAGCAAATAAGAAAAGATACGGTTTTGCACCGTTTTGAAAAATTTGAAAGTGCCGAGAAAATTCTCTTCGAACATCCATAACAATGTGAGCATCAACCCTCCTAAACTAAAAAATATGAAGTCACATGATTACCACGTCATAATGCAACATTTACTTCCGGTATTGCTTCAGCATTGTTTTCCGCAACATAAGGATCTACGGAATGCTATTCACCGCATTAGTCTCTTTTATAACATTTTGTGCTCAAAGGTGATCAATAGGGAACATCTTCTAAAAGCAAAGACTAGTTTGGTAGAAGCAATGTGTGTTATTGAAAAACATTTTCCGCCTGCATTTTTTGATATCAGTATTCACCTTATGGTTCATTTAGCCGATGAAGCATTGATTTCTGGTCCTGTTAGATATAGGTGGATGTACCCATTTGAACGGTAAATTACTAATTTTAGTTATGTGCATAATTATTCGATTTAAATAGCTATTGATGTCTACATTTTACAATTATTTATCTTCATAGGTTGATGAAAACATATAAAGGATATGTGCGCAACAAAAGATATATTGAAGGGTGTATTGCAGAAGGATATATTGTACAAGAAGCTAGTCTTTACTGCATGGAGTATATGCCAAAAGGAGGTGCTGGCACTCATAAACATACCCGTGCAACGTTTTTAGACGAGGATGATGAGTTTGCTGATGAAATAGCACTAGATAATGGTAAAGATATAACGTTAACTCATGTGCAATTTCAACAAATGCGTAAATGGGTCCTTGATAAGTACGACGGATTAGATGAATGGAAGAAGTAAATTCATGAATTTGTTCTAAATTCTTATTATTGTAAATCAATTCATATATATAGTATTTATTGTGTGTTTTTCGTAGGAGGTATAACTCCTATGTTCAAAGCACCAAATCTCAAACTCGAGGCGGGGGTACATCTGGGGAAGCTATTAAAAATTTCACGTTTTGGTTACGTAAGGAGGTATATGTATTAAATATTTAACGTATTTTCAAGTTGACCATACACCTCCTTGACAATATTTTTTTACATATTGTGTTTGTTGTAGTTGTTGAAGACCGTCGATGTTGACTCAACTCTTTGGCGGTTAGTTAACGGGCCGAAGTTTGATGCCCGTAGTTATATGAAGTACCAAGTGAATGGGTTTTTATTTTCTCCGAAGAGTTATGAAGAGCAAAAGCTAACACAGGATAGTGGTGTATGCATGAGAGCAATTACACAATCTAGAGCGAGTGGGAAGGATAAAAATTTTAAGGAAGCAGAAACAACTTATTACGGAGTCATTCAACAGATAATTGAGTTGGATTACATTGACTTCAAACAAACAGTTTTTTATTGTGATTGGGTAAAGGTCGAAGATAAGATCAATGGTTGTAAAATGGATTCTGTTTCAAGCTTGATAACAGTTAACTTGGGAAAATTGAAGAATAAAGATAGCGTGAATGATGAGCCATTTATTCTTGCATCGGAAGCAAGTCAAGTGTTCTACTCAAAAGATTTTAAAAATAACGGATGGTTTGTGGTTTTGCATACACCAAAACGGTTGACCATAAATGTGGATGACACTGAGTTTCCCACCGTTTATCTGTAACGTCCCGCCTTTTCGCACGATTTAAACAGACACACATGCCGATTCAATCCATACGGAAGGGCGGATTGTTATGGGTAAATAAGAAAAACAAGAAAGAAATAAAAGAAAACAGAATCTCGCAGCGGAAGGATAAAATATAATAATAAAATATACAGTTTATAAATCTGTTTACAAAACATTCATATAATACATATCAGAGTTACACATACCAACAACAATGCAGCGGAACAGTGTGTGGTGCACTAGTATAAATAATAATAATATACATCTTCGTCTTCGTCCTCCAGAGCTAAATCTTCAAATCCTGAAATGCTCGGACTGACCCGAGCGAATTGAAAAGACAAAACACTCGAGTCAGAACTAAAAGATCTTATGTAAGTTAAATTAACAGAAATAAATATGAGTGCAGTAACTCAAGAGATGCTCGGGATTTACATCTCCTAAGGATCCGTTAAACTATTTACTATATAGTATATTGCGCTATTATAATAGTGTCTATTTGTAAAATAAACTTACTTTTAAATAGCGTTAAGGCTTTACATTTTCCACCTTAACACGGTTATATATTCCCATAGTCTATATAGTACCGTAATCTCCCCCGTACTGGGCGTCGTCAGAGGGCACTCCATAGGTATGGTACAAAACCAAAATCGTATAAGGCGCGCTAGGGTAGGTGACACGGCACAACTAGGCAATGCCAGGGTAGATATACCAATTACGCTTCCGGGCCGATGGAAACGCGCAGCGCGCAGCTGCCGCCCACCTCGAACAAACTCCCCACATCAAAGAAATCAAAAGTGAAGGTGGCCACCGAAAATCCAAAGTCTGAGTATAGTATCGAAGGGAAGTGTCCGATCAGAGGTGCTACCTCATTAACCCGTCGATCGCTCCTGTTTTAGCCACCTTATGCCAACTCACGGGAGTTGGGTCCTCGTATTTACCTTTAAAGAAAACGTCGCCACCAACCTACTTCATTCTGGAATCTCCACCGCGTACACGGTTGTTAAAGTGGTTTTCGGAGTTGGCAGAGAGTATGACAACTTTCGATCCCGGTCTCTTCAACAACCAATCGTTATTATAACACCGCGGTCTTTTCAAAATAGTTTATACTTTAAAACCAGAAGAAAATATCCATTTTAAACCCATATAAATACGATATCATTTATATTTTTAAAACCCCAAATCAATACAATATCATTTATTTTCCAATATATATTCCTTCCAAAATCATAGGGTTTCCAAAGTAAAATATTTAGAAATCAAACTCTTGAACATAATATTTCCAAATTATACTACCTTGAAAAATATAGCTTTGAAACAAATTTCCATCTCTTAAATGGTTAAATATTAAACTACTTTTAAAAAACAAAATAGCTTCTTTAGATTTCACAAATCAATTTCAAATATCGATTTACACTTCCAAATACCATTTCAATTCTTATGTTTCAAGGCTTTAAATATTTCACCATTTCAAAAAACAACTCATTTGACAAATCCATATGTATCAAATTCAATTACTTCTTATTTAGACTTGAAATGTTTACTTAATGAGTTCAATATAATTTAAGTAAAACCTTTAACTTCACATAACTGGATAATCTTTCAATTTATTAAACTTGATATATTCATTTAAATCACTCTACACAAAAATCAAGTTATAAAAATCATACCCTTTAAAAATTAATAACCTTTTTATTTAATTCCAAATTTTACTCAATATTCATCTTCCGACCTTATTCTCATTTAAGTCAATAAAACTCCAGAACTTAAATTTTAAATAAATGCTTAATCGTATTTGATCTTAAAAATCAAACTTTATTTTATACTTCAAAACAATTTATACAAAACTTAAAATCGAAAATTACTATATATAAATAACCTTTATTAATAACCAAATCAAAAACCCATAAACCATATATATATAGCTTTGCAAAAACCATAGAAAAACATTTCAAAAAAAATAATTTTATATATATACCGCGGTGCCTGTATAAAATTTTCTACCCTATGGTCAAGTGATACGGATGTTATCATTTCAATCCGCAATTTAAAATAAAATGCGGTTGTATATCATTTCAAACCGCAATCCCGAATGAAATGAAAATGCATGATGACTTGCAGTTTATACAATATAAATATAGCATCCATTCATCCAATTATCAATCATCAACCATTATTTGCAATCATCATCCAATTTAAACAATCATCGATATAGGGCATATAAATTATACAGGTAATAAATAACAGGTATTAATTAATAGTTTATATTCGATAATAAATTTAATAACTATTAAACTAGCAGTTTATATGCAAATGTATAAATTATATAACTGTTGAACTAGCAGTTATATACAAATAAATGAATTTTAACGGTCAATTTATATGCAATAATTAAAATTAATTAACAGTTAAATTAAATAAATGCAAATTAACTGAGATGATGAATTAAACATGCCAAACAATTATGAATAAATTCCTACTCATATCTTAAGTAAATTTAACAAACACAAGAAATTTTAGAAGTTGTGAGTGTGTTAAAACACTCACCTTTTGAATTTAAATCGAATTTAAATTCAATTTAAACTCAAAAATTCGACAGTCTCCGAATTGGTCCAAACCAGCGTCAATAGATCTGGAATTTAATTACGATCCTAACAAAAAAACCTCGCGTGAATCGGACTACATATGAGAAAGTTATTCGAAAATTTCGATTGAAACAAAAATTAAATAAAACAAAATAAACAAATATACCCCATCACCATGCCACGTCACAGGCCACGTCCTTCTTCTCAAATTTGAGCACGCTACAGCACCAATAAAAAAAAACGGACAGTACCAACAGATTACGCTCTTTGAGAATTATGACATATAATTTTTCTGGAATTTTTAGATGAGTTTGAAATATTTTTATTTTTTTATTTTTTTATTTTTATTTTGGACTGTAATTGGATCTAGAAATTTTGCAGTCATTGGAAGAGAAGAAGTTGAAGAAAAGAACACACAGAGAGAAATGAAGATAGATGGAGGCTAGGGTTTACACAGCCTATAAATAGACAAAGTGAAATAGGATAGGTGGGCACGAATCATAAACGCGCAAAATGGTTGTTGGCCCACCAGAATATTTTATATTAATTGGATACGTTACGGATTAGTAAATAAATTAATTTCTTCCTCAGACATTTACATTTAATTTTAAACGTATTTACAAATGTAAATTTAGATGCTTCATTTATAAGTTTCAATATAAATTCACAATTTCATTAAATTCCAAATTCATAGATAAGTTTCCATTTTCAACTAAATTTCTAAATTACCGTAATAATTATCTTAGATTTTTATTCATTCTCAATAGATTTAACTATTGTAAATTGACTAAGTTTTCATACTATAAAAATCCACATTTCTATGTATATATACATTTGAATTCCCTAATAAAATATTTTATTTATATTTCGCAATTACTTCCAATCCATTTTTTTTTGCATCGCACTGTTACTTAAATAAATAGCCTATACCAACACTAATTATCATTAATTTGAAAATGGGTTACCAAATTTTGGATTTTATTAATAATTATTATTTATTACTTCATTGTTTATTCAAATTTAGACAAATTTAAGATGTTTCTTAAATGCCGAGTACATTATTAACTTCAGCGTAAAACTTCAATTTTATTCTATCTACAAATTATAAATTAACTTTGCAGAAATCCTTTAGTTGACCTTTCATTTAATTATCCTATCTATTGGTATCCCATAGATGGGAATTCCTAAAACATCTCCGAATTCCAACTTTAATTTCAATCACATAAAATGTTCTATTCAGTTTCCAATAAATTCAATAAATTCAAATTATCATGTTCTAAATCCAAATGAATCCATATATCCTGCCTTCCATTCTTTTAATCTAACTAATTATCATATTCTGAATAAAGTTTACGTTATTTCCACCTATAAGCTACAAATAACAACGAATGTTGCATTTGATTTAGATTCTAAATAAATTGATGAGTAATAATTAATAATTCTCACTATTGCCCGATTTATTCCCATTCATGCTTAAATTACCACCAAACAATCATTAAATTTACCTATCTTTTATTGATTCCATAAAATCTATTTGCCCTGAGTTAGTTACTGCATTTATCAAATTCCAATTTCGCAATCAACTTAAATACATAAATTGGTATTGCATTAACATTTAAATTTATTAGCTTATGTCAACACTATTAACATTAATTGCAATGTATTACCAATTTTAGTCACTACCCTAACTACTAACTCATATTAACCTACATTATTCCCAAGAATTTCATTGGTTTTTCTTATATTAAATTTATCAACCATATTAATTAAGGTTTTTTAAAAACAATTTATAAAATTCCCTTTAATATATATATCTTAGCAATCTATTAAGCATGGTATTATATTTCACGTAAATATACATTTAATTACATTTATTACAATGTTATCCAAATAAATTGAATGATCTAAGTATATAACTCCTAATATCCACCCACCTTGCCTTAATCCCAAATAACATACAAATTAAACTACCTTAATTTCAATTAACCCTATCGTTACTTTTTATATTCCAAACAAATAAATTAATAATAGGTTAATTGAATCAGATTTACAATCCAACTTTAATTATTTGCAAATTTTGTCAGTTTGGACCACTTGGTAAATTCAGAATCCTTTAACAACTTCCTACATTAATTTATTTTTGAATAATCCAAAAAATTTCAATATTAAAGTACAAATCCAATTTATCAAAAATTAAAACTTAAATTTCAAGGAATTTATTTATTTAGATTTAGATCTCGTTATTCACTAAAATTGGTTGGTATTTATTTCATTCGCCTCTTTAATTGTACGTAAATTTCTCATAAATACACCTAAAATTTCATTTAATTCCAACTGCTTCCTAATTTCCATTTCTACGTCTTAACACACTCTATATTAAACTTCTAGACATTGTATTACTTATCATATTAATGTATCCTTTATTTAGTGTATTAACATTTATTTCAATTCAAATTCTATCAACCAATTAAACATGTAACCTATTACTATTGCTTACAAATCAAAATATCACACCCATTGTCATCTTCAGAATGGAATTAGTCTTTATTTCAAAACTTATCTAAATTTACATTGAGACCATATTTAATCCTCTTCGATAATATTAATCCTCAATTTATTAAATGGAATCAATATATCTTACATAACATGTTTTGCGCATAAATTTTTAATTAGTATTATTTCAACTTATTCCCCATATTCTCAATAATTACCTAACATAAATCTACGCTTATTTTATTCTACGTTCACACTTCCGTTACTCTCAAATCAATAAGTAACGTTCATATAAATAAATGTTATGTCAGTTTCCTATTTATTGCGATATATTTATTTATTTATTACTGCATAACTTTACTTATTTTCTTCCCATCACTTTAAAATTAATCGTTAAAGTAACGCTTATCAATACGCATCAAATTATTTACCAAATTAAAAGGTTTTGTTTTTTTAACAAATTAATTGATAGATTAATTAGGTAATGTATACGAATTGTTATTATACCCATAAATTTACACTTAACTAATTAAGTGCCTTACCTATATTCTCTATCTTCCCATTATATTCGGGTACAATACTTACACCAATTTTTATTGAAAAATTTATTCATATTACAAACAAAGGCTTAAATTACCATTGTTAAATTAGCGTTCAATATATATTTATCACCTTTTATTATTTCTACTAAATTTTTATTACAAAATTCTATTAAATAAATTAAATCGTCGAAATTTACGGGTCGTTACACTCTCACCCACTCAAAACTTTTCGTCCCCGAAAAGGAAAAAGAAGGGAAAGGAAGGATTTAGAATCTACATATCTTATTCAAAACATTACCTTATAAAAAATTAAATTTACAATATCTGTTACTATTCTTAAAATATACAAATTTACAACATTATCTTTTTATACTTAAATTTATTAGAGTTTGGAGAATATTTCAAAATATTTCTAAGTCCAAAATTTAAATACCTAAGTAGTTCCAATCACTAATCATTCAAATTAATACAACAACCATCAATTTCCTCGAACAGCATACATACAATTACAAAACAACCATACAATCACACAATCAAATAGTTGTTTGGGTTCAAACTTGAAATTGTACGGAATGAAAAATAACTATCAAGTGCATCATTTACTCAACAATCTTAGATGGAACAAAATAGATTATTTATTCATCCAACAACTTCAAATTTCCTTACCCAACCAACCATAAATCAAACAATAACAATTCAAACCAGCAACCAAACTAACTTATTATAAATTTCATGCTTTAGTTGTTTGATTTCCCTTTTTGTTTATATAGTGATTTTTTTCTCATTCACATTTACTTATTACTTACAATTATTCAATTCCATTAACTCGGGTCATGCTAGTTCCTTATATTTTGTTATAATTATTCATTCATTTATAATAGCATGTCCTTATTTATTTACTTTAATTCCTTAAGTTTTATAATCATCTATCTATCATGCTTACCTTTATTTATATTTACTTGGTAAAATTTCAATTATATCTTAAGTTATTGAATACAGCAAATTCATTGAATACTTTACTACTTGTATAATATTCTATTACAATCTCTTATTAAACATTTCAACTTTTAATATTTGGTAAGTTATATATGTTAAAGAAAATGCAAATGAACTTATACAAGTTTTATCTCATCTTTTAATTAAATTTAATGTTCAACAATATTACCCTTTATCTCATATGTTACAAATTTCAAATTTCCCTTTATAACATTGCATTAAATCTCTTACCTAAATTAGAGGTTTCAATTTATTAATCACTTACCTTTTATTTCACTACAATAATTTAAACAATTAATTAATGGAAATTTAAGAATTAAATACCGGGTTAAATTTCAATTTATTTTGAAATATTAGATAAATATATTCTTCTAACTTATATACCTCTAATTTTATTTAAAACAATTAAAAATTTATATCTTTTTCGAAAATGAATCTGCAGTAGAACTACTACAGTGGCCTTTCCCCTTCGAAACTCGAAAATGAAAGTCGATGATGCGGCCGCCATCACCGAAATTATTTTCCAGCGACAGAGAGGAAAGTACAATACTTATTTGCTCAAAAATCTTCTTTAAAACGATTCTTCCGAATTATGTTAAATATTTATATCAGAAAATACTTATAAACAAAATTATTAATATATTTCAAAATCATTCAAAAGAAAAACCCCGGACTTAAGTTCTAAATTTTCAAATTTCATTTATCTTATTTTTCAATCTTATTTCTATTATTATTTACACTTTATTGCCTAACAATCAATCTATTGCAGCCAAATATAAATATCAATTGAAATTTTTTATTTTATATATAAAAATATAATAGGCAAAAAATTTTCATTCATCTATATTAAAAACAAATATTATGTCGGTCTGTCCTATTAAGTGTTTAGAAATCCCCATTGATGTCATAGCGTCCCATGCACCAACCAGAATTTATAAATACGAAACGGAACAGATTAACACAATATAAAAATCTTTTTATAACACTAACAAATACGCTCTCTCATATATATACACTTAGTTACTCCCATAGGGTATTACTATCCTATTAGTAAAGAGTCAAACCCCACAAAGCTAAGGTTTATCGCTAAACCAAAGCTCTGATACCAGATGTAACGTCCCGCCTTTTCGCACGATTTAAACAGACACACATGCCGATTCAATCCATATGGAAGGGCGGATTGTTATGGGGTAAATAAGAAAAACAAGAAAGAAATAAAAGAAAACATAATCTCGCAGCGAAAGGATAAAATATAATAATAAAATATACAGTTTATAAATCTGTTTACAAAACATTCATATAATACATATCAGAGTTACACATAACAACAACAATGCAGCAGAACAGTGTGTAGTGCACTAGTATAAATAATAATAATATACATCTTCGTCTTCATCCTCCATAGCTAAATCTTCAAATCCTGAAACGTTCGGACTGACCCGAGCGAATTGAAAAGACAAAACACTCGAGTCAGAACTAAAAGATCTTATGTAAGTTAAATTAACAGAAGTAAATATGAGTGCAGTAACTCAAGAGATGCTCAGGATTTACATCTCCTAAGGATCCGTTAAACTATTTACTATATAGTATATTGCGCTATTATAATAGTGTCTATTTGTAAAATAAACTTACTTTTAAATAGCGTTATGGCTTTACATTTTCCACCTTAACATAGTTATATATTCCCATAGTCTATACAGTACCGTAATCTCCCCCGTACTGGGCGTCGTCAGAGGGCACTCCATAGGTATGGTACAAAACCAAAATCGTATAAGGCGCGCTAGGGTAGGTGACACGGCACAGCTAGGCAATTCCAGGGTAGATATACCAATTACGCTTCCAAGCCGATGGAAAAGCGCAGCGCGCAACTGCCGCCCACCTCGGACAAACTCCCCACATCAAAGAAATCAAAATTGAAGGTGGTCACCGAAAATCCAAAGTCTGAGTATAGTATCGAAGGGAAGTGTCCGATCAGAGGTGCTACCTCATTAACCCGTCGATCGCTCCTGTTTTAGCCACCTTATGCCAACTCACGGGAGTTGGGTCCTCGTATTTACCTTTAAAGAAAACGTCGCCACCAACCTACTTCATTCTGGAATCTCCACCGCGTACACGGTTGTTAAAGTGGTTTTCGGAGTTGGCAGAGAGTATGACAACTTCCGATCCCGGCCTCTTCAACAACCCAACGTTATTATAACACCGCGGTCTTTTCAAAATAGTTTATACTTTAAAACCAGAATAAAATATCCATTTTAAACCCATATAAATACGATATCATTTATATTTTTAAAACCCCAAATCAATACGATATCATTTATTTTCCAATATATATTCCTTCCAAAATCATAGGGTTTCCAAAGTAAAATATTTAGAAATCAAACTCTTGAACATAATATTTCCAAATTATACTACCTTGAAAAAACATAGCTTTGAAACAAATTTCCATCTCTTAAATGGTTAAATATTAAACTACTTTTATAAAACAAAATAGCTTCTTTAGATTTCACAAATCAATTTCAAATATCGATTTACACTTCCAAATACCATTTCAATTCTTATGTTTCAAGGCTTTAAATATTTCACCATTTCAAAAAACAACTCATTTGACAAATCCATATGTATCAAATTCAATTACTTCTTATTTAGACTTGAAATGTTTACTTAATGAATTCAATATAATTTAAGTAAAACCTTTAACTTCACATAACTGGATAATCTTTCAATTTATTAAACTTGATATATTCATTTAAATCACTCTACACAAAAATCAAGTTATAAAAATCATACCCTTTAAAGATTAATAACTTTTTTATTTAATTCCAAATTTTACTCAATATTCATCTTCCGACCTTATTCTCATTTAAGTCAATAAAACTCCAGAACTTAAATTTTAAATAAATGCTTAATCGTATTTGATCTTAAAAATCAAACTTTATTTTATACTTCAAAACAATTTATACAAAGCTTAAAATCGAAAATTACTATATATAAATAACCTTTATTAATAACCAAATCAAAAACCCATAAACCATATATATATAGCTTTGCAAAAACCATAGAAAAACATTTCAAAAAAAATAATTTTATATATATACCGCGGTGCCTGTATAAAATTTTCTACCCTATGGTCAAGTGATACGGATGTTATCATTTCAATCCGCAATTTAAAATAAAATGCGGTTGTATATCATTTCAAACCGCAATCCCGAATGAAATGAAAATGCATGATGACTTGCAGTTTATACAATATAAATATAGCATCCATTCATCCGATTATCAATCATCAACCATTATTTGCAATCATCATCCAATTTAAACAATCATCGATATAGGGCATATAAATTATACAGGTAATAAATAACAGGTATTAATTAATAGTTTATATTCGATAATAAATTTAATAACTGTTAAACTAGCAGTTTATATGCAAATGTATAAATTATATAACTGTTGAACTAGCAGTTATATACAAATAAATGAATTCTAACTGTCAATTTATATGCAATAATTAAAATTAATTAACAGTTAAATTAAATAAATGCAAATTAACTGAGATGATGAATTAAACATGCCAAACAATTATGAATAAATTCCTACTCATATCTTAAGTAAATTTAACAAACACAAGAAATTTTAGAAGTTGTGAGTGGGTTAAAACACTCACCTTTTGAATTTAAACTCAAAAATTCGACGGTCTCCGAATCGGTCCAAACCAGCGTCAACAGATCTGGAATTTAATTACGATCCTAACAAAAAAAAATCTCGCATGAATCGGACTATGTATGAGAAAGTTATTCGAAAATTTTGATTGAAACAAAAATTAAATAAAACAAAATAAACAAATATACCCCATCACCATGCCACGTCCTTCTTCTCAAATTCGAGCACGCTACAGCACCAATCAAAAAAAAAACGGACAGTACCAACAGATTACGCTCTTTGAGAATTATGACATATAATTTTTCTGGAATTTTTAGAGGAGTTTGAAATATTTTTATTTTTTTTATTTTATTTTGGACTGTAATTGGATCTAGAAATTTTGCAGCCATTGGAAGAGAAGAAGTTGAAGAAAAGAACACACAGAGAGAAATGAAGATAGATGGAGGCTAGGGATTACACAGCCTATAAATAGACAAAGTGAAATAGGATAGGTGGGCACGAATCATAAACGCGCAAAACGGTTGTTGGCCCACCAGAATATTTTATATTAATTGGATACGTTACGGATTAGTAAATTAATTAATTTCTTCCTCAGACATTTACATTGAATTTTAAACGTATTTACAAATGTAAATTTAGATGCTTCATTTATAAGTTTCAATATAAATTCATAATATCATTAAATTCCAAATCCATAGATAAGTTTCCATTTTCAACTAAATTTCTAAATTACCGTAATAATTATCTTAGATTTTTATTCATTCTCAATAGATTTAACTATTGTAAATTGACTAAGTTTTCATACTATAAAAATCCACATTTCTATGTATATGTACATTTGAATTCCCTACTAAAATATTTTATTTATATTTCGCAATTACTTCCAATCCATTTTTTTTTTGCATCGCACTGTTACTTAAATAAATAGCCTATACCAACACTAATTATCATTAATTTGAAAACGGGTTACCAAATTTTGGATTTTATTAATAATTATTATTTATTACTTCATTGTTTATTCAAATTTAGACAATTTAAGATGTTTCTTAAATGCTGAGTACATTATTAACTTCAGCGTAAAACTTCAATTTTATTTTATCTACAAATTATAAATTAACTTTGCAGAAATCCTTTAGTTGACCTTTCATTTAATTATCCTATCTATTGGTATCCCATAGATGGGAATTCCTAAAACATCTTCGAATTCCAACTTTAATTTCAATCACATAAAATGTTCTATTCAGTTTCCAATAAATTCAATAAATTCAAATTATCATGTTCTAAATCCAAATGAATTCATATATCCTGCCTTCCATTCTTTTAATCTAACTAATTATCATATTCTGAATAAAGTTTACGTTATTTCCATCTATAAGCTACAAATAACAACGAATGTTGCATTTGATTTAGATTCTAAATAAATTGATGGGTAATAATTAATAATTCTCACTATTGCCTGATTTATTCCCATTCATGCTTAAATTACCACCAAACAATCATTAAATTTACCTATCTTTTATTGATTCCATAAAATCTATTTGCCCTGAGTTAGTTACTGCATTTATCAAATTCCAATTTCGCAATCACCTTAAATACATAAATTGGTATTGCATTAACATTTAAATTTATTAGCTTATGTCAACACTATTAACATTAATTGCAATGTATTACCAATTTTAGTCACTACCCTAACTACTAACTCATATTAACCTACATTATTCCCAAGAATTTCATTGGTTTTTCTTATATTAAATTTATCAACCATATTAATTAAGGTTTTTTAAAAACAATTAATAAAATTCCCTTTAATATATACAACTTAGCAATCTATTAAGCATGGTATTATATTTCACGTAAATGTACATTTAATTGCATTTATTACAATGTTGTCCAAATAAATTGAATGATCTAAGTATATAACTCCTAATATCCACCCATCTTGTCTGAATCCCAAATAACATACAAATTAAACGACCCTTAATTTCAATTAACCCTATCATTACTTTTTATATTCCAAACAAATAAATTAATAATAGGTTAATTGAATCAGATATACAATCCAACTTTAATTATTTTCAAATTTTGTCAGTTTGGACCACTTGGTAAATTCAGAACCCTTTAACAACTTCATACATTAATTTATTTTTGAATAATCCCAAAATTTTCAATATTAAAGTACAAATCCAATTTATCAAAAATTAAAACTTAAATTTCAAGGAATCTATTTATTTAGGTTTAGATCCCATTATTCACTAAAATTGGTTGGTATTTATTTCATTCGCCTCTTTAATTGTACGTAAATTTCTCATAAATACACCTAAAATTTCATTTAATTCCAACTGCTTCCTAATTTCCATTTCTACGTCTTAACACACTCTATATTAAACTTCTAGACATTGTATTACTTATCATATTAATGTATCCTTTATTTAGTGTATTAACATTTATTTCAATTCAAATTCTATCAACCAATTAAACATGTAACCTATTACTATTGCTTACAAATCAAAATATCGCACCCATTGTCATCTTCTGAATGGAATTAGTCTTTATTTCAAAACTTATCTAAATCAACATTGAGACCATATTTAATCCTCTTCGATAATATTAATCCTCAATTTATTAAATGGAATCAATATATCTTACATAACATGTTTTACGCATAAATTTTTAATTAATATTATTTCAACTTATTCCCCATATTCTCAATAATTACCTAACATAAATCTACGCTTATTTTACTCTACGTTCACACTTCCTTACTCTCAAATCAATAAGTAACGTTCATATAAATAAATGTTATGTCAGTTTCCTATTTATTGCGATATTTTTATTTATTTATTACTGCATAACTTTACTTATTTTCTTCCCATCACTTTAAAATTAATCGTTAAAGTAACGCTTATCAATACACATCAAATTATTTACCAAATTAAAAGGTTTTGATTTTTTTAACAAATTAATTGACAGATTAATTAGGTAATGTATACGAATTGTTATTATACCCATAAATTTACACTTAACTAATTAAATACCTTACCTATATTCTCTATCTTCCCATTATATTCAGGTACAATACTTACACCAATTTTTATTGAAAAATTTATTCATATTACAAACAAAGGCTTAAATTACCATTGTTAAATTAGCGTTCAATATATATTTATCACCTTTTATTATTTCTACTAAATTTTTATTACAAAATTTTATTAAATAAATTAAATCGTCGAAATTTATGGGTCGTTACACTATCAATCAGCTTTTGAAGACAATGAAAAATTAGAAGATCTTATCAAATGCATATGTTAACTTTGTATTTCATAGCAGTTATTGTACCTTAACAAAATATTTATTTAAAATGGTGTAAAATGTAGAATGGTGTGTTATATGATAGTAATAGATGCATTATATTTTGTGTTTGTATTTCGGAGCAGTTATTGTACCTTAACAAAATAAGGATGGATATATTGCAAGTGTTCATTTTGTGTTTGTAGTTGTAGGTACTTACATATGATCACATACATACACACATGTACAAATACATATATATGATCAGCTTGACTATTCTTTCTTTCTTTGTGTTTGTAGGTAGACAGGCAGTTCAAGATATTGTATTTGCACCCTTTAGTTCAGCAGTGCTAAGGTAATATATTTTTGTATTTGCATCCTTTATTTCAGTCAGTATTTTAGATATTGTTTTGAATCCGCTTAAGTTTAAAATTCTGGTGATGCAGGAAGACTTTATCACTGCCGCATAAAAGTGAATGTTCCCCTTCCCGCCCATCCCTGTGATGCCCGATTGCTATTAAGCTGCTGTACATCTGATATAGTAAAAAACGTGCCCTTCTGATTTGTCTGATCCCACAAGCTTCTCGCCTCGAAATGTGGTGAGAAGTTGGTGGGATCAGACAAATCAGAAGGGGACGTTGTTTACTATATCAGATGTACAGCAGCTTAACAGTGATCTCTTGGAGCAATACGGGGATGGGCCGGAAGGGGAAGAAATGTACGTCATAATGTTGTTGGGATTATTTTAGGATTTTAGACTTTGCAGGACGTAATGTCACAAGATGCCACACCACCGTCAAATGATACTACTTCACAATCATCCACTTTAAAACGGGAGAAAGTTTATATAGACAACTACGGTTCTTCAGTCGGAAAAAATGGTTCAAAGGTCGCTACGAAGATTGGTAAACTAGTAAGAAATCATGTGCCAATCTCATATCCAAGTTGGAAAAAAGTTCCGCCAAATTACAAGGAAGACGTGTGGAATCAATTGGAGGTAAGTTCTCCAATCTCATAACCATTTTTATGTACTGTTTCTGTTTGTAAAATATAGTCGTCTGATTGTAATATGCACCCTTTTTCACAGAGACTGATGAAACTATATACATTATTCATAGAGACTGATGAAACTATATACGTTGAAATGTAAAAATCCATATACTTTGAAATGTAAACTGTGTACATGAACTTAGATTTTTTAAATTCATTTATAATGCTTTCAATACATAAATAAAAAACATATAACATGCATTTTTTGTTATGCAGAAATATTATGAGCTCGATCCTCTATCAAAGGACCTTATTATTAAAAAAATGTCCGAGGCTTTTAGGAGCCACAAGAATGATTTGCGCAAGAATCATTATGACCATTTCATCACTGACGAAGAAAGAATGAGAAATTGTCCACCGAAAATTGCTCAAGATGATTGGGATGAGTTCATAAGAAACGAATCAAAACCCGAGGTGAAAGAAAAAAGGAAGCGAGGCAAACAAAATAGATCAATGCTCGAATATGGTCATCATTCGGGACGTAAGAGTCACGCTATGATTACTCAAGAAATGGTATGTGTCATTGAATTGGTGCATCACATTTATAAACCCACTTCTACCATCATTTTCTCTAACCAACAAACTGCTGACAACCCACTTCTTCCCCCCTGACCACCTCCACCCCTGAAAAAACAAACTGTGCACCACTGCGCTGACCATCCTACTTCATAGTGCCCTCTTATCAGTACACAACATCCACTCACAGTCACTCCTACCCAACCACAGTCTCAACTGCCATATACATCACCAATTTACACATTCAGCTCCAACTTACTACTACTGCACATACCCCTGCATTTCATCCTCTAACATTCATTGCATCACCACAGTGCTATCCTTCCCAACACACACCAACACACTTCACTCCTCTCTTCAATCATCACTTACAATCAACCATCCATCCCACTTCTTCCACGACATAGCCATTCACCCTACCGTCTTACCAGAACCATCTTAATTGCCTCTTTACAATTCTCTTGCCACTTTTACTAACCTTATTCACCTATACCAAAACCATATCACCCTTCTCAACAATGACAAACACTGTACATTTCCAACTGTGCAACAGCGCGCTGCATATCACCATTATATCACCTCACTACATCCCATTCAACCCCAGGCCACTGCCTGACCCACCCCTTCTACCAACTGCTAAACTTCCCTGCTTTACAACAACATCCAGTGCCATTCTATCAATCTTTGACATCTCCTACCCCTGATCACACCATACAATCACCAACTAACCACTGCAAACTACACAACATCGACAGCCATAAACACAGTGCGTTCAACATCCACACTTCTACTTCATTAAAATGCCACAAGTTCATCAAAACTATGCTTCATCTCTACTTCATTAAACTGTCAAGTCCTTCTGTCACCACTTCATATCACTGACCACTTCTGCTGCTGCCCACCACTTCTGTTGCTACCATCACAACAACTTCCTCTGCGTTCTGTTGCCTGTGCACATCCTTGCACAACATCTACCTCTCTAAAACAACACTGCTTGTCATCACCTTACATCACTCTGCCTCCATACCCTGCTTTAAACCCCTCCGTCTGCCATTAGTTCCAAATATAATTTTAGCTCATTGTATGCAGGTCGATTCAAGTAGTCCGGGAACAGAAGTACCACGTCTTCAAGTATGGGAGAAAACACATAAGAAAAAAGATGGCAGCACGTCAGATGTGACATCTTCCTACTTTGTAAGTTAAACAAATAACAATGCCTCTAAATTAAATTTTCATTATTCATATATATATGTATTTACTTTTTAGGACAAAATTGAAAAATAAAAGGAAACGACGAGTGGTGGTGATGAAGCCGTCTTTATATCAGTGTTTGGTAAAGATGTAAAGGGCAGGAGCCGAAGTATTGGGACCAATATAGCTCCCAGCCAAGTTAAGAGTGCTGCCATTCCATGCAAACGGCTCAAACAGGCCCAAGGAGTATATGAGCAGCGACTGCAAAATGTGGAGCAAAAATTGATGAAGCTAGACAATATGGATGATAAACTGGAGCGTCTTCTCAGCATAGCCCAAGATAATCGTCAAGTAGGCAGTGAAATCGCATCTTCTCAGTTTGCCACTCCGAACAATCAGTTAATCGACCAAAGATGTGAAATCCTGAACTTCAAGGACGAAGTAATTGCAACAGGTACTATTTTATTAAAATTTGAAGAAAATAATATGTTGCAAAGTCAGTGAATGCTTAACTTCGTGAACGGGAGAGTGCGCTGCATTTTCTTGCACGTATAAATGAATATGTATCCAAAACACTTCTCAGCACTCATTTCTTTGACTTAAGTAATCTGGTGCACTGTCCCTTATGCATGCGAGTAAATTACATGCTTTATACGTGTGTTTTACTTTGATTTTTGTGTGGAAATTCTTGCATGCGTGATATATATTGCATGTATAATTTTCTAAAGGCAAATGGTTCCAAGATTTAAAACTTTTATTCTTGCGTGTGTAGTGTCCCTGAAGCATGCAAATATACCACCTCTAATATATGGGTATCCTTGCATTGAAATTATTTCATGCACACACTTATGTTTTTGTGCCCATATATACAACCTCTTAAATGTTTGGGAGCTTGTTAGTTCCGTTAGTTCGATTCCATATATTCACTCCAGAAATGCTTATATAACAGGTACTATATGCCGAGATTCCACAGCATCAGTAATTCATGGAAAACCAGTACCACCCACATATGAAAACGTGTTGTTGGACAAAATTTTATTGCTGAATGAGCTAACTGCCAAAATATGTCGACAATTTACCGAGACCTTTGGGGATGTTGGAGCCGGAGGTTATGTGAGCCATCAAAAGGGTTTGATACGATACCTTTAGTCGGAGGTATTGATATTTCTGACTTGTTCTTTGCATATATTGCTGATTTTCTTTTGTTTGCTGCATATGAAATTTGCATATGCAAATGCATGTGTATTTTGTCCTGGTCTGTCTTGTTTATAGATAATCGATAATTTATCAAATACTAGAAAGTAAAGCTTTTACCTTCCAAAAAAAAGGTTGAAGCCCATTATATTCTCCTTCAATGCCTCTCAAACTAAAAAACAACCGTGTTTAAAAATTATTATAACATTATATATTTGCAACTTGAAAGAAGTGTTGCCAACTCGTACAAAGCATAAAACATTATATTGACTTTGCATTTCAAAGTCTGAGCTAGAAAGATAATCAAACATTCACCAATTTTATTTTGATATTCAAAATAATAGAATAGAAATAGTTCAAAGTTGGATAATGAATTGCATTCAAGATTCAATGCAACATCTATTAGTGGTAATTAATACTTATGTCACACGGACTGAGTCAGATTACATCCAGTGTCTATTCAAGACTGACCAAAAACAAGAGGGTTGATAATCTAATTGAAGTCAGCCACATCAATGATGTTTAGATGATAACATGCACCCCAAGATCTAATGCTTTTCTTGATTAAACAAGAAGATAAGTAACAACATTAGCAGCCTGTGTACAAAATTGTGATATAAGAATAGCAATGCACCTGTTAAGTGATGGCAATAGGCTTATCATATCATTGACTTGTATTAGTAAACATTTATAATAGAGCTACAGATATTTTACTGAAAGTGCATTTCTTCGTAAAACCATCCATGGATCCAAACAAAATTGTCTGTGGATAAACATACAACAAAATCAGTGATCAGCATGAACAACAATATTTTCAACCAAGGACCTTATATTCATTGTGTTTTAGATATACATTTGACATGATAATAGCTTCCATATTTGGTATGGTTACATAAGCAGGGTAGTGTAAAATCTAGCTAGATGTGTAAACTATAAGAACTAAATTTATGAAACCAACAACACATAATTATATAACAAACATTTCATTTCTAAGCATATTTACATGTATTGCTGAAAGTTAACTAATAACTAAGGCAGTGTGTGTAAACTTTTTTAGTGTGATTAGTTTTTAATTTGGATCTATTTCTTACGAAAGTTTTTAATAAAGAATCCAACAAAGATGATATTTATCATAGAAGTGATCTTGTGCCGATTACTTTTATTCATACCAATCTATTGTATGCCATACTCCTACAAGCAGTAATGATTCATGAAGCAACCATACTATTGTATTTATATTTGATAACGTTAGGGTTAAATACTTAAACGTTGTCAAGTAAATCAGAATGTAAATATTAGTTTGCTTATTCATATGTTACATTCAGCTGCTACTATGACAGATGTGATGGAATTGAAAACCAAGAATGGAGAGATTTCTACACTAAAGACCAAAGTGAGTGGGCTAGAGGCAACACGAGGGATATGATGAAGTTCATGTAGAAACATCGACAACAGCGAAGAGCGGAGACTGTAGTGAGCCATCGCATGATATATAAGTTTTTTTCATATAGACGGGATTTGTGTATTACATATGTTATGCATTTATGTCACGAGTCTTATTCGGACGTGTTGGATTGGATTTATTTTTGTTATGTAACGTGGTAGTTTTGTTTTATGTATGATTTATTTGCGGTTGCGGGAGAAGTGTAGATTCCTCGCTTTTTTGCTTCATCCCATGGTGCCAAAAGTTAGTTTCCTCCTAGAAATGTTTTTACAACAACATCGGATAGCATTCAAGGTGATTTAAAAACCTTAGAATTTATTTAATGGTGATAAACCTTAGAATTGGTTTGTAACCGTTGCCTTTTGTACATTAAGCAACGGTTTATACCCGTTGCCTATTGTCCATAAAGCAACGGTTTATACCCGTTGCCTTTGGACCAGTTTGCAACGGGTTCTAACCGTTGCCTTTGCACCGATTTGCAACGGTTAGCACCCGTTGCCTTTGTCCCAATTTGCAATGGTTTTTACCCGTTGCCTTTGTGCCAATTTGCAACGGTTTTTACCCGTTGTCTTTTAGAAATAAAGCAACGGTTTCCTCCCGTCGCTAAATTCAATCACTCCTTTATTAAAGACGGTATTTACCCGTTGCTTTTGGGCTTAACAACGGTTTTTGCCCGTTGTTAATAGGTTAAAATGGTGTAGTGATAGCATATTAGAGGGTACAATCAAAATCGATCGGGATCGTTTGCATAATGGATTTTCCACGGAGATCCTTTCGGTCATGCCGAAATCCAATCTTCTACGTAAGGGTCAGAAACTACCTACAAGCAATGTATATCTCTAGATAAAATGTAGCTTTAGATAAACATAGCCGGTTTATGCCCGAACACGAGATCCCAGATATTATCAACTCCCACTTGCAGTAGCGGTAAGCATACTTAGATATGGAGCTGATATATCTTGTCATGGGTTACCTAAACCCCAGACTATGAGGTCTACTCTGTTTATAGTCATTTCTGATGTCGAGGTTATGTTCAGCATCTTTCACACGAGTCTTTATCCATCGAACATAACATGAATCGCCAATTGGATCCCTACATCACGAATAGATCTTAAAACCAGAGTTGGATTTCAGCATCTCGAACAGATCCACTTCTAAGAGAAAGAACGCATATCGCGTTCTTGAAGTGGTTTCGATAAGCAAAACATTCACCGATCTCGGTCTCTTCAAGACTGAATCGATGAATTTGATCATTCAATAATAATGAGAACGATCGCATATGGAAATCAAGTCTCGTATACTTACCACATTTCTGAAATATTCATCTCATACTATCCCTCGATTAAGAATGAAGCTAGCAGTTTAGAGCTCTATTGCTCATATCCCTACTTGAACATCGGTCTTAACACCCACAAATAGACAAACCTACTACATCGGCTTTTAGTGCTAAGTATATGACTAAATGTATTATATAAACGAGTAAGCATACAAAGAACAATAAAGTACTTTAACAAATCCATTCAAAGAGTTTGAGACAAATTTTATTTAAACATTGTCATTACAAACCCAAACCATTTCACTTATGCTTATCTTTAAAATATTCTTTCAAAGATCTATTTACATTCATAAGTACAATAAAAAAGAGTTAAATACAAATGTTATTAAAACATTGCATAACAAACCCAAAACCATTTCATACTTATATTTATCTTCAGAACAATTTTTTTAAGATCTAAGATAATATTCAGTTATGTTCAATAGTCGACTAAGCGACTATCTTGTTAAAAGCGATTGCTCGTAGAAATTACGATTCGTATACTTAAATCATTTTCGACATTCCAACTTAACTATTCCTCATCCAAGAGCGAAGATAGGTAAGTTAGAGCACTGATTGCATATCAAATTCTTGCCTAGACACTTCATTGTTGAATCTCATATATAGATAAATCTACCTCTTTGGATTTTAGTGTTAAGTGTAGTGCTAACGACTTTCATAATTGATGAACAAACAACATGATTAACAGATTTCTGACATTCTCTTACTTAACTATTCTTCGCTCAAGAGGAAAGCCGATAGATTAGAGCTCTATTGCTCATATCCCTACTCGACATCAATCTTAACCCTCGCAAATAAGTAAGCATACTTCGTTAGCTTTTAGCATTAAAAAAGGTTAATTGCTTTCCAAAAAATAAGTAAAACACAAGATTAAAAAGTTTTCTACATTCCAACTTAACTATTTCTCGATCAAGAGTGAAACCGGTAGGTTAGAGCTCCATTCCTCATATCTTTACTCGACATCAATCTTAACTCTCACAAATAGAGACATTTACCTCATCGGCTTTTAGTGTTTAGCTTAGTCAATTACCTTTAAAAAAATTATAAATACTTTAGCAGTACTAATAAATAGGTTTTAAATATCCATATAAAATATTACTTAAAAATAACTAATTTATAATTTGATGAAAAACACGATTTATATATAAAACCTCTTTACTTTGAAAATACATATATAATTATTAAAAATATATTTAAAATTCAAACCAACTTTAAAATGCTTCAAAATAGGTTAGAAAATATCTCTAAATGATTAGAGAAAAATACCAAATTTAAAAACCATTTTCAAACACTTAAATCATAAGCGACTTACTACTGCATTTATAAATGCTACTAAAGGTCTATTGTAACGGCCCGAAATTTTCGAACCCGAAAATTCCAGATAGTTATGAAAAAGAAGAAAAAGATAGAAGAAGAAGAACAAATTCAACAACATCTCACATTCGTAGAGGATAAAATATAATAATAAATAATAATAGCTTACAACAGAATACTATATCTGTTGATTTCATTTAATATACATCAGAGTTTTCACACTTATACAGTCACTGAATAATATACAATCATCATGTCTCACATACACAGCAATATAATCCAGCGGAAGTATTTAATACGCTATAGTCATACATCTCGTCTCCTGAGCTCCAGAACGTACCTACCTGAAAATCTGTAATACTCGGTTTGACCCGAGCATTACACCAAAGTAACACCCGGGTCAGGCTGGAAACCAGCGTGAGTAAACCCAACTAACAAGTAATACCCAGCATACAACTTAAATAAAACTCGGGTAACTTATATCAATTAAACCAATTCACAAATTACTATAGACTATAGTTACTTCACATGTACATTTCCAAGTACCAAACTTAGATAATTCAGTTCACATAAATCATTTCATTCCTGCCTTTGATTCCATAAATCAATTTATAAAAATTTGAAGTGGTTTCGGGTGTCTTCCAATGCCCGACCCCGGTCTCTTCGAAACTCATGTTATTCTAATCCAAGTTATACAATGAAATACACTACATGTTATATTAGAGATATCAAAGCATTCAATACCATTCAATCATCCATAAGCAAGCTTAATCACATACAAATCAATTCGATTGATTCTAATTGAATTTCAAACCTCAATCACTTTGACTCCTTCCTTAATTAATTCCAAAACAATTTATTAATCAACCCTTCATTATTCATCTTAATTAATCACCCTGGATTAATTATTTTCAATTACATTCAAGTAATTTATCTTAAATTAATTTCACGACATTAATTTTTTTTTACCAAATCAATGAGTAATCTTTAATTACTTCACGGATTAATTAGTTATTATAAATCACACTAATTCTAATTGCTTATATTAATTAATTTCTCATGAGTCTTATTGATTAATTCATCTTTCTTTAATTACATCGTTGATTATATAAATTAATGGTTTCCAATTATGTTCCATTTGTTCTAATCCAAAATTAATTATCTTAAATATTTAATCATTAATTAAATCATAAATATTAATCATTTTTGATTTATCACAACCGATAATTAACTATCTTTCATTTACTTCACTAAATAAATCAATTTCTTCTTAATTAATCATCTTGATTAATCTCTTGATGAATTATACAAAGTAATTATATTTTATTAACTTCGTTAAGTAATTATGTACTAAACCATCCATCGATTATTCTAAATTCTTTAAACTTAATTAAGTAACTCAATTCATAAATTGATTTAAGTAATTATCCATTTAAATTATCCTACCTATTAAATGAATCACCAATCATTAAACCCTCATTAACTTTAAAATGAACCCTTCTCTTACTTATGATTTAAGTTTAAAACCATTTAAAACCCAAATGCTTCGAGTCAACGCCAATTAACTCGAGAACCAACCAAAATACAAAATCACTAAATCATTGGCACACATTCAATCAACTCAAATCAACCAACCAATTACTTAAATTTAACCATTTAAATTTAAATATAAAAAAATCCAACAAAGTGATATTTACTCACCTTTGATTTTGCAATCCAAACCATCCAGCTTGTTTTCTTCACGACTCAAACCTCTCTACTGGCTTCGGAAACGCACAAACCCTAGCCGAACAACTGCAATCTTGAAGCATCACTTTGTCAATCCCCAAGCCATCAACATCGCCACGGAAATAGCCTCCTCCCGAACCTAAATCAATGCCCTAGCGTCGACCAAGCTCGCAATGCCTCCCAGGCTTAGAATCAATCGCCTTCGACCCACACTTGCTCGAACTCGAGCCTTCAGTCGCGGCCGCCTATCGCAATTCACGCGAGCGACGACTCAAGTCGACATTGCAATACTGATACCCTAACATGCCCCCCCCGAACGATGCAACCGAGCTCGAGCTTGCGACCTGCGTCGCCACGTCCTTCGACTCTTCGGTCATTCATTCGAATTTTTTTTATATATATAAACGAATCGATTAGGAAAAAAGAAGGAAGGAGGGCTCGGTTTTATTTCTGTTCAAAGGAGAGAGAGAGAATGGGAATAAAGTATTGATTTTGGGGAAAAACTTCTTGAGTACGCTTTATAAAATAATATAATATTGAAAATATCACGTTGTAGAACGCGAAATTCCGAACCCCGAATCAGACATACCGACAAGTGCTTATAAGGTTTTACCCGCATTCCGAACTCAATGGAACATGTTTCGGAAGCTAATTTAATCATATGCGCGAGTTACAGAAGAAAACGATCAATTTTTAATTTGAATCGATTGAAATAAATCTAATCGTTTTGAGCTGCCAGGGTCAAACGACCACTCCGATCGCTACGAAAATTGAAATCCGATAATAACTAACTATTACGGACCCAATGGAACTGGTTTCGTCGAATTCCGAGACTGTGCCTCGGAAGGCTATTTTTTTAAATATCGATTTTAAACGATTTATTATTAAAATTGGACAAATTACCTTTAAATTAAATTTCAACTATTCTATTATCTTCAGTATTATCATTATAAATTTTATAAGCCTTCAAATTATTTAAACAGGCTTAGAAATTTCAGATTCAACCATTTACCCAAATTTTCAGTTATTAAATTCAATATTTAAACTATATAATTCAATGATTTAATTATCAAGTAAATATTGATATCTTGAATTCAAGTTAAAATTAACCTTTAAATATTTTAAAAATCAATTAATTATTCAAATTTACATTGCTAGAAATTTCGTGTCGTCACATCTATGTTAAAATCAACATTGAAAAGCACGATCTTTGTGACTAGTTTGAAGCACTTCAACAGCTGATTTAAGACTTGAAAATTTTACTAAGGATACTAAATGCCATGGAAATAAATCCCTAATAATATCTTCCAATTTATTTATAAAAAATCCCGAAAACATGCATTTTTACAATGTGTATTTATAACCATATTTTTGCTTTAACTTTCGTAGCTTTGGTTCATAGTTTCTATAACTTGCAAAACCATTTCTTTACTGTTCAATATGACAAAATATTCATACAGAATAACCAAATCAAATTATCCCAAGTTAAGTTTGTAAAACTTTCGCTTACATAAGTTAAAGTTAAGGGATATCAAAGTGCACTTACAGCGATTGTTCTCGCTTCAAACACTTTCAAACATACTTCAATTCAACACACAATCCAAAAAACAATTTAAATATCAAGCCAAGGCCATACCACATGTTTAAGAGGGTAATATAAGTTATGTTATGCAATATAAAGTTGTCATTTCTTTCAAAAGCAAGAGGGCTTAAAATTTACAACTTTCATCGGTTAATATCACTTTAACTTTATATTTCAAACACAACATATACACGCACATGCGCGCGCGCACACACACACACACACTATATATATATATATACAAACAAGATAGAGAGATAACTCATTTAGACCTAAGCCAAATACATGCTCAATCACAACCAAACTCAAGAACACTTCCTACCATCATCATACTCTTAAAGATTCAACCTTTAGCACTTCCAAACCAACACAACACCTCCCCTCCTCTTCCATTCCTCATAGCCAATCCAAGATACCCCTTTCTCCTTTACTTTTCTTCCACTTTTACTTTAGATCTAAGCTTCCTAAGGTGTTTTAAGGTATGGTGAAAGTTTGGAGAAGATTTTGGTTAATTAGAGAAAGTTAGTAAAGAATAAAGTGGATTAGTGCTGATCCACTTCCACCATTTTCAAGATTTTATTGCATTTTAAGATTATGTAAACATAAAACTTTTAAGGGTGTATTTATAGGTGTTTACAAGAGGTAATTAATACCATATACCTTCCATAAAAGGTCAAAAACGAGCATCCGTCTCACATGCTAACTTTACACCTCATTTTCATTTCATAATACTTAAGACTTCCCTTAAAAGCTTATTTTCAAAATATCTTCATGACATCACCCATGACATCATCAAAAACTTTATTTCCACAAATGATAAAATATTTTTATTTCATTTTAATGATCTCCTAAGCAAAAATGTCTATGAAAAAAAATTTGTACTATTTCTGACGAGTAAAAAGTTGTTTATCGATAAAACTATTTCAATCACATTATCGATATTTCTACAAAGTATTTATTTTTGTAAACATTTCTCCAAAACTAGTTTGCCATCATTAGTTATGATTTAAACGAGGATTAATAAGGTATTAAATTACCTTAATAACATTTAGTCTAAGATTCAAATATTTAAATAATTTTGCTATTTACATACAAAGTGACCGAAATTCGAGGTCATTTCAGAAACCTTAAATTATGAGCCCTCTCTAATAATTTTTTTCGATGCTTATTTTCCAGCTTGTAACAAGCAAGATATTCGAAATTTGGTCGTTCACTATTAATTTTAATCTCGGTACGATTATAGTACAATATGACATCCTTTGTTGACTTTAAATAAAAAAATTCTTTTAACATTCTCGTTATGCATTACCTCTATGTTGTGTCAAATTTATGATTTTTTTAATATGGTAACTCCCAAAATACTTTGTTTATATCAATTGTGATGCTCTCATTTACCAAGAATTTTGACCTTTTTTCCTTTCTCATGTATTTTTGGATAATTTTGCACAAGTTCATACACTTCTCTACTACTTATAATGGATGGTGGCTCCATAGTGTTTCATTTGAAGTTTATATCAGATCTAAAGCGATCATTTACATATAAAAAACGAAAATGTCAATCCCACGAACACTGTTTTCCACCATATGTAAGTTTAAATGATTCTATCCAATCCACTCAGACAAGACAAACGAACTTTCCACTAGTTTCTATCGAGAGAAAAATCCCTTACGTAGGAAAATAATTTTTTGTCCACAACAAAGAGCCAAATGTTTTAAAGTTCTTTTTATTTTAAACGTTGTATGTAACAATACACTCTGTCTATAGCGTTTTCAACTCATCAATCAAAGGCTGCAAATTACATTTATCCCTTTTTTTGGATTTTTAGGTCCAGGAAGAATTATGATTAGAAACATCTACGGATTCTTCATATATATCTAAGGTGGGAGATTGTAAGTTGTTGGAATAACTGGTTACATTGAGTAAGGCATATCAAATGGGGGAAAAAACCATCCATACACAAACCAAGTCTAACATTACCTGATTCGTTAGAAAAATCAGGATATGTCCTATCGAAATGTTTACATGCTTCACCGTTTGAAGGATGACATAAAACATCTTCATCTCATTATCGTTCACTACGTCTTTGCATGTGTTTTTTCATAGCAGTAGATGCATAAAACCTTTGCAATCTCGGTATAATCGAGAAATAATGCATTCTACTGAAAGGTACACCCTTACCATTAGTTTTTATCGACTTATATCAAGGTTTTTTTTATAAAATTTACACAATGCTAAATCTTTATCTTCCTTCTAATAAATCATGGATTCACTTGGACACATATCAATTTTTCTACAAGCCAATCCAAAGGCAGATAAATCGCTTTTAAGGGAGCACCGGCTCTCCACAAATACATTGTCAAATGGAAGTATTTCTTTACACAAGTTAGGAATTGCATTTGTTAGGTTTTCCGATGCATTTTATTTGATATTATAGAAATTAACCTAGATGTCTTTAACAAAAATATCGTTTCACAACTTTTTTAGAGTAGTCATTTGGATGCCTCTAGCAAGTCGAAAAACCTTTTTCCTTCTGAGTCAAAATCTTCCTTCAAATCTGGTACTTCGATCTACATACTCAAGCCAGCAACATCATGAACCATTTCAATCATTCACAATCCACATCCATATTTATGCTCTCCTCTTGTACAACGTGATATTCTTCTCAATGATATACCTGCACAAGATGGTCGAGTATAAAATAATATTGATGTAATTGTAATGTCACAGTATAATACTATATAAGTTTCAAGCAACGACATTTCAACGACGGACATCAGACTTCTTTCATATTTGTTTTATTATAAGATATCACTTTCATGAATGCATCCACGCCATTTCTAAAGTGCAATGGAATCTTTCCTCTATTTTTCCCTCTCATGCACATCTAACTTAGATCTTTCAAATAATTCATCTTTTATACTCTATATGTTAACAAAATTCACATTATATTACATATGAGAATATTATTGGTTTTTAATAACACTATTAATTTTATTATTACATTATATATTGTTATTAATTTTATTAATAATTTGAATAACATTGTTAATTTTATTATTAATTTAAATAATATTACTGATTTAAATAACATTATTAATTTAAATAGCATTACTAATTTTATTCTTAATCCAAATAACATTATCAATTTTACCACTAGTTTAAATAACAATATTAATTTCATTATCAAATTCAATAATATTATTAATTTCAATAACATCATAAATTTTATTATAAAACAATGGAATTCATGAATAATTTCAAAGTGTATAACCTGGGGAAGTTTACACTTTTTAAAATGCATCGCCTTCCTACTTTCCATTATAAACGTAATGATATTTACGTTTTGTAAATCATTTCAAATCGAATGAATAACAAAATTTCAGCAACATTTCCTCTTATTTTTTTCGTGAATAAGGAGGAAGGATCATTGAAATTTCTTTAACCATTCGATTTGAAATATTGATTTACAAAACATAAATATCATCATGTTTATAACTTGTCCAATACTGGGATAAATTTTAAAAGTATCATATCATATGAATATCAATTTTCATTTTATTTAGAAAATGAATATCTATATAACATCGTATACATACTTGTCAAATGGGGTTAAATTAAACATCTACAAGGTTTCATTAATAATAGCATATCAATAACAATGACTTTATCAAACAATTCCAATGATCAAATTATATACGAACGATCATACTAAAAAATCTATACCAACTACCATTTGCAAACGAATTTGTAACAATAAATCTATATCAAACATAGCATTGAACAAAAAATGAATAAGAGCATTTAATTATATCGACAGAGGTGGGTGCTTGCAATGATTGCTTGTGGGGTGCCTTCGGTGTTGGGGCGCCTGTAGATGCGGCAAAGGAGGATTCAGTTGTGGGATAGAGCTTACGATAGCTATGGTTGCTTTGCAACAGTGTTGCGCTTAGACTAGTGGGGGCTAGCCGAGGGGGATGCATGACGGAGGTGAGATCCTTGCTGATGGAGGCTTGTGATAAGCGTGGAGGAGGGTATGCTTGCACCAGGCGTAAGGGAGGGGATGCTTGCGATATGATAAGGGGAGATGTAAGGGGAAGGCATGGGGATGAGATTTTTTATTTAATCAATTAAAAGTGAAAAATAGGAGCATCAAGTGGAGGGTTATGGGGAGGGGCGACACCTGGCTGATGCATGACAATGCCAATATAAAGGCGTCAACAAAGCGTTGATACTATTGAGTATGTAATATCAAGTAATGGCATTGTTAATATCAAGTAGGTAGATAATGACTTTTCTAGTAGCGAGTGTTCCATATTTTCCATGATATATATGCGAGTTCATTGGTCAAATTTTTACCTGGTTCTAAGTCAGTAAAAAGAAGTTGCTACGGTTTTAATTAAAAAATAGCAACTTCTACTTAGTCGGAGTTTAGACATGAGGATGTAGTATGATATTTATTAAGTACGGCTGTAAGTCACCTTGGAGAACTACAATGCGTTTTTAGAATATAATGCGTTTGAGTATTCTGTATCATCCATAACGTGGATGTAAGTTAATTGTTCGTTTGATTTTGAGTTCAATACAAAGAAGTTACTACATATTGAACAAAAAAATAGCAAACTTTTCCATATCGAAATTTAGATATGAAGATGTAGCTTATTATTTATCTTTTACAACTGTCAGTTACTATGGAGAACTATAGCATACATTTAGAATATGAAGTATCTGACTGTTCTATATTGTTTGTACGTAGGTGCGATTTATCGCTCAAAGTTTCACTTAATTTCGATATCAGTATGAAAATTTGCTATAATTTAAACAAAAAATATAGTGACTTCTGCGTGGTCGATGTTTAGATATGGAGATATGGCATATTATTTACTAAGTACGACTACTACTCAACATAGAAAACTACAACTTTGTTCAGAATAAAAATATTTGATTGTTCTCCATTTTCAGTAATGTAAATGGGAGTTCAGTAGTCAAAGTTTCGTCTGATTTTGAATCAGTATGAAGAAGTTATTGTAGTTCGAATGAAAAAACAACAACTTCTGCCTAGCCTAAGTTTAGTTATGGGGATTTAGTTGTAGGTTAGGCGAGATATTCTAATACTTATGTAAAAGGGATCTTAAGACTATTATAACACTAGAGAAGGTGAATAGTGTATTTAAGACTTGTTAATACTTTAACTTTTATTTTTCAAACTTATTAATTTAGAATCACAATCACAAGTGGATAGTAAAATAAATGGAGAATAAATAGTTGTAAAGTAAAGAGTGACATCAGGAATTTTTATACTGGCTTGGACTCCCAATGCTGCTTCCAATTATGTACCTCATATAGAGTTTCTACAGTAACGAAATCTTGTAATTCCATATGGGTTAAGTATACCTATACAACTTGACTTTGAATTAGGTGGCAACCACACCTATCCTAACTTCCCATGAGTGTTGGGGTACACCTAGACACTAGACTTCCTACGATTGGCAAAAGAATGCATATACAATCCTTACTCTCTGCTGGTGGTAAGATACACCTTTACAATTCAAGTAGAAAAGAATAATTCTACAAGAAATTGTATCTTTCGAATATAATATCTGACAATATTAGGTACAGTGATCTTATAGACCTCTAGCAGTAGATTATTAGTGAAATATTTAAGGAATAGGACAAGATCAAATATAGCATGATAGAGAATTCAAGTGAGAACCATCTGACCTTTCGTAGTTTGAGAATTTGTGAAAAATGAGAGTGAAAGAATATGAGTTTGTAAAGTATATTCGTACAGTAGTAAGAAAACTTATTTGCAAAGTAGTGGAGAAGGAGCGAGAGAAAAGAATGAGAATTAATTGAAAAATTCGTTTCTCTAGCCTTTATGTAGAAAATGAAGATAACTATCTTTTAGCGAAAGGGTGAAAGGATGTGTCCATTTATTTAAATTCTAAGGTCGTGACAATGGCTAGTATGTAAGCATAGTTTCAAATAGTATGTCAACACATCCTTGTCAATTTTTAAAAAAACATGTAAGCAGCTACTGTGTCTACATTTGTTTTTAGGGTATATCGGCATATGCTAATTGATTTTGAAAAACACTTGATATAGATTTTTTTAAACTATATATTCAAAATCAATATTGTACTACTGTAAAAAGATTCACTGAATACCCAATGCTCTTTGTCCTTTTTGTTGAGTCTCTCGTAACCTCGTAGGAATTTTCTTGAATCTCTAATCTTGTACATGATATCCATGATGTGCTTGATTCCTTTTGATCTCCTTGATGCCTCTTAGTCTCCTTGACCTACTCGGTTCCTCTTAATCTTAATGATACCTCTTATTCTCCTTGATTTATATATATCCATGTAATACTTATAAGTAGTATACTTGTATTTCTTGTACTATATTCTTCACAAATTGACAAATCATTAGTAATAATATGTATATGGTTGTTACTATTGAAATCAATATACGTGGTTATAACAATCTCCATCTTTTAAATAATGACAACCATCTAAATATTCTTTGATATAAGATATAATAATCTTATCTTAACTTTGTTGTAATTGTCCCGAAATCTATATCTTCCCCTGAGTTGATGCATTTATTAATCGCTCTATGTTTCTGACTAAAATATCTCTTCTCCTTTCTCATTAACATTAATGAGTTTATTTACAAAAGAGATATATATAATTATCTAATTAAGGAGTATAGGATGATATATATGTAAGTAATAAAAAACAATGAAACTAATTACCATACAACAACCCGCACCTCTAGACACACCGACCTAACATCTAGAAACAACATTTGCACTCGTGCCATGCTAAGAAGTAAGCACCGTTAGGTTTTAGCGGTTCATATGATATAGAGATAAATATAATTTTAAAACACTTTCTACTTTCAAATCCCACCATACAAGAAATAAATATGAATACTAAAAATATGCCAAATCATTACTTGTCTAAAAATAATATTAGTCGATACAAGAAATATCGAAATTTGTCTCCAAATAGAAGTATAGCATAATTCTAATTGACAAGTAAAATAAGATACATAGGGAATGACTATTAACATATATATATATATATATATATATATATATATATATATATATATATATATATATCCAAAGTGCATGGTCACCTCCTCCATATATCTTATCCTCGTCATACTCAAGTAAAATAAGACACATAGGGAATGACTATATATATATATATATGTATGTATGTATGTATGTATGTATATATATCAAAGTGCAGGGTCACCTCCTCCATGCAGCTTATCCCCATCATACTATTTTTTGCCATGTTATCCTGTAACAGTATAAAGAGGGGAAATATAGGGGATTAGATAAGGTTTGGTGAGTGAGTACTATCATTGGTGGTATGGTGTAAACAGCCAGTTTAATTTTCGTTTATAATCTACACTACCTAAGGGTGTCATTTGTGTGCGTATACTATGTATAAGGAATCGATCAATTTACACACTATAGGGAACAAGGAATAACATGCCCAAACCTATATAATAATTTATGAAGATTCCCACTCGAAGGTTGGACATCAGAAAACTGAGTAAATTTAAGAGTACTTTGAGTATACAGTCTCGATAGCAATCCACTCATTTATACATCAAACAAACATCTTAATGAAAACCACTTAAGTTGCCTATACTAAGTGTACATCGTAATGTGCAGCCACATGTTAAGCAAACAATCACAATGGTAAACTACCTATCAGAGCACTGAGTAAATGCCATACTGACAAACATATCCTGTGCCCCCATATTGTTCACAAATAACATAGAAGGATCGATAATTTGACTTCTTTCATAGGTTATCCACCCGAATGATGCCAACCCTACTAACACAGAAATCTCCATTCACCTCATGTAGCCAGGGAAATGCAACCATGTCTATTGTAGTAACAACGAGAGCCTCCAATTGCGATACAACCGCTTATAACATTAAACATCCTTTTATACGTCATGATGTATGGACATCAGGATGTCACCAAGTTTGGAATAAGCTCAATGCGTTATACAAACTCATGCTATTATGTGAGCTTAAGAAGAAATGGGAGAAAAATCCCTAAAGCTATCCTAATTGGACTGCTACAAGTCCAAGTTTGGCTTGGGCTGCCTACAGCAACTCAAATGTTTGAATAAATCATTCAAACGTATGGACATTTTTCGGACATCTAAATATTTGGTTCAACCATTTGGTCCCTATGTCAAAACATTTATTGGAAATCAAACATCTAAATCCATTTCTAAACATCTAACCCATATTTCAGACATTTGAATATGGATTTCGGATGTTAAAACCTATTCGAATTTCAGCGAATGTCTTTTGAGTATCATTTTATTTCAGACCAGATGTCCAATCCTTACCCACAGATGTCTAAGAAAAAATTTCAAATGTCTAGACATCCTTATCACTTTCATTTTATTTATCTCTATTCCGGACTCAAATATAGTTGTATATTTCATCTTTAAACAAGCATTTGTATACAATTTCGAATTTATTTTTTTCCAAATTTTTTACACAATTCAGCTTATTGATTGTATATAACTATTCAACCATTCATTTATCTATATTTAATTTTATTCAAAGTTGCTAGAACCAAATCTAGATAATTTTTAATGGATGTATGCATAGATTCACTTTTGTCCATTTAAATCAATTCAAATCTTTCACACATAGTCGGATCTAGATGACTTAAAAGTCGAATTTTATTTAACCTTCACTCCCCATCTTCCATCAAATATATTCTCAAAGTGGTTGTCCAAGGTTTCCCAAATATTTCAGTTCATATAAATCTTTAATTAAAAATTTCAATTCAAATTAAAAATCATACTTTAAACTTAAATAGATATATGAATCAAACTTGGTACTTATCTATATCATACTCGTGTCATAGATAAATCCACTCAGGTTATAGGATGTTTTAGTAAATTTCCAATAGAACCCCTTGAGCTTTCCGGCTTTGATTTGACTTATATATAAGCTTTCTTCTTCTATTTTTCTTGCTAAGTATTTGGATTAGATGTCTTCTCTTTTTATTTATTTGATTTTAAATTTATTTGAAGAATTTTGGTTTAAGAATGTGGAAGAAAGAGAAGAAAAGACTAAATTTTGAAGCTATATTATTACGGTGGTTCTGGAATGAAGAGGAATGAATGTAGAATGTCTTAAGGTTACACATCCTTCCTTTTTATAGCCATAAACCCAAAATTCCTTCTCAACCCACTTGGACCTTGACCCATTTCACCTCAAAATGCATATTATGTTAAATTATTCATATCTCCTTCATTCAGTGTCTATTTTGATACTTCATATATGAATTTGGGCTAGAAAATATACTTGGTGCAATGGAAAAGTCAGATTCTTCAAATTCCTTCATTCGTAAAAAAGGTTTTTCAAGATTATGTAAAATTACAAAAATTCTAATTTCAATTATTTATTTATTTTTATTGAAAATAAGAGTGTTACAATAACCATTTAAATTAAATCAACACATTGTTTTTATAATTTTGAAAAAAAATCCTAATTCTCATTGTAATCTAATGAATGTATTTTATACTAGTTATTATGCTAAAATATCAGCTATTTGATTTTTATTATCTAAAATTTTTTGAGTTATATTTCTTTTACTTACATTATCTCGTAGAAAATGATGTCTTATGTACATATGTTTTTTCCTAGCATGATTTAAAGGATTTTTAAATACATTTGTTGCGTTAGTATTATTATAGAATATTGGCGATTAGTTAATATTTAGACCATATTTTTTAGTATTTGTTGCATATATGTTACTTATGAACATTCCAATGCTGCAGATATATATTCTTCTTCTGTTGTGAACAAAGATAAGTTTTTTTGCTTTTTACCGAACCAAGATAAAAGCGAATGTCCTATAAAGTGATAAGTCCTACTTGTACTTTTTCGATCAAATTTGTAGCCTCCATAATCTATATCACTATAAGATATTAAGTCAAAAAAAAAAATTCTTTTGGCAAAATGGTACATAATTTAAGGTGTTATTAATATGTCACGCGTGTTTCCTTAGGTTTGATTGATATCTTGCATAGGATATACACTAGGTATATAGAACACCAATCATACCATGATATAGCTTTTGATCTATAGACTTTTCTTCTTTACTTAGACTTACTCTGGGAGCCACACGAGTATGTTTACTACTTAGGCGTTCCAAATCTTTTTATAGGTTCTTTAGAATATTTTTCTTCATTTATAAACATTCCTTATTTAATTGTTTAATTGAAGTCCTAGAAAGAAGTCTAGTTCTCCCATATGACTCATATCAAGATCACTTATCATTATTTTTGAAAATTCGATGTTAAGTTATGCACTTGTTAATCCAAATATAATATAATTTGTACAAATGTGTATAAACTATATATTATTATTAGTTTTTTATATAAATAATGTTGTTTGTACTTTAACTATTCCAAAACCTGATTGAATTAAGTATTATTCAAGTCTTTCGCACCGAGCATTGGGTGCTTGTTTCAAGCTATATAAAGCTCTTTTTAGTTTACAAACATGATTAGGAAAAAAAAATTCATTTTCAAAAAGTCGAGGAAGCTCACCATATACACCTTCATTTATTGCTCCGTTTAAAAAATCATTTTTTATGTCCATTAATATAGCTTAAAGTTATTATAGTTTGCAACTGTGATTAATATTCTAATAGCCTCTAGTTGATCCATTGGAGAAAAAGTTTCTTCATAGCTATACTTTCTTCTTGATTATTATTTGAACTCGGCCAACTGAAAGCAGGTGAAATAGGTCGATATTTATAAAGTCTTCTTTTCAGATCTATCGGGCCTATGAAGTCTAAAGGTAGAATTAGATCCAGTCGAATGAATATAAATGAAATCATATTTTATTTAATTTCTATGATTTAATTAATTGATGAATTTAATTAAATGTAATTTATATAGTTTATAAGCGTATCAGTATATGCTCACGTGTGTAAAAGATGCACATTCAACATAGTGTAGCGTGTACATGGTCAAATATATACATGATAGATGTTGGGATTTACATCTACTATGTATATATGGCAATATATATATATATATATATATATATATATATATATATATATATATATATATCTGTGTGTGTGTTTGTGTGTGTAGGGGGTGGCATTTGCCAAAATTAATATTCTATATGTGTGTATATATATTCAAAATTATAATTATATAAAATATCATTTGGAAAGTGCTTTATAAATTTTGAAATAGTCTAAATTTAAAATTTTAATTTGCAATCAACTATCTAGTTTGAATAAGTAAATAGGATTTGGATTTTGAAACAAAATCTATGATCCATATGTTTAGGTCTTAAATATCTTAAATTTGACTTAGTTTATTTAAATGATATTATAAAATACATATAATTAAAATACATACATACCTATTGCAAATTATTGTTATAATAATTAATGACATTTGTAATTATTAAATCATTTTATAAATTATAAAATTATATATATGCATAAAATCATTTTAGTAATTTTTTCATTTAGGAATCTAAAAACATTTGATGATATATATATCTATGTATGTATGTATATATTAAACGTATGCATTATTATGTATTAAATATAAAACTAATATTATAATATTATTAAATATTAAAATATACGTAACAATTTTTTTAATTTTCCAAAATAAAATACATATAAAATATATTTATTAAATATGCAAATATAAAACATATGTATGTAAAAGGTTTAATTAATAAGTACTATTTTGAAATGTATTTTTCAATTTAAAATCATTTTTTTATTTAATAATGGTTGAATATATTTTATACATGTTTGTATAGATTTTCTTTTTAAACTATCATAATAGACTCAAATATCATTGTCAATTAACAATTCATAGTTCAATAACATATAATTTTAAGTGGCAGGGACATACATATATATGTAGTGATAATCTAACATTATTATAACAACAACATGATATATATATTATACCTATTGCGATGCAACCTACAATTCACACTTTGACGTGAATAGTTTCCTTTGATCCCTTAGATCGGCATCTTTCTTTGACATAGTCAAGTATACAAATAACATATTTAATTATATTTGGATGAATGAATGCGTTTGAGGTAAGAAAATGGAGGGAAGGGAGAGGATCTTACGACCAATGATGTAAAGAGCAGTCAACAAAGTTTTTGAGAAAACAGTGGAGGCTTATGATTTGAATATATAATGAGATTTAACGATAAATATCTCCTTAAAAACCTCTTACCAATTCAAACCTATGGAGATTCTTTCTCCCCTCATTCTTGCTGCACGAATTGGAGTCCACAATGGATTAAAATATCCATACAACCTGCCTAAAATTCATTTTATTTAGATCGTTATTGATACCATATATCTATACACACATAACTAGCTATTATATATGCACCCAATAAATTACTAATAGCTTCACAAAAGATTATAAAGGAAACTCAATTTTATAAATAAATCCCATATAATAAATATTATAATTTAACATTTTATATGTTGATTAATTTATAACTATTATAAACCACTTTAACCAACCAATGCTTCAAAGAATAAATAGATTCGGTTGTGTGACTCAGAGGTGTGAATTTATCCAAGGATTAGTATTTAAATATTTTAAATACTAATGTTTACACATGACCTTAATAAGTGTGTGACAGTTTGAATTAATCTAAAGCTTTCAAATTTCATCAGTAAATTATTATTTTAAGCGATACCTTTTACTAACTATTAATCACACTAATTATCTTCGTCGACACTATACCAGTTTAGGACATAAGAATTTGGTTTTGGTCAAAATTATATTATCATCCTCATTTTACTCAACTAGTCCATAAACAAAGTCCTTGGTTCAATAATAATATTTATTAATAACTGTACTATTCTAGCTAAGAATTTTGACTTTGAGTTAACTACAACTAACCATAATACTAAGCTCATATAACCTAGGAGGCAAAATTCTCTATTGAATAGTGTTCTATTTCAAATGCTTCAAATCAGACCAACTATAGTTGTTTGATGGATATCATGCCATGATTTCACTATAATCAAAGTGGAGTGACCCCATTGAAGTTCAATGGTATTCTTATTCTTAGGTCGAAAGAACTGTGTCATATCATCACTTGAGATTTCCTGTTTGACCTAGTTGTCATAAACCAACAGGAAATTCTTGGACGGGTCATTGCATAATTATCTAATGACTACCTATGAGTAACCACATGGTGCCTTCAACCGTCATAACTAACACACTGCCTAATATTTGAAGAGCGCTACGTACTTTCGTATCAAATGGATGTATCGATATCATTTTCGAAACATCTTGCCAAGAATATTTAAAATAATATATTATTTAATATGCTTATGATTTTTCACATTATTTCAACTCTTTGTAATTATTATCACATAACACATTATTTAAGGAATTTTCATTTTAATATACTTTAAATTGATTTAATAAATTATATCGCTGTATAATAAAGTATATTTTATAAATTAAATACCTTTATTATGAACAATAAATATATGTATTAACTTACATCGTTGTCCTAGGGCATACTCCTAACTCTTTTAATCTTCCACCAGTGCTTTGGGTCAATTTAGAATCGTATTCCTTCGATATCAATCGATTTTCTCAATGCCGATCAAGTTAGTCCCTTAGTGATCGGGTATGCTATATTGTTTTAATTATCTACTCTGTCAATCAGCTCACTCCGATGTTGGTAAACTGCCTTTATCATATGGTACTATTCAAAGTGTGTTTCTCAACTTCTAATGTGCATCTTCCATGATCCGTATCACTGCACTATTATCATATAACAGTGATATGGGATTCTCAACATTTGGATTCACTTGTTGCTATGCTATAAATTTATGAATACATTTGTATACATACACATATCTTTTATTGTTGTGCTTATTTAAGGCGATGAACGTAGCCTAATTTTTAAATTAACCATAACCTCTTATTTGGAAATCTTCCAACTTAAAGATTATTAACTAAGATATAATATGAATGTAGCATTGACTTACTATACTCGATACCGCAAGTTCAAGTCCAAATACTAATTAGTATTAAGGAGTTTATTGTTTTTATAAACAATTCTATAGTATTTTATAAATGCACAAGAATAGTAGTAATTACCATTTACCAATCTTAATTTAGATTTGACATTCACTCAATGTACCAAGTACATAAGCGAAATGTGATTTTAGTAGAATATATTGCATATGTAATAATTCATATAGTCAATGCATAAGAAATTCATCTCTATGCTCAAATTAAAAGTTGTAATATGGTTTCTTTATATGTTGTTTGGGACAATCCCAAGATCCTTTTATATTAACTATAAAAGGTGTCATTTTCACATTGGAAACGGAGAGTTAAATAGCTAAAACAAAACGATTTTAACACTAATCATTAACAACTATAAGTTTGTTTTTTAATTACGGTTCTAGATATTTTAGTACCTTTAATATTCTTTTTTAAAGACACATGGTTCCTTTGCATTTTGATCGAAAATCAAAATATTTGATACTTCTATAAAAATACTTGTTTGATTGATGCTTATTGATGATACTTTTGTATCACTTCTCGATCATATTCAAAACTTTCAAACTCAGTATTGCACCCACTAACTTCAAGACACTTTGGTTGTTATATGAAAATGCTATATTCTAAATCTTTATATAGATTTTTATTTCATCGTACACGTACCAAAACTCAAAAATATACTGGGAGATAATTCTACGAGTAAAATCCAAATTAACTTAAGCATGTTGAATGGTGAATTATCTACGTTAATTCTAGCAACTGAAATTTATGATATTATGCTTATCAATGTAGCCTACTATATTCCAACTGCATTTGTCTTCTTCTTGAAGGCTGATGGATTATATCCTCTCGGGTACACCTATCAAAAGAATATTTTGATAATGTACTTGGAATTCATTTCAAATTTATGCAACATGCCAAATGGTAGAATCAATACTCTTTATGGCTTATTGACAACTAAGGAAGTTCATTTCTCGACATTAATTTGAAACTCATAGTTTCTCTTCAATGTGCGAGCTTACTTATTAGACATTCTAATGAGTTATGTCTATTCTACCTTGGTTCATTTCATTTCATCTTATGTAATAATTTTTATATCTGGATCATATTCAAATCCATTTTACTACAATAATTTCTAAAAGAAATTACTCCATCATGAAGTTGGAATTTCTTGAAACAAGAATTGTTTCTTAGTGTAGCAGAAATAGGTATTCATAGACATTTTACGAATTACCTTTATATATGTATAAAACCGATACAGCTTTAAGTTTGCAGGACTTATGTTCATAACATAAGTTGGTTAGTCAATATTGGTCGATTCTAAACTTCTTTGGGGTTGAAAACCCACATCTTAATGACTACATATTTAAATAGTTAATTCAAATATCGAAACGTTGACTAATTGAAGGTCCAAAATCTAACCTTTTGTATACGGACGAATTAGGACTCTTGACCACTTTCGTTAAGTTCAGATCAGTATTGTGAACAAAATAAGTATAAATAACTCTATAGTTGAAGCTATAATATTCTTACGATGTACGTATTATTATAAGTATTTTGTAAAAATATATGCATAGTTAGGTCCAGTGGGATCTCAACTAAGAGCTTGTATTTTGGAATGAGGACTTCATTATGAGACGTACGGGTGAAGAATTTTTGAAATTAGGAAATTCGATGACAAAAATGACCTTGAAATGTGTGAAATTATCATCTCGGAGAGTCATCTTGGATGGCGAAAAATTTATTTCATCGAGATTGAAAAATGAGGCGATGTGCATCGACGAGTTTCATGTCGATTTAATGTATCGTATGATCATAGGAGCTTAGAACATGTAGTGATTTATTTAACAAATTAAACAAAGTAAATCTATTTTGTTATATATACACATTGCACGTTACTTTTCCTCCTCCTAATTTTCCTTCTCTCCTTAAAATGAAAGTAGGTCCATATAATTTGGTTTTGGATTTCCTCGATTATGTGGGCTACGGACCGCACCAGGTGACGAGGTCAGATCCTTGAACTCGGAGAAAGGAGGGCTTCGAATCTATAATGGCGTGCATTAGCACCTTAGATATTGGTTTTGATGACAACAACTATGTGAGATCATATAAAATATAAATATTAATGTGTTATCAAGTTATTTTTAGTATATAGTGCAAGATATTATATATGTATTGATTAAGAAGACACGATATCAAGAGCGGACTTAAAAGTCTAATAAAGAGGCAGATATAGAGATTCAAGAGTTAGAGATTGAAGACTCATGAATTTGAAGATTCAAGATATTATAAAGTCTTAGATTATTTTATCAAAACCCTAGTATCACTTCTTTGATCTCTCTTCATTTTCTCAAAAAGGTTTTTAAAATCTATTAGTTGAATTCAATGCTTTTCAACTATCCTGTTTTTCCAAAATGATTTTTCTAAGAATCTCTGTTTTCAAAAATGATTTTTCAGACATCTTTGGAAATGGTTTTCAAATGACTCCTAACCTTTTAATTATTTACAAAATTATTATATCTAGTTTCTAATTATTTTATATTTGATATATAATTTTAATTTATTTAGATATATATTTTGATTTTATGCTTTTATAAATTTTTATGGTATTGAAAAGTATATTTTGACATTCATTAATACTCTAACATATATATTCACTTGTACTTTATATATTATTTTATTTTATTTTTCAAAATCAATTCATATTTAAATTCCTTATATATTAAAATATTTCAAAATAATTTTATTACGTTTTATTAAGTTTCATTACGGCTAAATTATGTATAAACTATGCTTAAATAGTTTTACAAAGTATCAAAATATTTTACAAAACTTATATCTTCAAACAATTTTTTATTAAATGTTTTTTTAAAATTACAAAGGGTATGTCGACATATATAGACCCAATATATCAACATATGGTCGAAAATTTAAAATTTAAAATTTTGAATGGAAGTGTCTTTTCGTCGTAACTCTTCGCGAATAGACATGACTGTTGTTTCTCTATAAATAAGGGTTCTCTCAATGAATTTTGGTTATCTACTTTCTCATTTTTTGTCTCCTCTTTCACTCTATTGATTTCTAAAAGAAATTTCACTCAGAATCTTCTCAAATTCAACCAAAATCAAATCCAAACTCTATTGATTTGATTCTCTACTGTTTACATCCCTCTCATCTCACTCACTACAATCAAGATCAAAGTGCTATTTAAGAGGTTATAGGATTATTTGTATGTAAGATCAAGAAATTGATTTTATAAACTCTACTGAATCATATTCAAATACTCTTCGGTGTACTTGGTGTCGTTGAAATCCAAGTGGGTGTGCTTTACCCGTTTGATTCAAGTGGGTAAGCTTGGTGTCCCCTTTGAATCCAATTGGTTATACTGGTATCCGGTCCAAATCCAGTGAGTGTACCCGGAGATTATAAAATCTAAAGGGCATGTCTCGTAGCCTTGAAATCGATATTGTATAAACTTTGATATTTGAAAAGAAATCTATACAAGAAATTGTATGGGACTGGATATATGGTAATGCCGAAATAGTATAAAAATCCTGGTGTGATCTATCAAACTCTTTACATTTACTTTTACTGCATTTATATCCATTTTGTTTGCTTCTATGATTCAATTTTCATTGTTTAACTAAATTCAAAAAGATTCATAAATGTTAGTAAACATTATTCAACCCCCCTCATCTGGCATTAAATTAGCTTTAAGATCCTTACTTCCGCAAACTAACATTTGCTCTTAATGCATTAGTTTCAAAATTTCTTTATGTTATTTTTGAAAAGCTTTAGTGGAAAAGTTTTTATTAATATTTTTAACACTATTTTTGAGAAGCAATTTTGCAAAATCAACATGATATTGTTTTATAAATTTGCATCCATTAATTATAAAAAGCTGCTTGATCTTTTGAAAAGGTATAACTTGCAGGAACAGATATGTTACATGGCTAATGATGAACATATATCTAATTATTAAACTTTACAAAACAAAAAGGATAAGTGGATGAATAGTGGATGCTTAAGGCACCTGACTGGAAATCCGAAGATTTTGAAGGATATTGTTTACAAAGATGGTGCATCGGTCAGTTTTGGAGACAATTCTAAAAGAATGTGATTGGCATCGGCAATGTAGATAATTCTAAAACTCCTACTATATTTAATGTTTTATTAGTTAGGAATTTAAATCATAACCTATGAAGTATTAGTTAATTATGTGGTAGGGGATTTAAAATTAAATTTGTAAAAGATAAGTGTCTTATTGAAGATAATGATTCAAACATTATTTTTGAAGGCAATAGAAAAAGAAATATCTATATATTATGTATGAAAGTATCAAATGATAATTTATGCCCTTTGGCTAAATCAAGTGATCCTTGCATTTGGCACAAAAGATTTGGTCATTTGAATTTAAAACACCTATCTAAAATTGCTAAATATGATCTAGTTAAGGGTCTTCCTAAAATTAGTTTTGATGTTAACAATCTATGTGATGCATGTCAATTGGAAAAAATTAGAAAAAGTTCCTTTAAGTCAAAAGATATGATTTCTACCTCTTAACCCCTTGAACATCTTCATTTAGATCTTTCTAATCCTTTTGCAAATACAATCTATAAATCATAATAGATATGTCTTGGTAATCATATATGATTTTTTTAGGTTTACGTGGATGATTTTCCTAAACTTAAAAGCAATGCTTTTGAATGTTTAAAATCTTTGTTAAAAGAATTCAAAATCAAACGTTTAATAAAATTAAAACAACTCAAAGTTATCATGGTGGAGAATTCGAAAATGAAAATTATGAATATTTTTGTAATAAGAAAGGTACTACACATAAACTTTCATTTTCAAGAACACCTCAACAAAATGGAGTGGTGTAATGATAAAATAGAATAATTCAAGAGTGCACTAAAACTATGTTAAATATCGTAATTTACCTAAAAACTTTTGGGTTAAAGTAGCTGCTATATTATATTATATATTAAATACAATTTTAACAAGACCTTTGACTAAGAAAACTCTATATGGATTATTTTATAATAAAAAGCCCAAAGTATCATATTTTAAAGTTTTTGGCAGTAAATGCTTTATAGTGAATACTAAAGAAAATTTAGATAAATTTGATGCTAAAGCGAATAAAGGTATTTTTATTGGATATTCAAACAGAAGTAAAGCTTGTAGAGTTTTCAATAGTAGAACTAACATAATTGAAGAGACATTACATGTCTCATTCGATGAAAATGTTAAATCGATAATAACAATTGTGATGAAAAAGAAAATGGCAATAAAGAAGTCACAATTAAAGAAACAAATAATGAAAATAATAATAATACTGAAACTATATATCCAAATAAGAAAGACAAAATAATAAAAGATCATCCTATAGGAAACATCCTAGGAAATACAGAATCAGTAGTAAAAACAAGAAATCAATTAAGTAAAATGAGTAATCATCTCAGCTAACGAACCTAAGAATCCAAAAGAAGCATCATTAGATAATTCATGGATTCTTGCTATGCAAGAAGAACTAAATTCATTAGAAATGATGTTTGGGAACTTATTTCTATATCAGAAAATAAATCAATAATTGGAGCAAAATTGGTATACAGAAATAAGTTAAATGAACAAGGAGAGGTCATCAGAAATAAATCCTGCTTAGTAGCACAAGGATATAGTAAAGAAGAAGGCATAGACTTTGATGAAACTTTTGCACCCATAGCCAAATTTGAAGCAATAAGAATCTTACTTGCCTTTGCAAATTATAACAATTTTATTTATTCAAATGGATGTTAAAAGCGCTTTTACAATGGTTTTATTAAAGAAGATGTTTATGTAGGACAACCCCCTTTATTTGAAGATGAAAATTTTCCAAATCATGTTTATAAGTTATAGAAAGATTTATATGGTCTGAAACAACCTCCTAGAGCATGATATGGTAGACTTAAATTATATTTATTACAATCCAATTATGAAATTAGGAAAGTAGATAGTACACTATTTATTAAAAGAAATAACAATGATATTCAACTAAACAAATATATGAAGATGATATTATTTTTGATCAATAAATGAACAATTAAACAAAAAAAAATTCAATACCCTGAAAAAATAATTTGAAATGAGTCATATGGGAGAACTAACATTCTTTTTAGGATTACAAATAAGACAATTAAATAATGGAATCTTTATAAGTCAAGAAAAATATGCCAAAGAATTAGTTAATAAATTCGGTATGTCTAATACTAAAGTAAACCAACTCCTATGGAAACTAATGAAAAATTAAATAAAGCAGATAACTCAAAGGATGTAGACCAAAAACATTGTAAAGATATTATAGGATCTTTACTCTGTGTCATTGTAGGTAAACCTTATATGATGCATAGTGTTTATCTCTGTGCAAGATATCAGTCTCAACCTAAGGTAACTCAACTTAAATCCGTAAAACGAATATTAAGATATGTAAATAACATAATAGACGATGGACCTTTTTACCCAAAAGAAGATTCCTTTGATTTAATTTCATATAGTGCTCCTGATTATGTTGATCGCAAATCAAACCAAAAAAGCACAAGTGGAACTTGTCACTTTTTAGGACACTCTCTAGTTTTCTGGTTTAGAAAAAAGCAAAATTCTATATCATTGTCCACAACAAATGCAGAATATATTTCAATAGCATTAGCATGTTCACAAGTTACTTATATGCAATAAACATTAAAATATTTTGCTATAAATTTTATAAATCACCAATATACTTCGATAATAATAGTGCAATTAATTTATCTAAAAATTGAACCCATCGTGCACGAACAAAACATATAGATAATCACTTTCTAAGTGACAATGTAAATAATAGAATAATCTCACTCGAATTTATAAATACTGCAAATTAAGCAGCAGATATATTAGCAAAACCATTAATTCAAACATTATTTAACAATAGAGTTAGGAGTATGTTCTTTCTTAGAAATTTAAAAATAATAACATAACAATTTACACGCTGTATGTCAACATATGCAGTTATTTGCAAAAATCAATTTCCCCTCCTTAATTCAAAATTTGAAATGGCTACATATAACCACTATATTTGAAAATAAACCCATTTCACGGTCTTCTTATTTTTGGAATCATCAATAAAAATAAATTAATGGATCCTACTAATTCCAAATGTCTAAGCCATGAATCCGCTTTATTTTCCTTTGATTCTCCCACACAAGGCCATCTCCAAACTTCTACAATAGCCAGAATAACTAAGACTGAGAGTGATCAAAAGCAAACTATTAATATGCTTTCTAGAATAGAAGTAATTCAAATGAGAATGATAAAGGAATAGAAGAAACAAGGGAATATTCTCTAGAATCTGCAGAAATATCTATTGGATAATCCCACAAATCCAATAGTAATTAAGGATGATGCCTCAAATTTGATCACTCGTGATCCTGTGAATAACAATGAAGAGGAAGAGTAAGAAAAATAAGAAGAGAAAGAGGAGGAAGAATAGAAAGAAGAGGAAATCGACGATGATAAGGTCAAATGTGTTGGAGAAGTATGCTTCGATAAGTATGGAAATTTAGTCGAACAAAAAGGATAGTCTCCATTACCCTTTTTGTCGTATTCATAAATCCCCAATTATTAGGAAATCATGTTAGCTTAGATTGACTAATTTAGTATATATATCTAGGGTTGTTTGATTTATTTGAATTGGATTGCTTGAAATGTATTGTTTGGATTGATATTTGCTTAGATTGGTGTATATAGACTAACATTAGGATTGATTGGAATTCATTTTTTTTTGGTTTAACAATATGTGTGTATTGGATTGGGTTGATTAATAAAATTGGTTTGTGTTACCAATTATTATTTATCAACATATCACTCTTATATATCATATAGGATTTTAGTTGGGGGGAGTTTTGGTTATATTTTTGTTCAAAATGGAGGGGGAGAAATATATAAAATATCCAGGCATAGATTAAGGGGATTTTTTAACTCAGGGGGAGTAATATCACATTTTATATACATAATTGTCATCATCAAAAGGAGGGAGATTTTTAATACCTTAGGTATGGGTTTTGATGACAACAACCATATGAGATCGTATAAAATATAAATATTATAGTTAGCATACAGTGCATGATATTAGACTGGTGTTGATTGAGAAGACCGTACAGTATCAAGGGCAGACTTAAGAGGTGATATAGAGATTCAAAAGTTAAGTTTGAAGATTCAAGATATGTTATAGAGTCATAAATTATTCCATTGCGACCCTAGTAGCACTTCTTTGATCTCCCTTTATTTTTTCAAAAAGGTTTATAAAATCTATTCTTTGATTTTAATGATTTTCAAATATCATGGTTTTCAGAAATGACTTTTTAAGAATCTCTGTTTTCAAAATGATTTTTCCAACATCTTTTCAAAATAACTTTTAGATGATTCCCATCTTTTAATTATTTATAAAATTATTATGTTTAGTTTCTATGTATTTTATATTTAATATATACTTTTAATTCATTTAGATATTGACTTTGGTTTTATGCTTTTCTAAGTGTTTATAATATTTAAAAGTATATTTTGACATTCATTAATACCGACATATATATTCACTTATACTTTTATATATTATTTTAATTTTACTTTTTAAAAAATATTCGTAATTAAATCCTTTATATATTAAAATATTTCAAAATAATATTAGAAAGTTTTCTTAAGTTTTATATGGTTAAAATATGTATAAACTATCTTAAATGGTTTTACAAAGTATCAAAATATTTTACAAAACTTAATATTTTCAAAACAATTTTTATTAAATGTTTTTCAAAATTACAAAGGGTATGTTAAAACATACATAGACCCCATATGTCGACATTTAGTTCGAGAATTTCAAAATTCAAATTTAAATGGAAGTGACTTTTCATTGTATCTCTTCACGAATGGACATGACTGTTGTTTCTCTCTAAATATGAGTTCTTTCAGTGAATTGTGGTAAATTACTTTCTCATGTTTTCTCTCCTCTTTCACTCTTTTTATTACTAAAAGAAATTTCACTCAAAATCTTCTAAAATTCAAGCAGAATATAATCCCAACTCTATTGGTTTGATTCTATACTGTTTACTATCTAATCTCTCTCATCTCACTCAATCAAATTAAGACCAAAGTGCTATTGAAGAGGTTGTAGGATTATTTGTATTTAAGATCAAGAAATTGATTTTGTAAACTCTATCAAATCATACTCAAATACTCTTAGATGTTCTTGGTGTCACTGAAATCTAAGTAGATATGCTTGTGTCCCATTTGAATCAAGTGGGTGTGTTTGGTGTCTCGCTTGAATTCGAGTGAGCGCGCTGGTTCCCGTTCGAATCCAGTGAGTGTACCCAGAGCTCGGAAAATATAAAGCGTGTGTTTCATAGCCTTAAAATCGAGATTGTATAAATTTTGATACTTGAAAAGAAATATGTACAAGAAATCGTACGGGACTGGATGTAGGGTAACTCCGAACTAGTATAAAAATCCTAGTGTGATCTCTCCAACTCTTTATTTTTACTACATTTATATCCATCTATTGTCAATTTGCATTGTTTAAAATATAGTCATAAAAGAATTCAAAAGCTTTCATAAAATTAAATAAACATTGTTTACCCCGTCTTTCGTGTTAAATTAGCCTTAAGATTCTTACTTTCATAAACTAACAGCATGGACATGTGCGGCAAGGCTTGGCCGAGCCCCACTTTTTATGCCTATGACTAGGGTTGGGGTTTCATTGGAAAAGGAGAAAGAGTAATGTGAAATGGAGCGCACCATCGTATTTCTCTTGGCGACATGCACCGGTGGGAGTTAACCGAGTGAGCTTCGATGACCTCTGACAACTCGCAACATTATGAAGCCATTGAGGGGGGAACATGAAATGATTACAAAAAAAGGGGACAGACTTGGGATATTCAGGGGTATCATAGAGAGTGCGTGAAGTGGAGCATGTAAGAACCGACGGTTCATCAATTCGTGTTGTGTAGGTGGAGAAATCGAAGTGAGAAGGAAGCAACATTGGGTTGTTTTCATTGCATGACCATGTATAGATATTTAAGGGAAGAAAGAGGATTAAGGAAGGAAGGTAATTAGTTTACTAATTAGATGTTAATTAATAAATTTATTATTTAATTCTTATTTAATTCGTATCTCTTCGTACGAGGTCCAATCAAAGCGCTATCTTCATCATTGCGCTCGCGGGAGAGGTTTTGACCGGATCCCGAAAATTGAGAAATCACAGCTTAGGTGAGCGGAATTAATACTCTGAATTTATATTGCTATATAAATCCCTATATATTGATAAATATATCCTAGAAAAGGTAAAATAATATATATACATAATTATTTCCCCATTTGATTGGATTGGTTTGAGTAGATATTTAGGGGAGTTGATTATGATCTCATAATATATATATATATATATATATATATATATATATATATATATATATAGTCATCTATTCGTATTGAATAGAGATAGATTAGATAGTGATGATATTAAAATAGTTATAAATTGATTAAACTCTAATTTTTTGTTACATTAGTACTTGAAATACTATTGTATATAGTTTATTACAAATTGAAAGTTACGATATGAGTATTAAAATAAGCTGGAAGGCTAGATTAATTGGTTTTGGAAAGTTAAACTTATTTCAGAATGGCTTGGAAGTTTATTTGGCCTTATTGAAAGATAAATTAAATATTAATAAAAGGATTAAGTGGTATTAAGCCATAACATGATTACTAGGCAAGTATATTATTATTTTATAAAATAAGTCTGAGACCTCCATAAAATAATATGAAGAAATATGATTGGAATTAACATAAACATAAACAATATGATTGTTAAATTAATTTCTTAAGTAAGATTCATTTGGTTGAATTGGATGTTAAGATTTGTAGGAGCTGCTTAATGGTGTGAATTGGTTGATTTGTCGATATGGTTGTATGAGATCGGCTCCGAATAGCAGTTGCCTAGGTAAGGATCATTAATGAAGGATTTTCTCCTCTTCCAGATATGAATTGGCATGAGGGTTTTGGCATGATAGCTCATATGGCATTAAATTACCAATTAATTTTTAAACTTTTATTGTATTAATATCGTTGACTTCTTCAATCTCTAAAGTCTTTTATTCTCATTCACTAGAAAGTGGGTTTAAGATCTTATAGACTTGGTCCTTTTTAGTAAAATTCTTTCCTAACGATATTAGTGCATGTAATATGGTTTAAAATCTAGAATACATGTCAAAAGTAGATTCATTTTGTTTCATCTTGAAGAGTCAGAACTGGTTGATTAACATAGAAATCTTTGTTCCTTTTCACTTTATTATTGCCTTTGTGTGTGACTTACAATGTTATCCAAATTTCATAAGTACTCTTGCAAACAACACACTATTGAACATATTTTTTATTTGAGGGATGAAATATAAGATTCATAGCCTTTGAATTATTGAGTGCTTATGCCTTTTTCTCATTAATCCATTATGCATAATTAGTCTGGGGCTCAGTGTACACGATTTGTGTGATATCCATATATATATATATATATATATATATATTTGTGTGTGTGTGTATGTATATATATATACCCACACCATCAAAGTTCAAATAAATTTTAATTTTACAGCATAATATGCATAATTATTATCGCTAAATAGTGGTGATCGATGATAGATTGACCTTCTACAAATGTGTTAAAGAGAGTGTTATTTGTGTTACAAGACATTTAAGCTTCTCAAAAATTAGATGACGAGTTTTCAGAAACCTATTTCTCTGATAAAAAATGTAGGTTATATCAGATACTCTAACATCTATGGCGAATGGATTTTAAGGCTATTATAACGCTAAATGGGGTGAATGGTGTATTAAGACTCGTTAATAGTTTAGCTTGTAATTTTCAGACCTAGCATTTCAAAATCACAATTACAAAAAGATTATAATATGAATGAAGAATAAACAGTAGTACAGTAAAAGAGCGACACTAGGAATCTTTATACTGGTTAAGATCATTAATCCTACTTCCAACCTTATACCTTGTACATAATTTCCATTATAACAAAACCGTTTGCAGTTCCTCAAGTAGCAAGTACACCATTAGAACTTAGCATTGAATCATGTGGCAAGGGTACCTATTTTGACTTTCCACAAGTGGCAAGGCACCCCTGGCCTCTTGAATTTCCATGGATGGTTAAGAACACCTATACAATCTTGGCTTTCTACAGTTTACAGGATCCTCCTTTACAATTCAAGTAGCAGAAAATAATTCTATAAGAAATCGTACCTTTTGAATACAAAATCTTATAATCTTCACTATATAATGATCCTATAGACCTTCCAGCTTATAATTAAAATCTTTACGATTAGGATGAGATCAAAGATAGAATGATAGAGAACTCAAGTATAACTTTTTGATCTTTTGTAGTTTGTTAATTGGTAAAGAATGAGAGTGAAAGGATATGAATTTGCATAGCACATTTGTATAGTAGTACAAGAATTTGTTTGCAAAGCAACAGAGAATAACAAACGAGAAAAAAGAATGAGAGTTAATTAAACAAAATTGTTTTCTCTAGACTTTATATAGAAGATAAAGAAAAATGTCTTTAGGTGCAATGTAAAAGGTTGTTTCTTTTCATTTGAATTCAAATATTGCAATAATGACTACCAGTCAATATAGTTTCAAATAGTATGTCGATATATTCTTGTCAATTTTTCTAAAAAACATGATAGCGGTTATTATGTCGACACATATTTCCAGGGTATGTTGACATGTGCCAGTTGATTTTGAAAAATAAAAATTGTTTTAAATTTTACAATATATAAAGTTAATATTGTATTTTTGTAAAAAAGACTCTAGAGATGATAATAAATTTCTTTTAAAGAGAGATTTCAAAGATTAGCTACAGGTCTTTAACAAATATTTCTAAGACTTTTTACATACAGTTTTGATTAACTGATTGTCTATGCTCTTTTGATCTTTGTTTTTTGAGTCTCTTGTATCCTCATAGCATTATCCTTGAATCTCTAGTCTTGTACTTGACCTTCTTGATCTACATGTTTCATTTTGGTTTCCTTGAAATGCTTGATACCTCCTGGTTACTTCAATCGACTTGAATCCTCTAGGTCTCCTTGATTCGTATGTATTCCTGCAATACTTTTGAGTAGTATACCTGCATTTTCAGTAATAATCTTCACAACTTGAAAAGTCATTAGTAATAAGATTTATATGGTTGTTGTCATCGAAATCAATACCCATGGTTCTAAAAGTAACCTATTATTTGCTAAATACAATAGTTATACACCATAAAGCACCACATCATTCATTCAAAATATAAAGTATTCGAGTGTTCCGTATTATATGAAATGTATACGTGATTTGATTAGTATCTAATTCCAAATTAGTATAAATAAGTTACCGAAGTTTGAAAGAAAAAATATCGACTTTTGCCTACTGCTATGTGGACGTAGCCTGTTATTCACCAAGTACAATCCTTAGTCACCATGGGAAACTACTATGTTAATGTAATTAATCAAGTGTTCCATATCGTTCATAATTTCGATGCGAGTTCATTAGCCAAAATTTCATCTGATTTCGAGTCAGCATGAAGAAGTTACTGTAGTATGAACAAGAAATATCAACTTCTGCCTAGTCGGAGTTTGGATATGGGGATGTAGTCTATTGTTTATCAAATACAACTATTAGTCATCATGGATAACTCAATGAATGTTTAGAATGTAAAGTATTTGAGTGCTCTGCATCTTCCACAATGGGTATGTGAGTTCATTGGCAAAAGTTTTGTTTGATTCCTAGTTAATATGTAGTTCCTATAGTTTAAACAATAAAAATACGACTTCTGCCAAGTGATTCGGGGATATAGCATGTTATTTGGTAAGTATATCTGTTAGTCACCATGGAGAACTACATATTATTTTAGAATATAAAGTATCTGAGTGTTTCACATCATTTGTAATGTAGATGGCAGTTTATAGTCAAAGTTTGTTGGATTCCACGTGAGTATGAAGAAGTTACTATAGTTTGGATGAAGAAAATAACAACTTCTGCTTAGTTGGAGTTTAGATATGGAGGTGTAGCTATCATTTGCAAAGTACATCTATCATTTACCATAGAGAACTGCATCGTATATCCAAAATTCGAAGTATCCAAGTGTTAATCGTTCAGTAAATTAACACATATGAGTCACGCAACAAAATCTATTCAATCTCGAAATACCACTCGATTTAATTGATTTATAATAGTTATAAATTAATTAAATTATTTAATATTGAAGAAATGTTAATTATTTTTGTACTTCATCTTTGGGGGTGTATCTAGTAAATGAATGGTCCTCTAGAAATTTTTATGGTCTTATTAGTAATTAACTGGGTATGTATGTGATGACCCGGAATTTGAAAGCAATATCAATTTAATAATCTGAAATAAAAATTAAATTGATTTGATAATCATTGTAATAAGATTTGAATTAATTTAATAATCCTATTAAATAAATATTTGATTGATAAGATTTTATCTTTTTAAATCTATATAATTGTTTTATATTTATAATATATATAGAATATTGTATATATTGTAAATAGATCTTGTTTTAATTTAATAAATAAATGAATCTTGTTTCTATAAAAAAAAATATCTTTAGTAAATTGGGTTTTTAAATAGATAAGGTAAAAATTTGATTTGTTTAAATTAATTTATTTGATATTAAGTTTTTTTAAAAGTATGTAATAAATAAATAAATATGTTTTTAAATACATAAGACAAATATTGAAATGATTTAAAATATGTTTAACTCAAGTTTTAAATTTAAATAAATAACAATAAGGTTTATTTTGATTTTCTTTTAAATATAGTTGGATAAAATAAATAATTTATTAATAAGAAGACAATTTCTTTTATATATTATTTATGGTTATCAAATTTTGTTGTTATTTTTAAATATAATAATACATTGTTTTAACAAATAAATTTCTAATAAAAATAATTGTTTTTCAAAAATTTAAATTGTGTAGTTATATTTGTAAATAAACTTGATTTCAAAATTTAATTTGAACTTGAATTCAAAGTTTGAAAACTAAAGTGTAAATGTTTTTAATTTGTTTTGATTTTGAAATATTTGTATAAGTTTATAAATAAAATTTGATTTATTCATTTTAAAATTTATTTACGTGTAAATGAATACATGATTAACTAATTTATTAAACATAGGTTTACATTCATCTTATAATAACATACTAAATAAATACTAATTAACTTTTAACTATAAATACTAATTACTCTCAAGGACAAGTGTAAGAATATTAAGACACATATAACATATGTTAGTAATTAAACTAAGGAAATTGACAAATGTAAAATTTTAAACAAGTGTCATTTAATTTGGTTTTCTTTTATTTATTTATTTTAATAAAGTTTAATTTCAGCTTATATAAACAAATCTCCTTCTTTATTTCTTTCTTTTTTTTCCTAATTCAAAAGTCAAACATAAATCTTCAAACCAAAATGCAAAACAAATCTGAAAAGAAAAATAAACACTTCCCATGAAACCTGAATTTCCTCAAATCCAATCTGAAACAAATGCTCAGTTCAAACCTGAAGTTCAATCCTCAAACCAAAGTTTAAAACCTGTAATGCATTTCAACAGATCATTTCCCTGTAACATTTTCAAAATGTATGCAAACCTGTACATTTTTTTAATGCAATCTGGACATTGTTCTCTGCATACAATCTGAGCACTAAAGCATTTTCAAACAAAAGCAACTGCATTTTCAGTCAAAAGCATACCTGTACTTTTCAAATCAAGGAGCAAGCGCAGATTTTAAATCAAGCTTTAAGCTTCAGTAACTCAAGTCTTCTAAGCAATCTAAGTTTTAAAAAGGGCTACTGCATATCCAGTTCTAAAAATCAAAATTCACTGCTCTGCCCATCAAGATTTAGGTGAGTAACATCATAATTTAAATGGTTTAAAGTATAAGTATGTTGCATGTTTAACACTGAAAACAAATATGTTTTATGGATGCATTTATATATATATTTCTGAATATTCATATGAATGTATAGTGTGCATTGAGATTGTGTGCTCTGTCCTTATATTGTTTTCCAGGCTCAAGATTTCAATTTTTTTTACCACCTGATCTAGTTTTGTTAGGACTTGATTTACAAACCAAGGATGTTTGAATTAGTGTAGATTAAGTTTTAAAAACTTAATATTGTTAAAATAAAGTCTGGTATTTCTGTAAAACCCAGAATATCAGAGAATGTTGAATAATATGAAAATTTCAAACTGTGAGATTTATATTTTCAATATTATGAAATGAATACATGACCAAAATCATGATTTTTAACACCTAAATTACAATTTATAAACTAGAAATGAGGGTACAGTTCTCTGTTGAACAGAAAAAGGAAAGTTGGTATTATCTGGTGATCCACTGGGATATGTGGATAGGGGTTTCTTCCAGTAGGTAGGGGGAAGATCAGTAAAGATCGAAAAAATAATTAATGTTGATGCAAATCAACATGGGGACTGTGGTGGTGATTTTCTTCCTGAATCCCTAGTTAAGTTAGGTAATTTAGTTTTGGTCAGTTCTACCTGAAGGAATGATCGAGTTGAATAAGATTGTGGGGAATGTTAGAAGGTTGGTTGATGAACATGTGGCCGGAGTCGTTGCCATTCCGGTGGTCAGAAGGTGGAAGATGAGGGTGTTACAGGTTTGGGGGTGAAACCTGTTTTCTGCTTTTCCAGGTTTTGAGCAAGGCAACTCGAATTCAATTTTGTGTTTTGGAAGGAGAATCTGATGGTGGTGGTTGATCGTGGGGTTGGTTGTCGATGTTAGGAAGTCACCGAAGGTGGGTGATGGTGGAGGCACGGTGCACGTGCACTGTGCAAATTATTGAGTTCTTATAACACTGGGTACTGTAGAGTTTTGAACTCGAGTAATACTCGAGTGTTTGCTATGTTTTGCCCGAAGAAATGGGTCTGATGACTCGAAGCATTATTATGTTGGCTCGGGTATTTGTAGTATTACAGTTTTTTTTGTAAAACTGTCTGTAGTTTTAAATTTAAATCAAAAGTTAAATGAATAAGTTGTTATGATAAGATTTAAACAAAGTTTAAACCTGCAGTATGAATTATAGTTTCAAAGAGTTTGAAATCTTATAAGTTTTTAAAATTTGAAAGTGGTTTTCAGTTTTAAAATAAATAAAAATGTGAAACCTGACAGTTTTTCTGGAAATTTAACTTCATTTTGAAATCTGAAACTTAATTTAAAACTAGCAGTTTGAATTTAAATTTAAGTTCAGTTTTCTTAAGATCATTGAATCTTCAGGTTTTTAAAAATGAATTTGTATTTTAAATAAGAGTTTTAAAATCAAGATTTAATTCAAAAAGTTTAATTCAAGTTTAAATTCAAATGATTTAAATCTAAAAACTGGATATTTGAATAAGTTTTAAAATTTGAATGTTTTCAAACAAGTTTAAATTTAAATTGTTTATTAGAAGTAAATTTGTTTTCAAACAAATATTTTAATTTGATTTTCCTTCTGAATGAAGACATTATAAAAAGTTTATAAAAGAAAGTTAAATGATTTGATAACTGGAATGTGAAATTTTAAATGGTAATGTACTTTAAACTAAATTTCAAATGAAATTAAGCAAATTAGTTAAAGACTTATCTTATATAAGTTTTAATTATAAGTAATAAATGTTATTTACATTTATTTTAAAGGATTTTAAATGGAATCTAAATTTGGTTTATGCTTAAATAAATATCATTTTGAATTTTAGATTCAAAATGAAATTTGAATTTAAATTTTAAAAATGCAATGTTCGAAGTACACTTTAATATTAATAAAATTATTAATAAGGAATGGATTATCTTAGAAATTATTAAGGGGTTAAGATAATTAAATAAATAAGATAATTAAGGAATGACTTATTTATTTAATTTATAATTAATAATTTAAATTAATTTTAATTAAAAATTAATTAATAAATAATTAAATATTAATTAATAAATAATTAAAGATTAAATAGTTTATAGTTAATCTTTATTTATGAAAATTAATTACTTAAGAAAAAGTAATTAAAGAATTAATAATAGTTAATGATGGTCATTAACTAAGATTTATTTAGTAATTAATTAATATGATAATTTTTTAATAATTAATTAGATTAATTAATAAATGATAATAAATTATGTAATTTATTTAAGTTTAATTACTTAAATAAAAGTAATTAAGACATTAATTACTTAATGTAATTTATGGGGTTTATTGAGGTTGTTTTAAATTAATTAATTAAGTTTAATTAATTTTAAACATTGGATTTGATAATAATTACTTAATGTAATTAATGGAATTACTCAATGAAGTAATTAAAGATAATTGCTGGATGTAATTAGTGGATGATGTTGGGATTGTGGAAATAATTTGGATTAAATTATTTTGTATAATCAAGGGATTAATTAAAGAAAGTAATTAAGGAATAATTAATTGAGTAAAGTGATTAAGGTAGTTAATTACAGATTGAGATTAATCAAAGGTGATTAATAATTATGGTTTAAGTGAGATTAATTACTGAAAGTAATTAATTTAATTGAGTAATTAATTAAATATAATTAAGGATCATTAATTAATATAATTAATGATGTAATTAAGATTGATTAATCAAGATTAATTAATCAATAATAAGTGATTAGGTGTAATTAATTAATTGTAATTAATTAAGGTTTAATGTAATTAATTATAGATAATTAATTAATGAAGTAATTAAAGATTAATTACTGTTTTTGGTTTAGAGTAATTAATTTGTGAAATTAATTAAAGTATGATTAATCAGGGGTGATTAATTAAGATGATAAATTAGAGGTTAGTTAATTAATTAATTTGTAATTAATTAATGGTGATAAGCAAAATTTATTTTGATGTAAGTAATTAATTTAATTCATTTTAAATTAATTAGAGATGATATAATTAATTTTATTCATTTTAAATTAATTATAGATGTTATGATTATAGATCATTGCTTATAAATGGATGATATTGGTTGCCATGAATGGTTTGGAATCTCAACTATGAGATTAGTAATGTTGTGTGATATGGATGCATTGGTTGCATTATGATATGGACTATCTTTGGTAATGACAATATCAATTATATGGGGTGATGATTATCTGTTGTGAATCTTTGAATTATCTATCTGTGCGTATATAGATAATGTTATTGAATTCTTTTAAACTCTAAAACAACTTGGAACTAAAAGACGCGCTTTGGATTTCGATGAGATCGGGATCGGGTTTCCATATTTGGATATCCGAAAACCACATCGATCCAAATTAACGATACGTCGTGTATCTTATGAAAAGAGTGAAGACACGAGGTGTAAGGACTATTAGTAAGTGTAACTCTGGGGGTGATTCCGTGATGAGTTTGACGGAAATAGTACTTACAGGCTCGAGATGGAGATTCAGAGTGCAAGGGTTATCGTTGTTAACTCTAAGGGTGATTCTAAAATGAGTGTAACGAGATAATGCCTTCGGTTTCGTTCGAACCCGGAACGAACTTGTATGGATTGAATGCTTTCAGCACATCGTCTGGTGGACGATGAGCATTCTAAGAGACGTGTTCTCTAAAGGTAATCGTAGCCTCAAGCCTCATCAACCGGGAATGGCTAAAACATGGGAGGTGCAGCAAGGCTTCGTGGGTAGCTTCCACTGGAGAGCAAGATTTCCCCTTGTCTAGAGGTCCCTTTTTATTCGACTGTGTGGGCGGTTGGAATTGCGCACCAACTGCGGGGTTGTCTTGTTCGGAACTGTTCAGTAAGGAATGGCTCCGGCCTTATGTTGCAGGGGAGCGGGCGTACTCCTCGGTATGTTGATCTAGTCCACGTACTGTGACGGGCAGTACCCCAGTAGCCCAGCCATTGTATGGAATCCAAAATCCAATAAGTGCCAACGGTTTTGATTGTATTACCCACTTTTGTGGCTAGTAGTTGGAATTTAATAAATGTAACAATTTCGGCTATTTCATATTTACTTGAAAACCCTAGACCTATTATAATATCACTGGATTTTCTATCAAATGTTTTCGTTAGCGTAAGGTAAAAACTTTTCCATGTTTATGTGTGGGAAGTCTTACGTGATACTTTTTTTCAAAAGGTTTTTGAAAGTTAAGCAACTTTAACCCGTTACTCATACCAGACCCATGTCTGACCCGGAGTTTATTCTATGTTTACTTAAACTCTTGGGTACTCAAATTTTTACAAGTAGCCAAGGGATTCAGGTTAGCTTTGACGAATATGGGAGGAGCAATGGAGCATGAGGCTTCTGCATTAGATATATAGTATTCCGCTGTGTGTTCCGTGTTGTTTCTGAATTGTATTAGGTTGTAAATACTAGACATGTGTTTATAACTGTCTAGTATGTGTTGTATTATCTGTGTACTCTGATAGTGGTTGTAAACTATGTAATATTTTATGTTATTAATATAATTGTGACGCCCCACTCCGAGAGCCTCGTTAACAAAGAGTATTACATAGATAATACTGTCGGCTAACGCGGACAATAGAGTATAATGGAAGCGACCATGTGCAATCTCACCTTAACTATTCACTAAATAAGTCGAAAAGTAGAAACACATTAGAATTCGACCTATTCAATAAATATTTAAAGCAAAACTACAATGGCTTTAGGATCTATCAGAAGAAAATATAACAACTCAAATGTAATATACATCACAGAACAGTCAATCATAATATACACATACACCGATACACAACAGAGTATACAAAATAATACATGTCAGGTGGTACAGGAGACCACAATATACAGACGAGACGAAAGAGTATAAATCAAAGTTACAGCAGATAAGGACTACAAAAGACGCTATAACAAAATGAAGCTAGCGAATAGTCCATGCGAAAGCAAAATAGGCTAAGTCTCCAAAAGCACCTAACCTGAAACATCTCGGTCTGACCCGAGTATAAAATACCCGGATCAGTCTAGATAACAAATCAGTTAGATTAACTGAACAATAATAAACCTGCAAGGTCATACAGTATAACAAATATCTCTAGAGGAGATAACACAATCATCAACAAGAAATGAATCATATAGAGCAAGCCTCATATCATCGGCAACATATAGAAACAAAGGATACAAATATCCCAAAACAAGCCAGAAGGCAAATAACAAATACCCATAAGGTATACAAGTTCCACAAGGTAATCGCTATACTCCATGCGGCTCACAAAGACCAACACCGAAGGGCGATACCAAGGGTATTATCAATGAAACATCATGAAATTTTGCTCGAGCTCAGTATTGACAAACAAGGATCCATGAGCCCGAAGACTCCAAACCCAAGTATCACCCATGCGGCACATAAGGCCAACATCAGAGCGAAACTATATAGGGCAACAAACCCGAAGGCACACACCCGAAGGCAACATACCCGAAGGCAACAAACCTAGGGAGACAGTCCGAAGACACTATCCCAGAGGCAACAAACCGTAGTGGTGAAGGTCGAAGACCCAGTACTGGACACCACTAACTGGCGGAATGTGTCACAACTCTCGAAAAGGAATCCGAAAAGTGTTAACGTATGTCCCATAACCACTCGTTCGCACTAAACGGTTTACTATCCGTCAGTCCCTTTCACACTCAAAGCAGTACAAAGTTTACCTCATATCATCGATAAACCAAACCCGAAGGTCAAAACAATCAATCGAATAGGTCAAGGATTAATCGGAAGGATAAACGCACAGATTCATGGTCCGTGTTTTGCCCAACCATTTAATCACTCTCCCACTTCGTTCAAAGTGCGAAAGTGTGTGTGTTTTAAATAGAATTTATAAATTAGAGAAACGAACTTTTAAATGCGATTCGAGAGATTATTTCATAAAAACCCGTGGATTAAAATTAAAAGGAACCATCAAAGTCAAAACAATTGATAATCATACATAGGATCATCATGAATCAATTCAAATTGAAAATTCAATCCCAAAAGGCAAAGTGGGCTGAAACAGCAGGTTCAGTCGACTGAACAGAGTTTTTCAGTCGACTGACCCTGTACCTGGAAATTTTCTAGGTTCAGGAAACTTTCTGTTTCCAGGTTCAGTCGACTGTGCAGAGTTTTTCAGTCGACTGAATCATGCCTGGAAACTCTCGGGTTTCAGGTTCAGTCGACTTTGCAGAGTTTTCAGTCGACTGAATCTTGCCTGGGCTGTTTTCCAGCCTTATTCAAATGAAGAGCAAACTCTCCTAAAATGCAATCGGACGAACATTGGCTCTAAGGGCTTATGCCAATCGACAACCCGGCCCTATATGTTCCTCGATGCATCACCAAAACATGATTAAAACATCAAAGTTAGGATTTCAAAGATTTTAACCCAAAACACTAAAAATTGGATTATTCCTCAATTCAACCCAAACCAAATGCAAGTGCATATGAACAAGGTGTTAGGAATTCATACCTAACATCAATGAAATCAAGAGAAGTAGATGTGAGTTCAAAACTCACCTTTTTACACAAAACAAAGAAGATGAAGAAGCACAATTGCAAGTAATCAACCAACTACACTCCACTTCAACACTACAAGCTTCAATCTAGAATCAAAGAAAGTATTTCCTAGGTTAGGGTTAGGAAAAATTACAGAAATTGAAGAGGAGAAGAGATGGAGAAGATGGAGATGAACTTACCAATGGATTCTCTATGAATTCGGAGCAAGAAATCAAGATACAAAAGAGAAACTAGGGCTTGCTAATTTCTAATTCTCTTCCCTTTCCCCCATTTCAGTTTTTAGCTTAAGAAAGAAATGAAATGAAGATGAAATGAAGAGAAGGGTTGAGCTAGGGGGTTAAGTGGGCTAGTGGGCTGAACCCAATCCCAACCCAATAGGAAAAGTAGCCAAAATTTCACAAACTCCAAACATATCAAAGATTATACTCAAAAAGATCGCAAACGCCATTTTGGAACCAATGGAGGTGGTTTCGAGTTCCAATTCGGCCATTTGCAGAAAGTAACATTTCGGACCCCAAAAATCCGAATAACGATGCTATATTTAAATCAAACATTTAAATATAAAATCGTTAAATATGCGGGTTGTTACAATAATTTACTCGTTCTGCTGTTTAGATTCTGATGTGTAGTTTCTTCTTCTTCTTCTTTCTTTCTCTTTTCTATCCCTTTCTTTCTTATTAGCGATGTGACTTCCTGGTGTTTGGTAGTCAGGTCGTTACAATGTATGTGTGTGTGTGCATATCAACATACGATATCAATATACATTTGAATTTGATTTAAATAACATTAGTTACTATTGGGTTTTCGGGTAATTTGGTTCATTGTACAACAAGTCTAAGGCTAACCAAGGAAAGAGCATGGGATGGATCTTGATTTGACCTAGCAGGAGAGAAACATGCATGATATTTCCCGCTAGTTCACCCTAGAAAAGGAAGCCCTAGCCTTTCGTTTTCAGTTTACCTTTTCTAGCTCTTCTTCTCAAGTCTTGGTCGGCCGACCTACTCCCATATCTATCATAGCCAAACTCCATTAACACCAATACGAAGCAAATACAATCAGACTTGACGGTAGTATGGCAATAGCTTGCAATTGTTTACAGATCTTTGAGATTTAGGAAATAGATTAAATCGACGCGTAAATTTAAGGCAACATCTCTTCAGGTATGACTTTATTGATGTTAAATATTATTTATTGTATGTTATATATCGCTATTTATATATTTATAATTTCTAAGTCCATTATACATAGATTTAATTTTTAATAATAAATGTGTAAATTGACTTTTATATGATATTATAATTAATATATAAATTCATTTTGGCTATATATTTCAATACATGTAAAATAATTTTCTAGATGTAAAAAATATTTTTTTAACAATTTTAAAATATTAATCATATCGATTATATTACAAAAAACATAACTTAAAATTGAATTCAATATAAAAATATAATTTTAGTTTTATTAAATTTCTCGTAGCAATTTATAAATTTTTTTTTGGGTAGAATTAAATTTAATAATTATTTTACATAATATCACGATAGGATAAAATAATTTCAAAACTAAAACATATATACATTTGTATATTAAAAATTATTTTGGCATTTTATAAAATTCTTTTTTGTCGAAAGTTTATTTATTATAATTATATATAGAAATACATTATTTATACAAACATATGTATATGTTGAATTTAAAAAAAAAGTATGTTCGACTGAATATATAAATATTTACTAATACGTTTATTTTATAAAATATTACTATGTAGCACATATGATATTTTGTAATTTTAAGTTAATTTCTTAGGTCTAGATCTTAAAGTTAAGTATTTGATTACCAAGTTAAATTCAATATTTTGTTCGAAATTTAAATTTCGAAAATACAGGCTTGGTCAAAGTTGATATAATATTTCACAAAATCTTATTTTTTATTTATTAAATAAAATTGTTGACTTTTATATATATCTGTGTGTATGTGTGTGTGTATATATTAATATCAAATAATTATTATTTTTTTAGCAAGGCAATTAGGCTTTATATTAGGCCGTCCATATTTATAAAATTGATTGAAACAGGTGTTTGACACATGCGCCAAAACAGCTAAAGAAAAGAAAAGAACAGGAGATAGGAAAAAAAGACATAAACTACTATACCTAAAAAGACCAGGCCCATTCCAACGAGGTAGAATCCTCAGTAGCGGGATCAATAACATATAAAAACCATGAGAAAAGAGCCGCTAGGTTTGGAACAAATAATTAATTTATAGCAGTTGATACATATACATATACATATACATATACATATACATATACATATACATATACATATACATATACATATACATATACATATACATATACATATACATATACATATACATATACATATACATATACATATACTTATACATATACATATACATATATATGTATATATATATGTATATATATAATACACGCATAAAGACATGAATGCTAAGTATATACATAGTAGATATAAATTCCAATATCTATTCATGTCTATATTTGACCATGCTTAGATTAATATTGTGCACATCACACTTATATAACATCTCACAAATGCATAAATATATATTGATAAATATTCAAATATTAAAATTAATTAATATAGGTTAATTAAATAAAATAAAAATACGATTTTAATAAAATAACTAGATTGGATTTAGTGCATTATATTTTATAAGCCCATTGTGATCCAATTAGGGATTTTTATAAATATATACAAATAAACTTTTGAAACTAAAAAAAACCCTTTTTAATTTAGACAACCAAAAAGAAATTCGAAATTAAAATACACATGTTTAGTTATATAAGACATCAATGAATTTTATGTTCCAAAACTGATTAAAAATTAATATTAAATATTTAAATTATTAGAAAGTGTGTACTATATTTAGAAAACTATCAAAAATGTGTTACAAATTGTAACGACCCTGACTCGACCTTCGAAAATCGACACCGAATACGACACTCGTGTTCAAATGCAGCAGATCCAAACGTCGAATCTGGTTCGCCGGAGCTTATAACATATTAAGTACAACAACACAGCGGAAGAAAAAAAAAGAATAATACATTTGATATACAACATTTGATACAATATCCAGATACAATGATGATACAATAGAATGATACAATACATATCAATACTATCATAGATACAAGAAATAGCAGCGGAGAGACAATGTCTTCAATGGAACGTATCTCCAAATCAAATGCTCCAATCTAAAGTTAGCTCGAACTTCAAGTCAAGTTGCACAAAGCTACGCAAGGTCAGTCATCCAAGACTGAAGAAGATCCCAAAGACTGAAAGCTACCAATCCAAAGACTTCAAAGGCTATCAAATCTACATCTATTACTTGATTATCTGAAAAACCCAACTCTAGACTGCCCGTGTGGAAAATAGTGGGCACCCAGAGTTTAGGAAAGGAACAATAAACTCCAGGTCAGTCATGGGACTGGTGTGAGCAAACAAAAAAGTTTTATCTTTAAACAAACAAAAGAATTTAAATTGAAATCCGCAATGCTTTTTGGAAAAAGAAACTACCATTAGGCCTCCCAGCACACACACAATGCAATCGCACACATGGGGAAGATTTCGCCTTATGATCGTCAAACATGCTTACTACGCAAAATCCTTTTTCATATTATTATTAGTGCATAGTGGAAAAGTTTTCGAAAGTATAATATAAATCCTAGCCAGCATCGGTACCATTATACTATGCCTACTATAGCTACCACCTGAGGTGGCAGGTAATACAACTGCAATCGTAAAGGGCTCGTATTTGGATGATTGGATTTCCAACAAATGGTCAGGCTAAGGAACTTCCTATTGCCACATGGGAACGCCTCTGGAGGGACGCCCCGAGAACCTACGCGGCTCTCTGCTAACACAAGGCCGGCTAACCCCTTCCTGGGAAGTAAAACCTAAGATATGCCACCCTCGGTCGTTTGCGACCTTTATCCGAGGGCCCTCCATCAACAACATCACACAGTAATAAATGTACTACAGTGTCCACATGAGTAAGTATTTGGGCTCCATACCATGATACCACCCTTTTCCAGAAGGAATGGTCATACCCTAGGGGAGCTACCTCTGAAACCTTGCCGCATCTTCCCTATTTCGACCATTACCGGTTTGTGAGGCTCGATGAGGTCTCGTCCACAAAGCTACGCTTTTTCACAAAGCCATGCTTTGATCAACAAATGATCAGCAGCACTTCGTATGCCGCATTACCAAATTGGGAATGTATCACTAGTAACCATCAATTACATAACCTCTAAGCTCGTACGTCTCAGAGAAGGGTGTTAAGCTAAGAGAATAAATTTTCCACCACCAAGCAAAAATGTATTTGATAGAAACCGGTTTTTCATCTCAAAATGTAATGTCAGACACACGTCCATACAAGTCTGTCCCGGGTTCGAACAGAACCGACGGCACTCCCGAAGAAGCCCTTGTAAATTTGGGTATTCACAATCCCGATCGGACTTCCCATCATTTAGGGAATCTTTATACCGTAGCTACTCAGTGCAGAGATAATCGATAGGTCGTCCTATCATTCTCGCAAATACTCGGTCTTCACCACCGGTCTTCAAATGCTATCCATAACGACGTATCATTATTCGGAATGGGTTATACGACACAAGGTCCTCTCCCGGCTAAACCGAATAGTGAGCGCAATATTTAAAAACATATGGATATGGGATATCAGTTAAGTCATGACTTTAAAATTCGAAACTATTTCTTTCAAATGGTTTGACCCAAATACCATTTCAAATCTTTAACAAACAGATTTATTTCACAAAGTCCGCCCAGCTTCACAAAGATCTATTTACTGATTTCAAACAATTTCCATTTTAATTGGATTAATTCATTAAATATGTAAATCCAAGATTTTACTCATAGCTTTCAAAACCGTTTCCAAAGATTCATTCATAACTTGGAAAACCATTTCAATTCAAACTTGAAATTCCTTTAATACAAATTGGAAATTCATTTCTTATATGAAAGCTTTTATCATTTGAAAACAAACAGTTTTCATTTGGGAAAAATCCGATTTCAATTGTACGAGTTAAAGTTTTTTCGAACTTGGGTTAAATTTAATTCCCAAAACAACACTTTTAAAATGGTTTAAGTTCATGTAAACTTGTATAACCTTCTTGAAATCATAAATTCTCAACATAGAATTCAATTTCAAATTTTTAATCCAAATTTAAATCAAATTTCAAAATTAGATTAAGTTATTCAAAAATAACTTCTATCTTTGAAATTCCTTTCCAAAAGCTTTTCACTCTAAATCCGATCCATTTCCAAAACCATTGGATTCAAAATTCAATTTTAAAAATTATTTCAAAAATTTGTGACTTAACCAATTTCCACGTGCAATCCATAATTGTGTGTGTATAGTGCAGTCCAAAGGGTTTTACAACATGGTGCACAACATCAATCATCACAGATTCAATCATATCTATATTGATAAGCGGTATAACCCATAACGCTTATCTTCATTCACAGATTCATAGATAAAGTAAATTTATCAATTACAAAGATTCATCATTATGATTCGATGTGGGTTTCGGATAACCAACTGGAATCCGACTCCTTGTCGCATCGAAATTCAAATGCCGTTTATGGGCAAAAGGGTTTTCACATACATATGGGAACAAATCACAAATCATAGTTCACCACAAAGCAATCACAGTATCACAATAGAAATATCAATCCGGTACAAGATATTTGATGATAGTCGTTCATCTTTGATAAGGTGAATGTGATTAAAGTGAATTAACCATATAATTATCTTCATTAATTATTTTAAATCAATGTTTAAATTTTACTTAATTATGAATTAATGAAGTCTTAATCAACTTTATTAATTAATTATTCCTTTAATTGATTGTCTTAATTTACTAATTCTTAATTGTTAACTGATTAAGTTTAATTACCTTTGTCAATTGACTATTCTTTAATTGATTATCTATTAATTATAAAATCATTACAAAACATTAATTGTTAATTACTATTTCTTTATTATAAATAAGTTTGGTCTAAAGTTATCACTTGGATATTTGATTTACTTTTAAACGTTTTATTAAGTTAGATTTTAAAACAACTTTTTGTTTAAAGGAAAATATACAATTTGAAGTATTTTTGAACTTCATAAATTTTAAATAATTGATTCAATATCATTTACTTCATATTCCATTAACAACCCTCATTAAATTTATTCAAAAAATTATTTACTTGTTTTCAAAAATTTAATTAAAACTAGGTTTCTTTGCTGTTTGCATGCCTACCCGAGACTGCTTCGAGTTTTACCCCGAGGAAAACATCCCCTGCTTCGAGTTTCAACCAAAATCTACCCGAGTGACATTTTGTTTCAAAATTTTGTTTAAGTTTTAAAACATCTCGATACAACGTTATAAAGACACGGGCTCATCTTCGAGTCCTCACCCAAATCTCCCGAGTAACATTTCGAGTTGCCCTCTTTCTTCCCCAAACTATCAACCTGACACACAACCAATACGTGCACGTGCACGGCCAGAATTGCGCTGTTGGTCGAAGCTGCGGCCACCAACGAGTCAACTACCAACCCCCAAGACACCACAAATACCCAGAATTTGAAAAAGATTTGAAAACGAGAATTGCGACACTTCAACCAAAAACAACCCATCAGGACCTCATCAGTAAATCGTCTCGCGCTGCCTCCTGTGACCGTTATCGGTCACCAAATTTGGACCCAAGCTCCATCATCGTGCGATGCATCGATTTGCACCATTGACGCACAGTCCGATCACCCCTAGTCGCAGCACCATCATTTCGATCATGAGTAGAAATGGGTTCTTAAACCCTACTTTGATCTCGAATCAAAGATTCGACGATTTATAAATTTAGCTAGTATTTTTCTGGTGATCTATGATACTCAAATTATCAGCGACGTCGAACTCGAGGGCTACGATCACCTTAGTCGTCGGAATTTGGCATATGTTCAACTTTCTGATCGACCCAAAAATCTCGATGATAACTTAATGAAAAATTTGCATTTTGGTTTCAAAAATCATCATTTTCCAAGGGGATTCAAATATAATTATTAAATAAAAATTCATGAAGTTCGAATTTCTACAAAATTTGAATTGTTACCGTGTTTCATAATTTCCAGGAAGAAAACCATATAAAACTTACTTTAATTCATTACTGAAAATACAAGACAGGTTTAAAACAATATTTTAACTTGTTTACAATCTTTTCAGAAGCAAAGAGGGAGAGAGAGATTTAAATTTTTGATGCGGGTTACCTTGTGAACCAAAATTTAGATGAACTATGTTTTCCATAGTTCCGGTAAAAAGAAAATTTCAAAACTTGCTTGATTTATTACTGGAAAAAAACATAGTACAAGTTTAAACAAACCCCATCTTGTTTACTGAAACATAATGCATGTACATCCATAGTTTAACATTCAAATTCAATAGAAACAGAGAGAGGATTTTTGGTTGGCATATTAACTAAGAATTTAGAGGAACAGGGAGGGAATACATTCCCAGGCATGCATTCTTGATTTTGGTCTATACAAATATTTATGAATTTCAAATTAAGTGCATCTAAACACTTTTCATTCTAACACTTTAATCTATCCAAAGCTAGAAACAAAACAAACTTGGGGTTTGTCAGTTTTTTTTTGTTTTCCTGAAGCTAATCAGGAATTTACTTTTTTTTGTACAATCAACATGCACAGGCCAAAATTCAATCATATACTCATGATTCTTGCCTGCACCAAAAATTAAACTTTCCTACATCATTCAAGAATTCACACAACAACCAATGATTAAAAGAAAACAAGGGTTTACTCACCTTATTTTCCTGAAGACAGAAAGGTTTTCCTGACAGTTTTCAAAACAGAGATGAAGCCTGGCAACTATTCTTCTTTTCCTACTTTAAAATTTGGGGTTTTAGATCTGCAAATTATAGTTACAGATCTATGATTATTCTTGTTATGTTCATTCACTTATTTCATTAATAATAGTAGTTTTTATTTTACTTACAGTTGAATGTATATTACAAAGAAGCTTTTTATTTTTCTTTCTGCAACTTGAAACCAGAAGTAGATTAAAGCTTTTAAGTCTTGATTCTTCCTACAACAGATTGGATATTATTGTATTAAATTCCTTGTTGTATTTCAGATTATAACCTCAAGTTCAAATTTAAAAAAAAAGTTACTTTCCTTTTGCTTATTTCCAGAAATGCTTGCACTGCCTAAAACCTGAAGCATCCCTGTTAAGACAAATCTGCAGTTTTTGTTTTGAATTTGTTGTTAAAATATGATTTCAAGATCATAATTTTATTAACTATAAAGTTTTAAAAACTTACCTGAGAGATGTAACACACTACGGTTATGAAGCTTAAGAAAAACACTTCAGATTAGCTTTTGAATTGAATTGAAGATAGGCAGTTTTCTTTTTTTTCTGAATCTTTTTACTTGCTTGAGTATTGGAGTTAAGATTGCAAAATCTTTTTGGTTACTGAACTTCAGAGATTTGGAGGTTTAAAATTTTGAAAAGGGAAGGTGAAAAGTTTTTCTGAAATTTTTTATTTGATTATTTTATTAAGGAAATGATGTCTTCAAGCCATTTGTAAAATGATATCATAAGATCTAGATTTTGATAATTACTCTACTCTATCTCCCATGTGAATGTTTGTTTACATTTGTGATCTTTTACAAGACAAAACGGATTTTATAAACTTTATTTTTATATCATATACACTTTATAAATAAATGTATTCCTTTATCCATTTGTCTATATATATATATATACAATGTTAAAAGAATTTAACCAATATTTACATCACATATATTACATCTTAATGATTTTTTTTTTAAATACCACTTATTTCTAGAAACATTTATTTTAAATTTAAATTCAAATTTCAATTTCAAACTTGAAATATAAACATTTATGCCTATTAATGTGTTCACACATATTTTGAAAAATTTAAGTTAGATTTCAATATGTATTCAATCCTACTCATATATGCAATACATATATATATATATATAATTTTAAATTTAAATGACTTTATAAACATTCATTATTTCAAAATTATAAACTCAAAATAAAATTTGGAATTTATTCATTCATATATAATTTTTCACTTATTTTATTTCTTTGAGATTTTTAATTTAATTTCAAATTAAATTCCAAAGGTTTTAAAATATATTATTTATTTTAACTGATAAATTTCGGGATGTTACAGATATCCCCTCCTTAAGAAAATTTCGTCCCCGAAATTTGCCATGGCGACAACAAAGAATGGACAGATAGACGGAGATAGAGAATCGACTCACAAATCTAGCTGATTATCTATTCTGTATTTGGCTTACCAAATCAGAATATCATTAATAGATACGAGAACAAACTCATTCAAACTATACAAGATACTCGGGTACCCAGATCTACGAAATATGCAGGGCACTGGTTAGTTCGAAGGGATAACTAACCGTTTGTAGTATATATCTGGACCCCAAAAGAACAGATAATTGGATATAGTCTTTCGAAATCCTCAAATACTAGATATGGATTCCAAACTCAAGTCGGAACACCCCATATTATATATCTAATTTGTCCCTCTTCGGACTTTGATATTCACAAGGAATTACAATAGAACTTCAAATTTGGTTTTAATCGAAATCGTTTTATCGATACAAATTATTTAACTTTATATTTTAGTTAACCAATTTATTTCAATTTAAATTTTCAAATTTTTCAGGGTTATAAACGAAAAGCTGATAGAAATTCGACGAAGAGAATACGAAATAGAAACTTATCTACACGATTCATAGGGCCACCATCACACCGAAGCTTCTTCGTCGAGCTGCTACGAAGCAGTCAAAGAAATTAGAAAGACGAATCAAAGGAGATTAATAAAGAGAGTTATTTCCACTATTGTTACAGGGCATTGACCATTTGTGGTGGTATTTCCTTGTCCACTATCTCGTCCTCTTCTTGCACTCATACTTACTATCAGTGAATAGTAAGAGAATTTACTGAGGCATTCGAACAGATATCTTAGGGATTACTCATTCTAGGGTATACTTCACCCTATCTCTAATGAGTCACTTAATGTGTTATACTCCTGAGCTAAAGTTTTAACCTTTAGCTCTGATATCACTGTAACGACCCTGACTCGACCTTCGAAAATCGGCACCGAATACGACACTCGTGTTCAAATGCCGCAGATCCATACGTCGAATCTGGTTCGCCGGAGTTTATTACACATTAAGTACAACAACACAGCAGAAGAAAAAAATGAATAATACATTTGATATACAACATTTGATACAATATCTAGATACAATGATGATACAATGCATATCAATACTATTAGAGATACAAGAAATAGCAGTGGAGAGATAATGTCTTTAATGGAACGTATCTCCAAATCAAATGCTCCAATCCAAAGCTAGCTCGAACTTCAGATCAAGTTGCACAAAGCTAAGCAAGGTCAGTCGTCCAAGACTGAAGAAGATCTCAAAGACTGAAAGCTACCAATCCAAAGACTTCGAAGGCTATCGAATCTACACCTATTACTTGATTATCTGAAAAACCCAACTCTAGACTGCCTGTGTGGAAAATAGTGGGCACCCAGAGTTTAGAAAAGGAATAATAAACTCCAGGTCAGTCATGGGACTGGTGTGAGCAAACAAAAACGGTTTTATCTTTAAACAAACAAAAGAATTTAAATTGAAATCCGCAATGCTTTTTGGAAAATGAAAATACCATAAGGCCTCCTGGCACACACACAATACAATCGCACACATGGGGAAGATTTCTCCTTATGATAGTCAAACATGCTTACTACGCAAAATCATTTTTCATATTATTATTAGTGCATAGTGGAAAACATTTCGAAAGTATAATATAAATCCTAGCCAGCATAGGTACCATTATACTATGCCTATTATAGCTACCACCTGAGGTGGCAGGTAAAATACAACTGCAATCGTAAATGGCTCCTATTTGGATGATTGGATTTCCAACAAATGGTCAGGCTAAGGAACTTCCTATTGCCACTTGGGAATGCCTATGGAGGGACGCCCCGAGAACCTACCCGGCTCTTTGCTAACACAAGGCCGGCTAGCACCTTCTCGGGAAGTAAAACCTAAGATATGCCACCCTCGGTCGTTTGCGAATTTTATCCGAGGGCCCTCCATCAACAACATCACATAGTAATAAATGTACTACAGTGTCCACATGAGTAAGTATCTGGGCTCCATACCATGATACCACCCTTTTCCAGAAGGAATGGTCATACCCTAGGGGAGCTGCTCCTGAAACCTTGCCGCATCTTTCCTGTTTCGACCATTACCGGTTTGTGAGGCTCGATGAGGTCTCGTCCACAAAGCTATGCTTTTTCACAAAGCCATGCTTTGATCAACAAATGATCAGCAACACTTCGTATGCCACATTACCAAATTGGGAATGTATCACTAGTAACCATCAACTACATAACCTCTAAGCTCGTACGTCTTACATAAGGGTGTTAAGCTAAGAGAATAAATTCTCCGCCACCAAGCAAAATTGTATTCGATAGAAACCGGTTTTACATCTCAAAATGTAATGTTAGTGTAACGACCCGTAAATTTTCAATAAATAATTGGTTAATTTAATTGGATCTTTGTAATTTTATTTAGAATGAAATAAAATTTTATAATTTACAATGAAATTGAATGTTAGAAATTCTATGTAGCAACTGTAAATAAAAATTTTTACAATGTAAAATAAAGTTGCAATTAAATGAAATAATGTACAATGTTGCACTTAATTATGAAATATAGAATAGGTAAAATTTTATGAATGTATTAAATTGGTAAAGGTCAAATTTTACTGCATTAAATAAATTGGGAATTTAATTTCATTAAAGGTAATTAAATGTTATCTTAATTTAAAATTTAGATAAAATTTGAAATTAATGCTCACTCCATTCAGAATATGACAATTTGTGAAATATTTGGTTGGTAAGCATATATTATAAGTTACCTGCTTAATTTGTTGATGGAATTTGAATTTGAAATAAACGTTAATAAAATAAATAAAAATTACATTAATGGGAGAAGTAATACAAATGTTTAGAGGTTGTTAAACTAGAGTGTATTTGAAAATAAAGTTCATTTAAATGTTAAGTAATTATAACGTTGTTTGATAATAAACGTTACTTTAAGGATTATTAATATAGTAACGGAAGTGTGAATGAAAATTTAATAGAAACAATGCGAAATTAAATTTAATGATTTATGAACTTGCATAAAATTCCAATAATAAAAAATAATCTAAAATGTATGTTTGACTATAAATTGTACATAAGTAAATAAATGGATTGAGAAATTTAAAGGAAAGTATTAGATTGATTAATGTAATAAAACATTGTTAACAGTAATTGGAATAACTTAAGGAATTATGTTAATGTAAGTTAATAATTTATAAACTTGAATAAACATTCCAATTTATTAAAATAATGCAAATGTTTAGTATAAATGGAATATAATAAGAACAATTGTAATTATTGTATTAATGAGTGAAATAATATAATAGATAGTAGTTGTTATGAAGGATAAACATACAAGTACTATAAAGAGATATAATGATGACAAAGGTTGTCGTTACCAGCAGTTTACCAAAAATTAAATAAAAGGGATTAAATGTTACATTAATGACAATTTATATAATAACGGGAAAGGATGAATGTAAATTAAATTAGTAACGAATTGGTAGAATTTAGGAAATAAATTTAGAGTTATATTAACTGATGTAATAATACGCTGTAAACTATAATGTGACATAGTCAAAGTTGGGTAAGAAATTTTATTATGGGTCATTTGATAATAAAATATGAATGGGAAACAATTAGGCGATTTGTAATAATTACCAATTGTTTACCTATTTATTTAATTTAGTGAATTAGGTCTAAATCCCTTGAAATTAAACATAATTAAATACTACACTAATATGAATTTAGTTGATTTCTAGAAAACATTAGGGAAATTTGATTTACAGTAAGGTTGAATTTACCCATAAGATAATGAGTGACTGAATAAAAAGAATGGAAACCAAGATTTTATTTATCTAATTGAATGGCAAAGTTCAATAATTGAATTAATTGCAAGTAAATGGAATTGAATATAATTAAATAATAGGTTATTTGAAATAAAGATAATATAAGAAATTTATGTAATAGTTCTGAATCCAATATTTAATCCATCTATTTGACAGGAATAAATGGAATACTAATTAATTTTTTTTAACTAAATGAAATTTTGAGGATTTTATTTATAATTAGCGAGTTTAATGAAATTGAGGATTTATATTGAAACTTATAAATTAACCTTCCCTAAACTGACATTTAAATTTGTTTAAATCCTTGCAAATGATTATAAAGTTAAAAATGTTGAAATTCGTCAATTATTAGGATAAAATTTAAAATCTGACTGTGACGCCCCACCTCTATACCCACGCTAGCCAAGAACACTACGGTGTAGTGCTGTCAACTAGCACGGAGAATAAGGCTGTTGAGGAGCGACCATCCATGTGATTGCTTATCACACGGTGGCTATAAATAATCTTCGGAAACAAACATAGAAATAAGCATAACACAAATCAGTCACAGACATCCATATCACAAAGGCGGAAGAAGATATGAATATATAACTAACACATGAAAGTGTACATCAGAGTAGTGGTCAAAAAGATCCACAATAATACAAAAGAATGCAACACGTGTTATACAAAAGAATACAACTATGAGTCTATATCTCAAGTGTATACAACAAAAACTGCTAATCTAAATAGTTAGCCAAAAGTCAGAGTAGCAAATCCCGGGAAGAAGTCAAGCAGAAGCACCTGTAACATCTCGGTCTGACCTGAGTATTATTTAAGAAAATAATAAACGGATCAGTCTAGCTATAAATATCATATGACACGGTATAAAATAAAAGATATGGCATAAACATAAAATATCCATACTGACATACTACTATAAGTATGCAAATGATGATCAACAATAAGAGATAAATCAATATCACAAGAATCTTCTCAAAGATCCAAAGAGGGCATCATACCCTAAACTTGTACTCATAACAAGTCAATGACATAAATTCCAAAGATCAACACAAGAAATCCAGAAATCACAGAAAAAGGAAAAGCGGCCTATCACATGACGGTCCGAAGACCATGGGGAGCTACCCCATCTGGGTGAGTCGGAATCACCCAGATGAGGTCTAGGCTAACCAAAAAGCAAAAAGGTATGTGTGAGTGGAATCACACAAATGGTGTCTAGCCTAACCTCGCAACAAAAAGGTATGTGTGAGTGGAATCACACAAATGGTGTCTAGACTAACCTTGCGGACAAAGAGATATGTGTGAGTCGGAATCACACCCATGAGGTCTAGTCTAACCTTGCAAACAAAGAGACTTCGCACAATTGCTAGTCTAAATCATAAAATGATTGTCATGATCAACGAGAAGTGTCAATTACACTAAGCTAGTAAATATAAAAGTTTATCTTCGTGTCCCATAACCACTTGCTTAACTTAAATATTTACGAACAAACTGTAAATCTTCACTAGAAAATTGCCACAAGAGGTTCAATCGAACAAGTCCAAGAATTAACCGACGAAGTGAACACAAGCGTTTCATACCACTTGTTTTACTAAGCCGTTTAATTAAATTTCGCATCCGAGTGAGGTAAAGGTTTGCATATACTAGTAGATTGGAAAACGGTTTAAAAAAAGAGCTTTGTATTAAAATAGTGTTGAAATCGTTTTGATGAAAGAGTTTTGATATTTACTACTACTACTACTGAAACCTTCATATTTCTAAAGTTGTTATCCCGCCTTTTTAGCAAGGCCGTGATACCATAAAATCGACCGAGAAGCCCAAGATAGTTTGCCTTGAAGAATGGTCAACTCAGCATCTCAACAAAGCAAGTTCTGTTGAATGTTTTTCAGATAAGATCCCCTACGGAGGGGGGGTCCAGGGGGGTGGAAACCCCTCCAAGGTGGGGGTGCGGGGGCAACACCCCCGCTACGGGGTTCGACCTGCCCGGTCAGGTCGCGAGGGTTCAGGGGGCAGCGCCCCCGGCGGGGTGTGGGGCAGCGCGCCGCCCAAAACGGTACGACCTAGTGAAGACCTAAGGGAGGATAGGATCGAACGACCTAATGGTTGCGACCTAGGGATGTTCGCGAGTTAGCAGAAGCGAGCGACCTAACAAAGGCGAGCGACTTAAGGGACTCGCGACCTAACAAAAGCACAGGCCAAGCGACCTAACATTTTAAGGCCGAACGACCTAATTAAACTCGCGACCTAACAGGGTACACGACCTAAAGGTATAAAGGTCATGCGACCTAATGGTATTAAGGTCTGAAGGAAGTGGCTCGACCTAAGGTGGGCGACCTAACACGGTCACGCGACCTAACACGGTCACGCGACCTAAGTGGTCAGGCGACCTAAAATGGTGAATGATCGAGCGACCTAACGGTGCCACGACCTAATGGCGAGCGACCTAATGGAGCGACCTAGGTCCAACGACCTAGTGCAGAACAAGCCAAGGCCAAACGACCTAAGGCCTAAAGTGGAGCGACCTAGGGCCGAGCGACCTACGACCTACGACCTAACGACTTAGGCAGAGCGACCTACGACCTAACGACTCAAAGGCCGAGCGACCTAAGGGAGTGGGCGTAAGGCCAAAGGGGAACGACCCAGTATCTCGTGACCTAACGACGTAGTGGCGAGCGACCTACGACCTAAGCCCTAACGACCCACGACCCACAACCTAGCGACCTAACTCCGAAGTGACAATACGAGGCAGTGCGACCTAGTAGCAGAAATTCACCAAAAACACTAAAAATTGGAGTTTTTCGCCGACCCAAACCAAACCAAATGCAAATGTACATGCTAAAGTGATGGGAATTCATTCCCAACAGTCCAAGATAGTTATAGACAAGAATGTGAGATAAAAATCTCACCTTTGGGCCAAAAATGAATGAAAATGAAGCTTTGAAGCAAAGCAAGAATCAATCCACTTTAATCTCAACGCAAGAAGCTTGAATCCAATATCTTCTCTTTGAATTTGGAGTTGAAAGATGGATTTGAAGTAGAAGCCTAGGTTTGGAGTTTTAGTTTCCCTTTCCACTCACCATTAATGCTTGAGCTAGAGTTTGGTAGGAATTTATGAAGAGTGAGGAGAAGGAGAGAAGTGGGCTTGAGTTATAATGGCTAGACTAACCCAAAGTCCAAAGCGGGAAAAATTAGTGAAATTTCACTAACTTCAAACCTATTAATGTTTATACTTAAAAAAATTGTAAACGGCATTTCGAACTCAATGGAAGTGGTCTCGAGTCCTAATTCGACCGTTTGCAAAAAGTAGTTTTTCGGACCAATATCTGAATAACGATAAAATATTTAAATATAAAATCGATAAATATGTGGGTTGTTACACTGATTTAATTAATTAATACTTAATTCATTTAATTGATGGAAAAATAGCCATTTTGGCCACTGACTTGGATTTTGACGAAACTAGTTTCATCGGATCCATAACGGTGAATTATTGTAGGGTTTCAAGTTTCATAGCGATCGAACTTGTCGTTTGATAATGCAGACTCGAAACGCCCAGAAATCAATGAAATTAAAATCAATTTGAAATCGATCTGAAAATATTGTTTTTAGCATAACTTCTTCATACGATGGAATTTGGACTTGAAACTTGTTCCATCGCGTTTAAAATATTTTAAAACATCTATTTTGATATATGGGTTTACCCAATTTCGTTCCGTAGTCGAAACGGGTTTTCTAGGTCACTTTGTCGTTAGCGCGTACATCTATCTTATCCGATCCATTCTATTTCAAATTTGTCTATAAATATGTCATTATAAACCCTAGTCTCTCTAATCCTCATTTGTCTGTACGTACATCTCAACTCTCTCCTCCTCAATGGCAGACAAACAAACCCTAGATCCAATTGAAATTCAAAATCAAAGTCAAAAAATCCAAACTCCTCAAAAAAATCTGGAAAATATATATGTTGAAGCTCTCAATAAGTGTAATCTCCTGGTGAAATTTGGTTTTCAATTCGAGTTATTGTTTGCTCAGAAAGTGATCGTTTATTCTCGGCCTTCCACCGTGACGAAATCAAATTCGTCTGATCGACGAATCGAAGGTATAGTCGTGTAGAAGGGACGAAGGAGATCACATCTATACGGCTCATCGTGCGAATCATTGGCTAGATCGCCATACACATTTCGATTAGGGTTAACCCTAGGCGGCGGCGCACGGAGCTACTAGCGGCCGGAGGTGTTCTGGGTAGGGCCGTTGTGCTCGGCTCGACAAGACAAGGAGGATGGGGGTGGTCGGCGTCGCAACGGTGGTCAGGGGCGATCGTGAGGAGTGGTCAAAGTGGGGTCAGCGAGCTGGATTTGGGTTTCATGCATTCGATTCAACTTCATTTCTTTCCCTGTAACCGAGAGATGGAGTAGATGATGACGTGGCATATTGGTGAGGCTTGGTTATTTTATTTTGTTTTAGTTTAATTTTGATTTAAATCGTTCTAACTCGCATAACTTCAGCATACGAACTCGGTTTCATGCGCGATTTTTTTTAGTTAGGATCGTAATAAAATTACACTCATTTTGGCGCTGGTTTGGACGAATTTGGAGACTGTCAAATTTTTGGGTTTAAATCGGATTTAGATTCGATTTAAATTCAAAAGGTGAGTGTTTTAACCCACTCATAACTTCTAAGATTTTTTATGTTTGTTAAATTCATTTATGATGTGATTTGAAATTTATTTATAGTTGTTTGGCATATATTTCATCATTATCTCAATTAACTTGCATTTATTTAATTAACTGTTATTTAATTCATTATGGCATATTAACTGCCAGTTAAATTGTTATTTATTTTATTACATATAAACTACCAGTCAAATAGTTATAATTTATTTTTGAATATAAACTGATAGTTGATACTGTTATTACCACCTGTTATATATGGATGTATTGTTGAATTTGATGATGATTTCGATAAATGGTTGATGGATGGTATTGGATGAATGGATGCTGTATTGTATATTGTATAAACTGCAAGTTGTTATGCATTTCATTTCATTCGGGATTGCGTTTTGAAATGATAAATAACCGTAAATTTTATTTTTAAATTGCGGATTGATATGATAAATATCCGTATCACTTGACCATATGATAGAAAATTATATACAGGCACCGCAGTCTATATGTGAAAAAATTTTAAGATGATTTCTGTGGTTTTGTAATGAAATATAGGGTTATATAGATATTGATTTTAGATATTATATAAATGCTATTTTATTTTTGAATTTAGCTATGTATAAATTTGTTTTGAATTATAAAATAAGCTAAATCATGAAGTTTGATTTCTTTTATATAATATGGTTAAGTATCTATCTAAAATTCTATTATATATATAGTTTATAATAACTCAAATTAAAGTAAGGTTGAAGATAAATGTGAATATGCTAAGAATTAAAGTAGATTAAAGCTTTTAAGTCTTGATTCTTCCTGCAATAGATTGGATATTATTGTATTAAATTCCTTGTTGTATTTCAGATTATAACCTCAAGTTCAAATTTAAAAAAAAGTTACCTGCCTTTTGCTTATTTCCAGAAATACTTGCACTGCCTAAAACCTAAAGCTTCCCCGTTAAGACAAATCTGCAGTTTTTGTTTTGAATTTGTTGTTAAAATATGATTTCAAAATCATAATTTTATTAACTATATAGTTTTAAAAACTTACCTGAGAGATGTAACACACTACAGTTATGAAGCTTAAGAAAAACACTTCAGATTTAGCTTTTGAATTGAATTGAAGATATGCAGTTTTCTTTTTTTCTGAATCTTTTTACTTGCTTGAGTGTTGGAGTTAAGATTGCAAAATCTTTTTGGTTACTGAACTTCAGAGATTTGGAGGTTTAAAAATTTGAAATGGGAAGGTGAAAAGTTCTTCTGAAATTTTTATTTTGATTATTTTATTAAGGAAATGATGTCTTCATGCCATTTGTAAAAAGATATCATAAGATCTAGATTTTGATAATTACTTTACTCTATCTCCCATGTGAATGTTTATTTACATTTGTGATCTTTTACAAGACAAAAAGGATTTTATAAATTTTATTTTTATATCATATACACTTTATAAATAAATGTATTCCTTTATCCATTTGTGTGTGTATATATATATATATATACACACACAATGTTAAAAGAATTTAACCAATATTTACATGGCATATATTACATCTTAATGATTTTTTTAAATGCCACTTATGTCTAGAAACATTTATTTTAAATTCAAATTCAAATTTCAATTTCAAACTTGAAATATAAACATTTATTCCCATTAATGTGTTCACACATATTTTGAAAAATTTAAGTTAGATTTCAATATGTATTCAATCCTACTCATATATGCAATGTACATACATACATACATACATACATACATATAATTTTAAATTTAAATGACTTTTTAAACATTTATTATTTCAAAATTTTAAACTCAAAATAAAATTTGGAATTTATTCATTCATATATAATTTTTCACTTATTTTATTTGTTTGAGATTTTTAATTTAATTTCAAATTAAATTCCAAAGGTTTTAAAATATATTATTTATTTTAGTTGATAAATTTTTGGATGTTACACAAATATACTCATGGCTAAAACCATGACTTTACATAGAGTTATGTTTTAGTTTTAATCTATTAAATTAAATCATATCATTCGGTTTTTATTTAGACTGTGATGTTAATTCCAAATTAAGACGAGACAATAATATATATGTGTATATATATAATAATAATATAAATAGCATATGAATCTAAATTTAGATTGTATAGATCAGGCCTAGAAGTGACACGTTAAAATGAAAACCTCTTTTGCTTCCTTTGAATCAACATCCATAATTTACCACAATTGGATGAACCATATGATTTAATTGAAGCTTTTATTCTTTCAAAAAATATTTTGGCATAGGGTGGAAAGAAGATGGCATCCATAGATGTATGAGTAGGAAAGAATAAGAGAATTAAAGTGAGAAATGAAGGAGAAAATTTTAGTTTAAGGAGAGAATAAAACCTTTCACATTCTTTCTTTGGAACTTCCTCTTTTAATTTCCTAATAGTTCTCAATTAAATCTCACCAGTATCTCTTCCTCTCTCTTTAGTATGGCTGCCTACATCTTTCCATCACATGGACCATTATTTCCAGAAGCATGTTAAGCAATTAATCATATTAAATTCTACGTAAATATATCTCTACATCGTATATCGATACATACATACATACATACATATATATATATATATATAATTGTTATATGTACAGAAATAATTACTAACAATAACCAAGACATCAAATAAATTAATAATTAATGCTTTTTTAAATATTTATTTATTTATTAATAAAATAATTATATCATATAGTTTTTTGAAAAATTCATAAATGTAGTTGCGAGACTCGAAGATGTGAATTCAATCAACGCTTAATATAGAGAAATTCAAATTTCAATTTTCACGTGTCATCATAGCTAGTGTAGTGATAGTTAGGTTGAAATCATTGCTTATAGATCTTTTTGGTAAAATCTTATTTTATAACATCTTAATTGTACCAATAGTGACAATAATTTACGCGCTCTCTTCACTAACACTATATAATATTTGGATGTATGGAGTCTGGTATTGGTCAAAACTCTAATATTATCCACATTCATATCAATCATTATATAAACAAAGTCCTTGGTTCGGTAATAACTTTTATTATTAACCATTCAAATTTATCAAAAGATTTTGACTTTGAGTTGATTACAGTTGACTGTGATACTAACCTCGTATAATTAAGCATATAAACTCTCTATTACATAGTGCTTCACTTCTTTAACTCAAACACTACTATAATCACTCGGTGGGTCACCGTGCCAAGATATTCTCAAGTTGAGCGAACTATGTAACACCATCAAATGAGATTTCCTATTTGACCTAGTTATTATCAACCAACATGAAACTTTCAGACGGGTCATTCCATAGTTAATGGATAACTACGAGTACGTAACCCTTTGGTGCCCCCCAGCAACCACGAGTAATACACTACCCAACATTTGGAGAGCGTTACATGCACATGTTTTGACAAATGTATCAGTATCATTTCTTAAAACATCTTGATCAGAATATCTAAAACAAAATGTTACTTTATTTTGTGATTAATTACTCATGATTTAACATATTTACAACTAAAATTACATAGCATTTTTGTGACGCCCCACCTCTATACCCACGCTAGCCAAGGACGCTACGGGGTAATGCCGTCAACTAGTGCGGAGAATAAGGCTGTTGAGGATCGACCATCCGTGTAATTGCTTTGTGCGAGTACCGATATGCCAGATAAAAATATAACTTGCATTTCAAGAGGAAATCCGACATACCGATGCAAACTCAAAGCTTCTACACAGTGGCTAATATCTTCAGAAACAAATATAGAAATAAGCATAACATAAATCAGTCACAGAAGTTCATATCTCAAAGGCGGAAACAGATATGAATATTACACATGAAAGTGTATATCATAGTAGTGGTCAAACAAGATCCACAATATCACAAAAGAATAGTTACAAGTGCAACACAAAAGAATAAGTATACATCAATGAGTCTATATCTCAATTGTATACAACCAAAAACTACTAATCTAAGTAGTTAGCCAAAAGTCAGGATAATAATCCTAGATGTGAAGTCAAGCAGAAGCACCTGTAACATCTCAGTCAGACCCGAGTATTATTTAATAGGAAAATAATAAATGGATCAGTCTAACTATAAATATTAGATAAAATGATATAGAATAAAAGATATGACAAAAAAACGTGATATAACCATAAATCCATACCATGATAAGTATGTAATCAAAAATCAACCAGAGATTAATCAATATCACAAGAATCTTCTCAAAGATCAAATGAATGTCATACTCTTTAGTTTTATTCACCAAGTCACAAATATCGACATCATATCGATGCCAATCATAAAAGCTGGTGAATCACAAATTCTATAAATCATCAATAGAAATCCAAAAATACAAAAAAAGGGAGGCCTATCACAAAACGGGAGCATGAAAACTCACCAACACGTGTATCACAAACGGGACACTATCCTATGGTCGCTAACCATAGAGCCGGTTCAACGACGTAGTACCATATCGGTACGCCCGAGGAACCTAAAACTCGAATAATTCGGAACAACGACCTAGTACTACGGTACGTCCGATGATCCTGATAAGCTGGTGCAACAACATAATACAAAGGTACGTCCGATGGACCGAACTCCATAAAAGAACATGGGTCGCTAGCCCATAGAAATTGAGTCGAAACTCTAAATAATACGTAGGTCGTTAGCTTATAAAAGAAATGAGATGAAACTCAATAAATCGAGTTACCGTCCCCTACGTGGACAAAGAATCATAGCATATCGCTAGTCTAAATCACAAAAATGATCATCATCAATCATCAAGAAGTGTCAATTACACTAAGCTAGTAAATATATGAGCTTTGCTTCATGTCCCATAACCACTAGCTTAACTTAAATATTTACGAACAAACTGTAAGTCTCCACTCGAAAATTGTCACAAGAGATTCAATCGAATAAGTCCAAGAATTAACTGACGAAGTAAACGCAAGCGTTTCATTCCACTTGTTTTACTAAGTCGTTTAATTAGATTTCTCATATGAGTGAGGTAAAGGTATGTTTATACTAATAGATTGGAAAACGGTTTAAGAAACGGGCTTTGTAATAAAATAGTGTTGAAATCGTTTTAATGGAAGAGTTTTGATATTTCCTACTAATATAGAAAACCTTTATATTTTTAAAGTGACAAAACACAAAAATGATTGTAAAAACAATCAATCACCAATATTCACAAACGAAGACGTGAATTAATTCCAAAGAAATATATATCAAATCCATTAAAATGGATATTTCCAAAAATCCCAAAGAAAATGTCATCAAAGTCGATAATAGATGATAACAACAAAAGGAAATCAACATGAATCGATAAAATTGGAATTCTTAAACAAAATAGGCAAGCAGGCAAAACATAGCATATTCAGACGTCTGAAATATTTGGTTCAAACATCTGAATCTGGAAAATTAGAAGTTTTCCAGAACGTAATTCAGACGTCTGAACCCTATATTTCAGACGTCTGAAATAGGTGTTTTTGCCTATTTCTTTTCTGTTTGAAATCCAGCCAATTCAGACGTCTGGAATTTTTATTCAGACGTCTGAATACTGGGGAACAAAAATTCCCAGTATAATATTCAGATGTCTGAAATAAGGATTCAGATGTCTGAAACCGTGGTTCAGGGCATTCCCTGAACCTCAACCAAAAATGGCCAAATGAATATCGGAAGCAATCGGACGAGCAAATGACGACTAAGGATTTACGCCACGCGACAACCCAGCCCTAACGGCTCTTCGATACGCCTCAAATATCTATGTCCAAATATCCATAATAGGATTTTCATAGATTTTGATTTCAAAACACCAAAAACTGGAATATACACCAAATCAATCCAAACCAAAATCAATTGCACAAAAATAAGTGTTAGGAATTCATACCTAACAATCGAAGATAATTATAGACTAAGATGTGAGATAAAAATCTCACCTTTAAACCCAAAACTAATGAAGAAGAAGCTATAGAGCAAAGGCAATGACAATCACTCTTCAATTCCAACCCAACAAGCTTGAATCTAAGCTAAAAAGAGAAACATTTACTGAGTTAGGTTTAGGAATTTCTAAAATTGGTAAAAGAATGAGTTGGAGAAGAAGAGGAGGAGGTTCACCAAAGCTTCTTCTATAAATTTGGAGCTAGAACTTGATTTGCAAACGGAAATTAGGGCTTGGAGTTTTAATTTCCCATTCCTCTCTCCATTGTTGCTAAAGCTTGAGTATTAGGAAATAGAAATGAAGTAATGAAGAGAAGAGGGGTGAAGCTTGGGTCTAATGGGCCGAAACAAAACCAAAGCCCTAAGTGAAAAAGTAGCAAAATTCCACTAACTCCAAACATATCAAAGTTTATACTCAAAAAGGTTGCAAACGTCATTTTGAACTCAATGGGGGTGGTCTCGAGTCCTAATTCGACCGTTGCAAAAAAGTAGCTTCTCGGACTAAAATCTGACTAACGATGAAATATTTAAATACTCAATCGTAAAATATGTGGGTTGTTACAGACTCCCCTCCTTAAAGAAATTGCATCCTCGCAATTTTTAAGAAGAAAATAGAAAGTAACAACCATAAAAGCATATTCAACACAAAAGAAAATTGAAATAAAAAGTTCACCTCAAAAAGCACGAGATAGTAAGTCCGGATGTGTTCGCTCGATGAATTCTCTAGATTCCCAAGAACAATCCTTTGGATTTGAGGACCATTGAACCTTCACAAGTGGAACATCTTTATTTCGAAGGCGTTTGACCTCCGAAGCAGTAATACGAATAGGATGTTGCTGATAAATTAGGCGAAACTAAGATTTCTTCCACCACACCGGGCTCAAGAATAGAATCGGAATCTCGAAGGCATTTTCGTAATTGAGAAACGTGAAACACATCATGAATAGCAGAAAATTGAGTCAGTAATAAGAGGCGATAAGCCACGGAACCAATACGTTCGGTGATGGAAAATGGACCAATATATCGAGATGCTAACTTTCCCGATCGACTGAAACGTATAACACCCTTCATAGGTGAAACATGAACAAACATAAAATCTCCTACAGAAAATTCTAATTTTCTTCTTCGGTTATCGGCATAGGATTTTTGTCTACTCTGAGCTTCTTTCATCCTATGACAAATGAGATCAATCTTTTCTGTGGAATCACGAATAAAGTCAGGACCTAAAACCAGCTTCTCACCGGCCTCAAGCTAACAAGAAGGAGAACGGCATGGCCTTCCATAGAGTGCCTCAAAAGGTGCCATACCAATACTAGATTGGAAGCTATTATTATAGGAAAACTCAACAAGAGAAATATGATCTTCCCAACTTCCACCAAAATCAAGAACACATGCACGAAGAAGATCTTCAAGAGTTTGATTCACACGCTCAGTTTGTCCATCGGACTGAGGATGATAAGCGGTGCTAAAATTAAGCTTCGTTTCCAAAGCTTTTTGAAGACTCTTCCAAAATCCACTAGTAAACAATGGATCACGATCACTAACAATAGAAGTAGGAACTCCATGAAATTTAACAATCTCTTTAATAAAGAGTTTGGCCAAAAGAGGAACGGTCTGGTTAGACCGAACGGGAGTAAAATGGGCGGATTTAGTAAATCTGTCAACTATCGCCCATAAGCTATCATGACCCGAACGAGAACGGGGAAGACCGTCTATAAAATCCATGGAAATTTTGATCCCACTTCCAAATTGGAATCTCTAAAGGTTGCAATAACCCACCGGGCCTTTGGTGCTCGGCCTTGATAAGTTGGCAAGTCATGCAACGCTTAACAAAGTTATCAATATCAGATTTCATTCCCTCCCAATAATAAAGTCGCTTCATATCCGCGTACATTTTACTACTACCGGGATGAATGGTAAATTTAGAACGATGAGAATCTTCTAAAATGTCTTTACGAAGATCACTAATATTTGGCACGATAAGTCTACCAAATTTTCGAAAACCGCCACAAGAATCAATATTAAAGTCTTTCAAACTTTCAATACCAATTTTATCCCAACAACTTTGGCTAAGAAGAGCCAATTCGGGATCTAGCTTTTGAGCTTCAAGAATGCGGTCTAAAAGAGAAGGATGAGCCTCAAGGCTACATAAAACAAGTGGTGCACCCATATTGGATTCACAATCTCGAATCTCACAAGTGGATAAAATTTCGAGATCATTCCATTCGGATATCATCATGGAAACAACCGCTTGTTACTTGCGACTAAGTGCATCGGCAACACGATTTCCCTTTTCGGGAGTATAAAGAATATCAAGATCATAAGATGCAAGGAATTTGAGCCAACGTTGTTGACGCAAATTAAGTTCCTTTTGAGAAAATAGATATTTCAAAGATTTATGATCGGTGTAAAGAATAAATTTTTCTCCCAAAAGATAATGACGCAAAATTCGAAGGGTGGAAACAATAGCCGCAAGCTCTAAATCATGAGTGGCATATCTAGTCTCGGCTGGCTTCAATTGCCTAGAAGCATAAGCAATAACACGTTCTCTTTGCATAAGAACGACACCCAAACCAACGCGACTAGCATCGGTATAAACAATAAAATCTTGGTTTCCCTCGGGAATCACAAGAATAGGAGCATCGAAAAGGAGTTCTTTTAATTTCTGAAAAGAAGCTTCACACTTGTCCGACCAAATGTATTTAACACCTTTCTTTGTTAAGCTAGTAAGAGGCACGACAATTTTAGAAAAGTCTTTGATAAAACGACGGTAATAACCCGCCAATCTGAGAAAACTACAGATTTCCGTCACACTCTCCAGTCTCTTCCAGTTTTGAATCGCTTCGATCTTTGAAGGATCCACAGAAATTCCGGATTCGGAAATAATATGACCGAGAAACTTCACACGAGATTGCCAAAAGTGGCATTTAGAAAATTTTGCCTTCAATTGATTGCTCCTAAGAGTTTCCGACACAATCTGAAGATGCTTTTCATGCTCCTCCTCGGTTTTAGAATACACAAGAATATCATCAATAAAGATGAGAACAAATCGATCAAGGAAGTCTTTGAAAACTCAATTCATAAGGTCAACGAAATAAGCCGGAGCGTTCGTTAAACCAAATGGCATAACAAGCCATTCATAAGATCCATAACGAGTATGGAATGATGTCAAAGGAATGCTATCCTCTGCAATACGAAGCTGATGAAAACCAGTTGCTGAGTCTAATTGTGAAAAGACTCTAGCACCACTAAGTTGATCGAATAGATCATCAATCTGAGGTAAAGGATATTTATTTTTGATAGTAAGATCATTAAGCTTGCGGTAGTCAACGCAAAGTCTAAGTGTACCGTCAGATTTCTTCACAAAAATAGCAGAAGCTCCCCAAGGAGAGGAACTAGAGCGAATAAATTGCTTCGTCTCCAATTCGGATAATTGTTTACGCATCTCCTCATTTTCCTTATTGGACATGCGATAAGGAGGACGAGTGATAGGTTGAGCTCCAGGGATGAGATGAATTCTGAACTCAATTGCTCGCTTAGGTGATAATCCTAAAACGGACTCAAATATGTTAGAAAATTCACGAACAACGTGAATATGAGAAATGACATCTTCCTCATAGGATTTGAGCTTCATAGCGGTTAAGCCAGTCCATTCCCAAAATCATTCTAAAGCCTAAATAACGCATGACTTGCAAATCGGCTTGGAAAGAAAAACCACATAAAATAATCTCGACATCTTTACAAAGTAAACCAATTGTTGCAGATCCACCAACCGGATTCGCAATTGTCAAAGAAGTCATTAAAGCAACAACACTTAAAGAAAAAGTACCAACAAGTTCTTTTGATATAAAAGAATGGGACGCACCCGTATCAAAAAGAACTCGAATGGGTTGATCACGAAATAAAATAATGCCATCAAGGATAGAATGAGAAATACCTTGACCACGAGAAGTGTTGCTAGGGGCTTGTGCAACATTTAACTTTCCCTCCTTCTTGCCTTGAAGTTTGGGACATGAAGATAAAAGATGACCCAAACTTTTGCAATAATGCCAAAAGAGATGTTTCGGACATCTATTGGCATAATGGTCTTTAGAACCACAATTATAGCATTGCCCACAACTAGGGGCAGAAGTCTTTGCCACCGGAGTTTCTTGCTTCTCTTTCTTATTGGGATAAGGACCTTTGAATTTAATAGGATTTTTCTTGTTGTTGTTGAATTTTGGTTTGGCACCCACAACTTCAACATCAATTTCTTTGTCTGCCTCTTCAAGTCGAAGAGCGATATCAACGAGTTGATCAAAAAAAACTTCTAACTTTAGAAGTAATGGCTTCTTGAGATTTTTGTTCAAGCCATAGACAAATCTTTGGTTCTTCTTCAATGGGGTGTTTATATATTCGACCCCGTATTTAGAAAGTGACTCAAATGATGCGACATAGTCTGCCACTGAGGATTCACCGTGAACAAGGTCTATGAAATGACGAGCCAATGTCACCTTCTCAACTTCTGACACAAATTTTATCTCGAATAATTTCCGGAATTTCTCCCAAGTAAGATCCGCTTCAATAATTTCATAAATAAGAAGCTCATACCAATCTAATGCTCTTTCTTGGAGCATACTTGAAGCCACTTGGACATGGTGAAGATCAATTAGATTCATGCGAGTAAAGATGCGATCGTATGTTTTGAGCCAAGCTTGGATTTGAATGACGCTTTCGGAACCCATAAATGGCTTCCCACCCAAGTTGGTATAGTCACTGCAAAAACGTGCAAATCCGGACTTAGGGTGATAGGCTCTGGATTGGGTCCGGCAGCTTGAGCATTCTACACGAGATCTAAAAGCTGCTGGGCAGACATAAATACTCCATCCTAGGGAGTAGCACTAGGTTGACCAGCGCTGGGACGGCCAGGTCTAACCATTTCTCTTCTTTAAGAAAGAAAGAAGAATAAAAAGGTTATTCACAAAATGAATATCAAACAATAATGATTGATAAAACAAGGTATCACAAAAGAAAATAGGACAGAACGGTTCGAAGACCCGAATAAAATCCTAAGGCACAACTTGTTAGATGGACTTAGGATGATGATCCTTGTTAAATTACTATACATTGTGCCGAAGTTTGGCTCTGATACAAAGCTGTGACGCCCCACCTCTATACCCACGCTAGCCAAGGACACTACGGGGTAATGCTGTCAACTAGCGCGGAGAATAAGGCTGTTGAGGAGCGACCATCTGTGTAATTGCTTTGTGCGAGTACCGATATGCCAGATAAAAATATAACTTGCATTTCAAGAGGAAATCCGACATACCGATGCAAACTCAAAGCTTCTACACAGTGGCTAATATCTTCAGAAACAAATATAGAAATAAGCATAACATAAATCAGTCACAGAAGTTCATATCTCAAAGGCGGAAACAGATATGAATATTACACATGAAAGTGTATATCATAGTAGTGGTCAAACAAGATCCACAATATCACAAAAGAATAGTTACAAGTGCAACACAAAAGAATAAGTATATATCAATGAGTCTATATCTCAAATGTATACAACCAAAAACTACTAATCTAAGTAGTTAGCCAAAAGTCAGGATAATAATCCCAGATGTGAAGTCAAGCAGAAGCACCTATAACATCTCGGTCGGACCCGAGTATTATTTAATAAGAAAATAATAAACGGATCAACCTAACTATAAATATTAGATAAAATGATATAGAATAAGAGATATGACAAAAAAAGTGATATAACCATAAAGCCATACCATGATAAGTATGTAATTGAAAATCAACCAGAGATTAATCAATATCACAAGAATCTTCTCAAAGATCAAAAGAATGTCATGCTCTTTATTTTTATTCACCAAGTCACAAATATCGACATCATATCGATGCCAATCATAAAAGCTAGTGAATCATAAATTCTAGAAATCATCAATAGAAATCCAGAAATCACAAAAAAAAAGGGAGGCCTATCACAAAACGGGAGCATGAAAATTCACCAACACGTGTATCACAAACGAGACGTTATCCCATGGTCGCTAACCATAGAGCCGGTTCAACGACGTAGTACAATATCGGTACGCCCGAGGAACCTCAAACTTGAATAATTTGAAACAACGACGTAGTACAACGGTACGCACGATGATCCTGATAAGCTGGTGCAACAACGTAGTACAAATGTACGTCCGATGGACCGAACTCCATAAAAGAACATGGGTCGCTAGCCCACAAAAATTGAGTCAAAACTCCAAATATTACATAGTTCGTTAGCCTATTAAAGAAATGAGACGAAACTCAATAAAACGAGGTACCGTCCCCTACGTGGACAAAGAAACATGGCATATCGCTAGTCTAAATCACAAAAATGATCATCATCAATCATCAAGAAATGTCAATTACACTAAGCTAGTAAATATATGAGCTTAGCTTCATGTGCCATAGCCACTAGCTTAACTTAAATATTTACGAACAAACTGTAAGTCTCCACTCGAAAATTATCACAAGAGATTCAATCGAACAAGTCTAAGAATTAACCGACGAAGTAAACGCAAGCATTTCATTCCACTTGTTTTACTAAGTCGTTTAATTAGATTTCTCATACGAGTGAGGTAAAGGTTTGTTTATACTAATAGATTGGAAAACGGTTTAAGAAACGGGCTTTGTAATAAAATAGTGTTGAAATCGTTTTAATAGAAGAGTTTTGATATTTACTACTAGTATAGAAAACCTTTATATTTTTAAAGTGAAAAATCACAAAAATGATTTAGAAACAATCAATCAACAATATTCACATACAAAGAAGTGAATTAATTCCAAAGAAATCGATATCAAATCCATTAAAATGGATATTTCCAAAAATCCCAAAGAAAATGTCATCAAAGTCGATAATAGATGATAACAACAAAAGGGAATCAACTTGAATCGATAAAATTGGAATTCTTAAACAAAATAGGCAAGCAGGCAAAACATAGCATATTCAGACGTCTGAAACATTTGGTTCAAACGTCTGAATCTGGAAAATTAGAAGTTTTCTAGAACGTAATTCAGACGTCTGTACCCTATATTTCAGACGTCTGAAATAGGTGTTTTTTGCCTATTTCCTTTCTGTTTGAAATCAAGCCAATTCAGACGTCAGGAATTTTGATTCAAACATCTGAATACTGAGGAACAAAAATTCCCAGTATAATATTCGGACGTCTGAAATAAGGATTCAGACGTCTGAAACTGTGGTTAAGGGCATTCCATGAACCTCGACCAAAAATGGCCAAATGAATATCGGAAGCGATCGGACGAGCAAATGACGACTAAGGATTTACGCCACGCGACAACCCAGCCCTAACGGCTCTTCGATACGACTCAAATATCAATGTCCAAATATCCATAATAGGATTTTCATAGAGTTTGATTTCAAAACACCAAAAATTGCAATGTACACCAAATCAATCCAAACCAAAATCAATTGCACAAAAATAAGTGTTAGGAATTCATACCTAACAATCAAAGATAATTATAGACTAAGATGTGAGATAAAAATCTCACCTTTAAACCCAAAACTAATGAAGAAGAAGCTATAGAGCAAAGGCAAGGACAATCACTCTTCAATTCCAACCCAACAAGCTTGAATCTAAGCTAAAAAGAGAAACATTTCCTAAGTTAGGTTTAGGAATTTCTGAAATTGGTAAGAGAATGAGTTGGAGAAGAAGAAGAGGAGGCTCACCAAAGCTTCCTCTATAAAGTTGGAGCTAGAACTTGATTTGCAAACGGAAACTAGGGCTTGGAGTTTTAATTTCCCATTCCTCTCCCCATTGTTGCTAAAGCTTGAGTATTAGGAAATAGAAATGAAGTAATGAAGAGAAGAGGGGTGAAGCTTGGGTCTAATGGGCTGAAACAAAACCAAAGCCCTAAGTGAAATAGTAGCAAAATTCCACTAACTCCAAACATATCAAAGTTTATACTTAAAAAGCTCGCAAACGTCATTTTGAACTCAATGGGGGTGGTCTCGAGTCCTAATTCGACCATTTGCAAAAAAGTAGCTTCTCGGACTAAAATCCGACTAACGATGAAATATTTAAATAAAATATTTAAATACTCAATCGTAAAATATGCGGGTTGTTATAATTTTCTTTGAGATTTTCTTATTAGTATACTTTAAATTAGTTACTTAATTAATCATATCACAATATGACAAAGTATATAACAAAATCGAACTAGTTTTAGTACAATTAATTAAGATGAACGTAATCAAAATATTGAAATATGAATTAAATTAATGAAAGTGTTAAACAGATAAATAAATAAATATGATATAATTAATGAAACTAAAATTAAATTAAGTGTGATTTAGTTAAATAAAGTAGAAATTTAAGAAACTCAACTTAGATTTAAGGAATAAATACATACGTATGGCATGTATACCGTGATTTCAAATGCATTTGACAATTGAATCACGAGGGTTTTTCATAAGGAATATAATATTCCCTAAATCGATATAACTCAAATAAATATATTAAAGATCATAGATCTTTAATACGAATATTATCATCCATAATTTAAATATTAATAAATACTTTCATACTCTTTAGTTGTTTAGCAAACTCAAGCTACAGATGTTATGGGTAGTATTATTGACATATTGATAGGCATGGTAAGATACATGCATGTATTTGTTGGGCAAACTCAAGGTACGTACATTATACTTATTTCGTCATGAAATGGTACATACAAGAAAATAATCTATTTTTATTTTTTAAGCAAACTCAAGGTTGGGATGAGATTAAAACAAAGACCATGGGTTAAGGGTTGTATATGATACAACTGATAATGTGTTATCCATTACTTATAGGACTATGATTGTTGAATAAACTTAAGGAGGGAATCCTAAGGCAAGTGAGTCCTAATACTCACTAGAGAAGTTGAAAGACTTATATATTTCTCTTTAGTTTTCGGGAAATATAAAAATCTAGTGGGAGATATTAGATAAATGAAATATAATATTTAACTATCTAATAATATAAGAACATCTGGTATGTATAAATTATCCTCTTCTAGAATTAAATTTCTGAAAAAATGACCAACCTAAGACTAATTTTGAAAAATGATAAGCTCAGTAGACCAAATTATATTGACTAGCTAAAAGTAATTAAGATAGCACTCACATAGAATGTTATGGTCGTCAATAACTTAGCTATTAAGAGAGAAATCTTTTGAATGCGTTGACCCCAAGGCAGTGAAAATTTACAATATGTAGGTAGCTAACTATGGAATCACTTAAGTTTTAATGTTGTCTACTTTAGAAAAGTCATTGCAAAGGTAACATGAAACAATGTCTGTACTCAAAATCTTTGAAAGTCTCAAAGCTTTATTTTGGGAGCAATCTCGTTCTGCAACGATAGACTGCATAAATTAAACACCTAAGGATTTCTAGCGTCATTTGATTCTGAATCATTTTTTACTTGTGATTCATTGTTAAAAGGAAAAAAAGACTAAGCATCCCTTCGGTAGGAGCAATGATATATCTCCTGGGTCTTGTACATACTAATGTATGTGGCTTAATGCCTATAGTTACCAAAGGTAATTCTTTTTGCTTTTTAACTTTTACAAATGATTTTTCAAAACTAGGATATGTACATCTTTTGAAGAATAAATCTGATATTTGTAGGAAATTTAAAGTGTATAAGAATGACGTCGAAAATCGGATCAACCATAAAATTAAAATCGTACGATCAAATCGAGAAGGTGAGTGTGTCGAACAAGAACTACAACAATACTTAAAGGATAATGGTATTATCTCCCAAGATACTCCACCTTATATTCAAAAAGAAGGAATCAAACCCTATAAAATATGGTTTGTTCCCTTGTAAGTAAAGCTGAGTTACCTCATTCGTACTAGGGATATGCGTTGGAAGCTGTGGTGTGTATATTAAATTTGATACCTAATAATTCTACGCCTAAGACCCCGTATGAGATGTGGTGTAGAAAGAAATCCCAACATAAATATTTGAAAGTATGGGATTTTCCATCCTACGTTAAGAAACGTGCACAGTTCAAAAGAACAGGGAAGTGGCAACAACTTTATGTTGTTGTAATATGTGAAAATGTGGTTGTACAAGAACTTTTCCATTATGGGCTTGCGAGAAACAACCTATATACTTGGTACGAGTATATATAGATATGAATCCAAGAGGTTGCTGGAATTGTCCCAATCGTGTACATATATACTGAAAAGGTTCAATGCGGAGAATTCCAAACATGGAAATATTCCAATGCAATCTGGAATCATTTTTTTTCTAAGAAAGTCGCTCCTAATACTAATGATAAGAATTCCATAATGTATGTTATGCTACTTATCAGACTGGATGTGGCTTATGCATTAGGAATATAATTTCGTTCGAAATAAAAGGTGTTTTCCTTTCTAGTATACAGCTGTTGTATTGTAATGTGTTAATTAATCATTTAGTTTGAGTATAATAAATAGAAAATCCCTAATGATATTCTATGTGGTAGAAATTACAATCTTTTGTAGTCATCACAAATATATCACATTAAAAATAACATATTATTGTAAATATTCTCAACCAAGGTGTTTCAGGACAAGATATCGATATATCCATCAAGACTAGACCATGTAACATACTCCAAGTGTTGGACAGTGTATTATTTATGACTGCTGGAGACACCAAGAGGTATGTACTAATAATTATTGGATAACTATGGAATGACTAACTCAAGAGTTTTCTGTTGGTTAATATAATTAAAGTTAAATAGAGAATCTTGAAGTAATGACATTACATAGTTCCATCGACTTGATAATACGTTGAACTTCAATACGTGCGCTCTATTTTGATTATAGTTACATATAGTACCATCGAACGACTATAGTTGGTAAATGGCCTACCTTTTCGACCTTCAGAAGTGGATATTAATACATCCATAGTATTCACATGCTGAGCTTCTAAGTGCTGAAAAGACAGATTATTGGGGAAAAAAAGAAAAGAAAGAAAAAGATATCACATCATGACAAGTAATGTATAATATATAACAGATCTTCATAAAAGAAAATTTGAACTTTGTTATACATATATCAATAAGAGTCAACCAATTAACCAAAAGCTTGGACAGCTATACAATATATCCTCACAATTGTTAATAAATATAAACAACCAATGCAGCGGAAAATAGAATATACGTTAATATGACTTGGAGGCATCCAGGCCGTCTCCTGAAGCTCCATGTAACGATCCGGAATTTCACTACTTTGATGGCAAATATTTAATTAATTTTAAATTTTCAATATATAGGTTTTATAATGAAAATAAAAACTCTTTTAAATAATAATTAATGACAGTGAAATAGTTTTCCAGATTTGTTTACAGAAATATTTAGTTCGAAGAAAGATCGAAAATGCGACCGGAATTCATTTTCTAAATTTTCGACTTTTCGTCAGCTAAAAGTTACTAAAAACATTGTGAACCCTACTATATGTTTATACACATTCAAAATGTAAATAAGTTAGGGTATAATGGCATATGCAAAGGTATATATACTTAAGTACATACATGTAAATATTAAAAATGGTTTAAGAAACATACTTAGACATGATTTGACATTTTGATGACTCGAGTACAAGTCATTATTTCATGTTGGCATGGAAAGAAGTAAAGGGGACATAAGGGAGGCGTTGGTTCAGATGATGTGGAAGGCTAGGTGAGGTGGCAAAGGATGAGTGGAGGCCAAAGGATAAAGGGTAGTTTAGTAATTTACCTTTTCTATTGCTTATAAATAACTTTCCACTTCTTCAATTTTTCCTTCTCTTTCTTCTCATCTATTAACCAAATGGAGAAATTATTTTTTCCGAAACACATAGAATTCTAGTAGATATAACTTCCATTTTAAATACTTTTTCAAATTTCAAATACGTTTGAATCAAAAATAGATTTTTTGACTTATTTTCGGTCCCATATTTTCAAGCACGAAAATAACACTCCTTCTTTTGACCATATCTTCGTCAAAACAAATCAAAATTGAGTGATATTTTTTTAGAATTGTAGAAAAATAAATTTCCGACAACTTTTTTTGACCCCTTTACAAAATTTCAAAAGTAACATGGCTAACAATCGAGGAGAAGATGAACCTTTTTCCAAGTTGATTTTTGTGGTTTTCCTAGCTTTGCAAGTTCTTAAGTATTTCAAGTTTTCAAAAGAGTTTGCTTTGAGTTAGTAAGTTCCAGTGAGTAATTTGTTTCGGTAGGAGATAATAGTATAGTATTGTATAATATTTTTGAGGTGTTGTTTGTTAGGAGATAATAATATTTTAAGGTATGTTTAGTCATGCTTGTCCAGTCAAGCATTAACTATTGTTAGCGTGTATAGTTAGCTTCCCTTTTTGAGATTTGGGTGGGATAGATAGAAACTGGGAAAACATTGAAACATACACCTTATGAATTAAGTTCCACAATTTGTCTATAAGGCGTTCGATGTTAATATTGAATTTAAATTTGATTTAATAAAAGATGTTTACAAAATGTTAGAATATTTTGAAATAAATATTTGAAAAAAAATAGTTTTATAAAAGTTGATCTTATAAAATGAATTTATAAGAAGGTGCCTTTAAATAAAAATAATTTAAGTTAGAAATTTGAGGACGAAATCCGGGACTTTGAAAAATGATTTTCAAGGATTAGAAAAAATAATAATAGTATCATTTGAAAATATTTTTGGTTCCAAGTATAAGGTTTTGGGAATGAAAAGGTTAAGTATGAAGTGTTTTTTTGGATTAGTTTGGGAAAATAGGCCTTTATTATTTTGTGATGATCTGGATAATCTGTAAAGTGACGATCGGATGTTTGCCTTGGCGAACATTGTGGTGTACTTAGAAAATTATTCTCTTTATCGTTATACAATCGAAATAAGTTCAAACTCGAATGAGCCTAAAGCAAATTGGTGATAAATGTTTTGTTAGAAATATGTAAAGTATTCTTTCAAAAATGGGATTTTGAAATAAAAGAAATATTTTTTAGTTAACTAGTTCGAATGTCTAGAAAATAACTTAAAATTGGGAAAGAGATGTATTCGGATGGTAAACACTACACCTGAGTATTACCCTTCTTGGTAAGGGAGTGTATGATACTGTTTGGTAGCACCCAGTTCCTTAGTATTATTTGGAGTTACTCGGGCTTTATATATATATATATATATATATATATATATATATATATTGATTAAAGTATAGATTTTCATTTCAAAAAAAATTTGAAATAAAAACCAATTATTAGGATCCTGAGTTTTCTTAAGAAATAAATGCAAAATGGAATAATTGAATCAAATAATTATATATACTCTTAGGATGTTGTGGAGTATTATACAAGTTGAATCTAAGTTAAGCATTTATGAAATATTTACATAAATAGCATAGTGAGAATAAAATTGGTATAAGGGAGTACCAATTAAATAAGTGTGTAAGTTGATGTAGATCATTTCTGATTTCATATAGTTATGATCTAAGATTCGAGTACAAGGCTTTGAGGTGTTTCACACCATTCCAAATAAGGATCTGTTACTCGATTTTTGAGGGTGAGCGCATGATGATGATCTTTGTTAAGGGAGCGCATGATGATGATTTTGATGGTGAACGCAATATGTTTGGAGTCCGCACTAGAAAATCGGACGAGCGGTACTGGTTCGGAAGGGAAGTTATGTACTTAAATGGTGACCGAGTACGATTTTGCATATGAATGATCTATGTACATCATATAGACTGATGTATAGTGTTATGTATTCCTAGGGTGGTTTGTTTCCTGGGAAGGATTGAGGTGTAATTTCGGGGACGAAATCCTTTTAAGGAGGGAAGAATGTAACGACACGAAATTTCACTACTTTGATTTATGAATATTTAATTAATTTTAAATATTAAATATATAGGTTTTATAATAAAAATAAACCTCTTTTCAATAATTATTTAATGATGGTGAATATTTTTCAAATTTTTTTACAAAAATATTTAGTTCGAAAAAAGATCGAAAATACGTCCGGAATTCATTTTCTAATTTTCGACTTTTCGTCAGCTAAAGGTTATCGAAAACGTTGCGAATTCTACTATAAGTTTATGCACTTTAAAATGCATATAAGTTTATACACATTCAAAATGTAAATAAATTAGTGTATAATGGGATATAAAAAGGTATATATACTTAAGTACATGCATGTAAATATTAAAAATGCTTTAAGAAACATACTTAGACATGATTTGACACTTTGGCGACTCGAGTACAAGTCATTATTTCATGTTGGCAAGGAAAGAAGTGAAGGGGACATAAGGGTGGTATTGTTTCATAATGATGTCTAAGGCTAGGTGAGATAGCAAAGGATGAGTGGAGGGAAAAAGACAAAGGGTTGTTTAGTAATTTACCTTTTCTATTGCTTACAAATAGCCTTCCACTTCTTTAATTTTTCCTCCACTTCCTTCTATCGTATCTTCCTCATCTGTTAACCAAATGGAGAAATTAGTTTTTCCAAACCATGTAGAATTTTAGTGGCTATAACTTTTATGTGAAATACTTTTTCAATTTTGAATATTTTTTGTCAAAAATACATTTCCTTTTGACTCATTTTCGGACCCTTATTTTCAATCCTGGAAATAGCACTCCATTTGACCATGTCTTCCTTAAAACAGATCTACATTGAGTAATTATTTTTTTGGATCTACGGAGAAAAGAATATTCAACAACTTTTCTTTTTACCACATTTAAAAATTGAGGAGAAGATGACTCATTTTCGAGTTGATTTTTGTGGTTTTTCAAGCCTTGCAAGTTCTTAAGTATTTCAAGTTATCAAAAGAGTTTGCTTCAAAATTGTAAGTTCCGGTGAGTAGACTTTTATTTTGGGAAAGTTTTTGAATTTTTATGTCAGTTAATTTGTGTCATGATATGTTGGTTTGAATTGGTTAAATTATCATGTGATTGTTATATATACATGTTGCTTGTATTTGAAATGATATTAGGCTTGAATTTAAAGTCTAAAATTGTTGTAAATGGTTAAAGCTTCCATCTTGCTTATTTTTGTATGTAATGCGATTATGGTTGTGATGGTTATGTATAGACTTGGATATATGATATATATGCTAGGGAAGTTAACATATTGGCATGAAATTGGAATTTGAATTTTTGTACGAAACTAGTGTTAGTTTTAGAGGAAGTCAAAATCATTTCAAAGGTTTCAACTTTGTTTCCATATACAAACTCTTATTGTATGTTTTGAGATAATTTAAGGGTTTATTTTTTAGAAAGGAAAGTCAAAAACATTTTCAAGTTATGGCATCCATAACGATAGTCACTGTGGCTGTTGTTTCGCTTAAAAATTCCATTTTTACGAAATTTGGTTTTTGTAATTAAAAGTGATTTGAAAATGTTTGATAAACATAGTAATGATGTTTTAGAAGTTTATAGTTTATTTTTTTAATTTATTAAGTTTAGTAATTAATAATTTATTTAGATTAAACAAGGTTTATTAACTTTAATTTTTTTCTGGCATAGCTTATTAACTTTAATTAAGTGGAGATTAGTTTTAATTATTATCTTCAAAAACAAGATTAAATTTTAATTAATTATTATTTAAGCAAGATTAACTTTTAATTAATTATGAGTGAAGTATATAATTTATTTTCGATTAATTATTATTTAAATATAGGGTTAATTATTATTTATTAATTATTCAAGTGTTTCATTATTTTTAATTATAAATTAATTAAGATTTTAACTTATAATGAATTATTTATTAAAGGTTTAATTTATTATTTAAGTTTTAGTTAAAGATTATTTCTAAATATTTGAGATTAATTAATATCTATTTGTTAACGAGGGTTTAAATTGTTATTTAATAATTAATAAATGATTAATTAGGGTTAAATTATTTATGTAATGGTTGATTATTGTTTAATCATTTACTTAAGGTTAATTATTTCTTAATTTATAATAAATTACATTAAGAATTAATAAAGATTAATAATTGTTTAATAAAGGGTTAACTTGTAATTAATTATTTTCAAAAGGGAGTTTTAAGTTTTAATCCTTGCTTTCTAAGAATTAAATTGTTTTAAAAGTATTTCTTTTTCAAAGGTAGTTTTGAACACAAGGGATTCAACTGTCGATACCATTAAGTAGGCAAACAATTATGAATGAGTTATGTAAATGATTTGATAGTGTGGACCTGTGTTAGCAGAATAAATCCCGTTCTCCTAGAAGTTGTCTGTTTAGACATCTGTTAGCAGAATAAATCCTGGTTCTGCTATAATGTAATTGTTTATTGTGTAAACATATGTTTAGTAGAACAAATTCCCATTTTGCTGTGAGTAGTGAATTGTTTGGAAACTATTTAACAGGACAAATCATCATCCTACTATTATGTTATTCGGACATGCATATGCTAGTTGAGTTGTATTGACATGTTATTCCCTGATTTAGATATGAATTGTATTTACATATATGTTGGCTTATGTAAGTAGATGACTAAGCAACTTAAAAGCGAAATTGATGTTAAATGGTAACTTAAATCACTACCATCGGGTTGCTAAGCCTCTTTTGAAATTATAAAGTATGGTTTTAAATTAGCTCTAATTCTTTAATCAGTTTGGGGTTAAGGTTTATAAATGATTTTTCAAGTTATATTATTATTTTATAAAGGTATATAATATATTAACTTATTTATAAAAATGGGCTTTGCTACGTAAAAAGGTTTATTTAAAGTGATTTAAAAGGATGAGTTGCAAAAGATATTTTGTAAAGGTTTTTTCTTAAAGAAGATTTATCAAAGGAGTTTTAAATGGGAAAATGTTTTATAAATGATTTTATAGGTTTATAAAGAAGTTTCATAACTTGAATTGTAGACTTATGAAAGTGTTTTATAAATTGATTTTGGGAATTTATAAAGATATTTAAATGTGGGTGAGCTTTTAAAAGGGAACTTTTTATAAGGGATAAATGGATCAGTTTATAGTAAGTAATATTTTCAGAAAGAAATTTGAAAAAAAGGGAACTTTTGTAAAGTTTGGTAAATATACTTATACCGTTGAGATAAGTATATAAATATTTTTCTAAGTATAAAAGGGATGTAAGGGGTTTGGGAACTGTGTTTTCTAAGGATCTTTTGATCAAATATTTATAAAGTGAATCTAACTAATTAAAGATTAATCTAATAATGCTTAGTGGATTCAGTATGGGATTAAATCCATGTTTGAATATATTTTTTTGATAGTTAAATAACCAACTATCAAAATTTGGACCAAAACATAACTTTGGAAATATCTAGGAGAAACATGGGGTTGATCTCTGCTCTTTTCTTTTACCTACTTATTTCGTTCATTTAGGATAAATAATGAGGAAATCCATCCACTAAAAATTAGGAGGCGATCTCCGCTCTTTCTTTTGTCTACTTATTTCCTAAAGAACTGGATTGAGTTTACCGAAAACTCGAAAGTTGTTTCCAAGAGACTAGGGTCAGATATATTATCCGAAAACCACTTCGATCTAACTCAAGCATTTCGACTTGAAGACATCATGAGGAATATGGAAATGAGGATAGAGCTTTAATGTGCAAGGGCTATTTTCTATTAATCCTAGGAGAGATTCCCTAAAAAGATGTAATAGACATAGTGCCTTCGATTTCGTTCAATCCCAGAATGAACTTGTATGAATGAATGCTAGCACTGCATTGATGCCTGGAGGGCAGTGTATCATTCCAAGTAGGAAGTTCTAAATAAAGTAAAAACTAGCCTCAAGCCTCGTTAACCAGGAATGACTAAAACGGGGAGATGTAGCAGGGCTATGTGGGTCACTCCCATTAGAATATGATCATCACTCATCTAGAGTGGATATATCTCTCATCTGTATGCTTCAGAGCCTATTAAGGGTGATCATGCTCAGTACTATCCAGTAAAGGTTTGGCCGGTCCATTGTTGGTAGGGTTCAATAGGTTCGACCTCAGTACATTTTTCCAGAGGTAAACTGTGACGGGTGGTACCCCACTAGCCCAATAATTGTTGGAATCCATTCTCCAATAAGCGCCGTACGATTTTGATTGCGTCCAACTATGTTGAAACGTGAGATGCGAGCATTTAAGCTATTTTCATATTTTTCTTTGACCTCTAGACATTATTATAATATCGTTAGATTTTAATATAAGAATACTTTGGTTATCGCAAGGTAAAAACCTATCCATGTTTATGTGCGGTGTGGTCTTACGAGATACTTTTGATTCTAAAGTAGTTGTAATGACCCAGATTTTTTATCGTTAATTTTGAACATTTAATTCATTTTAAATATTGAGTTTTGGAATATGAATGGGATTTTAATATGAAGTTATCGATCAAAAATAGTGTAATAAAAACTTTAGCTCCAAATATAACGAATTAATTTATAAATTTAATGGTTGAGTTAATAATTATAAATCAATTGAATAATTGATTTGGAGTTGAATATGAAACTGAAACGGTTTCCATTATTGATATAAATTCTATTTGAATTAGAATTGACTTAGCTAGTTTAAAATAGGAAATTTAAGCGATTTCGGGATTTTCGAAATCATCGATTTAATCGACGAGTTAAAATAGCAATCCGGGGCACAGTCTAAGAATTTGACGAAACTAGTTCCATTAGATCCGTAATAATGTATTATTATCCGATTTTAAATTTCGTAGCTTTTGGAGCTATCATTTGATCGTACGGGATAGAAATGCGCTGAAATATATATCGAAAATTCAGTATAATAATTGGATCCAAAAAGCTATCTTCTCTATATGATCGAATTAGGACTCAAAAACTTTTCCATTGCATTCAGAATAGGGTATAACATTATTAATGCCTAGTGGCGCGCCTCGATAGGGGTTCGAGATTTTATTATGAGTTAAGAAGCCGGTCGTGTGCTATGCCTAGGAGTGGTCGCGAGGCAAAGAACTACTTTACGTGGTGATTTCCACGATATGGTTGGTGCTCAGGGCTTGGGTTAAAGGCAGTCTATGGAAGCGTAATGCTTGGAACAATGAAGGCAAAGGGTTTCAGATGTGGTCGTGGTAGATGTCGCACTTGAATAGCTAGGAAGAAGGTAATTTTTTGATATGGTAATTAGTTATTGATATATGTAATTAGCTAATTGAATTTAGATTTAAATTTGTTAACATATTAAAATTCGTAACCCTTTTGTACGAGGTCCAAAATTAACGTAACGGGTCACGTTGGATTCACAGAGACAAATGCTACATGGGGAAATAAATTTTGAAACTGGACCGATTAGCAAAATAAAAATCAAGGTGATAAAATTCTCCCTCTTCCAGATTACTAAATTTATTTTAAACAGTTAAATAAATTATTGAATGCTGGTTGTATTTATAAATTTTTATCCATTGAATGTTAAATATATGTAGTACTATGTATACTAGTATTTGGAGTGATATTCCCACACATTTTAGCGGATGAAACCCTATGTGCCCCGCATAATAGCGGATGACCCTATGTACCGCGATATCCTCCTCGAAGTGGGATTGGTATTTTATGTTGTATTAACATCTGTGGATGCAGGAAAACAGGTTGGAGGGATCCAACCGGGTTCCTTAAAATGCTGATAAATTTCATATATAGTAATATATGATGTGTTAGAATAATCTAATATAGATTATTGTTGTGATTGAATAATTGGATGCTAAAGTAGCACTGGCCCGAATTTTGGTATTCTAAATACCATAATATTATTTTTGGAATTTGAAGAGATTTAGAAGGAGATTGTGAATATAAAAATATTATATCGAACTTGGGTTATTTTGAAAGAAATTGATTTGGGTAAAAACGATAAATTGATTTTTGAGTTGTATTTAACCATTCGTAAAAATATTTAAAATGGAGATTTTTAAAATAATTATATAAGGGATTTTTAAAACAATATTTCTGGAAGATATGAGAGAAGTTGAGATCGATATAAAAAATAGATTGGCAGAAACGAATAGAATTTGTAAGGAAATGAATTTAAAAATGGAATTTATAAATTAGATTATTTAAATAAAAAAAGGTGAAATTCAGAGAAGTTACATATTTATAAATGATGTTATAAATAAAGGAAATAAATAACAGATGAAAATTCAGAAATATAAAATTCATAGAGTGAATTTATATTAGAATGGAAAATAGGGTGAGAAAAATAGTGGATATTATTTTTGAAAAGTGAAAAATGGTTAAAGAGATCGGAATGGAAGTGATGTGATGTGATTCGAGAGGGATTTATAAATTGAATTGGTTATTGAACTTTTAAAGAATTTTTTTTTAATTCAAAGAAGTTAAGTTTGTTTTTAAAAGGAATTTTTTTTAAAAATCATGGATTTAAACTATATAGGATTGAAATATTTCGGTAAGTAGACTTTCAAATATTAAGTGTTTATTTAGTAAATTCTAACTTTTAAAATCAGCTTTAAAAATTTATTTATTTATCTAAAAATGAGTTATTGATGTTATATAAGTGTTTTCGATATTTTAAATAATTACTTGAACATGTTTTAAAAATAAATTATTATTCTTTTAATACTTATTATATATATAGAGAGAGTTTTTGAAGTGATTGAAATTTTTTATTTATAAATTCTCTCGAGATTCGTAAATAAGGTTTGTAAGTGGATATGATTGTAAGAGGAGGAATTTTATAAGGGATTGGAGAAAATGAAATTTCAAAATGTTGAATATGGGAATTTTGAGAATGAAAACTAAATTCATAAAAAGAGTTACAAATTGTTGAATGGGGTTATAAATAAATATACTGGGTTTTGGAAATTGAAAAGGGGAATATATTAGTAATTCTGAAGACTTATGAGAGAATTTACTAAATATTCTCTTAAGTGCTGGTATTTGAAAAGATTTTGAAAAATAAGATTTATAATGTTTTCCTAAGGACAAAAAATGGAAAATTGGAAATATTTCTATATGTTGAGATGGTTTGAAAATATCCTGTTATAGATTTAAGTATTTGAAATTGTTTTCAAATATTGTGAGGAATTGTTATATCTTATAAAGATATTTTGAAAATAAATATTTTGGGGAAAAGTTTATATTACGGCCTAGTGACCGCTTATGGATATTTTATTGATAGTTAAATAACCGACAATCAATAATTGGTCAATTTCGTTAATTGTTTCGAAGAGACCGGAATCAGATTTAATTATCCGAAAACCACTTTGATTCAATTTGAACATAACGAATGAATACCGTGAAGATGACGAAGATAATTATTCGGCTTATCCAGACCTAGGACAACTTGTATGGACTAATGTATCAGAACATCGTCATTGGAAGACGATGAGCATTCTAAATAGAATTGTTCTAGAAAGGTAATGCTTAGTCTCAAGCCTCATCAACTGCGAATGACTAAAACAGAGAAGATGCTGCAAGGCTAAGTGGGTCGCATCCAATTAGGGTATGTTGTCACTTTTCTAGATATCCTCGAAAACCTATATATTATGAATATGGTTGTGCATGAAAGAAGGAGCGCTCGATGTTAAGGGTGGGAACACCCAGGGTGATAACATATTCGGTCTATCCAAGTTAAGGGTTGGTCGGTCTTGTGTAACAGGGGATCCCAGCGAGGTCCTCGGTACATTGTTCTAGAGGTTTACTATGATGGACGGTACCCCAGTAGCCCAGTCATTGTATGGAATCCATTCTCCAATACGAGCTTTACAGTTTTTTTGTAGAGCCTAGTATGTTGGAATTTAATTAATATAACAATTTCGACTATTTGAACAAGTATTTGTACTTAGGCTCTATTATAATATCAAATGATTTGGATAAAAATTGGTTTGGGTATCATATGGTGAAAACCCGTCGTGTTTATGTGTGATATTATCTTACGAGATACCTTTGTTTTTCAAAGGATTTTGATAACTCTAAAATTCAAATTGAGTGTGTTTTTCTCACGTTGGTTTTTCAGACTGACTTTGGTGTTATTTTATTACAATGTTCTGGTCAGACAGAGTATTACAGATTCAGGATAGGGTGCTATGGAGCTCAGGAGACGAGCTGAATGATAGAGACGTATCACCGTACTTGACTTATATTTCCACTATATGGGGACAAGTTATTATAACTATCCAGATTGATTTATTGATTATTGTACTCTGATGATTGTAAGTATAAAACAATTACAGATTCTTTTGTATAAAAATCTGTTATTATATATTATATTTTGTTCCACTGCGTTTGCGAGATTCTGTGCTTGTTGTTCTATTTTCTTCGATCTCTTTCTTCTTCTTTACCCTAGTTATTCACTCTTTCGTACAATTTGGGTTGAACGGGGGTGAATTATTGCCAACTCAAAGGGTACAGAACTGTAGGTCGCTATAGGAGTTTTAAACATTATAATTCAATTATTTTGAGTTTGCTCACGCCAGACCTATGTCTGATCCGGAGTTTTATTTTCATTCCCTAAAACTCTTGGGTGCTCAAATTTTTACGGGTAGCCAAGTAGTTCAGGTTTCCTACAGATGCATTTTGGAGAAGCTTGGAGTAGGAGGTTTCATCGATAGTTAGTTATTTTCTTGTTTCCACTATATTATATATATCCTACATCTGATATGTAGGGTTAAGCAGTTATAACTGTCCAGGGTAGAATTGTATTAGTACAACATCGATGTGTCATTTTGGAAATGACATTGCAAGATATTATGTTGATTAATATATATTATTCTGTTGCGATGTGAGATTCTGTGATTGCTTGGTTTCTTCTTATATGTTCTATCTTTCTTTCTTTTCATCCTTAACGACCTATCTTTTGGACACTTAAATGATGCACATGAATACCATGGATGTGTTAAGTGTCGTTTTTAGGTGTAAGAAAGGTAGACTATTACATTTGGTATCAGGGCATGAGGGTAAGCGAGAACCTTGGTTTTGGTGGGAAAACTCATTAAGACATAAGGCAATGAATGACTTATGATGAGTTTGAGTGTATGAACATATGAGCGTATTTGTTAGTGATATAAAATGTTTTATAATGTTTTGTTGATCTATTAAGCGGTTTATGAATTTGGGTCGATGCACCTGATTAACACTGTCGATAGGGATTCCTAAACACTTAAACAATACCAATGGACATATTATTTTTTTGAATTTGGGAAAATTCACCCAAAATATATTTTATATATAAATAATTATTTTCAAAAATAGTATAGTATAATGTAGTATATTATGGTGTTGTTTGTTAGGAGATAATAATTTTTTAAGATTTTGTTAGTCATGCTCGTTCATTAGAGCATTAACTATTGTTAGTGTGTATAGGTAGCTTCCCTTTTTAAGATTTGGGTTAGGTAGATAGGAATCGATAAAACATTGAGACGAACACCTTATGAAATAAGTTCTGCGATTTGGGTATAAGGCATTCGATGCTAGAATTGAATTAAAATTTGATTTAATATAAGATGTTTATAAAAAGTTAGAATATTTTGAAATAAATATTTGAAAAAAATGGTTTTATATGATCTTATAAAATGAATTTATAAGAAGGTGCCTTTTAATTAAAAAGAATTTAAGTTAAAACTTGAGGACCAAAATCCCGGGACTTTTGATAAAATGGTTTTCAAGGGTTGGAAAAATAATATAGTATTATTTGAAAATATTTTTAGTTCCAAGTATGAGGTTTTGGGAATGAAAAGGTTAAGTAAGAAGTGTTTTCTTTGGATTAGTTTAGGAAAACGAGTCTTGATTTTTTTGTGATGATCTGGATAATCTTCTAAATAAAGATCAGATGTTAGCCTAAAGCAAGTTTGTGATAAATGTTTTGTTGGAAATATGTAAAGTATCATTTCAAAAATGAGATTTTGAAATAAAAGAAATATTTTTAAGTTAACTAGTTCGAGTGGCTCGAAATAACATAAAGTGGGAAGAGATGTGTTCGGATGGTAAACACTTCTCTTAAGTATTACCCTTCTTGGTAAGGGAGTGTATGATAGTGTTTGGTAGTACCTAGTTCTTTAGTATTATTTTGGAGTTACTCGAGCTTTATACACACACACACACACATATATTCGATTAATACGGAGTTTCATTTCGAAAAGCTTTTGAAATAAGAACAGGGTATTTTGATCTTGAGTTTTCTTAGGAAAATAAATGCAAAATGGAATAGTTCAATCAAATAATTGTATATACTCTTAGGATGTGCTAGAGTATTATACAAGTTGAATATAAGTTTATCTTTTATGAAATGTTTTCATAAATAGTTTAGTGGGAATAAAATTGGTATTTAGGAGAACCAAGTAAACAAGGGCATAAATTGGATGTATATGATTTCTCGTTTCATATATTATGATCTAAGACTTGAGTACAAGGCTTTGAGGTGTTTCACACCAATCCAAATAAGGATCTATTACTCGATTTTTGACTGTGATCACTTGATGAAGATTTTTGGTATAGGACCAATGTTTTTTGTCATGGTACATGACACTGTAAGGAGAATAGAGGTTGCTAATTAAGAAACCTGATCGGAGTCCGCCCTAGAAAATCGGATGAACGATAGTGGTTTGGAAGGGAAGTCATGTACTCGAATGATGATCGAGTTTGATTTTCCATACGAATGATCTATGTACATTATATGGACTGATGTATAGTGTTATGTATTCCTAGACTGGTTTGTTTCCTAGGAAGAATTGGGTGTAATTTCAAGGATAAAATTCATTTAAGGGGGAAGAAAGTAACAACCTAGAATTTCATGACTTTGATTTGCAAATATTTAATTAATTTTAAATATTCAATATATAGGTTTTATAATAAAAATAAATCTCTTTTAAATAGTAATTAATGATGGTGAAATAGTTTTCCAAACTAGTTTACAAAAATATATTGTTCAAAGAAAGATCGAAAGTGCGATCAGAATTCGTTTTTCGAATTTTCGACTTTTCATCAGCTAAAGTTATTAGAAACATAGTGAACTCTAGTATAAGTTTATACACATTCAAATTGTAAATAAGTTATGGTATAATGGTATATACAAAGATATATATACTTAAGTACATACATGTAAATATTAAAAATGCATTGAGAAATATACTTAGACATGATTTGACACTTTGGCGTCTCGTGTACAAGTCATTTTTTCATGTTGGCATGGAAAGAAGTGAGGAGAACTGTAACACCCCTAATTTTTCTTTAACATTATTCAAGATATTTAGTTAGATTAATTAAACAGAATAATATGTGGCATGAAAAAGAGACGAGATTTGATAATTAATTGGGTTAGGCATTAACTAACCAACATATACAACTGTTTTAACTTAAATATAAGTAAAAGGACTTATGTGAGGGGAAAACAGAAATAGGCTTCATTTTCTAAACATAAACCCTTCCACCCTCATATCCTCATTCATTTTTACATCCATACAGAACAAAAACAAAGTAGAGGTCATTGCTAAACCTTTCAAAGGATGAAAAGTTAGAGACTCATGTTAAAGCTAAGGAGAATCAAATAAACAACTCAAATCTCAACTTTTTTTCCCAAAACAAGGTGAATAATAGTATCCTTCTCATTCATATGTGTCAAATTATGGAGTTTTGATATATTCCACATTGTTTGACGATGGTATGGTTTGTTTTTCCATTGTTTGCATGAATGTTATAAAATTATTACGATAGGTTTCATGGGAAAAACTTTAGTGAATGACCTCTGAACAATTTGATTTTTGGATATGTTGTGTAATACCTAGTTTTGGATATTTTCTTTAATTTCATAATTTTGGAATTAATAAGAATATTTTATGAATTTCCTAAGGTGAAAAGGGCATTTATTTCGGGTTTTAATTATTAAAAATAATAAAATGACAGATTTTGCCCTGAAATCTTAATATAACAAAGAAATTATTATTTCGGATTTTTGGTGAATTTTTGGGATTTTTCCCAAGTGTTTTCAATTTATTATGAATTTTCTAAGTTAGAAAGGCTTAATAATTATATTAAAATATTAATATAATTTAATGGTTTGTAAATAATTTTGGAATTATGAAATCTTATTATTGCAATTTTTCTACAAAGAAATTAATAAAATATATCTCTATACAATAGGAATTTGACGAACAATAAGAGTTAGTGAAAAGAATATACTTTATTTGGAAAAATAGCAGTTTTACATTAATTAAGAGTCTGCCACTGTACTCCTTTGTCACCTTTGCTTTCGTATTGCTACAGCACCCAATTGCTATCGTATTGCTACAGTAGCCATTTGCTTTCATATTGCTACAGTGCCTAATTGCTTTCATATTACTATAGTAGTCATTTGCTTTCGTATTGCTATAGTACCCAATGCTTTCGTAACCATGCTATAGTACCTTTTAGCTTTCGAAGCCATGTTACAGTACCATTGCTTTCGAAGCCATGCAAAAGTACCAATGTTTTCGTAGCTATGTTACAGTACCTTTTAGATTTCGAAGTCATGCTACAATACCAATGCTTTCATAACCATGCTACGGTAACTTTTAGATTTCAAAGCCATGCTATAGTACCAATGCTTTCGTAGCCATGCTATAGTACCTTTAGCTTTCAAAACCGTGCTACATTACTCTTGCTTTTGAAGCCATGCTACAGTACCAATGCTTTCGTAGCCACACTACTATAACGTTAGCTTTGTAGCCATGCTATAGTACCAATGCTTTCATAGCCATGCTACAGTAACGTTAGCTTTCGAAGCCATGCTACAAGGCCAAATGTGACAGTAATTTCAGCTTTGTAGCCATGCTACAATAACACCAGTTCTATTTTCAAAATTTAAAACATGTGTAACTTTTTAACCGTAAGTCAAATTTTCTATTATGACCACTCTATGCAAAGAAAAACCATCATTCGAAGGTAATGAAATATGTTAGAGACCCAAATTCTATGTCTATAAAAAGTTATAGCTTATGAAAACTATGCCTTGAGAAATGTTATTGGCAGGGGCTAATAGGTTTTTAGTGATCCCACGAAAACTATGTCTGGAATAGGTTATTGATAGAGATCAATAGGTTCGTAGTTAGCCCATGAAAACTATGACCTTAGAGATGTTATTCGAGAATTCAGTAGGTTCATAGTCAGCCCATGAAAACTATGTCTGGATGATGTTATTGGTAGACACCAATAGGTTCTTAGTAATCCCATGAAAACTATTAAACCGGACAGATGGTCCTTAAGCTTGGAATATGTTATTAGTTAGCCCATGAAAATTGATAGGTTAATAGTGACTCTAAATACTATAACTTGGGACGGATAGTCCAGTGAATGAGGATGAGAAATCCATGAAATATTGTATAATTGCATATCATCATATTATGTTAATTTTCTAACCATTGCGGATGCAGGTGCACAGTATATTAGTTTTTGGTTAAGGTATTAGCGAGGGGAAAACTTGTTCCGCTCAACGGCATGGTCTCGCTAGATATCTATTTGGTTCGAGATAGTATATTATTATTCACACCAGCTTTTTTGTCTGACTCGAAGTTTATGTTTTTTCTCTTAAACTATTGGGTGCTCAAAAATTAATTTGAGTAGACAGAGGGTAACGATTTTTAAGGTTATTAGTTGACGAATAAGCTTCCGGAGATGTGCAAAAGGCAAGCTGAATATTTAGATGATTATATCTATTGGCCACTGTGTTATTTGGATGTAACGGCAATTTTTTTCTAATTTCCTATATCTAGACTCAGATCAACCAATGGGCCCCTTCATATGTCGCTTTTGGCGTATTTTGTAATAAATTATAATTTCTCTAAACGTGGCTTACGTATGATATTATGTAATGAATTGGAAATACTATATGTAATGAAATGAGAAATTTATTTTAAATTGAGTTTATAATTTTTCACATTCGTATGTTTCTGGTATATCAATGTATCTAACCTTACAGCATTTGGTCACCGAGAATTAATAACTATAGATGACTGCAGCATCCGTAGCAGTTAGTTTTGGGCCTCCAAACGTGGGATTGTCACGATCCAAATTTCAACGTTCGAAAATCGACATCCGTACTCCACTTGTACTTGAATGTCGTAGATCCAAACGTTGGAATTCGAGTCGTGCCAGAGCTTATAACACAGTAAGTACAACACAATGAAAGAAATGAATAGCATATATCAATATTCAACATTGATACAATATCAGATACAATAAGATACAACAGATGATACAATAGATATCAATATACATCAGAGATATGATACAAGACAATAGCAGCGGAAACAAAAGATAACATCAACAGCGGAACGATATCTCCAAGATGGTCTTCAAGAAAGAACTCCAGCATCGGTAATCTCCATCTCCAAGGCACCAATCTAGAAATACCTCGAACTCCCAATAACGATGCACAAAGATAAGCAAGTGCAGTCCTGATCCAAAGACTGAACTAGCTCCAGATAATCTACTAATTCTGACTATCTGAAAAACTCAACTCTAGACTGCCCGCATGGGAAAATTGTGGGCACCCAGAGTTTAGGAAAGGAATAATAAACTCCAGGTCAGTCGTGGGACTGGTATGAGCAAACGAAAACATTTGGTCTTTAAACAAACAAAATAGTTTAAATTTGAAATCCGCAATGCTTTTTAGAAAATGAAACTACCATAAGGCCTCCTGCCACACGCACAATGCAAACGCAGAATTGGAGGAGATTTCTCCTTATGATAGTCAAATATGCTTGATACGAGAAAAATTCTTTGATATTATTACTAGTGCATAGTGGAAAATCTTTCGAAGGTATAATATAAATCCTAGCCAGCATAGGTATCATGATACTATGCCTACTATAGCTACCACCTGAGGTGGCAGGTTATACAATTGCAATCGTAAAGGGCTCGTATTGTTTTGTTTGGATTTCCAACAAATGGTCAGGCTAAGGAATTTCCTACTGCCACATGGGTACGCCTCTGGCGGGACGTCCCGAGAACCTAACCGGATCTCTGCCAACACAAGGCCGGTTTACCTCTGTAACTAGGTAACTACTACTCGAGCATGCCATCCCTTGGTCCATTGGGACCTTTATCCGAGGTACCTCTAATCCAACAACGACAAAGCAATCACAAAGTAATAGATCTGTGGTATCCACATGAGTGAAATATCTGGGGTCCGTACCATGATACCACCCTTTTCCAAAAGGGAATGACACACCCTAAAAGGCACGACCCTCATAACCTTGCCGCATCTTTCCTGTTTCGACCATTTCCGGGGTGTGAGGTCCTGATGCAGTCTCGTCCACAAAGCTGCGCTTTATACAAAAGTCATGCTTTGATCAACAAATGATACACAGCAGCACTCAGCATGCCACACTACCAAATTGGGAGTATATCACTGATAAATATCAACTACATAACCTCTGAGCTCGTACGTCTCAGAGAAGGGTGTTAAGCTAAGAGAATAAATTCTCCGCCACCAAGCAGAAATGTATTTGATAGAGATCAGTTTAATATCTCAAAGTGTAGTGTCAGACATACAACCATACAAGTCTGTTCCGGGTTCGAACAGAACCGAAGGCACTTCCGAAGAAGCCCTTGCAAATCCGGGTATCCACAATAACGATCGGACTTCCCATCACTTAGGGAGAACTCTATACCGGAGCAACTCAGTGTAGAGTCAATCGACAGGTTACCTATCGTTCTCGATGACACCCGGTCTTCAACACCGGTCTTCAAATGTAACCCATAACATCGTATCACTATTCAGAATGGGCTATATGACACAAGGCCCTCTCCCGGCTAAACCGAATAATGAGCGCAAAATTTACAAACCTATGGATATGGGATTTCAGTTAAGTCACAACTTATCAAAATCCAAAATTTTACCTCAAATGGTTAAACAAATTACCATTTCAAATCTTTAAACAAAAAGATTTATTTCACAAAGTTCACCCAGTTTCACAAAGATCTATCCATAGATTTCAAAACAATTTCCATTTCAATTGGATTAACTCATTAAATCTTTAAATTAAAGATTTAATTTATAGCTTTGAAAACACGTTTCCAAAGACCTATTCATAACTTGGAAGACCATTTTCATTTTTAGACTTGAAAATCCTTTTAACACAAATTGGAAGTTCATTTCTTATGTGAAAGCTTTTATTATTTGAAAACACATAGGTTTTGTTTTGGAAAAAAACTAATTACATTTACATACGTTAAAGCCATTCGAGAATAAGCCTGGTTTAAATTCAAATTCTCAAAACAATACTTTTTAAACGGTTAAAAACCATATAAACACATTTATAAGTTGAATAACCTTTTCAAACCATAGTTTCCAAATCATAGAATTCAATTACAAATATTGAATTCAAATTTAAATCAAATTATTTAAATTTCAAAACTCAATCAAGTTATTCAAAATAACTTTTATTTTTGAAATTCATTTTCAAAAGCTTTCAATTCTAATTCCAAAACTATTTTGGATTCGAAAATTCAATCTTTAAACTATTTCAAAATCTGTGACTTAACCCATTTCCACTTGCAATCCATATTTGTGTGTGTATAAGTATGGTCCAGGGGTTTTTACACAATAAAAGTGTAACATCATCAATCAGCACAGATACAAATATGGCTATATATTTAATAAGCGGTATAAACTATAATGCTTATATCTGATAAGCGGTATAAACCATAACGCTTATCTTTCATCCACAGATCACAGATATATATATCATAGATAATAATTTACAGTAAATATAGCTCAAATCAAAGCAGAGCATCACAATCAGGGATACTAAACAATTCAATCATCCAATAGAATCCAAAAATCCATAAGTAAAATCAGTTGATTGTCTGATTAATTCAAATTAGATTTATTACTTACGACTTACTAATCCTGGTTAATTGATATTAATGAATTACAAATCCTTTTGATTAGTTACTCCTTAATCATTTATTAATTTACTGTTAATAATAAATTAATTAACCCTTAAATTTTAATTCATCAGCCTTTAATTATTAAATAATTAACCTTTAATTATTTAATCCACCACTTAATTAATCATCTTTAATGACCATTAAATTGGTTATTCTTAATTAATTGCAAACATTAATTAACCTCAAGTTAACTTCAAAACTGATTAATCCTTAATTAATAATTAATTTCAAAAATTGATTATCCTTTAATCATTTTCATTAATTTACCCTAGTTACTTTCATTTAGTAATTATCTTTAAGTGATCAATTACTTTAATTAGTCAATCGCGTGGATTAATCATCCTTAGATCAATTATTAATCAATTGTTTTAAATTTAAGTAATTATCTTGAAGTGATTAATTACCCTTTAATTAATTAGCTTTAAATAAATTCCACAAAGTAAAATAGATTTAATTACATAAAGAAATTTACTTTTAACTCGGTTTACAAAATAATTAACTTAGATTTTTTTTACACAAGGAAATTGTTCATCAAAACTAAATTAAAATATTTGTTATTCTTCAAAAATGAATCGGCAGAGGTTTACAATTTGATTTAATTAAATTTGAGTAAACTTTTTTTATTTTAATTTTTTTTTACAACTAAAAATTTCAAAACCCGAGACGACTCCCAGAATGCACGAGCTCAACTTCGAGTAAAACCCTAGATTACCCGATCCTTTCCTCGAGTACTCCTCCTCTTCTATTTTATACTTTGTTTCACTATAAATTTTAGACCATACTGCATAGTTAAAACACTCGCATGCCACCCCGAGACCAAACCCGAGCTACAACCTCACATTCCCGAACCTGACTTCGAGTCAACTTCATCTTCCAATCATCAAAAATCCCCAGGCACACAAGTGCACGGTGTACGTGCACCATCAATCGGCCTACCTCCGACCAACGTCGCATACTTCGCCACACCTACGACAACCCCCTCAATCTTCCCAAACGTCCAGATCCACGCAATAGCCACAAAATCGAGTTCGAGCATTTTAATCGAACTGGAACCAAACTTGATCACCCGAAATCTCCACGCCACGATGCTACCCTGCGCCAGAGACCACGCCACGCCACCAAGACCTCCGCCTAAGTCCTCAGCTTCATTTCGCACCGAGGCGATCAACTCCGGTTCGTCTATGATGCCGCAGCGACGCAAATTCCGACCACCAATGAAAATTTTCACTTAAATCCTAAAACGTCATCTCGCCATCACCACGATCAACTTGAAAATGCGCGAGTATTTTTTCCCTGAATCTCCCCCATCCAAGCTAACTTCACCCACAAACTCAAGGTCCAATCCTTCCTCGATCGCACGAATTCGACAGAAAATCAACCATTCTCCGTTCATCCCACAATTTCCCCCTTAACCCGCAACTAAAAATCTGGGTTTTTATTTTAAAAATCATGATTTGCAAAGGTGAACAAGATCAGACATTCAAAACTTAAATTTTAATCAATTACATTTTTACAAAAAATGAGACTCTACCGTGTTTTATTATTTTACAGAACACCTATTTATATTTAGTGCCTACAAATATTTTTAGAATGAAGATATTACAAATCCTAACATAATTTATTCAGACCTCAAAGTCTCAAGATGATCAAAGGGTGGGGTTTTGATGATGATTTTTTTTTCAATCAGGTTTTGAAACCTGTTATACTAAGAATAGAGACATTTTCTGTTTTCAAAACTTGCACAGGCACATTCATCTGCATATTTACACAGGTTTGTTCACATGCAAGTGATTTTCAACTTCACTTCAGAAATGCAGTTATATTTCACATACAAACATTCAAAATAAATCACATGTCAACCAATGTAAAAGAAAGGGTTTAAGAGTTTGGTCACATGAAATATGTTGACAGAGGAGCCAGAGAAAACAGATAGCAAAGTTTAGGCCTGACATATTTTGAACATTGGAAGTAGACTTGATTTAGCTGAAATGATGTTGTTTTTGGATTCTTTAAAAACCATTTGAAACTGAGGCTTGCATGCTTGATTGATGAACAAAGACAGAAATTTTGTTTTGATTTTTCTTTCAACTGGAAACTGGCTCTTTGCTTTACTTGTTAATCTGCTTTTGATTTTGTTTCAATTGCTTTAAACTTATGCTTTATCACTGATTAACAACATTAAATTCGAACCTTTAAGAAAATTTTCTTACCTTTATTTAATTCCAGAGAGAACTGCACTGCTCTAATCTATTTCAGGTTGAAGCTTTTGCATTCTTGAATTTTTAACTGCTATTTTTTTTGGTTCCATTCTGTTTTTCAAATCTTTGAAATGCTTTAGTTCGTTTGTGATCTGATCCTCTTTACATTTGCTTCAGGTTGATTTGTTTCAGATCTGAGAAGGGAATGGCATTTTTCCTTTCTGATTTTTTTTTCTTTCTACCTTATTCTTTCCTTGGGTGTTGAGATTTTAGATACTGAAATCTTTTTACTGTATTTCAGATTTTGGGAGGCTAAATAAATTTGAATTTAGGGAGCTGAAGAGTTTTCTACAATTTTTAATTATATTATTTTATTCAGTTAAATACCTTGAATGCCATTTGTAGAAAGGAATGATTATGAGATCTAATGTAATGTTGATTTGTTTTACTTCATCTCTTTGTGTATATTTATCATTTGCAATTTTCAAAGATAAAAGATTTTTTTAAATAAATCTTTATATCATATTCGTCCTATAAATAAATGTACTTCTTTGTTCATTTGTATGTGTATATATATAATGTTAAAAGAATAATTGTTTTTAGCCAACATTTACATTATATAAATTTCACCTCAATGATTTTAAAAGCCAAATTTTTATTTTAAAAACATTTATTTTAAATGTAGCTTCAAATCCCCAATTCACTTGAATTAAAATTTATATATATCTATTTATATATATTCATACATATAATTTTGCAGTTAAAATTCAAATTTAATGTTTACCTTTGTAAATGTATATGTTTCCTTTTATATTTATATTTACACAAACAAAATTTTATCCCAATTAATTTTCACATTGCAACCTTAAATTTTGTTCAACATATTTAAAATTTATATTTACACAATTTTCATTCATACAATTTTTTTCATTATTAATTTTTGTGCAATTTTATAAAAAGAAAAGAATGAATTTAAATACTTTGATTTCATATTAACAATTAATCACTTTTACTCATATATGAAAATTTAACTTAAAAATAACATTTTGAAAATGAGTACACTAATTTTCTTTTATTACAACTTCCAAATTTTAATATAATTAAAAATTTAGAAAACAACTATCATTAACTTCTTATTAATCTCAAACTTTTAATTTCTATTTTATTTTTAATACATTTAATCTCTAAATCCAATTTATTTATTTGTTTATAAAATATTCATTCTTATATCTCAAATCAAATTTTATTTATTTATAAGACATTTATGCTTAAATTTCTAATTAAACCTCAATTTATAATCAAAAATTATTTATTTATTCTAGAAATCTCTAATTAATTCATAATTTATTTTCAAAAATTAATTTAATTGTCAAATTAAACTTGGTGAATTTTCAGGAATGTTACAGGGATATAACAAGTTGGTATTAGAGCTTAGGTTTATGCATATTTAAAAGAAATTTGAACCTAGCAGACTTTCGAAACATAAATCTATGAATCAAAGAACGAGACCAAGGTTTGGATTAATGCTATTGTAACGACCCGTAAATTTAACTGGTTTTAATAGCGTTATTAATTAAAATCTTGTGCGATTTTAAACAGTAAAATTTTGAAATATAAATTTGATATTTGGAATGCGTCTGGTTAAACATAGCAACCGGTAAATTTTCGTCCGAAAATATGAAAGTTTAATTCGCGCGTAAATTTACTTCAATTTAATCAGTTAAAAAGCGATGAAAATAAAACGTTTTCAAAACCAAAATATTTTTACATAGAAAAATTCTAAACCATCTTCTAAGCAAGATGTCAGTTGGTCATTTTTCCATATTCGGACATCTTTGGCCCCGTCGATCTTAATTTTCTACGATTTTCATGCATTTTCCGTAGTATAAAACTTAATTTTTCATAATTAAATCGTACAACTGATATCTATATACCGTTTTGATCGTCTCGTTGTGCTGATCTCTACGGTATATTCGATTGTCAAAATCGGAGTCCGGAGTACGTTGCACTTTACGAAACGGCTTGCGTATCGGTACCGGTTTGTGGCTACTCAAATTTCTTGGGTGTATTAATTCATCAACCACTATCATTTATTTTCTGAAATGCTCATTCTTGGCTTTATGATTCTACAGATTCAATATGCTAATTGATGGTCCAAATTCTACCTGCTAAATGTGATCTTGTCTTGGAATTTTAAACATAATGCATGAGCAGGTGTCTCTTCCTACCTACTCCTTTGGCCTTCCCATGAAACACGCATGCTCCTCCTATATTCATTTTCTTTGCCTGTGAATCTTTTATCTCCTCTCCACTTAATTTCACCATTCCATCATAGATTAAAAATATCTTCCTCCACTATGGGTACCAGAGCACCACATGAACACCGCACCCGCCTCCGTGTAGCCGAGACCGCTTCCACCTTCCACCCAAGCGTACATCTCCCACCTGATCCTTGTGCCACGTCCATCACCATGCCTGCAACCCATCACCGACTTCCGCCTCCACCAAGACCGCGTGCAGCTCGACTAAACCACCGACCACCCCTCCCTCTCCATGCCACATGCACCTTCTCTACTCCGGCATCAACCATAAGCAGCTGTTCCCACCTCCATATGCCTGACCGGCCACCGCCACTTCCTTCATGTTCGGCCTGCCCTTTTGAAACCGCCTCTGTTCGCACCAGATTCGCCACACAGCCGGCCACCGAACCTCCGCCTTGTTTCCCAAGCCTCTGCACCCATTTTCTCCCATGGCTACCCACTGTAAACCATGCGCAACTCAACCCAGCCTCGCACTCAGATCCACGCGAATCGTCTCAGCCGAAGCCGGCAGCACCTCACCCGAACTCGGTTCGCCGTTTGCCATTCTTCATCTGTTCCTTCCCTATCTCGGCACGGTATGCATACATACCAATATATTTATCTATTCGTGTATATATGCCTTTATACCTACATACATAGTTTGATAGTTTATACAGTTGATGAATCGGTTTCGTTATTAAATAAGCATGGTTTTAATATATTCGAGTATAGATTTTACTGTTAAACTTTTCATGTATATTGTTAATATATATTTGGGATAACATGAAGGCGTTATATGTTATATTAGTTTTATATACATACTTATGAATATTATAATTTGCAGCAAGTAACATATGTACGTTGAGTACATAAAACATATATAGCATATAGTTTCGAATTTTATGGTATATTATTTGATTTTTGACTGTGTGCATGCACGTGTGTAAGCTGAAATGTTTTGGTTCGTTGCCTTCTATTCGAAATTTGCTTTACAGTTTTATAAATTTACCATTTAATATTGATTCCGAGTTTACTATAAAATTTTGAATACTGTATATTTTAAAAAGAAAGTTACAAAAGTAGTATTGTGTATATTATATTTTACAGTGCTCTTTTGTTGATAATTGAAATGTATACATATATAGTTATGTACATAGACACACGTTATTTCAGTGCTGATTTGTAATATAGAGATATTGATCTTGATTTAATATGTACATACATAGTTTGTTATTTTAGTCTATTTAAATTTATTAGTTATATGGGTTGTTTTATATACATTTAGCTGCAGTTGCGTATATATATTTTCTTTTGGCATATTTTCAAAGTCAACATTGATGTTTGTATTAGTATATATGTAAGTGGTTCGGTTGTATTGATTTTGTATAAGTACATTTTGTTGTTATCATATACCGGGTCTGCATATATATGTTAGTATGCAAAGCAATAATATTTTTCAATATATGTTTTGTTTTTTTATAGACTATTTAAATATGTATTTTAGATACATTATTGATTTAAATATATATACATCGCGTTTTATTTCATTATGTGTTAAGTACGTATATATAGTGTGGTTTATAATATTAGTATGTATCTTGATGGTATAATATTTTTTTGTATACGTATCTTTTATTTGAATATCAGTTTAGGAAATTTTTTAATATTATAAGGTATGTACATAGTTTATATCAAAACTGATTTGATTCTCATCGATTCATGTCTATCAGCTTTGTCTGTTGAACTCATGCCCATCGTACTTTACTTTGAAATTCGTGCTTGGATTTGCAACTGATCTCATTTTGTTCTCTCTAGCCTCGAAAGGTGAGAAATCACTCACGATTAATATTCTTTTATTTATTAAATTTGATTTCAATTGAAACGACAACTGAAATATGCTGCTATTAGTTGTTTGCACTGTTATATATGTTATTACCTGTACCTGTTCATCTGTGACATCTGACACCATTATCTGTTAATTATATGATGATAATCCAGTTGGTTGATGATTGATTGATTGTTTGTTGTTTATACTGGATGTAAATTGAAATGTATAAAGTGATAAATATTATGCAATTTAATTTGACATAGGATAGTTAAATTTGAAACAACATATGTGTAAATTTGATTAAATGACATTTGTATAATATGATCCCTTTTAATTTTAAATCAATTGACACGTAGGATTTGATTAATTATACCTTGAACCATTGAATGTATGTTGTTTAAATTGACGAAACTGAAATTGAAATTGAACGCAAGTAAAAAAAAACCGTAATGTAATAATCTTTAATCTACATGAAATGATAGTGTAGATTCTAGAAATAATTTTATTAATTTGCACAAACAACAATGTGAATTAATACGATTATTTTGGGATTATTTGAATTAATTATTGAATTGTTATTGATTTTTGTTATTGCTTGTTTATTTACTTTGACACCATCCCAGTTATCACACTGCAAGTTCCCTTTATTATGCTTGATCTTGAATGAAATTGGTATCGGATTGAAATGATATATACCCAAATGAATTTGACCTAGTATAGAGAATTAAATAAAATCCGATTGGTCAATAAATTGATTTAAAAATAAAATAATGATTTTATTCGAGCGAAGAATAAGTTTTTGAAATGAAGTTGGGATTAGAATTTTATGAAGGGAAATGTAAAGATTGAAATCTGAAACAAATTTTAACGTAGTAATTGATGAAAGAATGTTGTTAATTATTTAATAATTAAATTTGGAATTATTAATAAATAATTTGGAATTAGTAATAATTGAGTTTTGAAATTATTAAGTTGAAATCATTTAATAATTAAATTTGAAGTTTTAATTAAGTTTGGAATTATAATTAATTTGAAATTATTAAGCTGAATTTATAATTAAGTTGAAATGATATGATGATTAAGTTTAAATTCATAATTATGTGGAAATGACTTAATAATTAAGTTTGAATTTGTAACCAAGTTTGTAATTATTAAGTTTTGAAATTATTAATAATTAAGATTGAAATTATTTAATAATTAAATGAGATTTAATTATTCGATAATTGAATAAAAAAATTGAATTCTTTGATAAGAGAAATTGAACTTTTGAAGAAGTGAATTTGAACTTCGTTAATAACTAAAATTGGGCTTTCTTTATTTACTAAGTTTCGGAAAATTATTTAAGTAAATTAGTAAGTGAAATTGAACTTCTTGAATATGTGTAATCTAGTTTCTTTATTAATTGAGTTGAAATTTGTAACTAAGTAAATAAATAAGTGTAATTGAATATCTTTAACAAGAAAAATGTGATTTATTGAAATGAATGGGGTTTATTGAAATCAACGTAAGAATTGTAGTTCAAAGAATTGATTTGACGAATTTATTTTATTTCAATTTGAAGTTTTGATAAAATGAAGCTGAACGTAAGTAATAGATTTAATGAATTGGGAATTAAGTAAAATTGTTTGAATGATAAAGTAACTTAACGAATGAAATCGATAAATGAATTTAAATTGGTTTGAATGTTGAATTTAATCATTTAAATCATTTCGGAATAAAACTTATATATGAACTTGAATCAATATTTGAATTGTTTAAATAAAATTGAAATTTAATTGTAAGACTTTGAAATGATAATTTGGGAGTTTTGAAACGTAGATTTCGGAAATTGATTTTGAAAGACAAATGAAATGTTGATTTATAAATTCTAATTGAAATTGGATTTGATTTGGTTTTGAAATTTATTAAACGACCAATCGGTGTAAAAAATTACGAAAGTTATTAAAGAAACCGGAATCGGTTATGGATATACTCTCTATCTAAACCGAAAACCACTTTAATAACTATAAGCAGAGTAATGATCCAGAATGAAGTGGTTGGAATGATGTACGTGCTGACTGAAGAAAGTGAACGATAATGGATAGCCCTGACACTTGCGTCAAATTGGAAACGACTAAAATCAGGAGCCGTGCCGGGCCAAATGGGGTTAGCCACCTCGAGCGAACACACTTCTTCGTAACTACTACTCATTACTTGTTATCGATTGGTGCACCCTCGTACTTTTGGGAGTGTTGTTTCGCGATGTTGCGATCGCTGCGGCGATGCGTTCTCACCAGTACGGATCAGGCAAACGGTAGTTTCACTAGCTTGGGTATTGCCTCATGTGCCTTGTCATACTTGTATCCTTATATACGCGACCACTACGGATTTGTTTTGTGTTATACCTATGGAGTACTCCCTGACATCCCACTAGTTTACGGTGGAGTTTACAGTGCTGTATAGACTATAACGCTTATATAAATGTGTTAAGGGGGATAATGGTAACGCCTTAACAATATTTTGATATTTATATTACTGATAGACATTATCTACTTAGCGTACATTACTACCTTGTAGATAGTTTAACGGATCCTTAGAGGATGGTGATTCCAACTTTGAGTTACTTGTATTTCGATAGCTATTTCACTTGAGTTGGATTTATTGATATAAGAATGTTAATCCTGTCTCGAGTGTTTATGTTTTGCTTTATGCTCGGGTCAGACTGAGTGTACCAGTATTCGAGACTCACCTTTGGAGTTGGAGCTTTGCTTGAAGATCCAGCCATCTATTCTGCTTTCAGTATTCGATGACATCAGTGATGTATTCTGATTTGTACCTGATGTATCGTATTACTCTTCTGTTGTAAACTCTGATGTATCTTATATATTTATATAGTAGCTTCATGAACTACTATCTCTTTTACTTCCGCCGCATATTATTACGCTGTGTCTGTGATTTTGTGATTATTTATTTACTGTATATCTGAGTTTTGCCAAATTAAATTAACAATTCAGTATTTTGAGTTATTCAAGTCTGACATGTGCGGATGTGAATAGTCCAAAATAGCGGGTCGTTACACTTGGTATCAGAGCTTTGGTAGCTCTAGGCAAAACTCAGCATATAGGGTAAATGTATTTACAGAATCACACTCTTTCGAGTTTCAATCTCTTCCTTTTGACTCAATTACTTTGAATTTTGGAACGTTCACAGTGGTTCTAAAATTCATTTGTGTCCCCAGTCTTCGTCTTCTTTCAATTCTGGAGCATCCCATAACTAAACTTCGAATGATCTGTATAGTGAGTCGGCGGTCTCGCCAATCCCAAATTTATCTGTAAATGGGTGAAACTCATTTACAATAGACATCGATTTACCGAAGAGTTCTGTATTTTCGGTTCACGATGCTATCTATCTCCTGCTATACCTGAATTCTATTTCTTGAGATCGAATGTTGATTTACCTCGGAATTCAGCATAGATCTTATTCTTGAAGTTACGGTTGAAACCCGAAAGGTTGCCCGTGAATTAAATAAGCTTATCCATCTCCCTATTCTGTAAATTGAATTATTTTATCTTCTATTTCGAACTTATCATCGAATCAAAATTCTCTTTGATTTGATTTCCATCAAATTTGAATCTCTATACTTATTTTGAGATCCATCCTTGTATCATTGAGCGAGGAAGTGTATTTGTATTTATATTAAAAATGTTTTAAATGTTTATATATTGTGTTGTTTGAGTTGTTGAGGTTGATTTGGATTTTCGATCGATTCGTCTCATCAACGCTATCGATAGAATTTCCAAAACACTTGAACAGAACAAACTGACACAATAATGTTTTCAAATTGGGTGAATAAAATAAATTTTGTATGATTATATTATACATAATAAAAAAATTCTGAAATTAAAATGATAATGAATCTGTTGTCCGAAATGTGAAAAATTAAATTTCATTTATTGTTTTATAAATCATTGACTATTCCATAAAATAAATGAATGAATTTATAAAATTTGGTTATAATTTGATTTGGAATTTGAAATATATTTAAATCAAGACTTTGAGAAATTAATTTTCGATAATTTAGAACTATGGTTTTAAAGTTTAAAATGTATATTATTTAAAATATTTTCGAATAGAAATGGTTTTCAAAGAAATTTTAAATGATTAAATTAGAGCTCTCCTATTTTGTCGCTGGAAAATAATTTCGGTGATGACGGCCACATCATCGACATTCATTTTCGAGTTTCAAAGTGGAGAGACCATCAGTAGCTCGCTACACTTTTGTTTGAAATGAATTTGATTTGAATTTCTAAAACATGACTTGATTTAAAATATATGTATATTAGTATTTAATTTAGATTTGACTTGGATATATTGTATGTATATAATTATCTCTAAGTTGTTTGGAGCTAATCGGAAAATTAATTCTTAAATTTGTTAAAGGATAATTTTCAATTATAAATGAAGCAAAATTCTTTTATATAAATACTTAATTTGAAATAACTGAATTGTAAAATTTCATTCGGATAATACTCAATTGCATTATATATAATTTACCTTCATTTTCAAAAGTTAATTATGTAATTGAATATTATACAATATAAATGTTATAAAAGAAATATTAAATAAATTTGTCGAATAAAGTATGATTATAATAAATGACTATTCGGATTTATGATCTTTGAAATTGTTAATTTAAGATAATTGGATAATATACAATATAAATTGTCTTTATAAATAAAAATGTGGGTGTGTATAATAAATGTTATTCACTTAAATTCTAACCATAAAATGATTATGGAGATAAATAGAATAATAAGCTAAATAAATAATAGTTGTGATTAATAGAAGAAAAATTTGTTTTGAAAGTTAATAAATTGAATTAAATCAACTTAAGGGAATATCTTGAATTAATTGAATTTAAATTGAATTTCATTTGAAAGGAATCTTTTGTACCTAACATTAATATATGTGAAATCAAATCAATTTAATGAAATTTTGAATTTAAAAATAAATTGTTGAATATAAATTTATTTAAATTGAAACTTATATGGTTTGAACTAATTATTTATTTTGTAATTCAAGTCTATTTTCTTTTGGTTGTTTCTATTCTCCTACCTCCTTCCTTTTTGGGGACGAAAAGTTTTGAGTGGGGAAGAATGTAACGACCCGTAAATTTAACTGGTTTTAATAGCGTTATTAATTAAAATCTTGTGGGATTTTAAACAGTAAAATTTTGAAATATAAATTTGATATTAGAAATGCGTCTAGTTAAACATAGCAACCGGTATATTTTCGTCCGAAAATATGAAAGTTTATTTCGCGCGTAAATTTACTTCAATTTAATCAGTTAAAAAGCGATGAAAATAAAACGTTTTCAAAACCAAAATATTTTTACATAGAAAAATTCTAAAACATCTTCTGAGCAAGATGTCAGTTGGTCGTTTTTCCAAATTCGGACATCTTTGGCCCCGTCTATCTTAATTTTCTGCGATTTTCATGCATTTTCCGTAGTATAAAACTTAATTTTTCATAGTTAAATCGTACAACTGATATCTATATACCGTTTTGATCGTCTCATTGTGCTGATCTCTACGGTATATTCGATTGTCCAAATCGGAGTCCGGAGTACGTTGCACTTTACGAAACGGCTTGCGTATCGGTACCGGTTTGTGGCTACTCAAATTTCTTGGGTGTATTAACTCATCAACCACTATCATTTATTTTCTGAAATGCTCGTTCTCGGCTTTATGATTCTACAGATTCAATATGCTAATTGATGGTCCAAATTCTACCTGCTAAATGTGATCTTGTCTTGGAATTTTAAACATAATGCATGAGCAGGTGTCTCTTCCTACCTACTCCTTTGGCCTTCCCATGAAACATGCATGCTCCTATATTCATTTTCTTTGCCTGTGAATCTTTTATCTCCTCTCCACTTAATTTCACCATTCCATCATAGATATATAAAAAAATCTTCCTCCACTATGGCTAGCAGAGCACCACATGAACACTGCACCCGCCTCCGTGTAGCCGAGACCGCTTCCACCTTCCACCCAAGCGTCTATCTCCCACCTGATCCTTGTGCCATGTCCATCACCATGCCTGCAACCCATCACCGACTTCCGCCTCCACCAAAACAGCGTGCAACTCGACTAAACCACCGACCACCCCTCCCTCTCCACGCCACATGCACCGCCTCCACTCCGGCATCAACCATAAGCAGTTGTTCCCACCTCCATGCGCCTGTCCGGCCACCACCACTTCCTTCATGCTCGGCCTGCCCTTTTGAAACCACCTCTGTTCGCACCAGATTCGCCACACAGCCGGCCACCGAACCTCCGCCTTGTTTCCCAAGCCTCTGTACCCATTTTCTCCCATGGCTACCCACTGTAAACCATGCGCAACTCAACACAGCCTCGCACTCAGATCCACGCGAATCGTCTCAGCCGAAGCCGGCAGCACCTCACCCGAACTCGGTTCGCCGTTCGCCATTCTTCATCTGTTCCTTCCCTATCTCGGCACGGCATGCATACATACCAATATATTTATCTATTCGTGTATATATGCCCATATACCTACATACATAGCTTGATAGTTTATACAGTTGATGAATCGGCTTCGTTATTAAATAAGCATGGTTTTAATATATTCGAGTATAGATTTTACTGTTAAACTTTTCATGTATATTGTTAATATATATTTAGGATAACATGAAGGCGTTATATGTAATATTAGTTTTATATACATACTTATGAATGTTATAATTTGCAGCAAGTAACATATGTATGTTGAGTACATAAAACATATATAACATATAGTTTCGAATTTTATGGTACATTATTTGATTTTTGAAGGTGTGCATGCACGTGTGTAAGCTGAAATGTTTTGGTTCGTTGCCTTCTATTCGAAATTTGCTTTACAGTTTTATAAATTTACCATTTAATATTGATTCGGAGTTTACTATAAAATTTTGACTACTGTATATTTTAAAAAGAAAGTTACAAAAGTAGTATTGTGTATATTATATTTTACAGTGCTCTTTTGTTGATAATTGAAATGCATAGATATATAGTTATGTACATAGACACACGTCATTTCAGTACTGATTTGTAATATAGAGATATTGATCTTGATTTAATATGTACATACATAGTTTGTTATTTTAGTCTATTTAAATTTATTAGTTATATGGGTCGTTTTATATACATTTAGCTGCAGTTACGTATATATATATATATATATATATTTTCTTTTGGCTTATTTTCAAAGTCAACATTGATGTTTGTATTAGTATATATGTAAGTGGTTCGGCTATATTGATTTTGTATAAGTACATTTTGTTGTTATCATATACCGGGTCTGCATATATATGTTAGTATGCAAAGCAATAATATATTTCAATATGTGTGTTTTTTTATAGACTATTTAAATATGTATTTTAGATACAGTATTGATTTAAATATATATATACATCGCGTTTTATTTCATTATGTGTTAAGTACGTATATATAGTGTGGTTTATAATATTAGTATGTATCTTGATGGTATAATATTTTTTTGTATACGTATCTTTTATTTGAATATCGGTTTAGGAAATTTTTTAATATTATAAGGTATGTATATAGTTTATATCAAAACTGGTTTGATTCTCATCGATTCATGTCTATCAGCTTTGTCTGTTGAACTCATGCCCATCGTACTTTACTTTGAAATTCGTGCTTGGATTTGCAACTGATCTCATTCTGTTCTCTCTAGCCTCGAAAGGTGAGAAATCACTCATGATTAATATTCTTTTATTTATTAAATTTGATTTCAATTGAACCCACAACTGAAATATGCTTCTATTAGTTGTTTGCATTGTTATATATGTTATTACCTGTACCAGTTCATCTGTGACATTTGACACCATTATATGTTAATTATATGATGATAACCCAGTTTGGTTGATAATTGATTGATTGTTTGTTGTTTATACTGGATGTAAATTGAAATGTATAAAGTGATAAATATTATGCAATTTAATTTGACGTAGGATAGTTAAATTTGAAACAACATATGTGTAAATTTGATTAAATGACATTTGTATAATATGATCCCTTTTAATTTTAAATTAATCGACACGTAGGATTTGATTAATTATACCTCGAACCATTGAATGTATGTTGTTTAAATTGACGAAACTGAAATTGAACGCAAGTAAAAAAACACCGAAATGTAATAATTTTTAATCTACATGAAATGATAGTGTAGATTCTAGAAATAATTTTATTAATTTGCACAAACAACAATGTGAATTAATACGATTATTTTGTGATTATTTGAATTAATTATTGAATTGTTATTGATTTTTGTTATTGCTTGTTTATTTACTTTGACATCATCCAAGTTATCACACTGCAAGTTCCCTTTATTATGCTTGATCTTGAATTGAAATTGAAATCGGGTTGAAATGATATATACCCAAATGAATTTGACCTAGTATAGAGAATTAAATAAAATCCGATTGGTCAATAAATTGATTTAAAAATAAAATAATGATTTTATTCGAGTAAAGAATAAGTTTTTGAAATGAAGTTGAGATTAGAATTTTATGAAGGGAAATGTAAAGATTGAAATCTGAAACAAATTTTAACGTAGTAATTGATGAAAGAACGTTGTTAATTATTTAATAATTAAATTTGGAATTATTAATAAATAATTTGGAATTAGTAATAATTGAGTTTTGAAATTATTAAGTTGAAATCATTTAATAATTAAATTTGAAGTTTTAATTAAGTTTGGAATTATAATTAAGTTTTAAATTATTAAGCTGAATTTATAATTAAGTTGAAATGATACGATGATTAAGTTTAAATTCATAATTATGTGGAAATGACTTAATAATTAAGTTTGAATTTGTAATCAAGTTTGTAATTATTAAGTTTTGAAATTATTAATAATTAAGATTGAAATTATTTAATAATTAAATGAGATTTAATTATTTGATAATTGAATAAAAAAAATTGAATTCTTTGATAAGAGAAATTGAACTTTTGAAGAAGTGAATTTGAACTTCGTTAATAACTAAAATTGGGCTTTCTTTATTTACTAAGTTTCGGAAAATTATTTAAGTAAATTAGTAAGTGAAATTGAACTTCTTGAATATGTGTAATCTAGTTTCTTTATTAATTGAGTTGAAATTTGTAACTAAGTAAATAAATAAGTGTAATTGAATTTCTTTAACAAGAAAAATGTGATTTATTGAAATGAATGGGGTTTATTGAAATCAACGTAAGAATTGTAGTTTAAAGAATTGATTTAACGAATTTATTTTATTTCAATTTGAAGTTTTGATAAAATGAAGATGAACGTAAGTAATTAATTTAATGAATTAGGAATTAAGTAAAATTGTTTGAATGATAAAGTAACTTAATGAATGAAATCGATAAATGAATTTAAATTGGTTTGAATGTCGAATTTAATCATTTAAATTATTTCGGAATAAAACTTATATATGAATTGAATCAATATTTGAATTGTTTAAATAAAATTGAAATTTAATTATAAGACTTTGAAATGATAATTTGGGAGTTTTGAAACGTAGATTTTGGAAATTGATTTTGAAAGACAAATGAAATGTTGATTTATAAATTCTAATTGAAATTGGATTTGATTTGGTTTTGAAATTTATTAAACGACAAATCGGTGTAAAAAATTACGAAAGTTATTAAAGAAACCGGAATCGGTTATGGATATACTCTCTATCTAAATCGAAAACCACTTTACTATACGCAGAGTGATGATCCAGAATGAAGTGGTTGGAATGATGTACGTGCTGACTGAAGAAAGTGAACGATAATGGATAGACTTGACACTTGTGTCAAATTGGAAATGACTAAAATCAGGAGCCGTGCCGGGCCAAATGGGGTTAGCCACCTCGAGCAAACACACGTTTTCGTAACTACTACTCATTACTTGTTATCGATTGGTGCACTCTCGTACTTTTGGGAGTGTTGTTTCGCGGTGTTGCGATCGCTGCGGCAATGCGTTCTCACCAGTCCGTATCAGGCAAACGGTAGTTTCACTACCTTGGGTATTGCCTCATGTGCCTTGTCATACTTGTATCCTTATATACGCGACCACTACAGATTTGTTTTGTGTTATACCTATGGAGTACTCCCTGATATCCCACTAGTTTACGGTGTAGTTTACAGTGCTGTATAGACTATAACGCTTATATAAATGTGTTAAGGGGGATAATGGTAACGCCTTAACACTATTTTGATATTTATATTACTGATAGACATTATCTACTTAGCGTACATTACTACCTAGTAGATAGTTTAACGGGTTCTTAGAGGATGGTGATTCCAACATCCTTTGAGTTACTTGTATTTCGATAGCTATTTCACTTGAGTTGGATTTATTGATATAAGAATGTTAATCCTGACTCGAGTGTTTGTGTTTTGCTTTACGCTCGGGTCAGACTGAGTGTACCAGTATTCGAGACTCACCTTTGGAGTTGGAGCTTTGCTTGAAGATCCAGCCATCTATTCTGCTTTCAGTATTCGATGACTTCAGTGATGTATTCTGATTTGTACCTGATGTATCGTATTACTCTTTTGTTGTAAACTCTGATGTATCTTATATATTTATATAGTAGCTTCATGAACTACAATCTCTTTTACTTCCGCTGCATATTATTACTCTATGTCTGTGATTTTGTGATTATTTATTTACTGTATATCTGAGTTTTGCCAAATTAAATTAACAATTCGGTATTTTGAATTATTCAAGTCCGACATGTGCGGATGCGAATAGTCCAAAATAGCGGGTCGTTACAGCTATAGTAATGTATTTGAATTTGTTATATATATATATATAGGTACGTATTCCCTTTTTCTATTAGACCATTCTTCTATATCTTACCAGGGCTCGTATGCAGATATACAAGAAAGGAAGATACGAAAACAGGAAATGGAAGAGTCTAGGTGGAGGAAGCACCACAACTAATGGAAATGCTCGATGCAATACCAGGAGGAACCCGGGTCGAAAGGCAAATGCTAATCCAAACACAAATGCTAACATAGGTGCCGGAAACCCACTCGTAGATATGGGGATTATGTATTAGTTCTTCGTTAATCTGATGCAAAGCTGAAGCAGCTATAGGAGTAGTTGGGTGAATTGCTGTGAATGTTGGGGGAGCAAATTCTATGGCCCAGTTAGCAATAATTATGCCAAGCTGAGCTGGGATTACATTAGTCTTGGTGGGAAGCCATTTTTGGGAACAAAGGATGCCGTCAAAGTATAAAAATGGATATTATCGCTAACTTAGGATTAAATGATGAACAGAAGAGAAGACTTACTTCTAAACATTTGTAGGGAGCAACATTATACTGGTGGAATAGGGTACTGTTGGAGTACCTAAAGAAGAATTAACGTAGGCCGAGTTTCGAAGGAGATTCGAAGAGAGGTTTCTAAAGTGGCCAAGTTGGCATTGATAAGCAAGTTTATGGATATAGCGTAGGGGAAATGTCGATAATTAAATATGCCACGAAATTTGATGAGCTATCTAGATATGGACACGCCATGATTGACATCGTCATCAAGAGAAATGAAAAGTTTATTTGAGGACTGAAGCCAGAGATTGCCAAGGCAACCATGCCACATCTCCATGACCTAAGAAATGTTGTGGTGGAGATGGCCATTAGGAACGAAGAGATGCTCTTTATGCTTTGTAAGGGGAAGTCAGTTGAGGTTCAAGCCAGCAGGGAAAGAAGATAAAGTTCTTTAAATGAAAAGGAGCTTAGAAAGGGGGAGTAGCCAAGAAAGGGAAGGTCGATGTAGTTTGCTACAAGTGCAATAAGAAAGGACATTTTGATCATGATTGTGGAACACGAAAGGGAAGAAGGTTACAGATAAGAAATGAGTGAAGTGCTTCAACTGTGACTAGATCGGGCATTACAAGAATCAGTGTTCAGAACCGGTTAGAGCAAACAAGGGAAAAGTTTTGCCTTGGAATCATATTCTTCTAGAACAATAATAGTTGAGCGGGGTAATCCGTGATGGAAGGTACACTTTTGATTCATAGTATACCGGTTAGGGTACTATTTGATACCGGTGCATCACATTCATTTATATCTCAGTGTTTAGTAGATAAATTATGTTTAGAACCATCATACCTACTTACTTCCTTAAGGGTTGCGAATCCAATAGGAGAGTGTGCAACTCTGAGAATGAGATGTGATCAGTTAGAACTTGACTTGTTAGGTAATAAGTTTGCATGCAATCTGTATGTTTTTGATTTTCGAGGTTTCGGGATCATATTGAGCATGGATTGGTTAGATAGATATGATGCTAGAATATATTGCCGGGTTGGAGAAATATCGTTGAGACACTCTAACGGCTATAATCGAATTATCTACTCAATGGAAAAGTCAAACTCAAATGTTTGTGCTTTGCTAAATGCAATGGAAGTAGAAGAAGAATTCGATCGACTGTTAGTAGCAAGAGAGTTTACAGATGTTTTCGAGCCGATGTCAGGGCTACCGCCAAAGCGAGCTATCGAGTTTCGAATAGATCTTGTGCCACAGGAAGAATTTGTACGTAGACCACCTAGCCGGATGACACCTACTGAGATGAGAGAGATGAAGGTGTAGCTAGTGGACTTGGAAAGGAAGAGCTTTATTAGACCAAGCATTTCTCCTTGGGGTGCAGATACGGTATTCGTGAAGAAGTCAGATGGATCTCCAAGGTTAAGTATTGACTACCGCAAATTGAATGAAAGGACGATCAAGAGTAAGTATCCTTTGCCGAGAATCAATAATTTGTTATATCAGTTGTATGGAGCTAGAGTGTTCTCCTAGTTAGATTTGGAAATAGGGTTCCATCAACTAAGACTAGCGGAGGATAGTATTCCGTTAACAACGTTCAGGACCAGACACAGGTCGTATGAATGGTTGATGGTGCCATTCGGGTTAACAAATGCGCCAGCTTTTTTCATGGTTTTGATGAACCGAATTTTCTGAGAGCACTTAGATATTCTAGTATTGGTATTCATAGATGACATCTAAATATACTCTAAGGATGAAAGAGGGCATGAAGTTCATCTTAGAGTGGTGCTTGAGACGCTAAGGCAGCATCAACCGAAAGCAAAGTTTTCAAAGTGTCATTTCTAGGAGAAATAAGTTAAGTTTTTCGGTCACGTGGTTTTAAAGAAGGGTTTGTCAATTGATTCGGATAAGATCGAGGCTATTAACAACTGGAGAAGATTAGAGATGGTGACTGAGATCAGAAGTTTCCTTACACTTGCTAGTTACCTCCGTAGGTTTATTAAGGATTTCTCGCGAATAGCAGCACCTTTGACTAGGCTGACCAGGAAGGATGTGTAGTATACTTGGTCTGGAAAATGCGAGGAAGCATTCCATAAGTAAAACATTTATTGACCAATGCACCTATATTAGTAGTTCCAGATGGGAATCAAGAATTAGTAGTGTATACCGATGCACGTGGAACCGGATTAGGAGCTGCGTTAATGCAAAAGAATAAGGTCATTGCCTATGCTTCTCGACAGCTTAGACCCATGCAGTGAGATACCCTACTCATGATTTAGAGATGGTAGCAGTAATCTTCACGTTGAAAATATGGAGATGCTATCTCTTGGGATAGAGATTCAAGTTATATACCGATCATAAGTCTTCAAGATACCTATTCTCTCAGAAGGAGTTAAATATGAAATAGTAGAGGTGGCTGGAGTTTTTAGCAGCTTATGACTATGGTATAGAGTACACGTCGAGAAAAGTAACAAGGTTGCGGATGCACTTATTAGGAAACATCAAAATGTGTTATTAGCCATATTGGCCGAATGGAAGGATCTTGAGGCGTTGACTACATGCAATGTGCAGTTAAGATCTGCTACTTCTAGTCACAGTACTGCCACGTTGTCTTGCTTGGAAGTTCGATTGAGATTGATCAAAAGGATTGCATCTAAGCAGAAAGATGAACCAATGTTAGCTGAGAAGATTAGAAGGCTAGAGGTTGTAATCGTGATTGACGATCTAAAGAATTTTAGTCCTGACTGGAGAAGGTGGTTAAGAAAGAAGAGACGAATGTGTGTCTTGAACATAGAAAACGTAAGGAAGGAGGTCTTAGAGAATGTCATCGATCAAAATTTTGGATTCATCTGGGGGGACCGAGATGTATCAGGATATGAAGGGAAGTTTCTATAAGAAAGGTATAAAGAGGGATGTTTTGATATTTGATATTTGATGCAGGAAAACAGGTTGGAGGGATCCAACTGGATTCCTCAACAGTTTTTATTTGATTTCAGATATTTTGATATTTGATGGATTATCATATTGATATATGATATCGTTGTTGTCGTGATTGACTATTTGATATGTAGCATCATTGGACCAAGTTTTGGAATTTTAAAATGATTTATAAAGTGATTTTTGAAAATATACTTTATGTTTGGAATTTGATCTATTTTAAATAAATAAAAGTCATAATTTTTAATGTTATAAAAATTATGATTTTTGAGAAAAATAGTTAAAAACTGATTTTTGAGAATATGATGCTAACGATTTTATAAAATAGTTTAATCGGGATTTTAGAATTTATTGTGAAAAGTTTAAATATAGGATTTATAAAATTTAATTATTTATGAATCAAAATGGTGAAATAATAAAGGAGATTAAAGACGTTTTAAAAGAATAATATAAATTGATTTATATTAAGAGATTTATAAATGGATATTTATAAATTGAAATATGGACATTATAAAACGAGTTTTTATAAGTGTTTGAATGAAGTGGAAATGAATTTCATAATTGAATGGAATTTATAGAATTTTAAACAGTGAAGTTATAAATGGAATTTTATAAATAGTAGGTTTATAAGATTTATAAAGTTATTGAAAGAATGAATTTTGGATAAATAAACAATCTTATAAGTTATAAGATTTATAATTTGGGAAGTTAAAAGAACGATTCTGTAAAATAATCGTTTTATAAGCATTTAATTTATAATATGAACCTTTAGTTTATAATTAAGTTATAAATCGAATAGATTAATAAAGGAATGTATAAAAGGAAGTTGTTATAAAATAAATAGAAATGAAATTTATAAACGTTGTTTTATAAATTCGCAAACGACTTATTTTGATAAGTAAATTGTTGAAACCTATTAATGGAGTTATATTCACGTTTTTGACTGTGAATAATCCTTTAAAATAAAATGAATAAAAGGATGAAATTTGTTAACGTAGTATATTCACGTTTTTGAATAGTGAATAATATGTTAAAGAAATTATTTTGAATGTGATGTTTTAAATAGAATTAAAACGACCTAACGATGTTTTAAATGTGTTGAGATTCGAAACCATAGATTTCAACATTTATTGTTGAAATAGACGATTTCGAGAAATAAAAGGAAATAGTGGACTATAACACTGTTGTTATAGTAAATGATTTCCGAAAGGAAATGTTTTGTATAGTATTGGGATTTATATATATCTATTTTAATTTCGAATCCCTATACTAGTGATTTTGGGTTGTCCTAACGATGTTTTACGCAACATTCGTTTTGGCCCAAATAAATAGGTTTAAGAGAATGATTTCCTTAAAGAATGAAATAATATACTTAATCTCGATTCAAGTATATTGAATATTTTCCAAGTGTTGAAAATAAAATTTGTGAATTACTTATTAAATAAGTATGGAAATGTTTTCCAATATAAAGTGAATATTTTGAGAATTTATCTTTTTGAAGATAAATTGAAATGAATAATTGAAATCGAATATTCATAGATATTTTAGATTATAAATTCACTAAGGAATTTATAAAAAGAAAGTGGGATTGGTTTAGAAAAATAAATATGGATTTATTTTTGAAGTATTGAAAATTATATATCTTGTAAAGATATTTTGGCAAATAAATAATTTGGAAAATTATTTGGAATCTGGTGATGTGTGCATATCCATTGATAGTTCAATAACCGAATATCAATATTTCCCTTTGAATGGGTATTTGATGTGATTTGTTTGAATGTGAATGCTACACTTATTTTTGAATAAGCGCTCACTATTCGGGTTAACCGGGAAAGGACCATGGGGTCGTATAACCCATTCCGAATATGTGATACGTCGTTATGATTGCATTGAAGATCGGTGTTGAAGACCCGGTATTTGCGAGAGCGATAGGATGACCTGTCGATTGTCTCTGCACTGAGTTGCAACGGTATAGAGACTCCCTAAGTGATGGGAAATCCGATCAGGATTGTGAATATCCGGATTGCAAGGACTTCTTTGTAAGTGCCTTCGGTTTTGTTCGAGCCCGGAACAGACTTGTATGGATTGTATGTCTGACATTACAATTTGAGATATAAAGTCGATTTCATTCAAATATATTTTTGTTGGTGGCGGAGAATTTATTCTTTTAGCTTAACACCCTTCTCTGAGACGTACGTGCTCAGAGGTTATGTAGTTGAATGTTATCAGCGATATATTCCCAATTTGGTAATGTGACATGCTGAGTGTTGCTGTAAATGATCATTGTGTTGATTATTTGTGATAGGATCGTTTATTTGATCGTCTATCTTTGTGATCATTTCTATGATCATTTGTTGACCCAGAGCATGGCTTTTGTATAAAGTATGTTTTTGTGGACGTGACTTCGTCGAGCCTCACACCCCGTGAATGGTCAAAACAGGAAAGAAGCAGCAAGGTTATGAGGGGTAGCGCCCTTTAGGATGTGTGCATTTCCTTCTGGAAAAGGGTGGTATCATGGTATGGAGCCCAGATACTTACTCATGTTGAAAACACTTTGTTATGATTGTGTGAATTGATTACGAGCGCTCGGTGAAAAGGTCCCAAAGGACCGGGGGATGGCATATTCGGTCAGTTGTTACTCAGTTAGGGGTAACCCGGCCTTGTGTTGGTAGAGATCCGGTTTGGTTCTCGGGGATGTCCGTCCAGAGGCATTCTCATGTGGCAATGGGAAGTTCCTTGGCCTGACCATTCGTTGGAAATCCAAAGAAACAATACGTGACTTGTACGGTATTAGTTGTAGAACCTATCATTCACTTATGGTGGCGCCCCACTGTTTGGATGGTAGCTATAGTAGGCATACGATAATGGTCGTATGTTGGCTAAGATTTATATTCTACTTTCGAAATGAATTTTTCTCTACACTAACACTAGTAATAATATCAAATGTTCTTTTAAATGCGTATCAAGCATCTTTGACTATCATAAGGAGAAATCTCCTCCGATTTTGCGTTTGCATTGTGTGTGTGTGCGGGAGGCCTTATGGTAGTCTCATTTTTAAAAGCATTGCGAATTGAATTTAAAAATATTCCTCTATTTTGATTTTAAAGTTAAATAAACTGTTTGAGTTCTCACACCAGTCACATGACTGACTTGGAGTTTATTGTTTTCCTTCCTAAACTCTGGGTGCCCACCAATTTCCACACGGGCAGTCAAGAGTTAAGGTTTAACAGGATATTCTGGATATTCTGGAATTGCAGGAGGCAAGCTGGATGGCATGGCGTATTACTAGTTATATAGTATTTCTTTTTTTCGCTGCACTGTTTGATGTTGTTGATGTTGTACACTCTGATGATATGATGTAATGAAATGTGATGTAAAGTAATAACTGATATAGTTCTTTGTTTAAAGATTATTCATTTATTATTATATGTTGTTCCGCTGCGAATTGTGAGATTCTGATGTTGTTCTGTTGTTTTCTATTCCGTTTTATGTTCTATTTTCTTTCTGTTTTCTTTTCTTTCTATTCTTTTTCCTCTCCATCTTCTATCTTTTTCTCTCTCTTTTTCTGTCTTTTTCTTTTTCTTAAACCCTCAGTGTTCGGTTTTCCGTCGTTCGATTGCTCGGCAGTCGATAAAGTGAGTATCGATGTTGAATTTTCGAAAGACGAAGAATCGGGTCCTGACAGGAAATGAAAGTATATGGGTCATGGTGGACAGGTTGACCAAGAGTGCTCATTTCATTCTAGTCAAATCAAATAGGACGGCACCTGTCCTGGCTAAATTATTTAAAAAGAATATAGTTAGACTACATGAGATTCCTATTAGCATAGTTAGTGATAAAGATACCTGTTCACTAGTGAATTCTGGAACAGTCTACAAGGAATGTTGGGAACCGAGCTTAAGATGAGTACCGCTTATCACCCACAGACGAATGGGCAGACAGAGAGGGTCAACAATATACTCTAGGATCTATTAAGAGCTTGTGTATTAGATTTTGATGGGTCGTAGGAAGATCATTTGCACTTGGTTGAGTTTCCCTATAGTAATAGCTATCAGGCTAGAATAGGGATGGCATCTTTCATAGCTTTATATGGAAGGTCATGCAAATCACTAACGTGTTGGTTAGAGAACGAAGACAAATTGGTCCTTGGTCCAGATATGGTGAGAGAAGCAATTGAGAAGATGGAGTTGATCCGAGGTAGGATGAAGGAAGCTCAGGCTAGACAAACGTGTTACGTAGATAAGAGGCATAAGGATCAAGAGTTCTCAGTTGGAGATAGGGTTTTAATTAAAGTTTCACCGTTGAAGGGTGTGGTACGATTAGGAAAATCAGGGAGACTAGCACCGAGATATGTTGGAACATTCCTAGTGATAGAGAAGATCAGAAAGCTCGCATACAGAGTAGAGTTACCAAGCAGTTTGGAAGGTATCCATAATGTGTTTCATGTGTCTCATCTTCGTAAGTATGTACATGATCCAAAGAATACTATTCCTCCAACTGCATTGGAAGAATTAATTGTAGAACCAGATCTGACTTTTGTTAGGCAACCAATTCAGGTTGTAGGAAGAGATGAGAAGAGGTTAAGAAATAAGACAGTCAAGTTGGTAAAAGTTCAGTGGACCGACAACGAGAAGGATTGTACTTAGGAAACAAAAGACAGGATTATGAATACTCATCCTATGCTGTTATGAGGGTATGTTCCATTTTTTTATATCAACTTTTCGCTGGTGGGATGTACTAGCTTTGTTGGCATGATTGATATGCTTGTTTGTAGTTCTTATTGAATTTCGAGGATGAAATTCTTTAAGGGGAAAGCCTGTAACACCCCTAATTTTACTTTGACATTATTCAGGAAATTTATTTAGATTAATTAAACAGAATATTATGTGACATGAAAAGGAGATGAGATTTGATAATTAATTTGGTTAGCCTTAATTAATCAACATATAAGATTGTTTTAACTTAAACATAAGTAGGAGGATTTGTAAGATGGGAAAAATAGGAATAAGCTTCATTTCCTAAACATAAACCCTTCCACCCTCATATCCTCATTCATTTTTACATCTATACAAAACATAAACAATGTAGAGGCTATTGCTAAAGCTTTTAAAGGAAGAAAAGTTGGAGAATCAAGTTAAAGCTAAGGAGAATCAAATTAACAACTCAAATCTCAACTCTTTTTCTCAAACCAAGGTGAATAATAGTATCGATATCATTCATATGTGTTAAATTTCGGATTTTTGATGTATTCCACATTATTTGATGATGTTATGGTTGATTTTACCATTGTTTGCATGAATGTTATGAAATTATTATGATAGGTTTCAAGGGAAATACCTTAGTGAATGACCTCCGAATGACTTGATTTTTAGAATATTGTGTAATACCTAAGTTTGGAGGTGAATTTCTAATTTCATATTTTTCGCAATTAATAGGAATATTTTATGAATTTCCTAAACTAAAAAAGGCATTTATTTTTGGTTTTAACTATTAAAAATAACAAAATAATGAATTTTTCCCTGAAATATTTATATAGTAAAGAAAATGTTGTTTTGCATTTTTCTTGAATTTTTGGGATTTTTCCCAAATATTTTTTATTTATTATGAATTGTCTAAGCTAAAATGACTTAATAATTATATTAAAATACTAATGTACTTTAGTGATTTAAAAACAATTTTGGAAATTATGAAATATGATTATAGTAGTTTTTCCACAAAGAAATTGATAAAGTATATCCAATAGGAATTTGACAAACAATAAGAGTTGGTGGAAAGAATATACTTTATTTAGCAAAATAGCAGTGTTTTCCTTCATCACCTATGCTTTCGTATTGCTGCAGTACCCAATTGCTTTCGCATTTCTACAGTAGCTATTTACTTTCGTATTACTTTAGTACCCAATTGCTTTCATATTGTTATGGAAGCCATTTGCTTTCGTATTGCTACAATACCCAATGCTTTCGTAGCCATGCTACGGTACCTTTTAGCTTTTCGAAGCCATGCTACAGTACCAATGCTTTCATAGCCATGCTACGTACCTTTTAGCTTTCGAAGCCATGTTACAGTACCACAATTTTCGAAGCCATGCTACAATACCAATGCTTTCGTAGCCATGCTATGGTACCTTTTAGCTTTTGAAGCCATGCTACAGTACCAATGCTTTCGTAGCCATGCTATATTACCTTTAGCTTTCGAAGCCATGCTATAGTACCCCTGCTTTCGTAACCATGCTACAATACCAATGCTTTCGTAGCCATGCTACAGTAACATTAGCTTTCGAAGTCATGCTACAGTAACTTTAGCTTTCATGGCCTTGCTACAGTTACGCCAGCTCTATTTTTAGAATTTAAAACATGTGTAACTTTTTAACTGTAGGTCCATTCTCTAGTATGACCACTCTATGGAAAGAGAAACCATCATTCAAAAGCAACGAAATAGGTTAGAGAACCTAATTGTACACTTATAAAAGGTTATAGCCTATGAAAACTATGCCTTGAGAAAAATTATTGGTAGGGGCCAATAGCTTCTTAATGATCCCATGAAAACTATGTTCGGGATAGGTTATTGATAGAGATCAATAGGTTCATAGTCAGCCCATGAAACCTATAACCTTAGAGATGTTATGGAGAATCCAGTTGGTTAATAGTCAACTCATAAAACCTATGATTGGATGATTTTATTGGTAGACACCATTAAGTTCTTAGTAATCCCATGAAAACTATTAAACTGGACAGATAGTCCGTAAGTTTGGAACATGTTATTGGTTAGCCCATGAAAACTAATAGGTTCATTGTGACTCTAGAAACTATAACTTGAGACGGATAGTCCAATAAATTGGGATGGGAAATCCAAGATATGTTGTATAATTTCATATCATCATATTATGTTATGTTTTAACTATTATGGATGCAGGTGCATAGTATATGGTAAATTTGTTTTTGGTTAAGGTACTAGCAAGGAGAAAACCCGTTCCACTCAGCGACGTGGTCTTCCTAGATATCTATTTGGTTCGAGATGGTATATTATTATTCACACTAGACATTTTGCCTGACTCAAAGTTTATATTCTTCCCCTTAAACTCTCCCAAAAATTAATTTGAGCAGGCTGAGGCTAAGGGATCTTCAGGTTACTAATTGACGAATAAGCTTCCACAGACATACGAGAGGCAAGCTAACTATTTAGGAGATTGTATCTATTGTCCGCTGTGTTATTTGGTTGTAAGGGAAAATTTGTTTAATTGCCTATAGTTAGACTCTAATAAACCAAGGTGGCATCTTCATATGTCGCTCTTGGCGTATTTTGTAATAAAGTGTAATTTCTTTGAACATGTCGTATGTATGGGATTATACAATGAATCAGAAATACTATTTGCAATGAAATGATTTTTCTTAAACTGGGTTTAAATTTTTTCATATTCATGTGTTTCTGGTATATCAATGTATCTAACATTACCATATTTGGCCGCCGAGAGCTAATAACTATTGATGACTGCACCATCCGTGGTAGTTAGTTTTGGGCCACTAAATAGGAGATGTTACATGGACATAAGGGAGGCGTTGGATCATGATGATGGGAAGGCTAGGTGAGGTGGCAAAGGATGAGCGGAGGGCAGAGGATAAAGGGTAGTTCGGTAATTTGCCTTTCTATTGCTTATAAATAGTCTTCCATTTCTTTAATTTTTCCTCCTCTTCCTTCTATCATATCTTCCTCATCATTAACCAATTACCAAAAAAAAAATTTAAACCACATAGAATTCCAATGGCTACAACTTTTATTTGAAACACTTTTTCAAAATTTGAACATTCTGAATCAAAAATACATTTATTTTTAACTCATTTTCGGACCCATATTTTCAAGCCCGAAAACAACACTCTTTCTTTTGACCATATGTTCCTCAAACCAAATCAAAATTGACTGATTAGTTTATTAAAATTGTAGATAAAAGAAACTCGAACAACTTTTTTTTACCACATTTCAAATTCTGAGAGGAACCTGGTCAAAATTCGTGGAGAAGACGACTCATTTTCGAATTGATTTTTGTGGTTTCCAAGATTTGCAGGTTCTTAAGTATTTCAAGTTTTCAAAAAAATATTCTCTGAGTTAGTAAATTCCAGCGAGTAAACTTCTGTTTTGAAATTATTTTTGACCTTTTATGTTAATTAGTATGTTGCATGATATGTTGGTTCGAATTGGTTCAATTATCACGTGATTGTTATATATACATGTTGCTTGTATGTGAAATGATATTAGGCTTCAATTTAAAGTCCAAAATTGTTGTAAATTGTTAAAGCTTGCATCCTGCAAATGTTTGTCATGTGATGTGATTATAGATGTTATGGTTATTTATAGACTTGGATATGTGATATATATGCTAAGGAAGTTTACACATAGGCATGAAACCGACGATTGGATATTTGTGTGAAACTAGTGTTTGTTTTAAAGGAAGTCAAAATCATTTCAAAGGTTTCAACCTTTTTCCAAATAAAATTTCTTATCGTATTTTTTGAGATAATTTAGCAAGTATTTAAGGGTTTGATTTTCAAAAAGGAAAGCCAAAATTTTTCAAGTTATGGCATCCATAGCGGTAGTCGTTGTGGCTGTAGTTTCACTTAAAAATCCCATTTTTGCGAAATTTGGTTTTTATAATTAAAAGTGTTTTGAAAATGTTTGGTAAACTTAGTAATAATTTTTTACAAGCTAATTAACAATTTAATAATTATTTTTTTAATTAATTAAGTTTAGTAATTAATAGTTAATTTAGTTTAAACAAAGTTTATTAACTTAATTAAGTGGAGATTAGTCTTAATTAATTATCTTTCAAAAATAAGATTAAAATTTAATTAATTATTATTTAATCAAGATTAATTTTTAATTAATTATGAGTTAAGTATATAATTTATTTTTAATTAATTATTATTTAAATAAATGGTTAACTATTATTTATTTATTTAATCAAGCGTTTAATTATTTTTAAATATAAGTTAATTATATTTTAACTTATAACAAATTATTTATTAAAGGTTTAATTTATCGTTTAAATTTTAAATAAAGATTATTTCATTAAATATTGGAGATTAATTAATATTTAATTTATTGATGAGGGTTTAAATTATTATTTAATAATTAATAAAGGATTACTTAGGGTTTAATTATTTGTGTAATGGTTAATTATTTGTTTAAGGTTAATTATTTCTTAATTTATAATTTATTTAAGTTAAGAATTAATAAATATTTTTTTGAGAGAAATGTGTGATCCTCTAAAAACGAGGAGAGCACACATGAAGCTATATATATAACAAATGTAATGGAGCTGCCAACATGCTTGGCAGGTGACAAGTCTATCAACTAAAAAAAATAAAGAAGTAGATACCCCTCAAATGAGCTCCGGCAAAGCTATAGAATTAATAAATATTAATATGGTTTAATAAAGGGTTGACTTGTAATTAATTATTTTAGATGGGAGTTTGAAGTTTTAATCCTTGTTTTCCAAGAATCAATTTTTTTTAATGGTACTCCTTTTTCAAAGATAGTTTTTAACACAATGGATTCAAATGTCGATACCATTAAGTAGACAAACAATTGTGAATGAGTCATATAAATGGTTCGATTATATGGACATGTGTTAGCAGAATAAATCACCATTCTACTATATGTTGATAGTTTGGAGATATGTTGGTAGAATAAATCACTATTCTGCTCTAATGTATTTGTTTATTATGTAGACATATGTTTAGTAGAATAATTCCCATTTTGCTATAAGTGGCCAACTGTTTGGACATCTATTTAGCAGGAAAAATCACCATCCTACTATTATGTTATTTGGTTTTCTAATCCTCCTTTGAAATTATAAAGTATGGCTTTAAATTAGCTCCTATTCTTTAATCGGTTTGGGGTTAAGGTTTGTAAATGATTTTTCAAGTTATATTATTATTTTATAAAGGTATTTATAAATAATAACTTGTTTATAAAAATGGGTCTTACCAAGTAAAAAGTTTATTTAAAGTGATTTAAAAGGATGAGTTGCAAAAGATATTTTGCAAAGGATTTTTCTTAAAGAAGGTTTATCAAAGGAGTTTGAAATCGTGGAATGTTTTATAAATAATTTTAATGGTTTGTAAAGAGGTTTTGGATATTGACTTGTAGACGTATAAAAGTGTTTTATAAATTGATTTTGAAAATTTATAAAGATGTTTAAATGTGAAGCGAGCTTTTAAGAGGGAACATTTTATGAAGGATATGTGGATCAGTTTATAGTAAGTAATCTTTCAAAACGAAATTCAAAATGAAGGAAACTTTTGTAAAGTTTAGTAAATATACTTATACCGTTGAGATAAGTAAATAAATTTTTTCAAAGTATATATGGGATGTAAAGGGTTTGGGAATAGTGTTTGAAAAGATATTTTGATTTAATTTTTATAACGCGATTTTAATTAATTAAAGATTAAATAAATAAGTCTTAGTGGATTCCATATGGGACAAATCCATGTTTGAATGTTTATTTATTTGATAGTTAAATAACCGACTGTCAAAATCTGGACCAAAACGTAACTTTGGAAATATCTAGGAGAAATGTAAATTATATGGTACAGTTACCGTCGGTGGTGCTATATTGTACGTATAAATTCGTTTCGTTCTTCTAGGATAATGATAAGAAAATCCATCCACTAACGATTAAGAGGTAATCTCTGCTCTTATCCTTTGTCTACTTATTCATAAAGAACTAGGTTGAATTTACCGAAAACTATCGAAAGTTATTTCGAAGTGACCGAGATTAGATATGTTATCCAAAAACCAATTCGATCTAACTCAAGTGTTTCGAGTTGAAGAAATCTTGTATAATATGGAATTGAGGATGGAGCTTTGAAGTGCAAGGGCTATTTGCTATTAATCTTGGAAGGGATTCCCCGAAAAGGATATAATAGAAGTACTGCCATTGATTTCGTTCAGTCCCAGTACCAGCTTGTATGGATGAATGCTAGCATTGCATTGATGCCTGGAGGGCAATGTAGAATTCCATGTAGGAAGTGCTAAATAAAAGTAAAACGTAGCCTCAAGCCTCATTAACTGGGAATGAATAAAACTTGGAAGATGCAGTAGGGTTATGTGGATCACACCTATTAGGATATGATCATCGCTCATTTAGATTAGATATTATCTCTCATTTGTACGCTACATGGCCCATTAAGGTGATCATATTCAGTACTATCCAGTAAGGTGTAGGCGGTCCCGTGTTGGTAGCGGTCGATAGGTTCAACCTCGGTGCATTTTTCTAGAGGTGTTTTGTAATGGGCTTTCCCCAGTAGCCCAGTCATTGTTGGAATCCATTCTCCAATAAGCTCCATACGGTTTTTATTATGTCCAACTATGTTGAAATGTGAGATGCAAGCATTTCAGCTATTTTCATATTTTACTTTGACCTCTAGACATTATATAATATCACTTGATTTTAATATAAAAATATTTTGGTTATCGTAAGGTAAAAACTCATCCGTGTTTATATGCAGCGTTGTCTTACGAGATACCATTGATTTTAAATGAGTTTTAAACATAATAATTCAGTTCTTTTGAGTTTACCCACGTCAGACCCATATCTGACCTGCAGTCTATTTTCTTTCCCTAAAACTCTTGGGTGCTCTAATTTTTATGGGCAACCAAGCAATTAAGTCTTCTTAAGGATGCATTTTTGTGGAGCTTGGGGTAGGAGGCTTCAACGATAGTTAGTTATTTCTTGTTTTCTACTGTATAATATGTATCCTATATCTGATATGTAGGAACATGAAGTTATAATTGTCCAAGGTAGAATTGTATTAGTAAACTCTGATGTATCATTTTGAAAATTACATTGTAAAATATTATGTTGATTAATATATATTGCTCCGTTATGATGTGATATTTTGTGATTTCTTAGTTTCTTTTTATCTGTTCTACCTTTCCTTCTTTTCACCCGTAATGACCTGTCTTTGGGACACTTGAATGATTGGCATATGAATACCATAAATCTATTAAGTGTCATCGTTAGGTGTAAGAAAGGTAAACTGTTACACTCCATGTATCCGAACTGAATCTGTAAATATGCTCTATTTGACCCGGTCGTTATAAGAAAAATAACGCCTGGGTCAGTCTAGTAATCCTGCATGATAAAACACACCTCAATTAAATTTTAATGTTATAAAATCTTTAGAAAAATAAAAGTACCTCGTAAGACCAGGCCGCACATACACATGATGCATTTTTACCTTATGATAACCAAAATGTTTCTATAGAAAATCGAGTGTTATTATAATAATGTTTAGGATACAAATACATATTAATCATAGCCGAAATGGTTACAATATTAAATTCTAGCATAATAGGTTTACAATCAAGTCCTCACGGTGCTTATTGGAGAATGGATTTTAACAATGGCAAGGTAAGAGACTACTTTCCATACACTACACCTCTAGATAAAATGTAATCGGGGTTTGACCCTAAACTTGGTCCACTCCTACCAACACAGAACTAGCCTACCCCTGAATTTGAATAGTACCGAATATGTCATCACCCTGGTTGCTTTCCAAGCTTAATTGAGAGCCCTTATGCACAACCAATCCATAATATGATGATCTAGAAAGGTCATGACATACCCTAATGGGAGCGACCCACATAGTCCTATTGCATCTTCCCTATTTTATCCATTTCCTAGGTTGTGAAGCTTAAGGCTATGATTACCTTTTATCAATTTCACTTAAAATGCTAACAATGTCCTCCAAGCAGAATTGGAATGCTAACATTTATCCATGCAAGTTCTTTATGGGTCTGAAAAAATCCGAAGGCACTACCTTTACTACATCCATTTAGAATCACCCTCAGAATTAGTAGCAGCTAGCACTTGCACTTCAAAATCTCCATCTTCAATCATCTTTATAATGTCCCAATTCGAATGCTTATGCCAGTTCGATGTGGTTTTCAAATAATATATTCGATCCTGGTCTCTCCGAACCGACAACGATAATTTAAAACTGGCCAAGTTTGATAGTTGGTTATTTAACTATCAAATAAACAAACAAGCATCGATCAAATCAGGAATTTTTTCCATTGGGAAACCAACATTGGTTAAGCATAAAAGCAGCCACTAACCTCTTAAATAAATCCTTTTATCAATTAAAACCACTTTGAAAATACTTGTATCAAAATACTTTCACAAGGATATATTCAAGAAACCTGCATACATCTTTCAATACTTTGTTAAATTTCCATATACTTATATTAACGTATAAGCATATTCATAAAAATACTACACTTTCATTACTTAGAAGATGTATTTGTACGACTCTAAAATCATTTACAGAACTCCTTTTATAAATCTCCAAAACAAGTTATAAACTCCTTTATAAACCTTAACTCTTTTATAAATTTTAGACCATTTATAAACTTCCTTCCTTAAATCATTTTAAACTTAAACTCTTTTTCCAACTCCGAGACCTTCTTCAAAATTATAAACTCTTTTAATAAATCCTTGTATTACATGAAAACCTTTTTATAACTCTTTCCATTTTAAATGATTCATTTTTATATAAACAGTTTATTTCTTTTGAACGTCTTTTATAAAACAATTTATTATATAAAACATCCTTAAATAAAACAATCAATTATCCTTAAACAACATTGGTAAAATCACTAATTTACCCCAAAAACAGTACTAATATAATAATTAATAGTTTCAAAAATTATAAATAAAACAATAATAATAGACCTTCAAAACATTATTATAATAAATAATAACTAACAACCACAAAACATTACTAATAAATAATAATTATTAACTTTAAGACATTATAAATATAATAGTTAATAATTCCAAACCTTTTTAATGAAATAATAAAAATTAATCCTCAAACATTATTATTTAAGTAATAATTATCTTTCAAAACATTATTATAAATAATAATTGTAAATTCTAAAACGTTATTAATAAATAACTGTTTTATTTAAAACATTATTAATAAATAATTATTAACTTCAAACAATGTTAATTATTTAATAAATAGCTTTTCATAATGTAAAATATTGATAAGAACTTTAAACAACATTAAATGTAAGAAAACAACCTTTAAAATATTATTAAACAATAGTTAAACCACCTTAAATCATTATTAAATAATAGTTAAACAACTTTAAAACATTTCTAAATGATTTAGAAAAGACAAATAAAAAGTGTTGGGGGAAACTAAAGAAGTGCAAATTTTTCCTTAAATAAAAATATTCCAAAAAACACAAGGGTCAGATTTAAAATCATTCTCCAAATCGAAAATCCTTTGCAAACCAAATTGGAAATTAGTAGTTTTTCAAAATACCCAATTTGAAGCCAATAGCCACCACATCGCTTAACAAATATTGATATTGAATTTTTATCGCTACAGATGATAGGTTTTCAACATATAACTATATCATACCTCATAGGGCCAAACAATCAAGTTTGATATTTCATAATTCAAATAACAAGAATGTTACTGAAAATAAATCAACAAGGTCGAGGAATCTCGTTGGATCCCATTACAAATTTTCTATACATTAGTTAAGTCCCTACAACTGATTTCATATATTAACTGCTTTAAAACGACAATTTACCAAAATAAAACAATCAACCGATAAAGCATCCAGGCAAACAATCAATAATTTTTATCTATTATAAAACATTACTGGTTAACTGAAAGGGTGAGTTAAACTCACCAAAATTCCTGTTGAGGCCGAAACATTCTGGTTTTGAACTAAAATCGAACAACGTCCAATTTTAGCCCAAATTTCAACTTGCTCCAAATTGGATCAAACCAGTTCCAACGCGAAGCTTTCGATATTACGAGTGTAATGCAAAATGTTTCATCTCGATCGGACCTTGTATGAGAGAGTCATTGAATTTATAAGTTGACGATTTTAAATCTAATTAATTAAACACTAATTATATTTTAATTCCTTAGTTACCCAATTAAATACAAATAAATCCATTTTCCTCCATTACATAATCTTCCTGCCTACCTGCTTCTCATATCACAGCCAAGACCGGGCTTCCATTGCCTATTTCTCTCTCCACCCATCACGATATGCCAAACTGAAAACGCCAATGACCTCCACTATGCCCAAGCTCGGCGTCGGACCTACAAACATTGCCTTGAACCCCTTCAGCTAAATCGCGACACCTTAAGCCAAAACGGGTAGCATGCGATGTCACGAACTGCTTCGGGCCACTGTACCTCTCTACATCTTGGCCGTATAGGCTTCTCCCGCCAGATGATCGACAATCTAACCTTCAAATGACCAGCTACCCCTACTACAGTCAATCTCCCAAAATTACTGCCGCAACCTCCATGAACCCATCAAACGATGATCTAGGCTTTCTACACTCCAAAATCTCGTTATTGTATTTTTATGATTTTTCTATGATTTGTTTGAGAATTTTAAATGAAAATGAAAACAAAGTTTTCTTATTTTGTTTTGTTTAGAACATGAATTAAGAAAGAGGTACAGGGCAAACATATGGTGTGCTACTTCTATAATTGGTCTTGATTTATTATATATTTTTAACTTTCCGATATCTCATCACATATATTTTTATTCGCGTATGGGCCTCGAAAGTCACAAAAATAATAATAATATACACTGGTTGTTTAATTCTGTAAAGTCATAAAAACACTACTGTTTGCCTAAAGAATAGCCAAATAAAATATTAAATATTTTCCAAATTAAAAATCGTTGCAAAATAAAATGAAATAAATAATACGTCAATAATAATTGGATTGTAAAAATAAGAATAAATTTTCTGATAATTTATTCGAACTGTTATCACTGCAAATAAGTTTGCAAAATGAATTCATTATTATTATTTATTCATTTATGATGAGTTAAATAAATTATTTAATCCATTAAATTAAAATTCAATTAAAAATCAGATATTTGAATCATTATTCAAATCTTCATTCACAATTCAAAGATTTTAAACAATCTCTAGAGTTAAATTCAAGTTTTAAAGCTTTTAAACTAATATTTTAATAATTAAAATTAGATAAATAATCAAAATTAAATGACCAAAATCCTGGTTTGTTACATTTGAATTATAGTTGAAGCATTAGGCGTGAAACACTAAAAAAAATTCTCCTCCGTTATATGAGGTAAGGATCACGGTCAATTATATTCAACTCAAAGTCAAAGGCTCTGGCCCGAGCGATACAGTTTGTAATAATGGTTATTATTGAACTTAGGACTTTATTTTAAAAGAAACCAAGTTGAAAATGGACGATACTAGAATTTTGATCAAAACCAAGTTTCATAAATTCTAAAGTGATATAGTTTTGAAAAAGAAAATTGGCGTAAATAATTGTTACTAAATGGTACTGCTTAAAATTGTATGATATGATTTTCCAGATAAAGATGTATAAATGATATATTTAGCTAAACTATCATACCACTGACTGATGTGATGTGCGAACGTTGGCACTTGAATTGTTCAATATCAATCGAAGAGTGAATTTACACTTACGAGTCGCAAAACCGCATTGGTAGATTCTTCGAAATAACACATGATTTAGTTAAATTATAATTGTTATAAATTAATTAAATTACTTAATAATTATGGAATATTAATTATTATTTTATTTGATGTATTGGACGCCGTTGGTATTTTATGGGTTTGATTAGTAATTAAGTCAGCTCGTATATAAAATTTATATATGTATGTATGTATGTATGTATGTGTATATGTATATATATATATATATATATATATGAATCGATATTTGATACCAATACCTGTTTAAATTTGATTTATACTGATTGCTTGGTGAATTTGGACAATTTTAAGGCATATTTGGCCATACCTAGGGGTTCAAAATTCAATCATTTGATTTTAAATTGGTAAGGAGAGACCATGTAAAGCAAGGGTAAAAGATCTCCTTCACTCTCTCTATAAAAACCACACTACCCCTCATTATTATTATTGTTTACTTTTTGCCTTCCCTCTTCTGTGATCTAGTCGCTCCAAAACCCCTTGGACGAAAACACTTCAACCCATCAACATTGAAATAAATTAAAGTGGTTCTCCAAGCCACTGTAATGCTAGCAGCTTGGATCAGGATCAAATCTAGGACTGTCTATCAATCAAGGTGGAAATCTGAAACCACGTCTATAAATTAATCTCTTTTTGTTTACAATTCCATATTATCATGGTAATGTAGATCTAGATCATTATTAAATGGATTTATGTACACATCTATCGTCCTTTATGCACACGCACGCGTGCACACACACATTATATATATATATATATATATATATATGCACACACACATTATATATATAATTATATGCATACATACATATATATATATATACATAAAAAATTACTGTATCAAATTTATTAGTAACTGCTTATTATGCTTCATAGTTTAACCTCTATTTGTTGATTTATATCTACTTGGAGAAATAAGAAAGGAACATGTTGATACGTTTATTCTTTCACAATATCAGTGAAAATATTGTTCATTTTAACATGTATCCTCCACAATTAATTTCATAGTCAATTTTTCATATTTACAAAAAAATTATTCTTCCATCTTCTTTGTGTATTTGTTTTACAAATACTGAAAGTTGTGTGTTTCTATATATATAATAAATTTCAACGTTTATATTCAATCATTATTTAATTTCTAAAAAAGATTTTATATATATACAAACACATATCTATTATGTTCTGAAATTTTACAAATATTTTTTAATTTGGACAAACATTAAAACTAGCTTTAATTATATTAAACCTGATTTTCATGCAAATATTAAATTTTAAATATGTATGTATATAAATATAAATCATTTTAAATTATTTTAACATCGTATTATTTTCCTCCGCATAAAAGTATTTTTGAAGCATTTTAAGTTTATTTATAAATATAAATTTGGAAATAGCTTTAAAATAGTGTATGTGTGTGTGTATTAATATGCATATACATTTGTAAATTAATAATTTTAATTTTATAAAATTATATTATGGTTTGCTATATACAGATTAAAAAAAATCATTTTAGCTATATGGCAAATTTATTATATATCTATAAATCGTATTTAATCTAAAAATTGATTTAATGTAAAATACCATACATATATACATATATATACGTAATTTATTTAATTATATTTTATTTAAAATATTATAATAATTTTATTTTTACTTTTGATATTTTTATATTATATGTCTTATTTTAAATTATAGATAAAGTTATGTTTTTAAAATGTTTTTAATTTTAAAAATTATAGACCTGATCAAAATTATTTATTTTTATTAAAAAATAGTTATTACTGTATATTTATATATCATTTTTAAATAATATTTTGGACGGTCAATATGCATATAAAGGGCCAATATGTCTGTTGCGCTGCAAATCTCAGCACTTATAGATGTACATAATAACCATGTGCATTATTTATTATGTTGCATATTCACAATACACACATGAATATTTTTGGACATACATAAATTAAATTCAAATCCGAATTCAAAATAAATCCTTTATTTATTAAATCGGCAAATTTAAATAAAGTAACATTTTACTTTTAGATTGGATTTAAAATCAATTGACTTCATAGGCGTAACAAAGATCTAAAAATGGATTTTTTTTTTAATTTCATCCATTTAACCCACTGCGATCCAGCTCGATTCCTTTAGTATCAAGATATGAAGCTAACATTCTATTGAGAAGGGATGAAGAAGGACGTCAGGACATTCATCTTAAAGTGTATTAACTGACAGTTGACGAAGATTGAGCAGAAGAAGCAGAGTTGGTTACTGTAACCGCTTATGATTCCCGAGGGAATGAAAATAGATGGACTACATTAACGGGTTGTCGAGAACTAGAGAACAATACAATTGCATCTGGATCATAGATGATAGATTGATAAGAGTCTAGATTCATACTAATAAAATCCAATGGGACCGCATCAAAGTTGGTCGAGTTGTATATGAAGTGGACAGTATGATTCCATGGTGCACTGAAGAGCATTGTAAGTGATCGATATCCCATGTTCACGTAAAAGTTCTATAAGAGCATATAAGAAATGTTGAGGACAAAGCTACATTTTCTTATAGCTTATCACCCATAAATAAATGTCCTAATCGAAGGAGTGAAACTTACCTTAGAGGATCACTTGCGCATTTGCATTCTTTACTTTGGAGGCTGGTCAAATGATCATTTTCTTTTGGTTAAGTTCACATACAATGATAGTTATCAGTCAAACATTGGTATAACACCATTTGAGACATTATATGGTTAACCATGTAATGCTCCTTTATATTGGTAGGAAGCGGACGAGCACTTATGCTTGGGCCAAATACGATCAGAAAGACTTTGGAGAACATCGAGATCATTCGACGATGAAAGAAAAATGCTCAAGGTAGGCAAATATTCTATGCTGATAAAAGCAGATGTCACATCGAGTTCTTTGTCGGTGATATGGTGTTTGTTAAGATCTCTCGATTGAAGAATACAGTTTTGTTTGATACTAAGGCAAATTTTCATTGAGAGTCACAAGTCCTTTTTCGATACTAGAGAGGATTAGAAACCCAACATATAGAGTCGACTTACCTCCAAAGGTAGGAGGTGTGAAAATGTGTTCCGTATTATGCATCTTATGACATTTTTGCACAACTCATGCAAGATTATGTCACCAAATCAAATGGATGATATAGAAGTTGATCCTAAAGCATAAGGCCTTGGAAGTTGATTCTTACAGTCGAGTAGAGTATGAAGCAACTCCGAAGGAAGGCAATGCAGTCAACGAAGATTCAGTGGAGTGAAAGTTAGCGTGATAGCATGTAGAAGACCAAGGAAACCATGAGGATGGTTTATTTGGGTCTCTGTACTAGGTGATATTTCCATCTTTATCATTAGTTTTCACATTTGGTATTTTGGTTTGCTAATTTAATACTTTGCATGCTAAGATCTGCATAGTTTTTATTTCTTTCTAATATGTGCCAGCTTGATGTTTGATATGCTTGCTTGATTGTTAGGCTGCTTAGTATCTAATTTCTTTGGTTATGTTTGATTGGTTGGAATTTCACGGAGAAATTCCAAAAGGGATGAGAATGTAACGAATCACATTTTTACTTATCGATGGATTGTATAAAAAATTATTCTCCTAATCAAATTGGTCAGATTAGGCAATAAATTTAGGGGATGTTGAGTATCAATATTTTTTAACCTAAGAAAAAATATTAGATGGTTTTGACCTTGAAAACTTGTAAGAGCTACAAATTTTCATAGAAGAGGGATTAGGGTCTTGAACCACTTCCAATGAAGGATATGATGGTTTCTCTTTCCATAGAAGGGTTATAATAGATTTTGGTCCATACGGTTTAGGGATATAGTCATTTGAAGTTAGACAATTTTAGAATACGTTATCGGGTAATTAACTTAAGCGCAAATTAGGCTTGGTGACTCATTTCTAGAATTATGCCTAATCTACCTAATGGGACGGTCCCTATTCATTTTAGTACTCCCTAAAAATTGCTTTAAACATCCATAAATTAGTTGCTTACCTAAAATCCATCAAATCATTTACTAAATCAAGTTGAAATAAGCAATCAAATATTGATTAGCAAATGGATTATAATTAGTATCTCGAGATTTATACTTTGCTGGCTGGACCTTTTCTACCTCGTTTTGGCACATTTTAACTTCTAGGTGAGTGGTTATTTTCCTTTATACTATATGTGTTAATATGGTATAAATGAATGTTTTAAAAATGTTTTTACAGATGAAAATGTGATTTTTATTAGACCTAAGTTTGCTATTTTTTATAAATGAATTTTAAATGCTTAAATGGAACTTTAATTGAATTTCATATTATGGATAACTTAGAAAATAGGCTAGGTTTGGATTAATTGAATAGCGAATTCACATTTTTTACAAGTATGAATTATGTAAAGTGTATGTATTGTATTACTTGAGTGAATGCATTATTGTATGGATGCAATGCGTGTAAACACCAACCGATTGGCAAATCAGAGTTAGAATTACTTTCTATATTGGATCTTGTGTACGAGGATTATCAATAGGATGGATCATTCAAGGTAAAGTGCATAAATGATGAAGATCCATATGGATAGATTAAAGTTTGGATGGATTGGTGCTAGAGTTGTTAAGGATGTATAGATGTAGATCTGGAGACTCCATGTAAAACCAAGTGGCTAAATGCATAGGGAATCGAAGAAAGGAGTAAAGAAATGGCTTAGCCAAGTTTTGCTCAAACAAAATTGTTTGACATCAACCAATATGGGTCGGTATCGAACGATTGTGTAGGTAGATTTGTGCAAATTTGCACTTTGAACAGGTGCTTTATGCTTGCATGTTGGAGTCACGATGTTTACTTTGGGCCATTGATATGACGACGTGGCAAAGATTCACCATTGAATTGCTCAAATGAATCTACTTCGAGCAGTCAAAGGTGTAAGTGAGTTAGTACTTGACTTTGGGGTTAGAGTTGGGTACACGAGGTGATGTTTAAGCAGGTTTAGGGAGGTTTCAGGACTAAAATACTTAGCCATTTTTAGGCTAATTAAGAAATAGGATGGGTCGGTACGAACCATGTATTTCTTGATATGATGGCGATGGTTCTTATGGGAGTATGTCCCATCGATTGCAGGGCTAGCAAACGCGTAGACTGGGAGTTAGGGGGTGTTCCACATTTGATCTTATCCTGGATCTTTGAGTGTAAATCTATGTACCTTCACTTTTATTGTATTTCTAGGCTTTTAAAATAGTATAGAGTTAAGCATTTTGATATTGAGATGTTGGGTAGTCTTTGACTAATGATGTGGTCATACGAAAGGTTATATATCCGATGTAGTTGAGTGAATAATGTGAGATTTCTTAATGGTTGCAATGTTTGTTTTATTCTACTAGGGATGTCATGTGATATAGGTTATATTGACTTAGATACCAAGATAGCTGATGTTGTGCTTTAAGTGTAGTACAACCATAAGAAGATGATTGTAGATTAGCATATATTAATGTTATGTGCTAACTCCGTTGTTGTAGGAATAGGTCAGGTATGAATCTCCATACCTTGTGTTTGTATTTACTCTATCGACTCTTGTAGAATTTTGAGACTGTAGATCATTCATACCGAACTGTTGTTTGTCTCGGAGTTTATGCTTTTCTTCTTATTATCCTAGGTTCTCTTAAAGCAGTAGACTAGATTTATCAGTGTTATCCTATTATTATTTAGAGGCAATTTCTATTGAGCTTATTGTTGGCATAACTATATTTCCTATTTTGTATAAATATAGTGAACCTACTATACTATGGTTACGTGGTTCATTTCGGTTATATTACTTTACCATGTGTTTTATATTTATATGATCATTATATGTTATCCTATACGCTATAAGGTATACGATAAGTTATATTTTTGGTTACTACTACTTTACCCTTAACTACTACTCTGCATCCGTAGGGCACCGTCGCAGCATACTATACAGCACTGGGGTGTATGGTAGTCATCAAATCTTATGAGTCCTGGGTTCTTATTCGATTTGTACCGTGACATAGTTGTTTGCACAAAATATTTTCATGTGATTCTCAACAGTTGGATTCACCTTTAGCTTAGTTAAAATTTGAGCATTTATGTATACTGCTTTTATTGGGGTGCTACTCAAGGCTATATACTTGACCTTTGATTAAATCAGCTACCAACTCTCATTTGTAACATTTCCAACTCAACACTTCTTTACTAAGGTAAAATATGAATTTAGGTTTGACATATCATATTTTATATCATTTATTAAGTTCGTGCCCGAATACTCCTTCACAAGGAGCTATTTGTTTCCATAAAAAAATCGCTAGTATTTAACGAATACTTAAGAATAACTATTACCATTTAATGGTCTTAAGTCGAATTTGATATTGCCCAAAGCATCAATTACATAAGAGGGTAGGGATATGGTTGATAACATAGCATACGCAATAATTCCTACAAGCAGTGCATGACTAATCCATTTCATATACTCCATACTAAACATTTTAGTATGATGTCTATGTATATCGTTTGAGATAATATCCACATCCATATTTATAGATTTAGAAATATTTTCATCCCTCTTAATATTTTTTTGCTGCAGACAAACACTTCATCTGTCTTTTGAATAAAAATCAAACCATTGGCTTTCTTTATCAAAATATCTACTAATTCTGAAGCTCGTCGAATGGTACTAAGATATTAGTTGTTGGATCTTATCCAATAATTACAAACTTAGTTATCATTCCTATTGACATTGTGATATTTTGGTTTTACATGCAAATGTCTATGCTAAGTCATTATTCAAAATTTACTTTCAACATAGATGTTCCAAAATTCAATGTCATGTTGGACGATAATTTTGTGAGTAGAATCCAAATTAACTCAAGCTCATTGACTGATGAATCTGTTGTGCTAATTTCAGCCACTGAAATTTACATGTAACCAATGTTGCTTACTATATCCCAAACTGCACTGATCTTCCTTTCGAAGACACACTCGCGGTCGATGGATTGTATCCTTTTAGATACATCTATGAAAATCGTATTCTGATAATGTAATTGGAATCCCTTTTAGATTTAAAGCATCGTGCTGTATGGCAAAGTGTCTATTTTTCTTAGCTTATTGATAACTGAGGAAATTGTTATTACTAACAATCCTTTTTCTCGACATTTATTAGAAACTCGTAGTTTCACTTATTAGAATCCTTTTAAGAAATTATACTGAATCATGTCCATTTTTAAGATTTGTTAATTTTACTTCATCTTATGCAATCAATGTCCATGTTTGGATCTTTGGATCGTATCCATTTCTGTTGTACTACCTCAAATTTCTAAAAGAAATTCCTTCATCATGAAGGTGGTGTTTCCTGAAACAACAATTGTTTCTCAACACGATGGAGAGGCATATAAATAATTTTATGAACTTCCTTTATATTTCCATAAATTGACTTAATTTTGAATTTACAAAAATTTTGTTCATAAAATAAATTACGCAGCTACACATCCCAAACTACTTAAGATCAAGGTTTCTTATCAGTTCATATCATGTAAACTTTGCCTTGATCGAAATTAGTTTTAACATATTGTAACGACCCGTAATTTCGCTACTTCAAAAACAAGATATTTTATTTATTTTAAATTTAAAAAGGTTTAGAACTCAATTAAATATGTTGTAAATAATGAATAAGTAAGGATAAATTATTTATATAAGATTAATAATGGAAAATAAAGAATTTGGACTTTTATCACAAATCAACAAAAGTAAAGTTTTGTTAAAAATGGATAAATGCTTAAATAAATAGTTTTAAATATTTTTTAAAAAGAAAACTACATCGAAATCACTTAATAAAAATAATAAAAGTATAATATAGGTTTGAAAAATATAGTTATAATCGTTTTACAAAATTATTCTAACTTTATCACATTTTGTCATTGCAACTCCAAAAATAAGTTTTTGATATTAACTTTAATGATATTAAATTTTAACCAAAATAAACTTGATTTAATTCATTTAATATAATATGAAATCCATTTTTAAGTTTGGTTTACTTTAATATATAGTTAAGCAAATACGTCAAATTTTGACTGTAAAATTTGTCGACAAAAACACCATTTTTGCCAAAAACAAGTTGTTGTTAAGTTGTTGCAACATGATATGTTTCCTAACACATATATTCACTTAACAAACTATGTTACATGTACATTTGCCATAATAAAGACAAAAGAATTCAATTTGGTTTAAATAAAGTTTATAAAACATGATTTGACTATTTTTCATATTAAATAAAATTTATAAACATGATCATTTCACTTAAGTGTAATCTCAAATCAAGGCATCGAATCATCATAAATGCTAGTGGTTAAAGGTCAAATCATGCATAAAGAAATGTGACAAAATTTGATTAGAGGGTTATATTGGACATTTTGGTTAAGCCAAGAAAAGTAATTTAAAAAGAAAATTTCAACTATAAACACACCTCCATCCTCTCTTATTTCATTCACAACAAATATTCTTATTCCTTCTTCTTAAGCACTAATGTTCTTCTATAATAGTCTCCAACCTTTCCATAATCTCCTCCACCTCATCCAAGCACCACCACACCCAAAAACACCTACACTCGAGCTCCACCCCACATAAAAATACCCCCACCCTTGCCCTAAACACCATACCCGAGCACCCTCCACCATACACGCCTCCTGCTCCACTAAAAACCCTCCACTCGTGAGCTCCACCACCACCCACAGTCCCAAACCCAAGAGCTTCCTCCACCCACACCTCCTTAGACCCACGTACCCACCCTCTAGGACCTAACCCGAACCAAGCTCACCTATACCCACCCCTTAAACTCACTCACCCTCCACACACCCCCACTCCAAGGCCGTACCCTCCTAGCCAAGCCACATACCCCCTCGTCAAAAGCTACACCCTTTTCTTTTTAAAAAAAGTAAAAGTAAAAGAAAGAAAAGAAAGGAAAGAAGGAAAAAGAGGAACACACATTAGTTCATTAGACGTAAGCACGCTAGTTCGCATAAAGTTTGACGGAGTGGAAATGAATGTGAGAAATTCTCACCGCTTTTTAAATCATGTTTTGTTATGTTATAATAACCATGATTATCCTATTTATATGCTATGTTAGTTATCACCGTTTGATAATATAGATGTTTGGCTAAAATGAATGTTTGAATACGTTGGTTGAATAGTTAAGTTATGATACTCAATTATTGATGATCACTATGCTAAGAGAGAATGGATGCTATGTTAGTGATGAATATGGATAGTAATTATGCTCATTTTGAATCAAGTAATCTCCTTTTTATAAATGACCAATTTTATTAATATGGTATGTGCTGGATTATTAAGCCTCATTTTGAATAGTGGAATTCAGCTTGAAATTGAAAATGAAATTCAAATTGAAATGTTGAATATGAAATCGAAATCGAAATCGGATTTGAAATCGAATTTGGAATTGTAAGCGAAATTGATTTTGAAATCAAAATTGAGACGACTAGTGAAATTGAAATCGATTTGGAAAAAATTAAAATTGAGATTAAGATTAAAATTTAATTTAGAATCGAAATTTGATTTGAAATATATGTTTTAATTAGGTTTAATTTGTATTTAGAATTGAAAGTGAATAGATATTGGTTTTAAAAATTTAATATTAAAATATTGGGAATATAATAATATTATAACATGAGAATAATGAAATTATACTTTAAATACTTTAATAAGTGAAAATATTGATTTAAAATGATTTATAATGTTTTTATAAGTAATTATGCTCGATTTGGAGAATTTATTTCAAGTTTTGAAAACCAAGTTAAAAATAGGCGCGTCGCACAACGGTAGTTCACGATTTCGTGTCGGAAAGTTTAAATGAATGTACATAATGAAATATAACTCGGATTTCTTCTAAACAAAAAATGTCCGGACTATCATATCCATAGTCTTTAAGTGAAAAAAGAAAATCAATATTTTATCTTTTATTTTTTGAAATAAATCTAAAACAAATTTTCAGAAAAATCGCGCTTTTGTAGTAAAGTGACCAAAGATAGAAATTGATATTTTCGATATTCTTAAAATATGGAAAAATCTTTTAAAATGTTTTAAAAGTGATTTAAGTCGATAAAATGGAATTTTAATAATAGAAAAGTCAATTTGGTCAATAGTGCTCTAAAACACCATTTGCAACGCTTTTGCAGCAGTTTTCTATAACTTTGAAAATATGATGCCAAACTTGGTGATTCTTTCTCATAATATTTTGAAATGAATAATAAAGAAACTCTAAGATGATCTAATCAATAATTGGGTATGCGGAAATGACTAGTACATTTATCCCGCTTGTGAGAGCTAAATGATAAAATAAGGTGTGTAATCAGGGTTAGGAATGGAGCAATTAGTGCCCTAAACTTACCTGGACTTCGCATTATCTTTTATAAGAGGGGTGGAACAGATCAAAGGGAAAGCTCAGATGCTCTGAAAAGATCATACTAAGTTTTCTCATGGTAAAAGAAAAATTATATTTTCCAGAAATTAAGCAAGTTAAGTAAAGAAGATCTTGATTTATAAATTAAACCTTGGATTACATAGAAATGACCTTGTTATACTTGATATTAAATTTTGAAGAGGGAACTCGTCCTATTAGTGGAATTTAAAAGGTGATTTCACCATTATTCCGCCCATAGCACTTATTGAATATGGAAATTGATATTAAGGAAAATTTGAATGATTTCCATGATCCTATTACTCAATAATGTTTTCTAAGATTGATTTCTAGGTTTATACCAAGAATTTCGATCGAATGTTAAGTAAGAAAATTGGAAATATTTTCCTAAGAGAAGAATATTACCTTAGAATTACTCTAAGATTAAAAAGAATTTTTCATAATTAAGTCAAAAGAAATAAATAGAAAAGAGCCTTAATAAATTTTGTGTATTCATATTCAATGTTCATCGACAATTGAATTTTAAAGGAACCAGGGTCAGATTTGGGTGATTCCTATCCGAAGACCATTTCGAACCAATCTACTTATTCGAAGTAAAAGATCAAAAGTTTAAGATATTAAGACGAATAGTGACAAAGGACTGCTTGTTGATTTGATTAGGGATAACACTCGAAATACTTATAGTAGCGATGGTCTCTTTGTTATGAAAAATCTTAAAAACACAACGACTCTTCGCTATCAATCTTATGATGTGGTAGGAGAGTGCCATCAGTTTATCTGGTTTTTGGACAACTTGTATGGACGAGTGCCTGACCTTGCATTCTAAATTACAATGAGTGGTCTTTATATAATGTACATTAATTGGTGGTAGAGAAGACACCTTCTCTTAGCTTAGCACCCTTTTCCGAGACATTCGAACTCAGAAAGTTATAAGTTTGTAGAAATCATTCATGTGACCATGGGACCGCAACGCGGCATTCAAAGTGGAAAGAGATGTGTTACGTGTAAAGGTAGTCGTTACCTCAAGCCTCATCAACTGGAAAATGACTAAAACTGGGTTAGATGCGGCAATGCTATATGGTTCGCAACCATTAGGGTATGATCATCCCCTTCTAGGTATATTTCTTCCCGATATGACGTTGGGGATGTAAATTAATGTGGATGTATGCTACGAGGTACCTTGAATAAAGATCGGCAACGACCGAAGGATGACATATTTGGTACTATCTAAGCGTAGAGGTAGGCGGATCTTGTGCGGCTAGGGGAGCAAATGTTCTACGGTCCTCGAGACATCCATCTAGAGGTGTACCCATTAAAAGGTAGTCCCTTCACCTGCACATTTGTATGGAAACCCGTTCTCCAATAAGTTCCTACCATTTTAATTGTAGAACCCGCATTTGTGGTTAGTATGCTAGAATTTAATAATGGTAACAATATCGGCTAAGATTAATAAGTTTATTTGCAAATGTTTTCAAAGCAATGTCATTAGAAATAATATCAAATGTTTTGATATATAAAAGCGATTCAGTTATCATAAAGTAAAAAATCATCCGTGCTTATGTGTGGATGTAGTCTTATGAGATACTCTTTCATTTCAAAGGATTTTATTCAAGGGCTGATATATAACACTATCATTCATTATACTGAGTTTTTCTCATGCTGGTTTATCAAGCCTGATCCAAGTATTTTCAATACTTGGGTATGATACGAGTTGTTTCAGTTTTAGTTGATGACGGTTGCAGTTTCTAGAGGAGAGCTGGAGATATTCACCTACGTACGGACGCATTCTATTTTCCGCTGCTATTCTGCATTTGATTGATGATTATCAATAATTGTAAGGACATATATTTATAAATATCCAAGATGAATCTAGGTTAGACTCTGATATATGTGTTTTAAAAGTTTTCCGCTGTAATGACATTGTTCGCTATTATATGTTATTCCATTTGAGTGAGATTCTGTTATGTTCTTCTATTTCCTTTATTTTAACCTTAATGATCCGACTTTCTTTTCACTTTGAGTTAGGCATGTGTGGTTTATTGTCGACTCAAAGGGTATGGATTTTCAAGCCTTCACATTTGGTATCCGAGCTTAGGTTGAGCGAACACCTAGGCTTTATTGGGTAAAGACTCATCAGAGATAGGGTTAGTAATACCCTAGAATGAGTAACTCATTAGAGATAGAGTTAGCAGCATCCTAGAATAAGTTGAGAGTATCATATATGAGCTTGTATTTGTTAATTTTATAAAAATGGTTTTGTTCTAAAAAATGATAAATGAAATAATTTTACCCAGGTTTATATTTTATATAAAAAGAAATACTGTTATATAATTGGAAATAAATGAGTGTTTGGAATATAGATTAGTAAATATGCACATCTTGTGAATAGAATTACATGATCTAAATATAAGATGTTCCATAAAAAAAAGTTAAGGAATTATTGGAATCAAGATTAGTAAATATAAATGTAATCATTTTGTGATTAGAATTTAGCAAACTTATGGAAGAGTATTTTAATGAAAAGATTAAAAGTTGATAAGTTAGAAAGAAGTCTTTAAAAGGAAAATTTGGAATAATATGGTTAGTAGGTCGATTATTGGATGAAAATGTGTAAATGATAAATACCATGTGAATTAAGGTTCACAATTTGACTATAAGGTATTTAATGGATTTAAGGTTAAAAAATTTGATTGGAAAAAGGGATAGTTAAACAAAATTTTAAAGTAAGTTGATAATCGTGGAACTAGTAAGGAAGAATGTTCACTTAGCAAAGTAGTCTTATCGATATATGGATAAGATAAATAATGTCAGCTAAATTAAGGCCTTTAGGTAAATAAAACTAAGGATTAAATCATATGACTTATTAATTTGAGATAATAATAAAATTTGTTAAAAAAACCCTAATTGATGTAAAACAGTTCGAAGTTTTGGAATTTATACCCGTAGGACGTAAAGGTATATTATCCAAATATAGATTTAAATATTATTAAATGTTTCTATACTTAAGCAATGGTGTAAGAGATAATTCAAAAATGGATTTAGTAAAAAGTAAATGGTTGTGGAATAAACTTGGATTAATAAAAAAATAAAAAATAAAAACTTAAAGTAGTAATGATATTTTGGAAGGACTAGGTGGTTAGTTGTTGTATATACTTGTATGATATTTAGGGATTTTGGGATGTGTTATCTATCCAATAGTTATGATTATTATCTTAAGTGCATAGTAGAGCTAAGATAAGAGGGATAGGATATATAGGATGTGTCTGTTTATGTTGATATAGTATTAATATGGTTTTTTTTCCTTTACTTCATATGCATTTTCTCTGAAGTGATCTTTCCGATAATTCTGGCTTTTATTTCGAGGACGAATACTTTAAGTAGGGGATAATATAACGACCTGTAATTTTACAACTTCGAAAATTAGATATTTTATTTATTTTAAATTTAAAAAGTTTTAGAACTCAAGTAAATATGTTGTAAATAATGAATAAGAAAGGCGAAATTATTTATCTTAAGATTAATAATGGAAAAATAAATTTGGATTTTTGTCACAAATCAACAAAAGTTAAGTTTTGTTAAAAATGAATAAATGCTTAAATAAATAGATTTAAATATTTATTGGAAAAGTGAAACTATATTGAAATCACTTAATAAAGATAATAAAGTATATTATAGGTTTGAAAAATATTGTTATAATCGTTTTATAAAAATATTCTAATTTTATCACATTTGGTCAATGCGACTCCAAAATTCAATACTCTGATATTAACCCTAATGAAATGAAATTTTAACCTAAATAAACTTGTTTAAATTCATTTAATATAATAGGAAATACATTTTTAAGTTTTGTTTACTTTAATATATAGTTTAGGAAAAATGTCAAATTTTGACTGTAAAATTTGTCAATAAAAACAAGTTGTAGTTAAGTTGTTGCAATATGATATGTTTTCTAACATATATATAAACTTAACAAACTATGTTATATGTACATTTACCACAACAAAGACAAAAGAATTCAATTTGGTTAAAATAAAGTTTACAAAACATGATTTGATTATTTTTCATATTAATAAATAAACATAATCCATTTCACTTAAGTGTAATCTCAAATCAAGGCATCGAGTCATCATAAATGCTAACGGTTAAAGGTCATTTCATGCATAATGAAATGTGACAAAAGTTGATTTGATTGGAGAGGTATTTTGGTCATTTTGGCTAAGTTTAGAAAAGTAATTTACAAAGAATTTTTCAACTATAAATACACCTCCATCCTCTCTTATTTCATTCACAACAACTCTTCTTCTTCTTCCTTCTTCTTGAGCTCTAATGCTCTTCTCTAATGGCCTCTAACCTTTCCATAACCTCCTCCACCTTATCAAAGCACCACCACACCAAAAACACCTACACTCAAGCTCCACCCCACCTAAAAACGACCCTTCCTCGGCCTAAACACCATACCCAAGCACCCTCCACCATACACGCCTCCTACTCCTCTAAAAACCCTCCACTCGTGAGCTACACCATCATCCACACTCCCAATCCTGGAAGCTTCCTCCACCCACACCATCTTCACCCACATACCCACCCTCCACACACCCCCACTCCAAGGCCGTACCTTCCTAGCCAAGCCACACACCCCCTCATCAAAAGCTATACCCTCCTCTTATAAAAAAGGCAAAAGAGAGAGAAAGAAAAGGAGGAAAGACAGAAAGAGAGGAACACGCGTTAGTTCGTTAAACTTAAGCAAGCTATTTCGCATAAAGTTTGACAAAGTGGAAATGAAGATGAGAAATTTCACCGCTTTTTAAATCATGTTTTGTTATGTTATAATAATCATGATTATCCTATTTATTTGTTATGTTAACTATCACCGTTTGATAATATGGGTGTTTGGCTGAAGTGAATGTTTGAATACGTTGGTTGAATAGTTAAGTTATTATAATATACTTACTTATTGATAATCACTATGCTATGAGAATGGATGTTACGTTAATGATGAATATTGAAAGTAATTATGCTCATTTTGGATCAAGTAATCCCTTTGTTATAAATAACCAATTTTATTAATATGGTATGTGTTGGAATTATTAAGCCTCTTTTTGAATAGTGGAATTCAATTTGAAACTAACAATGAAATTCAAATTGAAATATAATTGAATTTGAAATCAAAATCGAATTTGAAATCAAATTTGAAATTGTAAGCGAAACTGATTTTGAAATCAAAATTGAGATGAATAGTGAAATTGAAATCGATTTAAATAAAATTGAAATTGAGATTAAGGGTGAAATTTAAATTAGAATCGAGATTATATTAGAAATCTAAGTTTTTATTAAGTTTAAGTTGAAGTTGGAATTGAAATTAAATACAAATTGGTTTTAAAATTTTAACATTAAATATTAGGAATATAATAATATCATAATATTAGAATAGTGAAATTACACTTTAAATACTTTAATAAGTGAAAATATTGATTTCAAATTATTTTTATTATTTTTATAAGTAATTATGTTCAATTTGAAGAATTTGTTTCAAGTTTTGAAAATCAAGTTAAAAATAGGCGCGTCACGCAACGGTAATTCGCGATTTCGCGTCGAAAAGTTTGAATGAATTTCCAGAATAAAATATAGCTCAGATTTCTTCGAAACAAGAAATATCCGGACTATTATATTTATGGATTTTATGTGAAGAAAGAAAATCAAGATTACGTCTTGTATATTTTGAAATATGTCCAAAACGAATTTTCAAAAAAATCGCGCTTTTGTTATAAAGTGACCAAAGCTAGAAATTGATATTTTCAATAATTTTATAATATGGAAAAATCTCTACAAATCTTTGAAAAGGTTTTAAAAGTGATCTAAGTCGATAAAATGGAATTTTAAATAATAGAAAAGTCAATTTGGTCAATATAGCTTTAAAACACCATTTGCAATGCTTTTTGCAATGCTTTTTGCAACGCTTTTGCCGCTGTTGTCTATGACTTTGAAAATATAATGCTAAACTCGGTGATTCTTTCCCTAATCATTTAGAAATGTTTTTAAATGAATGAAAAAGGAATTTTAAGATGATTTAATCAAAAATTGAATATGCGAAAACGACTAGTATATTTGTTCTGCTTGTGAGAGCTAAGCGATAAAACAAGATGTCTAACCAAGGTTAGAAATGGAGCAACTAGTGCCCTAAACTTACCCGACCTTCAAATTATCTATTAGACGAGGGGTGGAACAGATCTAAGGGAAATCCCAGATGCTCTGAAAGATCATATTAAGTTTTCTCGTAGTATTAAAAATTTTATATTTTCCAAAAATTGAGCAAGTTAAGTATAGAAGATTTTGATTAATAAATTACAATTTAGATTGCATAGAAATGATCTTTTTATACTTGGTATTATGTCCAAAGAGGGAACTTGTCCTATTTGTGAAATTTAAAATGTGATTTCACCGTTATTCCGTCCATAGTACTTATTGAATACGGAAATCGCTATTGAGGAAGATTTGAATAATTTCCATGATCCTATTACTCAATAATGTTTTCTAAGATTGATTTTTGGGTTTACTATAAACGATGTCTTAAATAATATTGTTTTTGACCTGCTTGAAAGTTGAAGAATTTTGATCGAATGTTAAGTAAGAAAATTGGAAATATTTTCCTTAGGGAACAAAATTACCTTAGAATTACTCTAAGATTAAAAAGAAATTTTCGTAATTAACTCAAAAGAAATGAATAGAAAAGACTCTTATTAAATCCTCTGTACTCATATTCAATGTTTATCAATAATTGAATTTCGATGGAATCGGGGTAGAATTTGGGTGATTTCTATACGAAGACCACTTCGAACCACTCCATGTATTCGTTGTAAAAGATCAAAAGTTGAATATATTGAGACGAATAGTGACAAAGGACCGCTTGTTGATTTGACTAGGGATAACAGTCAAAATACTTATAGTAGCAGTAGTCTCTTTATTACGAAAAATCTTAGAAACACAAGGACTGTTCGCTACCAATCTTATGATGTGGAGGAGAGTGCCTTTGGTTTGTCCAGTTCCTAGACAACTTGTATGAACGAGTGTCTAACTTTGCATATTAAATCACAATGAGTGGTCATTATATAATATATAACAGTCGGCAGCGGAGAAGACACCTTCTTTTATCTTAACACCCTTTCTCGAGACCTTCGAGCTCAAGTAGTTATACATTTTTAAAAGTCATTCATGTTACTAGGGAATAACAATGTGGCTTTCAAAGTGGAAATGACATGCTATGTGTAAAGGTAATCGTTACCTCAAGCCCCATCAACCAGGAAATGACCAAAACAGGGTTAGATGCGGCAAGGCTATGTGGTTCGCAACCATTCGAGTATGATTATCCCCTTCTAGATATATTTCTTCCCGCTATGAAGTTCGGGATGTAAATTAATGTGGATGTATGCTACGAGGTACCTTGGATAATGTGACGACCCGCCTTTCATTCCACAGAAAGACGCATCATCAATAAGAAAAGAAATAGGTAGAAAAAGAATAGATAGAAAGAAATAACAACATCAAAATCTCATAGCGGAAATGGAAAAATATATAATATTTCACGTAACTAACACATAGTCTTTACATTAGAGTACACACAGCTATACAACTTCATTACATTAGACAGTCATAAAAACCTGTCTATCCATTACATCCAAAATACAATAGCCAAAGGACACAACACAGCTGAATAATATAGATAGATACGTCTGGACTCCAGCTCCAAGCTTCATCAAAATTCGTCAAGCCAAACCTGATCATTGGCTACTCATAAAAGTTTGAGTACCCAAGAGTTTAAGAAAAATAGAATAAACTCCGGGTCAGACATGGGTCTGGTGTGAGTAAACGGGTTAAAGTTGTTTAACTTTAAAAATCATTTGAAAACAAAGGTATCATGTAAGACTTCCCACACATAAACATGGGTAAGTTTTTACCTTATGTTAAACAAAACATTTGATAGGAAATCCGATGATATTATAATAGTGTCTAGGGTTTTCAATACAAAATACAGAAATAGCTGGAATGCTTACATCTCACATTCCAACATAGTTGGACACAATCAAAACCGTACAAGCACTTATTGGAGAGTGGATTCCATATAATAACAGGACTACAGGGGTACCGCCCGTCACAGTACATGGCTTAGATCACCGTACCGAGGATCCACCCTAAATCCTCTGCAAAACAAGGATGGAACCATCTCTTACTGGAAAGTCCCCAATAAGACAACCCGCGTTGTGGCCAACAACTGCCCACTAAGCCGAATAAAAAGGGACCTCTAGACAGGGGTAAATCTCGTCCTACTTGGGTTCTACCCACTTAACCTTGCTACACCTCCCTTGTTTTAGCCATTCCCGGCTGATGAGGCTTAAGGCTACGATTACTTTTTCGAACACATATCTTAGAATTCTCATTGTCCTCCAGTGACGATGGTCTAATAGCATTCAACCCATACAAGTTCGTTCAGGGTTTGAATGAAACCGAAGGCATTATCTCGTTACAATCATTCTAGAATCACCCTCAGAGTTAACGACAATAACCCTTGCTCTGAAACACCATCTCGATCTTCACTTGAGATTTCAGGACCTAACATTTGACTTGGATCGGTGTGGTTTTCGGATAATCAAACTTGATATCCGATCGCGGTCTCATCGAAATCCATAGGCCATTTTAAACGTCAAGTTGTTTAAGTCTAAACAATACAATTCAATTACTTTGAATTCACACAGCAATTATTATAGATAAATAACATACCTTTACCGTAGATATATCCAATATCACATCACAGAATATCATAGATTATCATTCAACAGATATCAATCAATCCAGACATTCTACTCAAACAATCATTCACAAGCAAAAATTATTAATCCATATTATAACTAATTTAATTAATTCAAATTAAATTAATTACTTAAGAATTAATCACTTAGCCTTGCTTAATTAATCATTAATTAATTAATTACAGACCATTTAATTAATTAATCATTCCTTAATTACATTTATAATCAATTAATTAATCTTTAATAAATTAATTATCCTTTAACTACTAATTAATCCTTAATTACCAGTTAATCAATCCTTAATTACCAATTGATTAATCTCTAATTACTTAATTAATTAATGCTTAATTACAATTTAATTACTTATTTAATTAATCTCTAATCATTAATTAATAATCTCAAATTATTTAATTAACAATCCTTAATCATTAATTAATCAAATTCATTAATTACTCTTTAATTATTAATTAATAAATCCATAATTAATTTTTAATTACTTCTTAATTTATCTTTAATTATCAATCAATTAATTAATTAAATGACAAATCATTTATCTTAATTAATCTGTTTAATTATCATTTAAAATCTTACTTAATAGCCTTGAAATCAAATTATCATTAACTATTGATTAACTTAAAACTTTAAATTAAATTAATAATTAAACACTTTATCTTAATTAATTAACCCTAATTACATGATTAATTAAGTTTAAAAACAAATTAAGAATTAACTTAATTAATAAAAAACTAAAATACTTTTATCAACTTAATCAAACATTAATTAATCACTTATTATTTAAAATAGATAATTAGTTTAAACTTTACTTTTGTTATAACTTAAAACTTGTTAACCTTTGCTTAACAACCTGAGAAAAACCACAGTTTACTCGAGCAGATACTCGAGTTATCATCTCCAAATCCTGAGCTTCGGTTTTCTTTTTAAAACTTGTCTAAAATTTAAAAACTATTATGATTAAAACACTCTCGAACATGAGACAAAACTCGAGTCCATCTCCTATTTACCCGAGCTTCAACACAAGGGAAACTATTGTTCCTAAAACCACTGTGCACTGAAACCTGGTGCACGTGCACCCATCGCTGGCGACATCCGGCGCCCATGACCACCATCGCCAAGTCATTGATCGTCTCCTCTTATGATCCCAACCATTCAGATCCCAAAACAACCATGAGATCAATAATCGATATGATCGAACCCACAAGAACAAATTACTCCAACCAAAACTACCTTGTCCAGGTGACGCCTACCACCGTAGAACCCAAGACTCCGTCTGAAGCCCTGCCACGAACCTATGCCTCGATTTCCCCACGACCGGCCTCCTCCGGTGCTCCGACGACAGAGCAGTAACCCAACTTTCCACCTTGACTTCGAACCCACCTAAAACACTAGTTCGACCATCCCCCGTCACCACGGTGACCAATAAAAACCCTAACCATTTTGCCACCGTCTCCGATCACCCAGCTAGCTTCAACAGAAACCCCGACCTCCAAAGACTCGACGATCACCAGAAAAAGCTAGAAACCCATTCTCCGATCAACTCACCATGTCTCTTGATTTACACAATTAAAATTCATGATTTCAATTTTAAAAATCCAAGATTTTGGAAACAAAAACGATTACGTACTTGAAACAAACAATTATTATGATTGGGATTTTGATATGTTTTCATATTTACTGTTCTTCTTACTTTCTATTACAACCAACTATAGATTCATCTTGAAAATATTTTTATTATTGATATCTTATTGAAACAAACAAATTTTATATACAAATTAAAGCCTAAAGAAGATCAGGAAGGGAGTACTTAAAATTTTTACTAGATTTATGCCTTGAACCATAGAACAGAACATCAGTTTTAATATAAACATGCACACAATTTTTCCATATATATATATACATACATGCATTCAGTTTTAAAACAAACATGCACACATATATTCAAACATCTACCACATGAATCCAATTTAAAACCGTTTAAGCTTAGTTTACTCACCAGAATTAAGAAACGGAGAAGACTGTAAAACTTGCTTTTGATCTGAAAACTGAAATGTTTTGATGATGCAAGTTGTAGATTTGTTGCTGGGAAACTTGACCTTTGAAAGTTGAGATGATTAAGGCTTAAAACAGAGATGATCTTGCCTGATTTTCCTGAGTTTGCTTATTTGGTTACAGGCTTTGATAAAAAGTTTACAGGTTTCGGTTTTTGTGTTGGTGAAATGTTTTATAGGTTTGAGTATCTGGTTTGAAGAAATTACAGGTTTTGTTCTTGAGTTTTCTTTGCTTTTGAAAATGAGATTGTGACGAACGCCCATGACTCCCACACCATATCAAGGAAATAATGCGCTGAAAGGCGTGCCAGGTAGCCATGGACGATAGTCGGGGTAAAATAAGCATCGCAGACTCTATCGTACATCTCACAGCGCATGTATAAAATACAATAGAGAAATATATAGTGAAGCTCCATAGCAGAAAATCATCATATAAGCATCATAGTAGTTTTATACAAACGTATGAATCATCCATACATCAAAGCCTCACTACATAACACTCAATCAGATACAACAGCGGAACACCCAGTACATATAGTAAGAAAACTAATATGCAAAGCCTCCTGCTCGTCTTCGTCATCATCAGCGTAGATCTCTAAGAACAGCACCTGTCACCTGCTACCTAGTCTGCCCATCCCAACATGGATGAACAGCCCAAGATAATAAGAGGAGACATAAAACCTTGAGTCAGACAAAGTCTTAGTGAGCAGTAAATTAACTATCAAACATACCAAAAGAGCATAAGGGATAAAAGGAATAGGAACCAAACCATCCCACTCCACCTCTTTCTACAGTGATAGCCCCCAGACACACACCAAGGAGAAGTAAGCATAACATAGCAGATAATTAAGGTAAAGCAATAATCACTCGAGTCAAGGGCGATGTTTTCCAAATACAAACCCCCAAGGCCTAAACCAAGATCAGATAAGCACCTAGAAAATACCGCTCTTGAGACCGAATGATGATACAACCAAACGTCCAAACATCCATGACTCTGGCTATCACTGTTATCCTTGCTTTGATATCACCGTTAGTTGAATGACCATCCGTCAAGGGCTAATGGTAACCCCGGTTCTAGACATAACTCCGCACGTCGTCGCAGCCCGTGCCTAGGAATTTTCGCAACTACCCAGAGTACTAGCACGTCGTCGCAGCCCGTGCTTGGAACGTCGTCGCAGCCCGTCCCAACGTACTCTTGCTTTGAGCATGCTAGAACCTTCAACAACGATAAGATCTTAGCCTCCTAGTCATCCTCCTCGACGACTATTTCCATACTAGCTCAAGCGCCTCTCAAGCTAACCATTATCACCAACCCGGATCGCATCACCGAGTTATCAACATAACTTTGCACGTCGTCGTATCCCGTGCTTGGAACGTCATCATGACCCGTCCCATCTCAACATCACACTTTGCCTCATCGCATCATAGCAAAGTCCCATCTCGATCTCATGCTTTGCCTCCTTGCATCATGGCAAAGTCCATCGTCATCGAATCCATCCATATGAGCTTCCACATCCGCTTCATATGCCATAGGCAGCTTTCAACATTCAAGAGCCTTTCCACTTAGCTTTTGAATCATCTTCAACCATCTTGTTCCAAATCAACTACAAGCTAACTTGAAACAATCAAATCAATTCATACATCCAAACATACAAGCATTCAAACAAGATCTAATAAGCAATATCAACTATAATGGCAATTTCGTAAATAAATGAGCATAAGTCCAACATGCATGATTCATAGGTTTTTAGCATAGATCTATCAAATATAAAACATGGGTTTTGTTTCTATAACTTAATAAATGAACTTGCATAGGTAAACATCTTCACAAACAATGGATCTATACTTGGATCTAAGGAAAAAATGCACAAAATCACTATCTACAACACTCCAACAAACCACCAATCCAATATACTCCTTTGGGTCCGCGTGAGAGATAACTACCACTCACCAAATCACCCAAACACCTCAAAAACTAATCACTACAGATCTGGACAGCGAAGATCAAGGCTTGATCCGGCAATATTTTGCTTCAAACGATGAAATCTAGCTTCGTTGGATGAAGATCTTCAACTTTGTCTCTTGGATCTTCAATCTCGATCTTCGATCTTGGATGGATGTTAGAATTAGATTGGAATGGAGAAAAGAAGATGAAGAAATGTTGTAGTCGAGTTCCCAAAATGGCAGCACTTCGTTGCTTCAAAAACCGGTGCCAAAAAGTGAGCCGAACCCCTCTATTTATAGGCTGGAAAAACCCTTATCTCGGCCGTCCCTAAGTCGCCGCCGACCTAACCTCGCCGACCTAACCTTGCCGACCCAACACTCTGCCGACCTAACACATAAACCACTCCAAGACTCAACAGGTACATGACCTAACGACCTAACAGAGATACCACATGGCCGACCTAACACTAAGTCGTTCTGCAACTTAACAAAAGACACGAGGCCACACGACCTAGTTATAACACGGCCTAACCGACCCAACGCCTCAACATACACTGCCGACCCAACTATCTAACACACCTTGCCGACTTATCAACTAAACCAGATGCCGACCCAACCCAAAGCCACATTGCCGACCTAGCAATATACCCGACCTACCGACCTAACCACATACAGGGGTAACCACTAGGTCGCTATATGTTAGACCAGTAACTCCCTTAGGTCGGTCAGTTCTTAACTCGGCCAAACTTTAACTCGCTCGCTTCTTAAGGTTGCCCAAACCCCTAAACCACTTATCCCGTTAAGTCGGCAACACTGTTAAGTCGGTCTCCCTTATGAGCCGGCCAACCTTTAAACCACTAACCTCCTTAAGTCGGTCAAGCACTATAGGTCGGTCACTACCTTATCTCGGTGACCCTTTAACTCGGTAATACGTTAGCCTTACTAACCCGGCCATCACGACCCAAGCTTTAGGTCGTCTACCCCTTAACTCGGCTAAGCCTATAAGTCGGTCACGACTCAACACTACACATGAGTTAACTCCCCATTCGACTCATGCTAGAGACAACATAAACAATACTAACGACCTGTAAATTCTACGATTTATCGACACGTAAAATACGGGTCGTTACATTCTCTCCCCCTTAGGAATTTCGCCCCCGAAATTCCAAGCAAACAACAGCAATCAAAGATATTCTGCATGCCTACCATCCATAGCAATCAACAAACCATGCATCCAATTCTAGCCTAGCATGCAGAATTCTAAGACTTAGAACAAGCTACAAATTCATGAGATGTCACGACACTTTAGGGCCATACCTCGAAGAGTCCAGGATGAGCTGCCTTCATCCTCTCTTCCTCCTCCCACGTACAGTCGTTAACATCATCACTCCATTGTACCTTGAGCAACGTAATCGTCTTCCTCCTAAGCTGTTTCGTATCGGTTTCAACAATATGAAGCGGCTTACGAGGTCTCGTAACCACTGGATCAACCTCTAAGTCTTCACAGCTATCAGCAGAAACCACAGTAGTTGGGTCATGCACATACTTCCGTAGATAAGATACATGAAAGACATTGTGCACACCCGCCATCTTTTCCGGTAACTCCAACCTGTAAGCGAGTTTTCCAATTCGTTCGATAATCGGGAATGGTCCAACAAATCTCGGAATTAACTTTCCTTTCTTCCCAAATCTAATAGCACTCTTCAATGGAGAAATCTTCACAAAAACCATCTCTCCTACATCGAATTCCAAATCCTTACGACGATTATCGGCATAACTTTTCTGACGATCTTGGGCTGCTTTTATTCGTTGCCGAATGATCTCTATACAATCCGAAGTCTGTCGAATCATCTCTGGCCCAAGTATCAGCTTTTCTCCAGTTTCCAACCAACATGTCGGAGAGTTACACGGTCTTCCATATAATGCCTCATATGGTGCCATACCAATACTCGACTGATAACTGTTATTATATGCAAACTCCACCAAATGAAGATGATCTTCCCATAATCCTCCGAAGTCCAAAACACATGCTCTAAGGAGATCTTCCAAAACTCGGTTGACTCTCTCAGTCTGACCATCTGTTTGAGGGTGATAAGCTGTACTCAAACACAACTCGGTTCCCAAAACTTCCTGGAAGCTCTTCCAAAATCCACTAGTGAACAATGGGTCTCGATCGCTCACTATACTCTTCGGAATACCATGGAATCGAACTATCCACTTAACATAAAGCTCAGCCAGCTTCGATGCAGTCCTAGTCGATCGAACAGGAATGAATCTTGCACTCTTAGTCAACCGATCTACTATGACCCAAATTCCTTCATTTCCTGCCCTGGTCCTGGGTAGACCATCGATAAAATCCATCAATATCTGCTCCCACTTCCATGTAGGAACCTCTAATGGCTGAAGTAATCCACTGGGCTTCTTCTGCTCAGCTTTCACCAACTGGCAGTTCATACACTTGGAAATAAAATTTCCAACATCCTTCTTCATGCCTTCCCAGTAGTAAGTTCTCTTCATATCCCGATACATCTTATTCCCACCTGGATGAATTGTCAACTTCGAGTGATGACTTTCCCTCAAAACTTCATCTCTCAATCCATCTACATTGGGAACAACCAATCGTCCTTGCTTCCGAAGCCAACCCTCTCGATCGACCTCGAATCCTTTATCCTTCTCTGGTTCCAATCCAGATTCCAAATCATGGATAATCTTGACAAGCTTATCATCTCTCTTTTGGGTCTCGCCAATCTTTTCCACAAGAGTAGGTCTTATCGATAAGTTTGCCAACATCTCAGGTTCCAATTCACATCTAGGCCTGAAGTCAAATCCAGCCAAATACTCGAGACTCTTCCACTCCGAAAACATGGCTCCCAATCCTGCATGTCTTCGACTTAACGCATCTGCCACTGCGTTTCCTTTTCCCGGAGTATAGGCTATACCAAAATCATATGATGCTAGGAACTCTAGCCATCTTTGCTGTCGAAGATTCAAATCCTTTTGGGAGAACAGATACTTCAACGACTTATGATCCGTAAACAACTCAAATCGAACTCCCAATAGGTAATGTCTCCATATCTTCAAAGCAAACACAATCGCTGCTAACTCTAAATCATGAGTCGGATAATTCCTTTCATGCGGCTTCAGTTGTCGACTAGCATACGCAACAACTTTATCCTTCTGCATTAGCACTGCTCCAAGTCCAGTGCCACATGCATCGGTGTAAACCACCATCTCATCATTCCCACTAGGAATAGTCAAAACAGGAGCACTCGTCAGTCGCTCTTTCAGGATTACGAAAGCTTGCTCACACTTATCATCCCATCTGAACACTTGGTTCTTTTTCGTCAATCCTGTCAACGGTGCAGCTATCTTGGAAAAGTCTTTGATAAACCGACGATAATATCCTGCTAATCCAAGAAAACTTCTCACATCAGACGCATTCTTAGGTCTAACCCAATCCTGGATTGCTGCCACCTTAGCGGGATCAACCGCTATTCCATTTCCAGAGATAACATGGCCTAAGAACCTCACTTCACTCTTCCAGAAGTGACACTTCGAAAACTTAGCCTTCAGCTGATGTTTCCGCAAGATTTCCAAAACAATTCTCAAGTGCGTCTTGTGCTCTTCCTCAGTTCTGGAGTAAACCAAAATATCATCCACGAACACAAGCACGAACTTATTCAACTGATCTCTGAACACTCTATTCATAAGATCCACAAAATATGCTGGCGCGTTAGTCAATCCAAACGGCATTACCAGCCACTCATAAAACTCGGATGGTGTCCTGAAAGCAGTCTTCGGCACACTATCCTTAGCCACTCTCAACTGGTGAAATCCCGTTGCCAAATCCATCTGAGAAAACACCTTAGCCTCGTGAAGCTGATCAAACAAGTCATCTATTCTCGGCAATGGATACTTGTTCTTCTTAGTCAACTTATTCAGCTCACGATAATCCACACACAACCTCAACGATCCATCCGCTTTGGTTGCGAACACAACTGGTGCACCCCATTCGGACACACTTCTCCGAATGAATCCTTTCCGTAAAAGGTCATCAACTTGCACCTTCAGCTCTTGCTGCTCCCTCGGTGCCATCCGCCTAAGAGGCATAACAACAGGTCTGGCTCCCTCAACTAGATCGATACGAAACTCGATCTCCCTATGCGGCGGCAACCCTTTGACTTCGTCAAAGACATCCTCAAATCCATTCACAATAGGTACCGATGACAGTCCATCCCGTGGAACAACCAGCGAATACATGAAGCTCATGAAGACGTCTTCCTCATGCTTACATCGTATCACAACCTTTCGCCCTTCCACATTCCCGACTGTCACCTCCAGCCTCTCACAATCAATCCTAGCCGCATACTTCCTAAGCCAGTCCATACCCAAAATAATTCTGAATCCCGCAAAGTTCAGAACAAAGCAATCACAAACAAACGAGCAATCATGACTCGACACAACTAGACCACGGCATACCATACACAAACATGACGAACCCCCAACTGGATTAGTCACAACCAATGGCCTATCAACAATATCCGGTCTCAAACCTAACCAGTCTACCAAATCATTACAAACAAAAGAATGCGACGCTCCAGTATCAAACAACACTCTAACTGGAACACCACAAATAGAAAGAGTACCTTGAACCACCACACTCTTCCCCTTCTCTTCAGCAGTAGGAGCTTTTGAAGATGACGGCACAGCTCCCAAAGCATAAGCTTGCACAATCTGCCTGTCCTTCCTCGGTTCTGGACAGTCCTTCCTGAAATGCCCTGGTTTATCACAGTTGTGGCATTTCGCCGGCACCTTTGGATTCCTACAATCCTTGGAGAGATGGCCCTTCTGCTGGCAATTATAGCAAGTCACTTCGCCCTTCGGCTTCTTCTGGCCATCCCTACCCCTCTGTTGCTGCTGCTTCCTCTTCTTGTTTCCATTCTGCTGGGGTTTAGATCCTTCCCTGGTTACAGCAACAACAGAACTTTCCTTAGGAAACAAACTCTCATGCCTGAGAGCTTTCTCCACAAGCTTCTCAAACGGATCATCCAAATGATCCACTAACTGCCTCCCAAGATAAGCATCCAGACCAGTCACAAACTTCTCATTCTTCTGATAGGGAGAATCAATGTACGATCTGGCATACTTGGACAAAGCTTCAAACTCGGAAACATACTCCAGAATGGACCTCCCACCCTGCTTGAGCTCCACAAACCTCTTAAACAAGACAGATTTCTGAGCCGTAGAGATAAACTTAGCTTCAAATCTGACTTGGAATTGCTCCCAAGTAATCTCTTCTTCTGGAGTATCGATGGTGATAGAATTCCACCAATCAGCAGCTCTTCCCTGAAGCTGTCTCGATGCAAGCTTTCTCTTGGTTGCATCCTCAATCCCTAAGTCACCAAAGATCCTTCGACAAGCATCAATCCATCTCTGCACTTCAATAGTCGACTCTGTCCCCAAGAAAGCTTTTCCTCCAAGAGAAGTATAATCCTTGCAAAGCTTAGCAAAATCCACCGGTCTTGGAGCTTGGACTTGAACTCCAACATCTACAGATGGCCCTGGAGCTGGTATCCTTCTCATGATCGAACTCATCATTGCTTCGAACATGGTTCCATAATCAACAGCTCCTTCAGTAGCACGGCTTTCCCTTGCAGCTGGTCTCCCTTTTCGACTCATCCTTAATATCTGTCAAAAAGAATGATTAGAACACCTTAAGAAACAACTGCATAAGGAGTTCAAATCCTTCTAAGTTACTATATTACATATAGTAATCACCCATCAAAATACAATTACGTCTCTCATACGTAGTTACGTCAGCGAGCGTTGGCTAAAATCGATTAACCAAAGCTCTGATACCAAATGTGACGACCGCCCATGACTCCCGCACCATATCAAGGAAATAATGCGCTGAAAGGCGTGCCAGGTAGCCATGGACGATAGTCGGGGTAAAATAAGCATCGCAGACTCTATCGTACATCTCACAGCGCATGGATAAAATACAATAGAGAAATATATAGTGAAGCTCCATAGCAGAAAATCATCATATAAGCATCATAGTAGTTTTATACAAACGTATGAATCATCCATACATCAAAGCCTCACTACATAACACTCAATCAGATACAACAGCGGAACACCCAGTACATATAGTAAGAAAACTAATATGCAAAGCCTCCTGCTCATCTTCGTCATCATCAGCGTAGATCTCTAAGAACAGCACCTGTCACCTGCTACCTAGTCTGCCCATCCCAACATGGATGAACAGCCCAAGGTAATAAGAGGAGACATAAAACCTTGAGTCAGACAAAGTCTTAGTGAGCAGTAAATTAACTATCAAACATACCAAAAGAGCATAAGGGATAAAAGGAATAGGAACCAAACCATCCCACTCCACCTCTTTCTACAGTGATAGCCCCCAGACACACACCAAGGAGAAGTAAGCATAACATAGCAGATAATTAAGGTAAAGCAATAATCACTCGAGTCAAGGGCGATGTTTTCCAAATACAAACCCCCAAGGCCTAAACCAAGATCAGATAAGCACCTAGAAAATACCGCTCTTGAGACCGAATGATGATACAACCAAACGTCCAAACATCCATGACTCTGGCTATCACTGTTATCCTTGCTTTGATATCACCGTTAGTTGAATGACCATCCGTCAAGGGCTAATGGTAACCCCGGTTCTAGACATAACTCCGCACGTCGTCGCAGCCCGTGCCTAGGAATTTTCGCAACTACCCAGAGTACTAGCACGTCGTCGCAGCCCGTGCTTGGAACGTCGTCGCAGCCCGTCCCAACGTACTCTTGCTTTGAGCATGCTAGAACCTTCAACAACGATAAGATCTTAGCCTCCTAGTCATCCTCCTCGACGACTATTTCCATACTAGCTCAAGCGCCTCTCAAGCTAACCATTATCACCAACCCGGATCGCATCACCGAGTTATCAACATAACTTTGCACGTCGTCGTAACCCGTGCTTGGAACGTCATCATGACCCGTCCCATCTCAACATCACACTTTGCCTCATCGCATCATAGCAAAGTCCCATCTCGATCTCATGCTTTGCCTCCTTGCATCATGGCAAAGTCCATCGTCATCGAATCCATCCATATGAGCTTCCACATCCGCTTCATATGCCATAGGCAGCTTTCAACATTCAAGAGCCTTTCCACTTAGCTTTTGAATCATCTTCAACCATCTTGTTCCAAATCAACTACAAGCTAACTTGAAACAATCAAATCAATTCATACATCCAAACATACAAGCATTCAAACAAGATCTAATAAGCAATATCAACTATAATGGCAATTTCGTAAATAAATGAGCATAAGTCCAACATGCATGATTCATAGGTTTTTAGCATAGATCTATCAAATATAAAACATGGGTTTTGTTTCTATAACTTAATAAATGAACTTGCATAGGTAAACATCTTCACAAACAATGGATCTATACTTGGATCTAAGGAAAAAATGCACAAAATCACTATCTACAACACTCCAACAAACCACCAATCCAATATACTCCTTTGGGTCCGCGTGAGAGATAACTACCACTCACCAAATCACCCAAACACCTCAAAAACTAATCACTACAGATCTGGACAGCGAAGATCAAGGCTTGATCCGGCAATATTCGCTTCAAACGATGAAATCTAGCTTCGTTGGATGAAGATCTTCAACTTTGTCTCTTGGATCTTCAATCTCGATCTTCGATCTTGGATGGATGTTAGAATTAGATTGGAATGGAGAAAAGAAGATGAAGAAATGTTGTAGTCGAGTTCCCAAAATGGCAGCACTTCGTTGCTTCAAAAACCGGTGCCAAAAAGTGAGCCGAACCCCTCTATTTATAGGCTGGAAAAACCCTTATCTCGGCCGTCCCTAAGTCGCCGCCGACCTAACCTCGCCGACCTAACCTTGCCGACCCAACACTCTGCCGACCTAACACATAAACCACTCCAAGACTCAACAGGTACATGACCTAACGACCTAACAGAGATACCACATGGCCGACCTAACACTAAGTCGTTCTGCAACTTAACAAAAGACACGAGGCCACACGACCTAGTTATAACACGGCCTAACCGACCCAACGCCTCAACATACACTGCCGACCCAACTATCTAACACACCTTGCCGACTTATCAACTAAACCAGATGCCGACCCAACCCAAAGCCACATTGCCGACCTAGCAATATACCCGACCTACCGACCTAACCACATACAGGGGTAACCACTAGGTCGCTATATGTTAGACCAGTAACTCCCTTAGGTCGGTCAGTTCTTAACTCGGCCAAACTTTAACTCGCTCGCTTCTTAAGGTTGCCCAAACCCCTAAACCACTTATCCCGTTAAGTCGGCAACACTGTTAAGTCGGTCTCCCTTATGAGCCGGCCAACCTTTAAACCACTAACCTCCTTAAGTCGGTCAAGCACTATAGGTCGGTCACTACCTTATCTCGGTGACCCTTTAACTCGGTAATACGTTAGCCTTACTAACCCGGCCATCACGACCCAAGCTTTAGGTCGTCTACCCCTTAACTCGGCTAAGCCTATAAGTCGGTCACGACTCAACACTACACATGAGTTAACTCCCCATTCGACTCATGCTAGAGACAACATAAACAATACTAACGACCTGTAAATTCTACGATTTATCGACACGTAAAATACGGGTCGTTACAGAGATAGTGAAAAAGAAATGAAGAGAGAAGATATATGTTTATATAGAGTTAATTGTGATTTATAAAAATTAAAGAAAATGAAAATAAATTTGTGACACTTGTTAGTTTAAGTAACATTTGTCAATTACATAATATAATCTCATTACACATGTTACTAACAAGATTAATAGTCTAACCCTTTTCATTATGTATTTTTTATATTATTTTTAAATGTTAATAAAAAGCTTTTTTATTTATTTCCTAATTAATAAATACTTTTCTAAATATATATAAATAAAATTCTTTAAAAAAACAAAATAAAAACTAATTGTATTCTAAATAAAATCATGTATAATATATTTTTAAATCCATAATATATTTAAGATATATATCTTTTACATTCCAAATTCAAATTTAAATTCAAATTCAAATTCAATTTGAAATCTAATTTAAAATCAATTCAAATAAATACATATATATATTTTTTGAACAAACCTAAATTGAATTTGAAATTAATAATTCTATTAAAATTTATTTATCTATATTTAAAAACAACCCATTATTGTTATTGTTTGAAAATAACAATTTTACAAATTTTAAATAATTTATAAAGGGTATTATCACATTTTAAATTGCCTGAAATTTCGGGATATCACATTCCTCCCCCTTAAAAAAATTTCGTCCCCGAAATTTAAAACAAAATATAATCCAAATTTTTTATTTTATTTCAAATAATTTAAGCATGCATATCATTCATACACAATCAACCAAACAAACAATTCATCCAAACAAACATTACTAGCTATCCAGACACAAATCCGGATAAGCCTTCCTAAAACTATCCAGAGTTTCCCAGGTACAATATCTGGGATCCTCGCTCCACTGCACTTTAACTAGCTTCACCACCTTGCTTCTGAGTTGCCTCTCATCTTGATCAACGATGTGGATAGGATGTCTGACAACAGATAAGTCTGTTCGATCTCTAAGTCTTCTTGCACTGCTGGCTCCACAACAAGAGATAGATCATGCACATTTCCTCAGATGAGATACATGAAATACATTATGAATCCCAGCCATCCGATCTAGCAACTCAATCCTATAGGCCACAGCACCAATCCTCTCAAGCGCACGGAAGGGTCCAATATACCTCGGAACAAGCTTTCCTATCTTTCCAAATCTGATCACTCCTTTGAGAGGAGAAACTTCGATAAAAACAAGATCTCCAATTTCAAATTCCAATTGCCTCCATCTCTTATCTGCATATTTCTTCTGGCGATCCTACGCTGCTCTCATTCTCTTCTTGATAAGCTCTACTTTTGTAGAAGCCTCTCCAATCAAATCTGGACCAAGAACAAGTAGATCTCTGGATTCTACCCAACAGGAAGGTGATCTACAAGGTCTTCCATACAAAGCTTTGTAGGGTGCCATCTTGATACTTGCTTGATAGCAATTATTGCACGAGAATTCCACTAAATGCAGACGATCTTTCCAAGATCCACCAAAATCCAAAACACAAGCCTTCAATATACCTTCTAAAATTTGAATTCAACTTTTCCATTTGTCTTTCAGTCTGGGGATGATATGTTGTACTCAAACTCAATCTTGTTCCTAGAGCTGCCTGTAGAGCCTCCTAGAATTTTCTGGTGAAGATAGGATCACGGTCACTTACTATGTTGACTGGAACACCATGTAGTCTGACAATCTTTTTCAAGAAAATCTCTGCCAAAGATACTACAGTACGGGTTTCCTTAACCGGAATAAAATGGCCGCTCTTGGTTAACCGGTCTAAAATTACCCATATTCATTCATTTCCCTTTCTGGTCCTTGGCAAACCATCAATGAAATCCATAGAAATTATTTCCCAATTCCACTTAGGGACTTCCAAAGGCTGTAACAATCTAGTGGTCTTCTGTTGATCTCCCTTCACATGTTGGCAGATAGCACATCCATATACAAATATATCAATATCTTTCTTCATGCCCGGCCACCAGAAGACTCTCTTCATATCCTTATACATCTTTGAAATCCCTGGGTGGATACTCAAACTTGATTTGTGGCCTTCCCGCAAGACTTTCTGCCTCAAACCATCCACATCTGTCATACACAAATGACCGTTGATCCTCAAAACTCCTTAATCGTCCACCTTGAAATTCGAATATCGACCATCCTTGGTTCCAAGAATCAATTCCTCAAAATATCTATCCTTCATCTAGCAGCTTATGATTCTTTCCTGGAGAGACGGAACAACTTCCAAAAGAGACAGAACTGCATTCCTACTTAGAGCATCTGCCACAACATTCTCCTTTCCTTGAGTATAGAGAATATCCAAATCAAAAGATGCCAAAAACACAACCCATCGCTGCTGCCTCAGATTAAGATCTTTCTGGGAGAAAAGGTACTTCAACTGCTTATGATCAGTGAATAGCTCGAACTTCTCTCCTAACAGATAATGTCTCCAGATCTTTAAAGCAAAGACGATAGCCAATAGTTCTAGATCATGCATGGCGTAATTCTTTTCATGTGGCTTCAACTGCCTGCTCGCATACGCAATCACTCTCCCATTCTTCATCAGTACAGCACCAAGCCCTGCTATATAGGCATCCGTATAGACTTCAAACTTACTCTTCCTATCCGGAATAGCCAACACAGGAGCACTAGTCAGCTTCGCCTTCAGATTCTGGAAAGTTTCCTCACATTCAGGGGTCCACTTGAACTTTGCTCATTTCCTAGTCAACTTGGTTAACTGTTAAGAGATCTTGGAATAATCCTTAATGAACTTCCTGTAGTAGCCTACTAAACCTAGAAAACTGCGGACTCCATTCGGAGTCTGCAGTTGCTTCCACTCTAGAATTGTCGCTACCTTGGCTGGATCTACGGAAATTCCCTCTCCAGATACAATATGCCCCTAAAATCTGACTTTCGATTTCCAAAAATGGCACTTTGAAAACGTAGCCTTCAAAACATGCCTTCTCAAGGTCTCCAACACTATCCCCAAATGCCGCTTGTGCTCCTCTACAGACTTAGAATATATAAGAATATCATCAATGAACATGAGAACAAACTTATTCAACATATCCCGAAAGACTCGGTTCATTAGGTCAACAAAGTAGGCTAGAGCGTTGGTTAATCCGAAAGGCATAACCAACCACTCATAGCAACAATTGGGTCTTCTAAACGCAGTCAAGGGTATACTGTCTTCAGCTACCCTTAACTGGTGGAAACCTGAAGCTAAATCCAGTTGGGAGAAAACAGAAGCTCCATGCAGTTGATCAAAGAGATCATCAATACGAGACAAAGGATACTTATTTTGGACGGTCACTTTGTTCAACTCTCGATAATCAACACGGAACCTTAAAGACCCATCCGACATGGTGATGAAAGCTGCAGCAGAACCCAACAAGAAAAAATGGGCTTAATCAATCATTTTTCCAACAGATCCTGAGACTGCTTCACTAGCTCCTCCCTCTCCCTAGGAGCCATCCTTCTGCTAAGTTGAATCACTAGTATCGCTTCCGGAACCAAATCAATGCAAAACTCTATCTTCCGATGCGGAGGTAAACACCTGACTTCCTCGAAGATATCTGGAAAATCTTTGACCATAACGATATCTCCATCCTCCTCTTGAGAAGTCTCAACTACATGTAAAAGACTATCAAGTGAATTCCAGAACTATCACACATCACTTTCGAAACCCTACCCAGATCAGTTTCCAACGAAACTATTCTCTCTTTACAGATCAGAACAGTCTTATACTTATCATGCCAATCCATTCCCAATATAAGGTCAAACCCCTTATAATCCAACACATAAGGGTCGCATGAAAAACTATGGGACGGATAAGAAATTATCAGATCCTTACAGATCATATCTAACTTGGTTACTCTCCCTATAGGATTAGACACAAGAATAGAACGGTCTACAGTACTAGGGGTAAGATGAAACTTCTCTACCGATTCCAAAGAGATAAAACTAAGAGAGGCACCCAAATCAAACAATACTTTAATATACTTGCCATCTAAAAGTAATGTACCTTCCAACACTCCATTGCCTTTAGAAGGAGTTGATGGTGCACCCTCCAGAGCAAACACCTTGTTCTGCGGAGCTTTTTGAAGTAGCGGGCAAGCTCTCGCCATATGGCCCGGCTGGTGACAGTTGAAGCATAACGATTTCTGAACCATTGCTGAATCTGGTCCATTCTGACGCTGCTGCTGAGTTCTACCCTGAGGACACTGATTAGCCAAATGCCCAACTTGTTGACAAATATAACATTTCCGAGCTCCGTTGTTGCTTTCAGGTTTCTTCTTATTCTGCTTCTTCCAATTTGGATTGAACTTTCTCTTATTCGGGTTGGAGAATTTCCCTCCTGATGCTGCTACAAATGCCACCGGTTTCTTGTTCATCAACTCCTCATGTCTAAGTGCCATATCAATCAACTCTGCAAAAGATTCCTTCAAATGCGCCGTCATCTTTTCGTGAAACACTGGCCTTATTTCTTGCACAAACATCTCATTCTTTTACAAGGGAGTGTCTATGAGTCCAGGACCATAGCGAGATAGTTCATTAAATTTGGTCTCATGTTCTGCTATAGTCATGCTTCCCTACTTCAAATCTAGAAAATATAGGTACGAACAAGTTCTTCCAGCTGTTGGCATGAACTGTTCCTCAAACAATTCCTCAAATATACTCCAAGAAATGTCGTCCTCTGAGATATTTGCTATAACTGCATCCCACCAAGCTGCAGCACCTTCTTGTAGTTGTCATGATGCCATTACTCTCTTTTGCTCATCAGACAAATCCAAACTCTTAAAAATCCTTTCGCTTGAGCATAGCCAAGGCTGAACCTCAGTTATAGTCTCTAATCCTTCAAAAGGTCTCCCTCCAAGGTTGGTGAAGTCCTTGCACAATGCAGAAAAACTAACTCGATGCGGTGTTGGATTCACAGCCCCGCTAGCAGTCTGACCTCTTCCATTATTGGTCGACGTGCTCCCTACCACTCTGCCTCTCATGCCTCTTGAACTCATGTTGGCAGCCTGGACAGGTAACCCAACAAATTTAGATAGGTATATAGTTATATAAAAATTATAAATACGCGCTCTCAAGATAGATACTACTCCAGAGCCTAGGTATTATCTAAACCTATGCTCTGATATCAAATGTGACGACCCGCCTTTCATTCCACAGAATGATGCATCATCAATAAGAAAAGAAATAGGTAGAAAAAGAATAGAAAGAAAGAAGTAAATAACAACATCAGAATCTTATAGCGGAAACGGAACAAAATATAATATTTCACATAACTAATACATAGTCTTTACATCAGAGTACACACAGTTATACAACTTCATTACATTAGACAGTCATAAAGACCTGTCTATCCATTACATCCAAAATACAACAGCAAAAAGGCACAACACAGTGGAATGATATAGATAGATACGTCTGGATTCCAGCTCCAAGCTTCATCAAAATTCATCAAGCCAAACCTGATCACTTAGCTACTCATCAAAATTTGAATATCCAAGAGTTTAAGAAAAACAGAGTAAACTCTGGGTCAGACATAGGTCTGGTGTGAGTAAACGGGTTAAAGTTGTTTAACTTTAAAAATCATTTGAAAATAAAGGTATCACGTAAGACTTCCCACACATAAACATGGGTAAGTTTTTACCATACGCTAACCAAAATATTTGATAGGAAATCCAATGATATTATAATAGTGTCTAGAGTTTTCAATATAAAATACAGAAATAGCTGGAATACTTACATCTCACATTCCAACATAGTTGGGCACAATCAGAACCGTACAGGCACTTTTTGGAGATTGGATTCCATACAATGGCAGGGCCAATGGGGTATCTCCCGTCACAGTACGTGGCCTAGATCACCGAACCAAGGATCCACCCTAAATCTCCTACAACACAAGGCCGGAACAATCCCTTACTAGATAGTCCCGAATAAGACAACCTTGCAGTAGTGGCCAACAACTGCTCACTAAGCCAAATAAAAAGGGAACTCTAGACAAGGGTAAATCTCATCCTACTTGGGTGCTACCCACTTAACCTTGCCGCACCTCCCCTGTTTTAGCCATTCCTGGTTGATTAGGCTTGAGGCTACGATTAACTTTTTTGAACATATATCTTAGAATGCTCATCGTCCTCCAGTGACGATGGTTTGATAGCATTCAATCCATACAAGTTCGTTTCGGGTTCGAACGAAACCGTAGGCATTATCTCGTTACACTCATTTTGAAATCACCCTCAGAGTTAACGACAATAACCCTTGTATTCTAAAACTCCATCTCGATCTTCACTTGAGATTTCACGACCTAACGTTTAACTTGGATCGATGTGGTTTTCGGATAATCAAACTAGATATCTGATCTCAGTCTCACCGAAATCCAAACGCCATTTTAAAGGTCAAATTGTTTAAGTTTAAACAATTCAATTCAATTACTTTGAATTCACATAGCATTTATTACAGATAAATAACATACCTTTACCACAGATATATCCAATTTCACATTATAGAATATCATAGATTATCATTCAATAGATATCAATCAATTCAGACATTCTACTCAAACAATCATCCACAAGCAATAATTATTAATCCATATTATAATTAATTTAATTATAATTCAAATTAAATTAATCACTTAAGAATTAATCACTTAACCTTGCTTAATCAATCATTAATTAATTAATTACAGACCACTTAATTAATTAATCATTCCTTGATTACTTGTATAATCAATTAATTAATCTTTAATTAATTAATTATCCTTTAACTATTAATTAATAAACCTTAATTATTAATTAATAAATCTTAATTATAAATTAATTAATCCTTAATTACCAGTTAATCAATCCTTAATTACCAATTGATTAAGCTCTAATTACTTAAATAATTAATGCTTAATTACAACTTAATTACTTAATTAATCAATCTCTAATCATTAATTAATAATCTCTAATTATTTGATTAACAATCCTTAATCATTAATTAATTAAATTCATTAATTACTCTTTAATTATAAATTAATAAATCCATAATTACTCTTTAATTACTTATTAATTAACCTTTAATTATCAACCAATTAAATGATTAAATGATAAATCATTTATCTTAATTAATCTTCTTAATTATCATTTAAAATCTTTCTTAATAACCTTGAAATCAAATTATCATTAACTATTGATTAACTTAAAACTTTAAGTTAAATTAATAATTAAACACTTTATCATAATTAATTAACCCTAGTTACATGATTAATTAAGTTTAAAAACAACTTAAGAATTAAATTAATTAATAAAAACCTAAAATACTTTTCTCAACTTAATCAAACATTAATTAGTCTCTTATTACTTAAAATAGTTTTAAAGATAATTAGCTTAAACTTAACTTTTGTTATAACATAAAACTTGTTAACCTTTGATTAACAACCTGAGACAAACCCATAGTTTACTCGAGCAGATACCCGAGTTATCATCTCCAAATCCCAAGTTCCAGTTTTCTTTTTAAAACTTGTTTAAAATTTTAAAACCTGTTATGATTAAAACACTCTCGAACACGAGACAAAACTCGAGACCATCTCCTATTTACCCAAGCTTCAACCCGAGGGAAACTATCGTTCCCAAAACCACTGTGCACCGAAACCTAGTGCACGTGCACCCATCGCCAACGACACTCCAGCACCATCGCCAAGTTATCCATCGTCTCCTCTTACGATCCCAACTATTCAAATCCCAAAAAAACCATGAGATCGATAATCGATATGATCGAACCCACATGAACAAATTACTCCGACCAAAACCGCCTCGTCTAGGCAACGCCGACCAACACAGAACCTAAGACTCCGTCTGAAGCTTCGCCATGAACCTATGCCTCGATTCCCCCACGACCGGCCTCCTCCGGTGCTCCAATGACAAAGCAGCAACCCAACTTTCGACCTTGACTTCGAAACCACCTAAAACCCTAGTTCGACCATTCCGCGTCGCCACGGTGACCAATAAAAACTTTATCCATTTTTGCGACCATCTCCGATCACCCAGCTAGCTTCAGCAGAAACCCCTACCCCCAAAGACAGGACGGTCACCCGAAAAAGCTAAAAACCTGTTCTCAGATAAACTTACGTTTTCTCTTGATTTACACAATTAAAATTCATGATTTCAATTTTAAAAATCCTAGATTTCGAAAACAAAAATGATTATGTACTTGGAACAAACAATTATTATGATTGGGATTTTGATATGTTTTCATATTTACCGTTCTTCTTACTTTCTATTACAACCAACTACAGATTCATCTTGAAAATATTTTTATCATTGATATCTTATTGAAACAAAAAAAAATTATTTACAAATTAAAGCCTAAAGAAGATCAGGAAGGGAGAACTTAAATTTTTTATCAGATTTATGCATTGAACCACAGAACAGAACATCAATTTTAATACAAACATGCACACAAATTTTCTATATACATATATATACATGCATTCGGTTTTAAAACAAACATGCACACATATATTCAAACATGCATCACAATTTTACTTCAAACGTCTACCACATGAATCCAATTTAAAACTGTTTAAGCTTAGTTTACTCACGAGAATTAAGAAACAGAGAAGACTGTAAAACTTGCTTTTGATCTTAAAACCGAAATGCTTTGATGATGCAAGTTGCAGATTTGTTGCTGGGAAAACTTGATCTTTGAAATCTGAGATGATTAAGGCTTGAAACAGAGATGATCTTGCCTGATTTTCCTGAGTTTGCTTATTTGGTTACAGGCTTTGATAAATGGTTTACAGGTTCTAGTTTTTGAGTTGGTGAAATGTTTTACAGGTTTGAGTTTTTGGTTTGAAGAAATTACAGGTTTTGTTCTAGAGTTTTTTTGCTTTTAAAAATGAGATAGGGTAAAAGAAATGAAGAGAGAAGATATATGTTTATATAGAGTTAATTGTAATTTATTAAAAATTAAAGAAAATGAAAATAAATTTGTGACACTTGTTATTTTAACTAACATTTGTCAATTACATAATATAATCTCGTTACACATGTTACTAACAAGATTAATTGTCTAACACTTATCATTATGTATTTTTTTATATTATTTTTAAATGTTAATAAAAGCTTTTATATTTATTTACTAATTAATAAATACTTTTCTAAATATATATAAATAAAATTCTTTAAAGAAAATAAAATAAAAACTAATTATATTCTAAATAAAATCATATATAATATATTTTTAAATCCAAAATATATTTAAGACATATATCTTTTAAATTTCAAATTTAAATCCAAATTTAAATTTAAGTTCAATTTAAAATCAATTCAGATAAATACATATATATATATTTATTTTAAGCAAACCCAAATTAAATTTGAAATTAATAGTTCTATTAAAATTTACTTATCTGTATTTTAAAAAAAAATCCATTATTGTTATTGTTTGAAAATAACAATTTTACAAATTTTAAATAATTTATAAAGGGGGTTATCACATTTTAAATTGCTTGAAATTCCGGGATATCACAGATAAAGGTCGGTAATGACCGTGAGATGACATATTCGATACTATCTAAGTGTAGAGGTAGGTCGGTCTTGTGTTGATAAGGGAGCAGATGTTCTGTGGTCCTTGAGACATCTTTCTAGAGGTGTACCCATCAGAAGGTAGTCCCTTCACCTGGTCATTTGTATGGAAACTCATTCTCCAATAAATTCCTGCCATTTTGTTTGTAGAACCCGCAATTGTGGTTAGTATGTTAGACCTTGATAATGATAACAATTTTGGCTAAGATTAATAATTTTATTATCAAATGTTTTCAAAGCAATGTCATTAAAAATAACATCAAATGTTTTGATACATTAAAGTGATTTAGTTATTATAAGGTCGTCTGTGTTTATGTGTGGACGTGGTCTTATGAGATACTCTTTCTTTTCAAAGGATTTTGTTCAATAGCTGATATATGACATTGTCACTCATTATATTAAGTTTTCCTCCAGATGGTTTATCAAGCCTGATTTGGTTTTTCAATAATCGGGTTAGATGCAAGTTGTTTCAGGTTTAGTTGATGACGGTTGGAATTTCCAACGGAAAGCTGGAGATATTCACCTACGTATGGACGTATTTTATTTTCCTTTGCAATTCTTCATTTGATTGATGGTTTTCAGCAATTGTAAGGACATATATTTATAACCGTCCAAGTTGAATTTAGGTTAGATTCTGATATATGTATTTTAAAAGCTTTCCGCTGTAAAGACATTTGCCCGATATTATATGTTATTCCATTCGAGTGAGATTCTGTTCTGTTCTTCTAGTTTCTTTATTTTACCCTTGATGATCCGACTTTTTTTTTACTTTGACTTAGACATGTGTGGTCTATTGTCGACTCAAATGGTATGGATTTTTGGGCCTGCACACATATGCACATAATCTTAAGTACACATCAATGTAGAAAAAGGTAACTCAACTTTACTCATCATCAATCGTGCTTTATCCAACAGAGTCTAACTACTTTTTATCGATAAATCATTATATATCATAAGGAGAAGTGACTTTGGAGATTGAATCTTATTTAATTTTAGTAACTTTTGGAACTCTTTCTAATTTATACTCACCTATTTGATCAAATCGAATTGTTTTATTTCCTTTGCATGTCATGTTTTCTACTTCCATTAATGAACTTATTATTGGTATACTATTTCTATATCGAGTACACATATTTATGCTTGAGATAATTCAATTATGAAATTGAAGTGAGTGGATCCATTTTAGGATCATTCAAACTTGGACTGCATTTATATATACGCATATATATCCGAAGATTTAATTAACTCTTTCGTCACTTCAACGGAATTGGTGCTTTTGTTTGAGACATGGTTCACCTGTATCATTTGATTCACAATCATATGATTAAAGAATTATTTCTCAAAGATATAGCTTTGTCCATAATTTTAAAATAACTGTAACTTTTTTGGATAATTCTATATTTTACATAGCTAAATTATCAATATAGTTATTAAAAATAAATACCGTCATTATAATAGATTTATTTCAGAACAAATATTCATAATATTCATATCAAAGTAAAACTATATTGGTTTTCTGTCAATTTAAAAAGCATTTATTATTTAATAAATAATATTGGTGTACATACAGAAGTAATCTTTTGTAACTTGACATATCCATTAATAAGTTTCATATGGTATGTTCCCACTATTTCCACCATTATTATAATGGTGCATGAAAATGAAGCTCCATTCTACCACTTATTACAGGCCATTTATTTCATCTACCATGTTTATAATAGAGACATTTAGATCACATGACATAAAATTAAAGAAATAACTCTTATAGAAAACAATTTACAATAGTAAGATTACAATTGGAATATAAATCACATTTGTCATTTCATGTTAAGTATCTACTTAGTATGTTATACATTTCTCGTTTCTAATATTTCTTTGTGAAGCGGAAGTGACTATTCACCATCTTCATCCCAATTGTGCATGTTTTACATCCACTATCAAACATATGTTTCCCTTCCTAAACGGTTGAACCATTCAAAAGGAAACCCATTGATTGTCGAACTCTTTACAAAAGCGCAATCGAAATTCCTTGATATTTTAAGGTTATCATATGATTTACACATGATTTTGTATCACAATCTTTTGTATGTATTCGAATATGGATCAAATATCCATATTCATGTATATCTTTAGAGTTCAAAAGTCAAAGAAGAAAATACACAGTCGCGAGCAAATAAACGCTTAAGTGACCAAAGAATGAAGGTATTTAGTACTAGTAAAATTTGTTTCTTGCATGAGCCATAAAGTGCCAACATGCCAAAGATTTACTAATAAGTATATTTTATATTTTTTGTCAATCCTAATTTAGTTTACTTATATATTTTAATTGATAAACAAATTTATCAATTTCATTAGTTGCACAAATTAATTGAAATGGATTATTTAACTTTGTATAACATGTGTTCTTGCAATATTAGAAATACGAAATGTAATTATTTCATTTTTCAAATAAGGATCCCACTAGATATTTATATTTCTTATACCCCTAAGAGAGCTATGGCAATCATTCGATTTCTCTAGTGAGTGTTAGGACTTAGTTGCCATAGGATTTCGACCGTTAGCTTTCTCAACAAATCATAGGCCTGTAAGAAATGGATAACTATTTATCTATTATACGTATACAATTCCTAACCGTTGCTTTTTCTTTAATCCCAATCTTAACTTTGGGTTTGCTCAAAAATCAAAAGAAATTATCCACTCTTTTTATCATTTCTTGATGTCCCAAGTATAATGATTACACCTTGAGTTTGCTTAACAAATATATGCATGTATCTTATCTCATCTAGGCAATATATTAATAGCACTACTCATAACAACTCGAGCTTGAGTTTGCTAAATAACCGATGCATATGCAAGTATTCTATCAATATATAAGTTATAAAAGGCAACTTATATTAAAAATTCATAGTCTCTTAATATATTTGAGTGATATCAATTAACAAATAATATATTTCTTACTAAATAGCCTCATGATTCAAGTTTCGGGTACATTAAAAATCATGGTTTACGTATCATACTTATGTATTTATTACAAAAATCTATTCTGGGCATATTTCGGTTCCACTTATATTTTAATTGTACATATTATTATATAAGTTCAATTTGTTCATAACTATTACAATTTAATTAACTTATATAATTTTTATATGCACGTTATTAATTAAATCATATTTAATTATATTTTATTCTTTGGTTTAATTAACTATTTTAATTAAATTTTATTTGAAATTTCAGAGAATTTTATTTCATTTATCCCAAAACATTTAGGATGAATAATTATTTATAACCTTTATAATCTATATATGTATATAATTAACATTAGTTAATCATTTATTAAATAAATCGATTATTTAAATATCATTTTAATGAAAAATATTTTTATTAAATTTCAAAATTTATTTAATTAACCTAAATTAATTTTAAGATATATATTCAATTATTACTTTTATAGTTGTATATACCAACATACATACTTTTTAATTGATTGATATTTAATTAATTAATTCTATAATTGACTATGTTAGTTAAATATTTATTAAATCTCAAAACTTATAAGATTAGTTTCTCAAAATAATTTTGAATTTTTTTAATTTTATGTTATAACCATAGAAAATTTCTTATTATATTTTAAACTTAACATTTAAATTTAAAATATATATTAAATTTTAAAGTTAGCCTAAGACCCAAATAACATTTGGCCTTGCAACTGTGCCTACCTACTTTACCCATTGAGTTAGGCCAATAACTAAGGAGGGAAGAATACTTTTTGTTCAACCTTAAGCCTAGACACTGCTATTTTAGACACTTTCTAGTTGGAAATTTTTTTATTAGTTGGCCCTTAATGTTGACTAATTAGTTCACATGGGACATATGGGCTCTGATACCATTATAAGCATCAGACCGTTTTGGCAGTAGGTGAAATAGTAAATTTCAAAAAAAATTCCTAATTGGATCTTAATGGGCATAAATCTATTGTCTAACACTAGACTCAATATATTTGTTTTAATAAAATCATGCTTATTTGAATATTTTTTGTTTAATTAACCCAATTAATTAAATACGAATATGTAGTCATGAGAAATAGAGGAGGGAGTGGTCAGCCATAGATGAAATGAGAATAGTGCATCAAATTCAGCATGAATGATGGAGGTTTTGTTTTATTAAGAGAAAGGAATCTTCTCATTCCTCTATTCTAAAACTTTCCCTTTAATTTACATCTAACGATCAAACCATATTCTAAGAATTATGGCCAACCATTTAATATCTCATATATAACAAAGAAAATCTAATATGTATTCATGCATATTGAGTATGACATGATGAAATGACATACAACAACAAAGCTAATGTATACATATGCAAATATTAAGATTTATATCTAACATGTATATATTTTTCATATATATACATATTCATTAGCTCAATCTAATTATTTAGTGTAAGATATATATGGGTATAAAATATTTTAAAAAAACATATCTTAATAACATAAAGCTTAATTTGACAAAATCTACGAAAGGTTGACTATTTTGATGTTTTGAATCTAAATTTTAAATTGAAATGCCTAAATTTTCCTTAATATAATATGTAATTCAAATTCAAATTTTGATCAAAGTTAACTGAAAAAAGTATATTTAGTTGGCTATGTATTGATATTTTAAAATATATACGTATATAACAATAAATCCAAAATAATTTTCAATCAACTGAAAGTACTAATATTAAATTAAACTACTATAATATATTTACAAATTTTACGTATAAACACATACACGTAAACAAATATATAGGTATGAACATATATAAACAACTTTCAAGTATAAGAAAAAACCCTTTTATATGAAACAACCACAAGGAATTTTGAAACTAGATTACATATGTTAAGTTAAATAAGACATCAATCAATATTATGTTTCAACATTTATTAAAAATTCAGAATAAATATTCAAATTATTAGAAATTGAAAACAATGTTTAGAAAGTTATTACATATGCGTTAAAAACATATTCATAGCTGAAGCTATGATTTCATATGGTAATATGTTTTAGATTTTATCTATTAAATTAAATAAAAAATATCATTCAATCAGAAATTTAGATTGTGATGTTCATTACAAATCAAGATGAGGCAATAAAACACACATACATATATATATATACACATACACATAACATATACATATACATATACACACACATATATGTAATCATGATAAGAATTATATGAATACTATATGAATCTAAATTGAGATTATACCTTATAGATTTGGCATATCAGTGACACCTTGGTCTGAAAATCTTCCTATGGTTCCTTCGAATCAAGATCCATATTTTACTAGAACCAGATGAACTACATAATTTAATTATGTTCAATGTGTTTTTTCTTTTAGTTTTTATTCCTAAGGTGGAAAGAAGTTGGCATCCATGGATGTCTGAGCAGGAAAGGAATAGAGCGTTAAAGTGAGAAATAAATAAGGGCATTTCGTTTTTAGGAGGGAATAAAAACTTCTCCTACTCCCTTTAAAACTTCCCCTTTTAGTTCCCTGATCCCCAATTAGATCCCATCCTTTCTCTCTAATATGGCTGACCACATCATCCATCACATGGACTATTATTTCGAAATCCTATTAGGCAATTAACTATATTTAAAACTCATTTAAATATATATCAACATCGAATATTGACACGTGTATATATTATTTGTTTATGCACGCCAATCACTTACTAACAATACCCAAATATCAAATAAATTAAGAATTAGTATTTCTTTAATATTCATTAATTTAATTAATAACATTTTATAAACTAATTAAACTATGTAGTTTTTCGAAGAATTCACAAATGTGTTTGTGAGAATCAAAGGTGTGAATTAAATTAGTAATTATTATCGAACAATTCAAATATTAATGTCCATACGTCACCTTAGCCTGTAGTGTGACAGTACAGCCGAATTCATTGCTTAAAGATCTTTTTGGTAAAATTATAATTTATATTATCTTAAATGGTACTAATAGTGACAATAATATACACATGTTCTCTTCGACAATGCGATATCTAATTAGGGTGTATGGAGTAAGGTTCGAAACTATAATATTATCCATATTCAACTCGTTCAGTCCATAAACAAATTGAATAATAATATTTATCATTAAATTTTCTATTTTAGGTAGAGATTCTGACTTTGGGTTGATTATAGTTGACCCTGAAACTAACTCATACAACCGAGGAGATGAATTCTCCATTGAATATGCTTCACTTCCGATGCTTCAACTTAGATATAGTCACTCGATGAATTGTCATGTCAGATTTAACTATAATCAAAGTAGAGTATTCAAATTGAAGTTCTATATTATTCTCAATTCAAAGAACTTAGTGACATCGTCACATAAGATTTCATGTTTGACCTAGTTAATATTAACCAATTGGAAACCATTGGAAGTAATTCCATAGTATAGTTTCTTGCACAACTATGAGTACATAACCCTTTGATGCCCCAACAGCCATGAGCAATGTAACGACCCAAGGTTTGGTCGCTTTAACTAGGTAAATAAATAAATATATATATATATATATATATAATTTATATAGTCAATAAATGGATTTTTATTGATAAATGAACTCATTTTAATTAATAATTAAGGATGGAATAATCGTTTTCAAAATATGTTTAACAAATTAAATAGTTCGTAGAAAAATGGAAAATATGACCAAAGAATGTTTTTCGAAATTTCGACCTTTCGACACTGGAAAGTTGTTGGGAACGTTGTTCATCTTTGTGCATTATATATACATATATAAGATTTAATTAGCTAAATAATAATAATAAACTAATATTATATTTTCTTATGTTAATTATGTTTAGCGAGTGATGTGAAAAGACATGGTTTTAAAATAATAACTTATATATATACTAAATCATATCCCTATCCCTTGTTATTTCCTTAAGTACCATCATCATTACTCATCATGACTTAAGGGAAATGACTAGAGAGGGGGAGATGTGACATATGAGGGGGAGTAAGGTGCTGATGTGACATGTCAAAATGATGACATGTTATGATATTTTAAACTAAGGATAAAATGGTAATTTCCCCACTTTTCTTCATCTATAAATGCACACCCATACACACATTTTTATTTACATTCTCTCCTTCATTTTCTAAAATTTCCTCTCTAAAATTTCCATGGCTTCCAAATCCTTTCTAAATATTTAAAAATCCTAACTTTTCACTTTAAATCTCTTCCGAATCTACTTTAAACTTTCTAATATTCATTTCATCACTTTATTCTTCAATAAACCAAGCACACACCCACCCCAAACCACTAGGACAAGCCCCACATCATCATGCTGAGCCATTTGAAGCTCAAAACTCTGAAAAAATATTCACTATTCAAAGCACGTGTGTTTTTTTCCAAAGTCTAGTCGAAGTTCGCTTTATATTTATGGAGTTTTGGCGAATAAACTACTTTATTTTGAAAAAAGATTGTCTTTACTATGTGATTTTATTGTGATGACAATATGATGTGTAAATTGAACGGTTATTATGTTGGTTGATGTTGATTTGATAGATGATGGTGTTTGGTGTTGAATTTGAGATTTGAATGCGGTATTGTCAAGTTAGTAAGCATGTAAAAATATATTTTTATATATTTTTCATTGCGATGTTAAAAAGAATGGTAGTATGGATGGATGGTTGCGAGCCAAGGACCAAAGTATGTTGTGTTGATTCAAAGTTAACAACTTTGTGTGTTGCGACGGACGTGAGATCCAATTCGAAAATCAAAAACTATGTTTTCTTGTTTAAAAGTTTGGAAATTATTTCATAGTTTCTATTTTTGTTTCTATATTTCAAAAACTTTAAAAATTATGTTTCAAAACATGAAATAGAAAAGAATCAAGCAATTTTTTCGCTTAAAGTATGTTTAAGCGAACTGCGCTCAAAGCGATAATCGTTGTGGACATATTTCGACAAAATTTTTAATTTTCGCTTTAAAACGCTTTCTTGTGAAATGTTTTTGCAAAAGTTTTTCAAACTTAATTAGTAATATAAAAGGATATTAAGATTAGTTAAATTAATATTTTATTATCTAATAAGTTAATTAAAAATAATTAGTACTTACTTGATAATTAGGTAAGTGATTAAGGGTTAAGTAACACTTGAAGAAGGTTAATGACTAATTAGTGATTAATAAATTTTAATTAGTGATTAATAAATTTTAATTAGTGATTAATAAAGTTAAAAATTATTTTAATGATTAATTATTAGTTAATTAATTATTATTTAATAAGTGATTATTTAATTAACTTTTAATTATTTAGGGTTTAACTAATAATGAATTGTTAAAACCTTAACTAAGATGCATTAGGAAGTTAATTAGGACTTAACTAAGTACACTAAGTTAATTAAAGTTTAATTACGAATTATTCTTATTTTAATTAAGATATAATTAGGGTTTAAGCCAATAAAATTTACTTTAATCTTATCAAAACTATTTTTAAACATAATTGGCTATGTTTTAAATCAATCTTCTTTTCAAGTTATGTGTTTTTAAAATCAAAGGATCTCATTGTCTAGACCATTAAGTAGCCAAATGAATTAAAGCAGTGATTATAAAATGCTAACACGTTGTATAGAAAGTAGTTGACTTCTGTTTAGCATAAATGTCGAATATCAGTAATGTGATAAACACAAGGAGGTTAATTTTGATAAGCGGGTCATGATAACTTAAGTAAATGAAGTGTATGTCCATATAAAAATCTGGCACCCAATAGTGAAGTTGTTCACTATCAAATAACTGGACCATTTAAAATTATCGAATGTTGGTTTGAAGAGACCGGAATCGGATGGTGAATAATTATTTCGAAAACCATTTCAAACCAACATAAAGCATTCAAATTGGATCTACCGAAATCATGATCAAGATTCAAGACTTGAAGTGCAAGGGCTATCTTGCCATTAACCTTGAGGGTGATTCCAAAATGGGTGTAGTGGAAGTAGTGCCTTCGGTTCATTCATCTCCTGAATGACTTGTATGAATGAATGATGACATTGTGTCAACATCGGGAAGGCAATGTTAGCACCCCAAAAGAGAAGTGCTATCTATGAAAGGTAATGACGTAGCCTTAGGCCTCATCAACTAGAAATGACTAAAATAGGGGATATGCAGCAGAGCCATGTGGGTGACACCCATTAGGGTATGATCATTTCCATCTAGAATGAGTGCCTACTCAAATATACTATAGTCCCATATTGTTGCTGATCCAACCAAAAGAGTAATCACATTCTGTACTATCCAGCAAGGGATAGGCCAGTCCTGTGTTGGCAGGGATCATTCGGTATAATCTCTGTATGCTAACCTAGAAATGCACTGTGGTAGGCGACACCCTAATAGCCTTGTCATTGTATGGAATCCAATCTCCAATACATGCCTTTATGATTTTAGTTGTATACCTGAATATGTTGCAACGTGAGATGCCAGCATTTGAGCTATGTTCTATATTTATTTTAAACCCTTAAGCATTATCGTAATATCACTTGTTTTAAATAGAAAGTGTTTTGGGTTATCATTAAGAAAAAACCTGTCCGTTTCTAAGTGCGGCGTGGGCTTACGATAAATTTTGTTTTACAAAGGATTTTTCAAATAAAAATATTGTTATTTGAGTTTACTCACACCAGACCCATGTCTAACCCAAAGTTTATTTTTCTTTTTCCTAAACTCTTGGGTACTCAATTTTTATGAGTAGTTAAGTGATCCAGGTTTCACTCGAAAACATGTTGGAGGAGCTGGAGCAAGTGGCTTCATGGATATCTATTATTAGTATAAATTATTTTGTTTTGTATGTATGCATGGTCTAAGTATTTTATGGACACGCAATTGGAAATTGTCCTAGTTTAGAATTTGTATTATTGAACTTTGATGTAATATATTGGCTATGACTATGTAATATATTACATTTTCTATTATGTGTTGTTCCCTGTTTGATAAGATTTGCTGTTTGATTAGTTTTCTTCTTAACTTTCTTATTTCTTCAACCTACAATGACTTATCTTTTGGATGCAATAAAGGAGGTTCGTTACATTTGGTAAAAGAGCATTAGGTTAAGCGAACCCCTAGCTATCTTTGGGTTTGGGTCAACTACGGGACAGCATATTTGTGATTTTACTCGTATATACAAACATATCTCCCCGATAGGTAGATCTGCTTTGATAATTTGATTAGTGCACTCCTTTTTGGAATTTATCTTGTCCAAGGTATTCTAAGAATTGTCTTGCAATGCCCGGGTAGTAAGAAATGAGCACTAGAGGAAGACGAGGTAGAGGAACTTCCAGCACTATGACCACCAATGGTTGGAATTGGACTGGAATGGTTGGAACTGTCGAAGTGCCAACACATGGGCAGCCAAGGGTGAATTTTGCAACTTTATGCGATGATTAAAAAAATCTAAGAGGGAAATATTTAAGGGAACCGAGTCTATCGTAGAAGTTTAAGCTTGGTTGCGCACTTGTGAAAAGATTTTCAAAGGTCTGGATCTATCAAATGAGTAGAAGAGATTTTTAACATCATGGCAATTGCAAGAAGGAGCCACAGCTTTGTGGGACTCGCTCATAGCCAATGTTCTAGAAGAGGAGTACTTGGGCTTGTTTTAAGGAAGCATTTGAAGATCAGTTCCTGCCTGCAGTTGGTAAGACTCAGATGTACCAAAATATCTTGGACTTGAAGCAGGGAGATTCATCTATGGTAGAATATGAGACAAAGTTCAATGAGCTATTTTGTTTTGGACAGGAATTAATAAAAACTCCGCTAAAGAAAAATGAGTTATTCATTTTGGAATGAGGGAGAATTTCCATGAAGGATGACTGCCCATGTTAAGGGTTCATTTGTGGACTTGGTAGACATGGCATTAAAGTATGAAGTCTTAGACAAGAAGAAGCGTACCTGAGCATCAACAAATGATAATGCCGCCAGCGACAATTCAAACAAAAGGAAGTTCAACTTGAATTGGATTAAGCAGGGTAAAGGAAAAGGAAATCCATGAGGGAATAAAGGTAACAAGTTTAAGGATACCACCTGTTATATCTGTAAGCAGAAGGGTCATATTGCCAAATTCGATAAAGACTCTAAAACTTCCAAGCAGCTAGCAGGACCTATCTCTATAATGGTCCAGTAGACATTATGCTTCAACTGTTACCAGCCTAGACATATGATAAAGGACCACCCACTCATGAAGAAGGTGCAGTAAGCTAAAGAGTATGTAGTTAAGGACAAGCCATCAACCTCAGGAGATGCAAAGGGAAAGGGCATTCTTTAAGGCACACTATTAATTAATGGTATTTTTGTTCGAGTTTTGTTTAATATTGGTTCCTCCCACAGTTTTATCTCTTTAGAAGCCGTAAAGAAAATTCATTTTATCATAAATATTGTAGAAAACCCTACTTGTGTGTATAATCCTATAGGAGGTGTAACCCATTTGAACCTAGCGTGTGAAGACGTACCAATTTCTTATCTTTTCCATCATTTTACTTGTGATCTATATATCTTAGATTTTAAGGGATTTGACCTCATTCTCGGTATGGATTGGTTATCAATATACGGGGCTATCTTAGACTGCAGAGGAAGAACGGTAACATCAATAACCAAATTGGGAAATATTGCTAAAGTACCTTGTGAGGACCCTAGTATTCATATGTATAGTTTCCTGTATACCTTGGAAGCATCTCAAGAAGGGTTATGATCCATAGAGGTTGTCAAGAACTTTCCCGATGTATTTGAAGAAGTTAGGAATTTACCCATACATAGGGAGATGGAATTCCACATTGATTTAGTTGCTGGTGCAAGACCCATAATTCAACCTAAGAGAAGAATGGCCCCTATGGAAAGAGAGGAGTTAGTAAAGCAAACCCAGGACTTGTAGAAGAGGGGATTGATTAGACCTAGTCAACCAAGCTAGGGATCAGTAGTATTCTTCATGGCTAAGTCGGATGGATCTTTAAGATTGTGTGTGGAATATAGAGAGTTGAATAAGTTGATGATTAGAAATTAATATCCCTTGCCCCATATCAATGACTTATTTGACCAACTTCATAGAGCTACGATACTTCCTCAAATTGATCTAGCAACCAGATTTCACCAATTAAGGGTAGCTGAGGATAGTATACCTTTACATGCCTTTAGGGAGCAGACTTTTTCTTTGAATGGTTGGTCATGCCTTTTGGGCTGACCAATGCACCTGCATATTTCATGGATCTTATGAATTGTGTTTTTCGACGGGTTCTAAATAAGTTCGTGCTTGTTTTTATTGATGATATTTTAATTTACTCCAAATCGGAAGAGGAGCATAGATATCACTTGGAAGTAGTTTTAGAAACCCTAATGAGGCGTGTTTTGAAAGAAAAGTTTTCTAAATGCCATTTTTGGAAATCTAAGATAAGATTTTTAGGGCATATTGTATCGGGAGATGGTATCTCAATGGACCTGATAAAGGTGGAAGAAGTACAGAAATGGAAGCGACCTCGGACTCCTACCGAAGTTCGTAGTTTCTTAGGATTGGTCGGTTACTAAAGAAGATACATTTGGGATTATTCTAAAATCTCCTCACATTTGACTAAGTTAACTAAGAAAGGTGAAAATTTTGAATGGACTCGAAAATGTGAGGAAGCATTTGGAGAACTGAAGATGAGACTTACCAGTGCAACAGTTCTTGCTATCCCTGATGGAAATAGTGGGTTTATGGTATTTCCAATGCATGTGGAGTTGGATTGAGAGTTGTTCTAACGCTGAATGCAAGAGTGATCGTGTATGCTAGCAGGCAGTTGAAGCCGCAAGAAAAGAACTATGCTACGCATGACTCGGAGTTATTAGCTGTGGTTTTACATTGAAAATATGGAGGCATTATTTGTTGGGTAAAGTTCTTTCCTTTCTTCTTGATCTCTTTCTTTAGATATTCCAGTAAGTAGGATTTTCTTATTCTTCAATTAGGTAGAAAAGTTTGAGCTCTACACTGATCATAAGTCTCAGAAGTATTTTTCACCCAGAAAGACCTGAATCTCAAACAGCAAAGATGGTTAGAGTTCTTGGTGGCATACGACTTGGACATAATTTATATGTCGTGAAAAGCTAATGTAGTCATGAACGCCTTTAGTAGGAATGAAGTTTTGTCTCTCTTGAAAGTTACCCCGACTCTTCAGCTAAGGAAAACGGAGAAACAAATGAAGGATAGTGCTATGGAGAAGTTAATTCGAGGAGTCAAGGAAGGTCGATGTATAGATTTTGAGACGGATCACCAAGTTGTTTTAAGAATTAAGAAAAGATTGTGCATTTTGGATATAAACGAACTGAGATAGGAAGTGTTTTCGAAACGTCACAAATCTATATTAAGTATTCACCCTAGAGTTCATAAGATGCATAAGGACATGAGGAGAGTCTTTTGGTGGCCAGGGACAAAGAAGGATACCTCCACATTCGTGAGAAGATGTGCGAGTTGCCAACAAATTAAGGGAAGTCATTAGAAAACGGCTAGGTTACTTAAACCTTTAGAGATCCCTATGTGGAAATGGGAGATGCTATCAATGGATTTCATAGATGGTTTACCCAAAACTAAAAAAGGAAACGAAGGAGTGTGGGTCATTGTGGACCGGTTAACAAAGAGTGCATATTTTACGCTGGTCAAGCCAACTAGAACGGCAGCTTCATTGGCAGAAATTTATATAAGGGAGATAATTTATGTACATGGAGTTCCAATAAGCATGGTACATGATCGAGATCCTATCTTCAAGAGCCAATTCTGGAGAGCTCTGCAAATAGCTTTGGGAATGAAGTTAAGTCTAAGTACTTCCTACCATCCTCAAACCGTTGGCCAGACTGAAAGAGTTAATTGCATTTTGGAAGATATGCTGAGAGCCTATTTTATTGATTTCGCAGGATCATGGTAGGTTCATATTCACTTGTTTGAGTTCTTTTATAATAACATCTATCAAACTTGCACTAGATTGTCGCCTTACGAAGCTCTGTACGGAAGACCATGCAAATCGTTGATGTGTTGGGTAGAATCTGGAGATTGTTTAGTGCGTGGTCCAGATGTGATTCGAGAGGCGATGGAGAAAGCTGAAATGAGTAGAAGAAGGGTGAAGGAAGCTTAGGATCGCCAAAATAGTTATGCTGATAAGAGAAGGAAGGATTTGGAATTCGAAGTCGGCGAAGTTGTGTATGTGATGATAACTCCCATCAAAGGAGTCGTTCGATTTGGGAAAGCTGGAAAGATGGCACCGAGATATATTGGACCGTTCAAGATCATGAAATGAACTGGACCACTCGCTTATAGAGTTGAGTTGCCCATAAAGTAGTCAGGAGTTCAAAATGTGTTCCATATGTTCCATTTGAGGAAAAGAGTGCATGATCCATTTTCAGTGGTGGAAACGTTAATTCAGGATAACATAGAAATAGAACCAAACCTGATGATAGTTAGGCATCCAGTCAGTATTATGGATCAAGATGAGAAGAAATTGAAAAACAAAGTGATGCGACTAGTTAAGATTCAGTGGAGCGATGATCTCAGAGATTGCACTTGGGAAACTACAGATCATGTAAAGGATGTTTATGCTGGATGGATGTTAGGATAGTTTTTGTGTACGTGTCATGGATGTATTGTTGTTTTGGATGCTTGTATACCTTTTGTATTAATTTTATCGTACGAATATACGATTCCTTTTGTGTAAACTCTTGTTAATAATTTCGAAGACGAAATTTTTTTAAGGGGGTAGAATGTAACAACCTAGGGTTTGGTCACTTTAACAAGGCAAATATATATATAATTTATATAGTCAATAAACGGATTTTTATTGATAAATGAACTCATTTTAATTAATTATTAATGAAGGAAAAATCGTTTTCAAAATATGTTTACCAGATTAAACAGTTCATAGGAAAATGGAAAATATGACCGAAGAATGTTTTTTGAAATTTCGACCTTTCGACACCGAAAAGTTGTCGGGAATGTTGTTCGTCTTTATGCACTATATATACATATATAAGAGATAATTAATAAAAAAATAATAATACACTTATAATATATTATCTTATGTTAATTATGTTTAGCAAGTGATGCGATAAGACATGGTTTTAAAATAATAACTTATATATATACACTAAATCGTATCGTTGTCTGTTGTCATTTCCTTAAGTATCATCATCATTACCCATCATGACTTAGGGGATGTGACTAGAGAGGGGGGAGGTGTGACATATGAGGGGGAGGAAGGTGGTGATGTGACATGTCAAAATGATGACATGTTATGATATTTTAAACTAAGGACAAAATGGTAATTTCCCCACTTTTCTGCATTTATATATACACACCCATACACATACATTTTTATTTACATTCTCTCCTTCATTTTCTAAAACTTCCTATCTAAAATTTTCATGGCTACCAAATCTTTCTAAATATTTAAAGATCCTAACTTTTCACTTTAAATCTCTTCCGAATCTAATTTAGACTTTCTTATACTCATTTCTTCACTTTATTCTTCAAAAAACCAAGCCCACAACCACCCCAAATCACTAGGCCGAGCCCCACACCATCAGGCCGAGCTCAAAAACTTCAAAAAAATCTTCACTCTTCGAAGATCGTGTGTTCTTTCCAAAGTCTAGTCGAAGTTTACTTTGTATTGGCGCAGTTTCGGTGAGTAAACTACTTTATTTTGGAAAAGTTTTTTTGACTTTACTATGTGGTGTTATTGTGATGATATTATGAAGTGTAAATTGAATGGTTATTATGTTGGTTGATGTTGATTCGATGGATGTTGGTGTTTAGTATTGAATTTGAGATTTGAATGCAGTATTGTGAAGTACTAAGCATGTAAACATATATTTTTATATGTGTTTCATTATGATGTTAAAAATATGGTAGTATAGATGTATGGTTGTGATCCAAGAACCAAAGCATGTTGTGTTGAGTCAAAGTTAACAACTTTTGTACGTTGCAACGGACATGAGATTCGATTCGAAGATCAAAAACTATATTTTCTTGTTTGAAAGGTTGAAAATTATTTCGAATTTTCCATCTTTGTTTGTATGTTTCAAAAAATTTAAAAATTATGTTTCAAAACATGAAATAGAAAAGAATCAAGCAAGTTTTTTGCTTAATGTATGTTTAAGCGAACTGTGCTCATAGCGATAGTCGTTATGGACGCAACTCGACAAAATTTTTGATTTTCATTTTAATTTCTCGTGAAATGGTTTTGCAAAAGTTTTCAAACTTAATTAGTAATATAAAAAGTGATTAAGTTTAGTTAAATTAATATTTTATTTTTTAATAAATTAATTAAAAATAATTAGTACTTAATTGAAAATTAAGTAAGTGATTAAGGGTTAAGTAACACTTAAAGAAGGTTAATGACTAATTAGTGATTAATAAAGTTTTAATTAGCGACTAATGATATCAAGAAGTAATTTAATGATTAATTATTATTTAATTCGGTTAACTAGTTAATTAATTATTATTTAATAAGTGACTATTTAATTGACTTTTGATTAATTAGGGTTTAACCAATAATGAATTATTTAAACCTTAACTAACATGCATTAAGAAGTTAATTAGGATTTAACTAAGTTCATTAAGTTAATTAAAGTTTAATTATGAAGTAGCCTTGATTTAATCAAGATATAATTAGGTTTTAAGCCAATTAAATATACTTTAATCTTTTCGAAAGTATTTTTAAACTTAATTGGTTATGTTTTAAATAAATCTTCTTTTTAAGTTAAGTGATTTTAAAATCAAAGGATCCCATAATCTGGACCGTTAAGTGGCCAAATGAATTAAAGTAGTGATTATAAAGCATTAGCATGCTTTATGGAAAGTAAGTTGACTTGTGTTTAGCACAAATGTTGAACATCAGTAACGTGATAAACACAAGGAGGTTAATTTCGATAAGCGGGTCATGATAACATTAGTATATGGAGTGTATGTCCATATGTAAATCAGTAACGTGACCAAAATAATCAAATGTACTCGACAAAATTATCAAATGTTGGTTTCAAGAGACCGACATCGGATGACGAATACTTATTCGAAAACCACTTCGAACCAAAATAAAGCGTCCAAATGGAATCTTTCAAAGTTATGATCAAGATTCAAGACATGAAGTGCGAGTCTATCTTACTATTAACCTTGATGGTGATTCCAAAATGGGTGTAGTGAAAGTAGTTCCTTTAGTTCATTCATCTCCTGAGCGACTTGTATGGATGAATCCAGACGTTGTGTCAACATCGGGAAGGCAATGTTAGCATTCCAAGAGAAAAGTTGCGATAACCCACAATTTTGGATGATTTAAGTCGACAATAAATCACACATGTCTAACTCAAACCATTCAAAATGGAAGACTATCGTTGGGGTTTAATAAGAAAATAACAGAAAAGAAGGAAAACAAACAAAGAATCTTGCAGCGGAATGATAAAATATAATAATCAAATAAACAGTTCATGAAGCTATTTTACAATATACATTTGATTTTAATTTTTATAACATAATTAGATTACAATCGCAAACATACCAAATTAATACAGTGGAATAATAATAGTGAACACGGCCTAGCAAACTCCATCTTCATCTTCAAGGAATAATATCTTCGAACACTGAAATACTCAGGCTGACCCGACCTAAAGAAAAGACAAAATACTCGAGTCATAACTAAAAGTTCTAATGTAAGTTAAATCAATAACGAGTAAATATGAGTGTAATAATTTCAGAGATGTTTACGGGATTTTTCATGTCCTATCAAGTGTACAACGTGAGAGCAATAACTTAAGAGACGTTACGGTATTTTCCATCTTTTAAGGATCCGTCAAACTATCTATATGCAGTAAGATACGCCATATATGTAGTGCCTATTCGTCAAGTGAATTATTAAAATAGATTAAGGCTTTACATTGATCCCCCTTAACACATTTTTAAGTAAGTAGTCTATGCAGGTCTTGTAACACAACCAGTAACGTTGGTAGCCAGTGAGTCCCCAATAGGTATCATACTAAACCAAAATTGCAGTGGTCGTGTATAAGGATAAAACTTTGACAAGGCACGTGAGGCAATGCCCATAATTAAATAGGCACAAGTATACATCATTTCAACATATTTCTTAGTTCATTCAATTTATTACAAGTGATAATTTATTAGATGTCAAATAATAAATAGGGTAATAATAGGAATATGTCCAAATAAATAACAACCAATCACCCAACATATGAAGCAATAAGCAACCAATCGCACTCAATATCTAAATCAACCAATGTATCACAACAATTACTAGTCATCGATTGTTGGTGCCTAACTAACAGTTAAATTTCAGTATTAATTTAAATGTTAATTTAATTCAATGTCAAATTAAAATTTAATTAAAATGTCAATTTAAATTAGCAAACAGCAATCAACAAAATTTATCACTTCATGATTTTAATTCAAATAACACCAGAAAATTTATTATTGTGTGAGTGGGTTTAATCCCTTGCCTTTGATTTATAGCCCTTTGAAAATCCAACAAAAGCCTAAAATCTCAACAGTCTTCATATTCAACCAAACTAGTTTCATATTGTCCAGAATTTAAATATGAATCCAATGGAAAAAAATCGCACTTGAATCAGAGTTTGTATGCAAAGAATATTCATGTTATAATAAATATTATTAAAATAATAATCGGCACATAATAAATAAACAAACAAAGTTTAATATTCACGTTGTTCTCAAGATAAGGCTTCAGGCAAAGATGGAAGAAAAAACTAATATGAGGGCAAGTCATGTAGGAAAATGAAAAATGAAACTCATGTTTCATAAAAGAAAGTTCTGAATTTTCAAGCTCATGTTAAAATGATACGAGGAAAGGAAGATTTGAAATGTAGATCTAAATATAGAAAATGAGATGGCGCTAAGAAAAAATGAAGGGACAAGTTTAAAAAATGTGAAAATTTGTTGGTGCGAATATAACTTCAGCAAAGAATAATTTAAACTAAATGAATATGAGTTGTCAAGAGAAACAAAATGCAAAAGAAGAAATAAAGTGGTAGGTTATTTAATAATAAGGAAATGAAGGTAGATGGACAAAATGAATGTCACGTTTTGTTTTGAATGCTTTAGGCATTAATAATGCATAAAGAAATGTACGTAGGAATGGGAAGGTTTGCAAACCAAAGGAAAGTGAAATTTTATACAACTGAAAATGAGATGGCAAGAATTAAATGCAGCCTCAAAGTCTAGGCGCAGGTATCAAACAGAAGGAGAAATGAATGGATCAAATATTAATAATGAGGTAACTTTTTAAAAACATACAGGCAACCATTAATAACAAAAAAAAAACAAAGGGACCATGTACATCGCACAGCCTTTTAAAATTCAATTTTTGAAACGTGTTCTTCTTAACCAAATTAAACTCGTTAACTCAAATTTGTACACATTTATTTTTTTATCAACGCGCAATAAATAAAATTATACATACCTTAAAAATAAAAAACGTTCAATTTGGTTTTCCCAAAATGATCTTTTATTTCCATTAAGACGCCCTTTCTGTTTAACACAAAACATGCGCTTCTTTTATTAAATATATTTACAATCAACGTTTTCTTTCTTTTTAATTGAAATATTTCAGTTGCATTAGTTGCAATTAATTACAAAGTGAGATTACAAAATAGACAACCTAAAATGGATGAGAAACAGAACAATTGTTTCCTTTAGTCATTTAGACACGTTTATAAATTTGTTGTTTATAGACTAAAGCAATAAATAACTTTTTTTGAAGACATAGAGAACCAAGCTTTGCTTGTAAACTCTAAGGAAGTATGCACTGAACCCACAATATATACTTTAGGTAATTCACAAGGATATATAGTTGGTGGGGATTGAACTCTCGATCTTATGGTGAGCGTCGCATGTCCTAATCATTGCACTACCTTAGGGGTTAAAATGATTCTATTCTTATAATCAATTCGTATGCTAAAACACAGTTCAAATAAACATATGTTTCTTCCTTTAATTAAATCATTATATTCTTTATTTTAATGAAATTAAACTTAAATTCACAGATAAAACATTCATTTATTTGATAAAAATGTTCTTTTCATTAAATCAAACTTTTCCTTTTATTTTCACAAAACATAAGCTACGTTAAATTATACCAGTTAATTTACAATTTAGTTTCCTCTCTCCTATTAATTAAAATCATTCAATTGCATTAATTACAATTGATTACTAAGGCGAATTTCAGAATGGATAAAACAAATGTGATGGGAAATGATCAATTGTTTTCTTTATAAATTTAAAATCATTGTACACGAACAAGAGTTATAAATTCTTACAAAATAAGATCTATTATTTCTGTAATCAATATCTAATCTACAATACATTTTAAATAAATGAACATGTGATATTTCCTATAATACAAAAACATTCATTTTATTTTTTATTAAAGTAAACATTAGTTATTTCAAATCTTGTTGTTAATATGCAACTCAATATTGTTTTACATCCATAAATCATAAATTTTAAATTTCTGACAATTTTGAATTTCAATTTCTTGTTTAATTTAATATTTTTAATTGTCAAAATTGTGGGTTGTTACAATCTCTCTTACTCGAAACTTTTCGTCCCCGAAAAGGAATAAGAAAGAATCAAGCATTAGATATATTTTATTCAAAATATTATTTAGTTTCAACATAACTTTGAAAATAACCCAATTCCCATGACAAATTTTCTTAGTCCTCAATTTTTAACAAATTTCGGCAACGTCTCCTTTGCACGACTATGTCTGGAAAAATAAAAATATCAATAATTACATCGTATAAATCTTATTTTAATAATAAAGCATACCAACCTATGGGAAAATAATAAAATACCACTACAAAACCGTAATCCGAAAACGTACCTATTTGTCGGGAAGATAAAACTTTATTTATGAAACCAAAAGAAACTGCTATTGCTTCCTTAAACCTGAATTTCACTTGTATGATCCAAAAGAGAATTAAACCATATAAAAGAGCAATATATTAGTTGTTCCAATCAATAGCACAAGCAACATGACATATACAATAATCATATGCAAAAAAAGCAGTACGACCATTATATGCAACAAAAGAATACATCACATATCCATAGCAACAAAAAAACTAATGGTTTGTTTAGGTTCAGAAACTTTTCATCGTGCAAGGGTGATAAATAAACTACTAAGTGTACCTTACGCTCAAGAGACTTCGATAATTACTCGATAGATTATTCGTACAACCTCAAACGATTTGAAGTTTCATTTCCCAGACACCCCATAAGCCAAATACCATAGAATTTAAATATTAGTAAAGTTTGTATGATATACATATATCATTTATACACAATATTAGTTCTGATCGCTTGTTTGAATACACAAATTTCACTTTCAAACTAGTATTCATAACCTGATCACTCTAGTGCAGACTATGATCTGATTTCTTGATTAGAAAACTCCATTCTCCTTGCATAGCCATAAACTATGACAGAAAAATTCAAAATCATATCAAAAATCCATATCAAGCGTTCGCCATCAAGAATCAAGCCAAAAATCCTAACTCCACTGGTGTGAATTACCACAAATTATGCATTCGAATCTGGATCAAAACTGTTATGCAAATAAAATGATCTATAAATAACTTACATATCATATTCTATTGGATTCTTTTTATACATTATTTATTTTTAATTTATTTTTATTCTCATTCATTCATACAAGATCATCTTTTATAAATTTACATTCATTTACTTTCATAAATTATTTTACATTCGATATTAAAATCATCATTGGATAAATTATTAAATTATCACATATGTTTCTTTACAGTTTATTTCATATTTATTTACTTATATAACCTGATTTCCATTAAATATTAATATTCATTAATGAACCATCTCACACTTAGGTTTCTCTACTTTTTGATTCACTTTTATTCCTTCATATATGGTATCATTTTATATTAAATATATTTATGAATCTTCTTAAATTTATAATCATTTACTTAAATAGTATTCACTTTATTACTATTCAATTTAATTATTAAGCATTTCAAAACATTAACTTACGTTTATAACATTTCTTGTACATCTTAATTCTTTATTTATAGACGTAATTTCATTTTGAAACATATTTGTTACTTAAATTTTACTTGTATAATATTCCATTAAATCCTAGAAGCATATACCAAAGTCTTATTCATTTTACTTACCAAAAATGTTCAATAGTTTAAATCTTCTTAATTTTCATTATCTTTTAATTTAAGAGTTACTAAACTTCCTCTTTCATATTTTCATTAAACACTAAGCTTTTAATTTCAAATTTCAATTTGGAAATTTCCAACTAATAAAATAGTCGAAGATTCCATTTCATTTCAATAATTGAAAATCACTAATTAATGGAAAACTACCGGGTTTCATTTCAAATCACCTTGAAATAATATGTACTTGTATCTTTTCATATATCTAATCATAATTAGGAAATTTAAATAAAAATTTGTTTATCAAAACAAATGTGTAGCAAAGCTACTATAGTAGTCTTCTCACTTTGAAACTCAAAAATGAACGTCGATGTTAACGCCAAAATTGGTCACTAACACCCAAATCTAGATGAAATCACCAAATCACAGTCACAGATCACAGGTAGATTGACGTAGAGAGTATGAATGTGAAGAACAACAAAAGTTAAAATGAAAGTAGTAAAGAACAACAAATTTTATAGTGGTTCGGCTAACTCCGGCCTATGTCCACTCCAGAAATTTCCTTTTTATTGTTGCAACAATCGATTAAAGTTACGAAATGGTAGAGAAGCCTTAGCCTTAGAAAATAAAAGCAAGAGAGCCGAAAAGAAGATCCCTTGGTCTGGAGACCCACATGCTATATTTATAGACAAATCTCGAGTTACTGGGCTTCCTTAGTAGTCCGGGCCCATCAAGGCCATAGTCGAATCCTAGTTTCATATGCCAACCGACCCATACCACCAATGGCCGAGCCATGCACGAATTTCCATCCTTCACCGACCGACACCTGCCAACCCACTTAGGCCGGTCCACACACTAATTTCCAACCTTCATCGGGCGGCACCTACCGACCTACTAATGACCGAGCCACATCCCAACTACGCCGAGCCACATCCTCCGAAGCCAGCCTGAAGCAACAACTACTTGGACATAATGCCGCTGAGCGATGTCCTATGCCGCCCGACCCCTTCGGGCCGACCCACTCCATCGTGCTGATCCACTCCAGACTTCAGCATTCCTCACTTGTCGATCGACCCAAACTGATCGATCCACAAGGCCGATCGACCTATGTCAACCAACCCAAACCACTTCAATGCCGAACCACTCCACGTCGATTCACTCAGGCCGAGCCATACCCACCAAGCTAGATGCACCAAGCCACCTAGGCTTTAATCACCATGACCGAACCATCCATCCAACCAATCCATATGTGCCCGATCGACACATTCCGAACCATTGAGGCCGATCCACACGTGCCCGATCGACACACGCTGAACCATTGAGGCCGAACGATACATGCCGAGCCATATCCACTGTATCCTAGCCTCGATAACCGAGCAATTCGATTTAGTTAAATCTGCCTGCCTACGGCCTTGCTAAAAGGCGGGTTAACATTTTTCCCCCAAAACATGCCTTTCTATTGGAAGGTGTATTTTGAAAAAATTCAAATCCGATGTTCGAAGTCCATATGTTATCCATAGCCATACCTTCTGATTCATAATCCAATCCAGTTTATCCAACTGCCATTGCCATATTCTTATCCAAATCTATGACTGCTACGAGTCGATATTCGATTCCTATCTAGTGACCAAATCCTTATCCAATTCCACATCCATGTGAACCCAACAACCAATTTCTAATCCATCCATATCCAATAACCAATAACCACATCCATGACTTCACCGGGTCGATTTCCAAATCCAAGACGGCTTCAAGTCCATACCTAAATCCTTAGTTGTTCATAGCCAATATCCAAATCCATAACCTCTCTGGGTTCTTGCCAAGCGCAACCTGCACCCGACGGCCTATGTCAAGTAATCCCATGGCATTCTCGGTTCAGTGCCCCTGAACGTTGAGCAAAGCCATGGCTTAAGTCCTAAGACGAATCTTGGTCGCTCTGGACCCTTGCCGAGCATAGTCCATTCTCTACGACTTGAAATAGTAACCGATAGATAATATGGGGCCTAAGTACTAGGCTGAATCCTGGTCTCTCTAGACCCTTATCGAGCATAGTCCATACTCGACGACTTTTTAGCCAAAAACTAGATAAAAATCAATCAAAATTGAATATGAGACCCATATTCAAATTAGAAAACCAAAAATCCATATCAATAATTCAAATCAAAAAGAAAGCATCCAAACCAAAATCCGAAAAAAGAAATCAACAAAACTAGGAGTTCAAACCGAACCCCAAAACCAAAGAAGAAAAAGCAAATGTCCAATCCAGAAGGAAAAAACAAATTTCATAAACTAGAGCGTCTCAGTAAACCATCATCTCAGAGCATGCCTAAAGGTTATCTCCGACCTCGTACATTGGTAAATGATTTTGTCGTTTGCTCGCAGTTATTTACTTATTCCAAACCATCATGATTAGTTGATGACCAACCGACCACCATTCCTAGGCCCCATGCCTTCGTCATTCGAGGTAGGCGGTGGCTGCTCCTATTCCACCACCGCATTTCGAGTTCCAACATATTTCCGCAAGTGACCATTCCTTACATGTTCCTTGATTATATCCTTTAGATGCCTGCAGTTGTTAGTATCATGCCCATCCAAGTCATGAAAGAGAAAGTGCCTTCTCGATGTCCTTTTACGTTCTTAGGGTTCCCTCCTTGCCGACCTTCGATAAGGAAGGCGATCTCGACTATCCAAGAATATCCACTCCAGTGTTGCATTCAATTCTGTATAGGTGGAGAATTTTGGTTCTCCCCAGCGCTTCCTCTTCCCTTTATCCTTGTCCTTACCTGAGCTTTAGTCGGACAATCCTCCATCCTTAAACATGTTTACTTCCTTTGACCTCATATCCAAACCTGCATCCTCTTGTCGAAGAAATCTCTCAGCTTCATGAAACAATTCCCCGAAATCCATTGGCGGGTCCCGTATTAACGATACTTTGAAATCTGAATTATCCCTGACTCCTGATACCACAGCTATCAAAACCATTAATGGATCCAGCCGATCCACCGAAGCAACTGCTGCATTAAATCGAGTTAAGAATGTCCCGAGCGATTCATCCTCCCCTGTTTAACCGACGTCAGCGTCATCACGTTCTTTGGCCTTTTTATGTGAACTCAAAACTAACTTAAGAACTTGTTCATCAGTTCTGTTCATGTTCCAATGGATCCATCCTCCAGCTGTCTGAACCACATAGTTGCTATATCGATCAAGTACAGGGGGAACATCAGGCCATAACCTCCTCTGATGCCCCCATCACTTCAAAATGCCTTGTACACCTCATCAAGTGGTCAATAGGATCTGTCTTACCATTGTATACTTCTAAAGTGGGTAGCTTGAAATTGGGTGCATTCCTAGCTATCCTGATGTTTAGATTAAATGGACTTTTGTTAACTCCCTCCGAATCCCTATTTGTCAGAGCTCCGCGAATAGTCCGCCTAATAATGTCAGCCAATCCAGCGTTTCCAACCAAGGGTAGCCCCTATCCGTATTTCCTAGTTGTTCTCCAACTCCAATCGAAAATTCTGGCACATACTCCTCGTCATGTACTCCCATGTTCCTATTGATGCCAGGTTGCACAACATCACCTAATATCCCTCCATGGGTTGGTCCAGCATTATCTGGCGGTGTGCCCCCAAGTCTTGGTCCATCCAGGTTAATAGTTGTTTATTGATTGGGAGTTCCCCTCTACTGAATCGCTCCATCCGCTTGCCTATTGAGTTCTTCTGATCCAACTCCAAGAATTTGAGCACATACAGTTTTCGATTATCCAAATTGCCTAAGAAGAGCCTACATCATCTCCTCTTGCTATTTCATCATCTGCTCCTGCATGGAATTCATCATGACTTGCATCTCGTTCCTAGTGATGCAGATGGAGGCCTAACCTGCTCCAGCTCCAGAGGAGGCCTCTTGACTTTCCTCTTGATTTCCTCTTTCTTTCACTAGCTTCCTAATTGGTGGCCTAGCCATTGCTTCCTAGAATCCAAGTTCCTAGTTCTAAAATCCCTGAGTGCTAACTTTTTTGCTAAAAGCACCAAAATGTTAACGCCAAAATTGGTCGCTAATACCCAAATCCAGATGAAAGCACTAAATAACAGTCACAGATCACAGGTAGAATGTATGTAGAGAGTATGAATGTGAAGAACAACAAAAGTTAAAATGAAAGAAGTAAAGAAAGATAGATTTTATAGTGGTTCGGCTAACTTCGTCCTACGTCCACTCCAGAAATTTCCTTTTGATTGCTATAAAATCGATTACAGTCATAAAATGGTAGAGTGGCCTTAGCCTTAGAAAATAGAAATCAAGAGAGCCGAAACGAAGATCCCCTGGTCTGGAGACCAACATGTTATATTTATAGGCAAATCCTAAGTTACTGGGCTTCCTGAGTAGTCCGGGCCCATCAAGGCCATAGCCGAACCCTACTTCCACATGCCGAATGACCCACACTACCAATGACTGAGCCGTGTACGAATTTTCAGCCTTCAACGACCGGCACCTGCCGACCCACCTGGGCCGGTCCATGCACTAATTTCCAACCTTCATCGGTCGGCACATGCCTACCTACTAATGACCAAGCCACATCCCAACTACGCTAAGCCACATCCCCCATAGTCGGCCCGAAGCATCAACTACTTGGACACGAGGCTGCCGAGCGATGTCTTATGCCGCCCGACCCTTTCGGGCCGACCCACTCCATCGTGTCGATCCACTCCAGACTTCAGCATGCCTCACTTGTCGACCGACCCAAACTGACTGATCCACACAGTCGATCGACCTATGTCGACCGACCCAAACTACTTCAATGTCGAACCACTCCACGCCAATCTACTCAGGCCGAGCCATACCCACCGAGCTAGACGTGCCGAGCCAACTAGGCTTAATCACCATGACCGAACCATCGATCTAGATCGATCCACACGTGCCCGATCGACACACGCCGAACCATTAAGACCGATCGATACATGCCAAACCATATCCACCGTATGCTAGCCTTAATAACTGAGCAAGTCAATTTAGTTAAATCTGTCTTCCTATGGCCTTGCCAAAAGGTGGGTTAACAGTCGATCACGCTGCGGTCATCACTAGAATTATTTTCCAACGACAGAAGAAGGGAGTACAACACTTATTTCCTTTAAACTTCTTTCAAAACATTTCTTTCAAATCTCATTGAAAATATTTCTATCCGAAAATACTTCCAAATAAACTAATATTATTTTTCTAAAAATCTTTGAAAACCAATTTCAAAACACCGGAATCTAAGTTCTCAAATTTTCATTTAAATTCATTTTAGTTGTAAATCCTATGTTATAAACCATATCTATAAAATTACATTTTCTTATAACATACAATAGTCTTAAGAACCTTGACTAACCAAACAATAAATGACAATAATCGGATACTATCATTTTCTAACAAACAACACATTAAAAATAACTATATCAACTTATGAAAAATTATTCTTTTAAATACAAAATGTAATGCCAGGTAAAATTATTTCATTTACCTATTTTTAAAACAATACTGTGTCTATTTTTCTTGTTTAATATCTAGAAATCGACGCCATGGCATCCTATGTTCTGACCAAATTTTATAAATACCCAAAAGAACAAATTAACACAATACAAAACAATTTTAAAGCACTAACAAATACGCTCTCTCGTATATATATATACACTCAACTCATTCTAGGGTATTATTAATCTTATCTCTAATAAGTTATGCCAACAGGCTAAGGTATCTGTAAACAAAAGCACTGATACCAACTGTGACGATCCACTATTTTGGATGATTTAAGTCGACAATAAACCACACTTGTCTAATTCAAACCATTCAAAAGGGAAAAATTTTAATAGGGTTTAATAATAAATTAAGAGAAAAAAAGGAAAGAAAACAAAAAATCTTACAGCGGAATGACGAAATATAATAGTCAAATAAATAATTCATGAAGCTGTTTTACAATATACATTTGATTTTAATTTTTATAACATAATCAGAGTACAATCACAAATGTAACACCTCACACCCCTTAGTATACCCAAAAGAACACACTAAAAGATATGGTGCATTGTAGGTATAATTAAAACTAGCAAAGACTAAGATTCACAAGAAAAAATAGATAAAAACAGCGGAAACAATTAAAATAATAATTTTCTAAAAGTCAAACTTCATAGTATAGGATTATAAAATAAAATACATCATATGTCTCAAAATATCAATGTATGTCTTATGAAATCAAAACCTCGGTCTCATAAATTTCAAAGTACAAACTATCCTTCACCAAGTGCCAGTACATGGAATAAGCTAAAAGACCGAAAATAAAGAAAGAGAAATACATAAGAATTCTCTGCTAAAGATGTCTTCAAGTGTCTGCAATCTATCGTCCTAGCTCTTGTATCTCGCTCATATTTACTCGAATTTTGACGTTTTATATATGGAAATTGACCAGAAAATTACCATGGACACAATGGCGCAACTCCCGTGGCTCAATTCTGATAATTTTACAAAGTTATTTTATTATTTCATTAATTAACTAATTAATTATTATGGGTTAAATTTCAAGTTATTAGAACAAGCATACCAAATTAATCCAGCAGAAAAATAATAGTAAATACGGTCTAGCAAACTTCATCTTCATCTTCAAGGAAAAATATCTTCAAACACTGAAATACTTAGGCTGACCCTAGCATAATGAAAAGAGAAAACACTCAAGTTGGAACTAAAAGTTCTAATGTAATTTAAATCAATAATAAGTAAATATGAGTGTAATAGCTTCAAAGATGTTTATATGGTTTTCCATCTTCTATCAAATGTATAACATGAGGACAATAACTTAAGAGATGTTACGGGGTTTTCCATCTCCTAAAGATCCATCAAACTATCTATACATAGTAAGATACACTATGTATGTAGTGTCTATCAGTAAAGTGAAGTATTAAAATAGCACTAAGGCTTTACATTGATCCTCTTTAACACATTTTTAGACGGGTAGTCTATATAGGTCATGTAACACAACCAGTAATGTTGGTAGCCAGTGAGTCCCCTATAGGTACCATACTAAAACAAAATCGTAGCGGTCGTGCATAAAAATAAAAGAATGACACGACACCTAAGGCAATGCCCAAGGTAGGATACTACGATTTTGAGTTGCCAGACTGGTGGTAACCCCTAACGGTCCACCACGAACATCCATCTCATAATCAAATCAAAGTGATCAATATAGTAATATGAAGAATAGATGTTTCTAGAGGTAGCTAGCCATATTGGTCAGGAAAAGTCATCCTGTTTTAGTCATTTTCAATTAACACAAGTGTCTGGGTCTATACATCATAGTTCACTTTCTTCAAATCTAACAAATGTTCGCCAATCCAACCACGTCATTCTGGATCATCCACCGCGTACAATGTTGTTAATATGTTTCCGATATGGACAAAGAGTATGCCAATATTTGGCCTTGGTCTCTTTAACAATCAAACGTCATTTTTCACACTGGTTGGTTCTATTAAATTTCAAGAACAAGTCATACATCATATCAAAATATCGAATTCACTTTAACAGTATAAATCATATTTCATATCAAAATATCTAAGTCACTTTAACAGTATAAATCATACTTCATATCAAAATATCGAATTTACTTCAAAATCATTTCGAAATTAAAAATAGGTTATACCTTCATATCAAAACATTTGTATTTAAACCTATGATTTAAATCTAAATAGTTCCCCTTTAAAACAGTTTGAATATTGAAAATGGTTTTGAATAATTAAAACTGTTTGAATATTGAAAATAATTTAGATAATTAAATTGGCTTTAATATTGAAAAATAGTTTGGATAACTAAAAGTTTAAAAGATTGAAAGTAGTTAGAATAATTGAAATAGTTTATATATTAGAATAGTTTATATTAGAACCGTTTCTTCTTCCACAATAATTTGAACTCATGTTCCAATTCCAAATCGCAAAGAATTAAATTTTTTGACTTCCAATTCAAAACAACTTCATATTCAAATTTCAATTCAAAACACCCCTAATTCAAAAAGATTTCAACTTTACTTAAAACTCAATTTAAATGATTTTAATCAAATGGCTGACAGTTTATATTTAGATTCTCATGTAAAAAATTAATAGAAATCAATTTCAAATCCAAGATCCGAAATTCAATTTAAACCACTTTGATTTACTAAATTTCAGAGTTAAATTCAATATTTTCAACCATTTAAAATGATTCAATTTTGATAAATTTACATATATTTCAATTTCAACTTTAAGATTCAAAATTAAGTTCTATAACAATTTCATTTAAACAGTTTCAATTTCAACATATCAAATCTCAAATTAGAAAATAATTCAATTCGTATAAATCAAAATTTTATTTTTCTTTAAAACATTATCATTTAAACCAATTCAAATTAAAGATTTGTAACCATTTAATTGTATCAAATCCGGTGTCTATATATAATTTTCTACCATATGTCCAAGTGATCATTTATTTCAATTAATTACATGGATAGATATATATCACTTTAGCCCATAATTAAATGACATAAGTATATACCATTTCAACATATTTCTTAGTTCATTCAATTTATTACAAGTGTCAATTTAATGATGTCAAATAATAAATAGGGTAATAACAGGAATATGTCCAAATAAATAACAACTAATCATCCAGCATATCAAGCAATAGGCAACCAATCACACTCAATATCTAAATCAACCAAAATATCACAACAGTTACTAGTCATCGATTGTCGGTGTTTAACTAATAGTTAAATTTCAATATTAATTTAAATGTTAATTTAATTCAATATCAAATTAAAATTCAATTTAAATGTCAGTTTAAATTACCAAAAAACAATCAATATATGTTTATCACTTCATGATTTTAATTCAACTAACATCAGAAAATTTAGTATTGCATGAGTGGGTTTAATCAACTTTAGATTTATAGCTGTTTGAAAATCCAAAAAAGCCTAAAATCACAGCAGTCTCCAAATTCAACCAAACTAGTTTCATATTGTTTGAAATTTAAATATGAACCCAACTAAAGAAATCACGCGTGAATCAGAGTTTGTATGCAAAAAAAATTCATGTTATAAAAAATATTATTAAAAAATAGTCAGTACATAATAAATAAATAAACAAACAAAAATACTCATATTTTTCTCAAGATGAGGCTTCAGACAAAGATGGAAGAACAAACTAAGATGAGGGAGGGACATGTAGGAAAAAAGAAAAATGAAACTCATGTTTTATAAAAGAAAGCTTTTGAATTTGCAAAAATGAAAGCTTTTGAATTTACAAGCTCGTGTTCAATGATTCAAAGAAAGGAAGATTTGAAATGTAGATCTAAACATAAGAAATGAGGTGGCAATAGGAAAAAATGAAGGGCCAAGTATTAAAAATGTGAAAATTTGATGATGAGAATATAGCTTCGGCAAAGAATAATTTAAACTAAATGAATATGAGGTGTCAGGAGAAACAAAACCCAATAGAAGAAATAAAGTGGTAGGTTATTTAATAACAAGGAAATGAAGGTAAAGAGACAGAATGAATGTCACGTTTTGTTTTGAAAGCTTCAGGCATCAATAGTGCTTGAAGAAATGAACTTAGGAATGGGAAGATTTGCAAACCAAAGGAAAGTGAAATTTTGTACAACCAAAAATGAGATGGCGAGAATTAAATACTGCCTATAAGTCTTGGCTCAGGTATTAAACAAAAGGAGAAATGAATGGATCAAGTATTAATAAAGAGGTAATCATTTTAAAACGTACATGAAACCATTAATAACAAAAAAAATGAAGGGACCATGTACATCGCACAGCCTTTTGAAATTCGATTTTTGAAATGTGTTCTTCTTAACCAAATTAATCTCATTAACTCAAGTACTACTCAAATTTGTACACATTTAATTTTTTTTATCTATCTACACACAATAATTAAAATTGTACTTACTTTAAATATGAAAATGTTCAACTTGATTTTCCTAAAATGATCTTTTATTTCCATTAAAACGCCATTTCTGTTTAACACAAAACGTATGTTTCTTTTATTAAATCTATTTGCAATCAACGTTTTCTTTTCCTTTAGTTGAAATATTTGAATTACATTAATTGCAATTAATTAAAAAGTTAAATTTTAAAAAAACAACCTAAAATGGATGAGAAATAGAACAACTATTTCCTTTGGTCATTTAAGCACGTTCATAAATTTATTGTTTATAGACCACAACAATAAATAACTTACATAAATAAATGATTTTCCTATTCTTGTAATTAATCTGTATGCTAAAACATGGTTCAAATAAACATATGTTTCTTCCTTTAATTAAATCATACTATTCTTTATTTTAATGAAATTAAACTTATATTCACAAATGAAACGTTCATTTATTTGTAAAAATGTTCATTTCATTAAATAAAACTTTTGCTTTTATTTGCATAAAACATAAGCTTCCTTCAATTACACCTGTTAATTTACAATTTAGTGTCCTCACTCCTATTAATTGAAATTATTCAATTACATAATTACAATTGATTGCAAAGGTGAATTTCAAAACAGACAAAATAAATGTGATGGGAAATAATAAATTCTTTCCTTTATAAATTTAAAATCATTGTACACAAACAAGAGTCATAAAATTATTACTAAATAAGATCTATTTGTAATCAATATCTAAGCTACAATACATTTCAATTAAATAAACATGTGATATTTCCTTTCAAAAACATTCATTTTATTTCTTATTAAAGTAAACATTTGTTATTTCAAATCTTGCTGTCAATATGCAACCAAATATTGTTTTACATCCATACACCATAAATTTATAATTTCTAACAATTTTGAATTTCAAGATCTTATTTAATTAAATATTTTTAATTGTCAAAATTATGGGTTGTTACAGAAGTGTTATATGTGAAAGGTAATGACGTAACCTCAGGCATCATCAACCGAAAATGACTAAAACAGGGATTATGTAGCAGAGCCATGTGGGTCGCATCCATTGGGGTATGATCATTTCCATCTAGAACGAGTCCCTGCTCAGATATATGATAGTCCCAAATGGTAGTTGATCCCAAACAAGGGGGTGATCATATTTGATACTACCCAGCAAGGGATAAGCCAGTCTTGTGTTGGCGGGATTTTTCGGTACGATCTTGGTATGCTAATCTAGAGGTGTACTGTAGTAGGCAGTACCCCGGTAGATTTTTTAAATAAAAAGTGTTTTTGGTTATCGTTGGGTAAAAACCCGTCCGTGTCTAGGTGCGGTGTGGTCTTACGATGCCTTTTTTTCAAAGGAGTTTTCAAATAAGAATATTATTATTTGAGTTTACTCACACCAGACCCATGTCTAACCCAGAGTTTATTTTTCTTTTTCCTAAACTCTTGGGTACTCAATTTTTATGGGTAGCCAGGTGATCTAGGTTTCTCTAGAAAACACGTTGGAGGAGCTGGAGCAGGTGGCTTCGTGGATAGCTATTATTAGTATAAATTATTCTTATTCCATTGTGTATGTATGCATGGCCTAAGTATTTTGTGGACAAGGAGTTATAAATTTACTTTTTCGGAACTTATATCATTGAACTCTGATGTAATATTTGGCTATGACTATGTATTATACTACAATTTCTATTATATGATGTTCCCTGCGTGATAAGATTTGCGGATTGATTAGTCTTCTTCTTATCTTTCTCATTTCTTTAACTTATAATGACTCCTCTTTTGAATGAAAGAATGGCTCGTTACAAGCAATATATCTCCTAATATATGAAGAGCGTTGCATATAATGATTTCAAGGGATATATCGATTTCCTATCTCGAAACTTCTTGACCGGCAACATCTAAAATAAAATGTTATTTTATTTTGTAATTAATTACTCGTGATTGCAACTATTTGTAGCTATAATCACATAATAATTTATTTAAGGAATTTATTATTCAAATTAATTACCTAGTGAATTATATCACAAGATAGCAAGGTATGTAATGGAAACTAAACACCATTATTACGAAAAATATCGACTATAATGCTAGATATATGTAACAAATTATAAATTTCCCTTGAGGCATATAGCTAACTCCTTTAATATTAATGGACTTTCATAGCTAAAATATCAATAAGTAATGAACATCGAGTGGACTTGATCTTAAGCTTTCCATAGTTTGAGTCATTCATATTGAATTACAATATAAATTAGTTGAATGTAAGCCTTGTCAAGCTACTCAATAAGTTAAAGTTGGTTAAAGGTTCATTTAAAGATCAAGGTACCGTGTTCATTATGAAGTGGAAAACATCATCTTCGAGTTCAGAGAAGCATAAGCGTACTAATAAGAAAGGTAAAGGTGTTGTCACTAAAGAAAAATGTGAATACCATCATTGTCATAAAAAGGGGCATTGGAAGCGGAATTGCTTTAATTATCTAAAGGTTGTAATGAAGAAGAAGGAAACTATCTCCTTAGCTCCTTAAAGGTTTTATATTGGATTTAGAACTTATATCTCTAATTTAATATAGGGACGTAGGAGTAGGCGACATGTGGAAAAAGGAGAAATGAGTCTCCAAGCTGCTAATGGATCTATGGTGGATGCAACCGCAATTAGAGATTATCATTTAGTTCTGCCAAATGGATTAGGTTTAGTCTTAATTAATTTTTATTATGTTAAAAACTTTATTTGTTGAATTATATTTATGTCTAGGTTGTCTAAGAGTGGATTTAGTTTTCATTGCAATAATAATGTTATGAACAATTTTTTTTATGGAAATAATGTTTGCAATGGTATTTTTTACAATGCCATCCATATACTTTGCATTAATCATATATGTGCCATAAATAATTCTTGTACTATTAATGTTAAATATAGTTACTAATGGCACTGCACGTTAGGTCATATTATTGACAAAGATTGAACAAACTAAAAATTGATGGTTTTCTTTCGTCGTTTGATTGTGAATTTTAACACTTGCGAGTCGTATCTCAAAGAAAATATAACTAAGCACCCCATCAGTGGGAGCAATGAAAGAGTTAATGAAATCTTGTTTCTCATGCATACTAATGTATGTGGTTCAATGCCGATGGTCACTAAGGATAATTCTACTTACTTCGTAACACTGATGATTTCTCAATATTAGGATACATACATACACACATACATATATGTATATGTATACATATACATATACATACATATTGGAGCACCCAAGAGTTTAGGAATAAAGGGAAAATAAACTCTGGGTTAAACATGGGTCTGGTATGAGTAAAGCATAAGTCTTTAACTTTATAAAAACCTTTAAATCAAGGCATCTCATAAGATCGCTCCCCACATAAACATGAACGGGTTTTACCTTATAATAACCAAAACGTTTGTATAAAAAATCCAGTGATATTATAATAATGTCTATGGTTTCAAATAAATATTAAAATAGCTGAAATTGTTACCATATTAAATTCCATCATACTAAGCTCTAAAATCAAAATCGTAAAGGCACGTATTAGAGATTGGATTCCATGCTATGGCGAGGTAAGGGACTACTTTTTGATGGTAAACCCCTAGAAAGTGCGTCGGAGTCTAACAAGAACTTCTTGTAGCCCCTGCTACATAGAGACGGCTACCCTTTTAACATGGCGATCTGGATTACCTCATCCCTTTTGACACCAAGGCCTATTACTACCATGGTGTTTGTGCACGAAACAACTCGAATATGGACAATCTAGAATGGGATGACAGCTCCTAATGGTAACTGACCACATAGCTCCGCTACACACCTTTTTTTTCACTTTTAGTTTGTGAGTCTCATGAGGTCATGCATGTACCTTCTTTCTCTTAGCAGACCATCTTGGAATGCTAACATATCCTTCTAGGCAAAGATACAACGCTAGCATTCATCCATGCAAGTTGTTTCGGGATCGAACAAAAATTCCACATTACTATCTTCTATTTTGGAATCACTCTCGGGAAGAATAGTATAACTCCACAGCATACTTCAATATGATTTAACATCATTCGTTATTAGTTTGGAGTGATTCGAATAAATTCAGAGGCCGATGTCTCCAAAACTAAGCAATAATTTCCGGCTAACTCAGTTTCGGTTCTTCTGGAAGTATGCACTAAGAAATCGAGTCCTCACCGAGGGACTCGAATATACTTGACATACCTCCTAAGTCAAAATAGGTACAGATTGATAGTCGGTTATTTAACTATCAATAAATAACACAACCCAATTCCATTTGAGATATATTTATTTACTATAAGGGCCAAGCCTCAAAACAAATCTTTGTTTAAAAAATCTCTTTTCAAAACGATTGTCTAAACATTCATATACTTATCTATCTGACATAAGTATATTCACAAAACATTTGTGAATAACTTTTTACTTCCAAATCATGTTAAAATTGATTAAACAAATGTAGTTTAAATTGGAGCTAAGGACATCCAAAATACTATCCCCATAGTGTTAAGTGTTGAACGGATGTTCCATACCACCATTTTTAAAACGTTAGCTTAGAGAAACTCAGATCTCGAATTCTTTTTATATGTAAATAACTTTTAAATAAATCTATTTCATTCATGAAATCTCTTTTTATTTTGAAATCAAAGTCATTTCAAAATACTTCCGAACTTCCAAATTCATTTATAAAACCCTTTTATAAATATTCAATATCATTTATATAAATTGCTTCTATAAATATCCAAACTTTTAATATAAAATTCTTATAAATATCCAAATCTTTTATAAACTCCCTTTATGAATATTTAAAACATTTTCTAAAACTTCTTTTATAAATACACCAAAATCGTTTATAAAACTTAAACCTTTCATGTTTAAACAACTTCCTAAATAACCTTAATCAAATTAGCTTAGTTTAATAAAAAAATCCATTTTATAAATCTTCTTTATTTATGAAATGTTCTTTGCATAAAAACTCAAATCCATTTACCTAAAACACCTTATAAATTCCTAAATTCCTTTATAAAAACTTGTTTTTATAAACATACAAACCATTTAGAAAATTATATGTAAACTTCTTTTTATAACATTGAAAGCCATTTCCATTGGTTAAAACGTCTTTACTAAAACTATTTGTCATCTCATCCTTATTTAACTTTAATTAAAAGAAATAAACCTTAGTTAAACCTTATTAAAATATAATTAACTTTAATCCAAGATTAATTAAATAAAACCCCTTTTTAAAATAATAATTAACTAATTATTATCTTAAATAAATAATTAAATGATAATTAATTAATCCTTAATTAATAATTAATTTTAATTAAGTAAAAAATCATGATTAACTTAATTGACTAACATTTAAGTTTAAAAATCATCATGAACAAATGATTAAGTACTAATTACCTTTGTTAATTAATTAATTAAAATTAATTAATTACTCTCTAATTACTGAATTAAAGTTAGAAAACATTTCCAAAAAGATTTCTAAGTGAAACTAGGTTTAGATTAGAAAAATTGTTAGATTTTTCAAACTGGACATACATCGACTCGCTATACGAACTCGATTTTAAAAATTGAAAATTTAATTTTATAACTTTTGAAACTTCAGCTTGAACATCACCTTCTTTAAAACATGAAAATAAACTTTTAAAACCAAAGTCAAAGATTTAAACTTGAAAACTTTCCACTTTAAAAACAAAAAATCAAAATTTTCGACAAAAAGTGGATTCCTACTGCGCTTTTGGTTAGTGAATCGCTATCTTCATGTCCTAAACCCACATACAACAAATACAACGTTCAAACATAATATCACATCATAATATTATAGCACCATCATGAAGAAAGTATTACTTCATAATAGCAACTAACTTTTTCAATATTCAAGGTAAAATATTTATCGCCTACTCAAACTTCGACATAAGCAACTAACACCAATTAACATATATGCATGCGTACACAACAATAAGATCACCACATACTTAACAACATTTCAACTCATAAATTATACAACTTTAAAAAAGTTAATAACTTGAGTTTTAAAAAATATTAACTTTACTCATAATACTTGCTTGAAACTAAGCTAAACTCCTCCCGAACTTGCACAAGACCTAGAGCTTGCACCTAGGCTTGAATGGGTTAAAGTGGCTCGGCCTGGAATTTTATTGGGCTTGGCCTTGAATGGTTTGGGGAGAGGTGTGGTTGCTTTGTGAAGAGAGGAGTTTAGGAATTTAAATGGAGTGATTTAAGCTATGTTTTGAAATGTTTTTACCAATTTTTTCTCTTAGGAATTTAGTGAGGTGACCATGAGATATGGAGGAGCTAAAGAAGAAGATGTGAAGAAATGAAGAATGGAAGTTGCAAAGGGAAAGACATGAAATGGAAGGTGTATTTATAGGCTTAGAAAATTATTAAAATATATAAAGTGATTAGAATTAAATATAAACACATGCATGCACTCCACACCTCCCACCATGCTTCCCACCACACATTCTCTCGCCCATAAGCCATGTCATAGGATACTTAAGCTATGGCATAGGATTGTGTGCGCGTGCATATATATATATATATATATATATATATATATATATATATACTTGTTTATATGTGTATATGTGTATATATGCCTTTTATGACATAATTTTTCACATCCAAGCTTAGGTATAAATGAATATATTAGTTAATATACATAAGTATGCTTAATTAATACTAATCCTAACATATAAATGTGTGCATGTTGCACCAAGTCTGCACAAGTTCTCGACGACTTTCAGGTGTCGAAAAGTCAAAATTTTAGAAACATTGTTCGGTCACATTTTCTATTTGTCTGTGAACTTCTATATTGGTAAACAAATTTTAAAAAATATTTTATCATCATTACTAAATAACTAAAATAGGTTTATTTACTAATCAACATCCATTTATTGAATCTGATGTTGGACCAGTTTGTGATAATGCAAATTCTTATGTCGTGAACGATGGCTTGGATTCTACTATTGGTTTGAACGTGGATGCTTTTGCTTGTGCCGTGGATGTGGATGTGGCTGGTCGAAACCTTAATGGCTCTTCAATTGTTCACGAACCCATTTCTTTATGCACCTTACCTGTTTGTGTTAATGTCGATGAGGACGACTGTAATCCTGAAATCCCAAATACTGTTGTGCTCATTCCCAATGTTGATCTTTCCTCTAATTTGGTATCTCCCCTTCCATGCTCATCGCCTATAGTCCGTCAGGTTTCAAAATGGTCTTTCATTGTTTAAGTCATTACCATGCAACGTGGGAAATTATGTACCTCGTTCATTTAAATCTGTGGAGGTTGATGGGGTTTCGTTCCCTCCTCAGGAGGTTATTCAAGCTGGCGAGGACTATTGGGTTGACTACCTTGTTGGATTTTTCCTTGATTCGAATCCTTTGTACCATATTGTGTAGGAACATTATAAGAACCGTTGGAAACTAAAGGGTAGTCTCCAGGTTCAGTTTGATAATTCTATGTTTTTCTTTAAGTTTTCTAATAAGGAGGAAAGATAGCATGTGCTAGAGGTTTAGCATTCCTTCATTGAAGGTAGACCGCTTATTATTACGTCATGGACAAGTTTATTGATAGTGCAAGAGATCAGGTTTTATCTATTCCTATATGGGACCACTTCTCTCATATTCCCTCTATTCTATAATCTTGCTCGGTTTGAATTGGATTGCTAGTTTAGTTAGAGAGCTTAAGTGTTTTGACCCGAACACCGTGGCTAGAGGTAGGATTATTTATGCTAAAGCTCTGACTGAAATCACCCCTTTCAAGCCTTTTCCTTCCAAACTCAGATTATGCCCATACGGATGGTCATGTTGCGGTAATTTATGTTCACTATGGATGGAAATATGATATTTGTGAGATTTGTCACTCCTTTGGTCATGTGGTGCATTCATGCAAGCATCTCCCTCCTTCCGATCCATCAGGTGACCCTCCTCTTCTTTTTCGATTAAGATCCCACTTCCTTGTCCTCCTGCCAGTGTTTGGGTTTCGAAGTCTCTCCCTTTTAGTTTGGTTGACCCAGTTTTTTCTGCTACTGTCCCTACTGAGATCCATACAGCCCCAACTCATAACTTGATGTTGTTGTTTCCCCTTCTCCTGTTATTGTTGAGCCTTCGCTCCCTTCTATTATACATTCAATTGTGGATGTCCCTTCGTCTCCTGTGATTGAGTGGCAGTCCAGGGAGAAGGCATGGGTTCATGTGAAATTTGAGATGCGATATAGTCCAGTATGATTGTTATTATATGTTTATAGGTGGAGATGGAGAGATGAGGCGGTTATTTTATCATGTTGTTGGTGATGGTCCAGTTCTTTCCTGTGAGGGAAATGATGGGCATGACAATAGACTTATTTTGGAGGATGTCACTTGGATAGAAAATATATGTGCTCCTATGAATCTACAGTTTTTTATCAAGATACCGCGGCTTATTTCTCAGGGTTTATCCATGTTATGGGTCCTTGTTCAGTTGATGATGACAATGGTGCCTCCTCTCTGGAGGACATCTAGTGTTTTGTATGTACAGTGGCATGGCCACTATAAACCATGTTAACTGTTCTATGCATGTGCAGAATACCTGTTTTCTTATTTATATATAGTGGCATGACCCACTTTAAAGCCGGCTAGCTTTTCAAAAAAATATCCATTTATTGATTATATAAAATATAAAAAAATAGTCTATTTTAAAGTGGCAAAATCCTGGGTCGTTACAAATATATTTTATCGTCATTTTTATTATTTAAATGAGTCATATGATTTTTAATTTATAAAACCTATTATTTAAATATTTAAAATTTTCAAATTCCCGATCATTACACTCTTCCTCTCTTAAAAGAATTTCATCCCTGAAATTGTACCACTACTCTACTTCCTAGAAACACTTAAACTATTCATTAGTCTGTATGATGTACATAGATCAGTCCTATGTAAAATCTGATTTGATCATTCTGTCGAACACATAACTCACTCCCGAACGAGTAATACTCACTTGACTTCCTAGTGTGGACTTTGATCAGGCCTCTTAATTAGAAACATATATTCTCCTTTCATAGCTATAAACTTTGATAGACAACTTTGATTCCACATAAGAACCTTCACTAATGCTAGTCATCAAAAAACGAGTGATAAATCCTTATTTATATTGGTGTAAAACACCTCTAATCATATACTCGAATCTGGGATCAAGAACTATGTGAAAAGAAGAAATGATCTTCATATAACCTACATACCGATATAACGATTCTTACTATCTAATTACTTTCTACTCTCCCACCATGCTTCATAAAAATTAATTTATAAATTGTTAACTTACATAATACTCTTCTACATCCTCAGACTATATATAAACATCTGATTTTTAATTCTACTTACTTCTAACTATTAGATGTAGGCCAAAAATAATTTGGGTCTTGAAATTAAGTCGACCAAATTAACTTCTTTACCCTAATTAGTCTAGTAAGTAGCTAAGAAGAGTAGGATGCTGGTATCCAAACTCCATCCTAGGTTCTACTTTTTCTTAGACACTACTAAGGTAAAAATGTCAATTAGCCAGTCTAATAACATCAAATAATTCTTCACATCCTAAATGATACAATCAAAAGACACATCTTAAACAAATAAAATTTATTAAATCGCCTTATTAAATTTAATATAATTAAAACTTCAATTTTTAATCCACCTTCAAAGTATCTTTTTATTTTGAAAACTCTTCCTTTTAAGGGATCCAAGAACACAATACCCGGGTTTATTTCAAAAATCTTTTGAAAACATATATATAGCCCAAGTATGTCCAAAAGGATGTCAAGGAACTGGGTGATACCAAATAGTACCATATACCCCTTTACTAAGAAGGGCAATACTCAAGAGAAGTGTTTTCCATCCAAACACATCTCTTCCCCGATAGTCATTAACAAGACATTCTAACTAGTTAATAAACATATTTCTTTTTTTTTCTTTTTTTTTCAAATTTTTTCTCGAAATAATACTATATATAGACAAATAGTTTTTAACAAAATCATCCACTTTCTTTGGATTTATTCGGATTTGAACTAGTCCAGGTTGTACAATGACAAAGAATAATTTATTAAATGCATCATCATATCTGCCTAAGAAAACATTCGATTGGTACTTAGAAGAATATTATGATCATCACAAAACAAATTAGACTTATTCTCGAAATGTCCAAAGGGATCCTTACTCTCAAACTTTATTTTAAAATATTTATATCTTAAAATATCCTTAAGAAAGATTACTATTATTTTCCAAAATCATTTGGAATTTATCAAAGACATCAGGATTTAACATTATGAAAACCCTTTTCATATTTAAAACACATTTAATAGTTCTAATATGTAACATCATCTCTATTAAAATTCAATTTTTTAACCTGCATATCGTCGAACGCCTTATAATCAAATTGTGAAACTTAATTCACAAGGTGTTCGATTCAATGTTCTTAGAAATTATATCTACCCAATCCATGATGGGAAAAGGAAATCTACTATTAAATCTGATAATAGTCAATGCTCAAAATTGGACGAGACTAGTTAAACCCTAAATGCTAATAATTTAAATATTATTAACTCCTAACCCACTCTCCTTGTAGATAATAACATAGATTTTAAAAATCATCCCTCTTTATGTATAGAAAATATATTCTTTGGTAAAATTATTTCATTTATCAAATTCAAAACAATATTATGTCAATTTAACTTGTTCTAGCACTTAGGAAATCCTTATCGATAACACTGATTGGGCGCATCGACCAGAATTCTTAAGCCACTCAATAGGTCAAACAACACACTATAAAACGTTTTTATTCACTAACAAATACGCATTCATATATATATATATATATATATATATATATTACGCTCAGACTCGTTCTAGGGCACTACCGACCCAATCAGTAATGAGTTTACCCCACCAAAGCCTAGGCGTTCGCTCAACCTAAGCTTTGATACCAAATGTAACGATCCGCCTTTCTTACTACCATAGACAACGCTTAAAACATCCTCGGTATTCATGTGTCGGTCATTTTAGTTGTCTGAAAGACGGGTCATTGGGGATGAAAGAAAGAAAAGATAGAAAAGAAGAAAACTAAAAAACATAGAATCTTACAACATAATGGAACTATATATACTAATCCACATAGTCATAATAGTCTGTCCCCACCTAACTGATACAACATACATATAATAGAGCAGAAGACAAAGTAATAACTAACTATCGATGAAGCCACCTACTCCAAGCTCGTTCAAAATGAATTTGCGGAAAAACCTGAACTATTTGGCTGTCCACTCAAATTTGAGCACCCAAGAGTTTAGGTAAAAAGGGAAAATAAACTTCGGGTCAGACATGGGTCTGATATGAGTAAAGCATAAGTCTTTAACTTTATAAAAATCTTTAAATCAAAGGCATCTCGTAAGACCATGCCACATATAAACACGACCGGTTTTTTACCTTATGATAACCAAAACATGTGTATATAAAAATCCGGTGATATTATAATAATGTCTATGGTTTCAAATAAATATCAAAATAGCTGAAATTATTACCATATTAAATTCTATCATACTAGGCTCTAAAATCAAAACCGTAAAGAATGCATTGGAGATTGGATTCCACACTATGGTAAGGTAAAGGACTACCTTCCAACGGTGCACCCCTGGAAAATGCACCAGAGTCTGACAAGAACTTCTTGTACCCCTACCACACAGAGCCGGTTGCTCCTTTGACATGGTGACCCGGATTCCCTCATTCCATTTTGACATCGATGTCTTATACTACCATGGTGTTTGCATGCAAAACAACTCGATTATGGACAATCCAAAATGGGATAGTGGCTCCTAATGGTAGCTGACCACATAGCTCTGTTGCATACCTTGATTTTTCCATTTTCCACGTTATGAGGCTTATGAGGTCACGTCTTTACCTTCTTCCTCTTAGCATACCATCTTCGAATGCTAACACTGCCCTTTAGGTAGATATACAACGTTATCATTCATCCATACAAGTGGTTCTGGGATCGAATAAATATTTCACATTACTATCTTCAATTTTGGAATCACCCTCGGAAAGAATAGTATAATTCCACAGCATACTTCAATGAAATTTAACATCGTTCGTTATTAGTTTGGAGTGGTTCGGATAAATCCGAAGATCGATGTCTCCAAAATTAAGCGATAATTTTCGGTTAACACAATTCTGGTTCTTCTGGAAGTATGCACTAAGCAATCGAGTCCTTACCAGGAAACTCGAATATACCTGACATGCCTCTTGAGTCAAAGTAGATCCAAATTAATAGTCGGTTATTTAACTATCATATAAATAGTACCAACCAATTCCATTTGAGATTTATTTATCCATAGCAATCACTAAGCCTCAAAACAAATCTTAATTTAATAAATCTCTTTTCAAAACATTTGTCTAAAACATTCATACACTTATGTCTCTGACATAAGTATATTCACAAAACATTTGTGAATAACTTCTTACTTCCAAATCATGTCAAAAAGGATTAAAAAAATGTTGTTTAATTTGGAAGTAAGCGCAACCCTAAACACTATCCCCTCGGTGTTAAGTGTGCAACGGATGTTCCATACCATCATTTTCAAAAGATTAGTTTAGAGAAACTCTGATCTCAAATTCTTTTTGTATTTCTTTTGGTAAATCCTTTTTAAACAAATCTATTTCATTCATGAAATTTCCTTTTATTTTGAAATCAAAACCATTTCAAAATACTTCCCAACTTCCAAATTCATTTATAAAACCCTTTTAATATTCAAATTCATTTATATAAATTGCTTTTATAAACATACAAATTTTTTATATAAATTTCTTATAAATATCCAAACCTTTTATAAACTCTCTTTATGAATATCCAAAACATTTTCTAAAACTTCTTTTATAAATACCCCAAATTCATTTATAAAATTTCTTTATAAACCTTTCCTGTTTAAACAACTTCCTAAATAACCTTAATCAAATTAGCTTCATTTAATAAGCAAATCCATTTTACAAATCTTTTTTATTTATGAAATGTTCTTTGCTTAAAAACAAAAATCCATTTACCCACAACACCTTATAAATTCCCAAATTCCTTTATAAAACTCTTTATAAAAACTTCTTTTTATAAACATACAAATCATTTAGAAAACTCTTTATAAACTTCTTTTTATAACATTGAAAATCATTTCCATTGGTTAAACATTTTTAATAAAACCATTTGCCAACTCATCCTTTAAATATTTTGTTCAAAATGCATTAACTTTGAAATCATTTCAAATAGAAAATGAAATATTTATCCTTACAAGATCAAATGGAGGCTTAATGACCATAATGATGCTTTTAATTTATTTTACTTATCTAGTTTAATATGGTATCACATAACAACATGTATATAAGGGATCAACACACAACAATCAATCAACATAAGTAAATATCCAAGTTAATTGTAATAGCAGAATGGTGTTTAATTTTACTAATGGATGTTATTTAGCTTTCCTGGTCATGTGGGGTTACTTAAGGGTAAACGACACAGACATCCCTTGATTTAAACAAATTTGAAAGAAAATAGTTTAAAACAAAACTTATTACTTACACCCAAAGCAATTTTAAAATAAACTAAAACCCTTATAAATGAGAATCAAATCCTTGTTAAATAATAATTTAACTTTAATTAAAAGTAATTACACCTTATTAAAAAAGCGATTATTGCTATACGGATCCATAATTTTAAAACTTGAACTTTGAACTCTTGTCTTCTTTAAATCATGAAGATAAACATTTAAAACCGAAATCAAATATTTAAACTCGAAAACTTTCCACTTTAAAACAAAAAATCAAACTTTCAATAAAAAGTGGATTCCTGTCTCGCTTTTGGTTAGCGAATATCTTCGTGTCATGAACCCACATACAACAATTACAACATTCAAACATAATATCACATCATAGCATTATAACACCATCATAAACAAAGTATTACTTCACAATACCAACAAACTTTTCCAATATTCAAGGTAAAATCTGTAACGTCTACTCAAACTTCGACATAAGCAACCAATGCCCAATCAACATATATGCATGCACATACAACATATAACATCACCACATACTTAAACAACATTTTAACTCTTAAATTTTACAACTTTTAAAAAGTTAGTAACTTGAGTTTTGAAAAATGTGAACTTTACTAAACTTGCTCGAAACTAACTTAAACTCCACCCGAACTTGCATTAGACCTAGTGCTTGCACTTAATCTTGAAAATTATGGATCTATATAGGGTCGAAGGGCTTGAAGTGGCTCGGCCTGGCCTGTTATTGTTCTCGGCCTTGAATGGTTTTGGGGAGAGGTGTGGTTGCTTTGTGAAGAGACGAGTTTAGGAATTTAAACGGAGTGATTTAAGCTATGTTTTGAAATGTTTTTACTACCTTTTTCTCTTAGGAATTTAAACAAGAGGCCATGAATGGAGGAGCTTAAGAAGAATATGTGAAGAAATGAAGAATGGAAGTTGCAAAGGAAAACACATGAAATGGAAGGGGTATTTATAGGCTTAGAAAAATATTAAAGTATATAAAGTGATTAGAATTAAATACACACACATGCATGCACTCCACACCTTCCATCATGCTTCCCTCCACACGTTCTCCCCCCGCCATGTTGTAGGGTACTTAAGGTATGGTATATGATTTTGTGTGTATGTGTGTATAAATGTGTTTATATGTATATATACATGTCTTTTATGACATAATTGTCACATCAAAGCTTAGGGGTGTGTGTGTGTGTATTTATATATAAGCTAATATACATAAGTATGTTTAATTAATACTAATCCTAACATATATAAATGTGGGCATGTTGCACCAAGTGTGCACAACCTTCCCAATGACTTTTAGGTGTTGAAAAATATTCTTCGGTCACATTTTGTGTTTTTCTATAAGCTATCTACTGGTAAACAAATTTTGAAAATTATTTTATCATCGTTATTAAATAATTAAAATAGGTTTATTTGCTAATAAAACTCAATTTATTGATTATATAAAATATATTTAAATAGTTTATTTCAACGTGGCAAAATATTAGGTCGTTAAAAATCTATTTTACCATCATTTATTATTATTATTTAAAAGAGTCATATTATTTTTAATTTCTAAAATCTATTACTTGAATATTTAAAATTTAAGTGTTCACAAATCAAGACGGTAATACCCAAATCTACGAAATACCCTAAATCCATCTTATTCCCCCGTATGCGTGATACCCTAGATTTGTTATTTTGTTCAAAGCCGCATCTAAGATTTCATCTACGGCAAAGGATTTTGCAACAGAGAAAAAACTAATTAATGCTCCACGTTTCTCTTGAAGAAGTCACATCTCTATTCGAGTTCTGCAAAGGGTAAAGAAGGCTATAAATAAGAAAAGAATATTTAGAGAAGCTGTTGTTAAAAGGTAAAAGTATATTCTGATTTTAATTTGGAAAAGAAAGACAGGATTATGACAATTAGGCAAGATTGGAATTTGGTATGCGTGCTATGTTCTACTGAATTTTTGAATGGTTTTTGGAAGGACGTAGTTTGACGTAGAGACATGATATTAGCTTGTTAATTTTAATGTAATTTTGGATTGTATTGTCATAACAAGCATGGCCGTTGTAATAATTGTTATGCATTCAACGTTGGTTTCTAGAGACATGATATTAGCTTGTTAATTTTAATGTAATTTTGGATTGTATTGTCATAACAAGCATGGCCGTTGTAATAATTGTTATGCATTCAACGTTGGTTTCTTTTCCTTGGTTTGTATCCCATTTCCAAACTTAGCTAATTACTAAAGGGACAATCAAAACTTGATAAGGGACATGAAAAAATTGTAGGAGTTGGATTTTCCATAAAAGAAACAAGCTGTTGATTTTGGAATGGTCGAAGGCACTCCAAAAAAAGTTGTGGGGTACACCGGTTTATTAATATAATTATTATTTTGAGGATCATTAGATATTTAGTTTTTCCTTTTAATGGAAATACTAATTCCTACTTAGACTCAATTGATAAATCAGTTAAATCTTAGGTCATTTGAATAATTTACTTTGACATAATATCAAACAAATTTTGGACATTCACAATCATAAAATGAAGTTGCAATACACTTAATCATACATTGCAAAACATGGTGGCTTTAGCGACGGCAAATATGCGTCGTGGACCGTCGTCGGCCGCTGCTAGCCGTCCTTAAATAACTCATCGCCACACAGTAAAGTGACGGCTTTAGCGACGGCTCCATCACCAATATAGCGACGGTTGGCGGCGCCAGGTTGAACACGTGGCAACGTATTGCACATCGAGATGTGCCTCAAGTCGATGCGAACCGTCGCAAAACTGAAACCAAATGACCGTCTCAAATGGATACATCCATCCATATTGCACAGGAAAGAAGTGCTTCAGATGGAAGATTAACACGTAAATGCTCAATTGCATTAAAGAAACCTGACGGAAATATTTTTCCAGTTTGCAGAGCGTTATACGGATTTCTACTTCAAGCTTACGTATACGATCTATTTTTAATGTCGTCGAACAAAGTTGTTTATAAAACATACGTAATTTTGTTATAACACTCCATACTTTTACGGACAACAGTTCTTTGAAAGCCATGGATAGTAAATATTCCATAATGATATGACAATCGTGATTTTTCATCCCACTCAATTTATTGTTTTTAAAGTCAATACATATACGAAGACTAGAAGAAATCCCATCGGGAAATCTTAGTTCTTCCACCCACTTTAACACGAGTTTTACTTGTTTGCTGTCTAGCTCATATCATGCTTTGGATATTTTTATTGTCGTTGGGCTTCATATGAAGTTTGGAGCGTTTATAATAGTTTGTTATATCAAGTCTTGAATTCAAATCGTCATTGGTTTTCTCCTTTACATTCATAATTGTATCAAACACCTTTTTTTCATTGTGCATCATGTCAATATTATGTTGGAGTAAGAGATCTTTCTAATATGGTAATTCTTAAAATATACTTTGTTTTCACCGATTATGAATGTCTGATTTTCCTGGAATTTCAAACTGTATTCCAGTTTCATATATCTTTGGATAGTTCTTTACAGTTCCATATAATTCTTCGCTTGACCAAATCTTTGGTGGTTGCATGTTATCTTCTCTGTTAGCTATAAACTTTTTTCAATCTCTTCTTAAAAGTATGATTGGGATGGAGAAAATACCGATGACAATCAAACCAAGAAATTTTCTTCCTATATCGTAAAGAAAATGTTCATGTTTCTTCCATGCAATAAGGGCAAGCTAGACGACAGGCCGTACTCCAACCAAAAAGCATCTCATATGCAGGAAAATCACTAATAGTCCATAATAAAGAAGCGAACATACAAAAAAAAAATCTCGAAATATCTTATGTTTCAACTCCTTCATTTCACAATGTTTCCAACTCTTCGATCAATGATTGTAAATAAACATCGATTCCTTGTGTTAGATCAAAAGGGTTCAGGACGACAATTGTGAGAAACATATATGGTGTTTACATACACATCCATGGAGGTAAACTATGTAGAGTAAAGCTAATTGGTCATGATGATATTTACTACCAAACCGAGAGAATTGTGAAAATCCATCCGTACATAAACGAGTCTGACATTACGGCTTTCTACAGGAAATGTGGGATAAGTCTTATCGAAATGTTTCCATACTTCTCCGTCAGATGGATGTATCGAAGTTCCCTTTTTCGGTGTTCTCACATTGTGTCATCCCATATGACATGTCGTAGCAGAAGATTCATATAATCTTTGAAATCTGGAAGTGGTGGGTAAATAATGCATTCTCTTGTACGAAACTTCTTTTCCTTTCTTTTTTCTTGATTGTATCTTTCCTCGTTACATATTCGGCATTTTCTATGGTTAACGTCATCTTTCCATTACAACCTGCAACCTTTTACATATATCTATCTTTTCGTCCGGCAGACTGAAAGCGAACATCAATTTTTTCACTTTAAATAGCTATCGCACATCAGATTATTGGTGGCATGTGTCATTTTGCAGCTTATACAGCTTTTATAAATGCAACTTCTGTAAGGTTGAATTTTGATTTCATAGTAACGTATTCGGCGATTACTAATAATTCGGTTCCACTTTTACAACCGTTCAACAACGGCCTCTTAGCAGAATTCAATAAATCATATTTTCTTTTAGCTCTCACAGTCGGTTCTTCTTCAACATTTACGTCTTCATCGTCTGTTTGAATGGTAGAAAACCTTGATCGTGCTGAAACTTCCACCATATTTTATATCGGATTCGTCATAATATTATCGTCCTCTAGCACTACAGGATTAGGTGTAGGTTCAACAAGTTCTCTATGACGATCCCAAAAGTAATAATTCGACACAAAACTGTATTTATACAAATGTACTTCAACTATATTTGGTTTTCAATACTTCAAATGTTGGCACTTACTACACTGGCAACGAATTTCTTCGTTATTTCGATTATTAGATTTAACGAAGCTAATAAATTCGTGTACATCGTTACAGGAATGTTCATTTATTGAACCCTTCCTACCAGTTTTGACTTGATATATCCAACTACGGTCGAGGAAATAATCGAAATTTTTTCCTAATTTGAAAATATATGTTAGAAAGTTCAAGTAAACAATTCAACTGATACAAATGTCTTGTAGAAATAATTTTTAACACTCCATCATTGTAAACACTTCACCATCGTAGAAAATTCAAATATGCACTTCACTTTATTTTTTAATTTTTAGTATATTGGTATTTACTTTGATAGTTGGTCATCCTACTTTCCATTACAAACACAATAATGTAATTACATTTTATAAATCATTAAATAATTTAACAAAATTTCGGCAACACTTTCCTTTTGTTCCCCGTATCGTACATTAATGTTGTACACAATGAACGAGAATGAAGTGCTGTCGAAATTTTGTAAACCGTTTATAATGAAATGATTTACAAAATGTAATTACTTTATTATGTTTGTAACTTGTCTAATAAAGGGGACAAATTCGACAAATATTATATCAGATGAATATAGATATCCGTTCTGTTAAAAAAACGAATATCCATACAACGATCATATACAACATTTGTCAGACGGGACCAAAAAATCTCTAAGGGATTAAAAAAATAAAACACATTTTACAATTACTATTTTAACAACTAAAAAACTATTTTATAATTCATTAAGCTAATTAAATATTTATTAATTAAATCTGAAATTTTAAAACGTATTTTAACTTTTATTTAACTACTTAAAGTTTTAGTTACCGATTTTGTGAACTAAAATAAGTAGTTAACGCTTATAATAAATTAGAATAAATTTGAAATTTCAAAACGTACTTTAAACTATAACTAATATTATTCTAAACTATAATAAACATTCATGTAAAATTATCAATAAGCATATTAATCAATAATCATGGACTAATTTTTGGATTTTAAATTAACCTTGATTTTTAACAATAAAGTAAACAGTCAAATCACTAGTTAATATCCTCAAATCAAAAATTTACTATTATCATCAACTAATACACAATATTCACCAATTTCAGATCCATAATCAACTAATTTTGCAAATAAATGTTTTAATTTTATCTTTAAATCAACTAATAAACTATTATAATCATCTAATAACAATTATTCTAACATATTCAAATCCATAATCAAATTATTTTTTAAAATTAGGTTTAGAGATTATACCTAGAAATTGAGAAATTGAAGAAGATGGATGAAACAGAGTAGCGCTAGAGGTCAACGACGACTTCTGGAGGCGGTTGGCATCAGCAGAGGGTGGAGGGGGCTAGGAACGGTGACAGCAGTTTGGGGGGAAAGTGAAAAACATTTTCACTTTCTGTTCTCTGGTTTGCACTATAACATCAGGCTGAGCGACGGCTAGCGCCGGCCGTCTTTTTTAGCCGCCACCAGCCGTAGCTAGCTTCCGCCACTAAATGAAGCATGTTTTGTAGTGATATATTCTTGTGCCGTACAATAATTAGTTATATAAAAACTCAAATTTGTTTTATATAAAGCTAGCAAACAAACTTACAGCAGACATTTTTGTCTATGTTGAAGTTAGATACGATGGGTTTGGGTACGATTATTTCTTATTTAGGATGTTAATATTTTCTTTTAGGTCGAAGAAGAAGAAAATAAATAGGGCTATTGTAAGTTATTAAAAAGTAGAAATGGTAGTATTGCAATTTAATTATAATAGTTCATCACTGTAGTAAAAACTACATATAAAATACGTTTTGGATGTAGTCATCACATAATTTTCCTTTTGTTGATCATTTTTGGAGTCATTTGAACAATTCTCTTGACTTTTCCCCTATACAACTCATCCTTACATATGCTTTGAATTACGGATTAATCAATTGAGATATTGGTGAGATAGATTGTTGGTTATGCTAGAATATAAAGAACATAGAGTTGTTTAATGAAAGAGAGAATGTTTAAGAATATTTTTATGAACTATTTTATGTTTGTAATAATAAATTGTATGATATACACATTATTAATTTCTTACCTTGAGAAATCACCTAGTTATATGTTTGCTTCTCCTATTAATGATTCCTACAGCTTTCGCCAAGTAGGATGACAATTGTAGCTGTACCAATATAAATATTTTTAGTGCTATTTTGGCATAATAAATGGTTGCCTATAGTGAGTTTCATTCACATATAATACTATTTTTATTATGTGAATGCTTGTTTTTATTACGAGTTTTAGATATCAAGTTTCATAAAGAATCTATCCAGTTGTGTGTATGACTCTACACATTTTACCCATCTCATACTTCACTCATGTGGAGTCTGTGCATTGGGTAGACAACGATGGAGAAGTTGTTATTGTTGTTAAAATCTTGTCTACGGTATCGGTCTGTACCTCGAAATTTTGGAAGTACCGTATCTGTTTCAACCCTAAACGAGCTGAAGTTAGGGCTCAAAATCGGTTTTGGTAATTACCTTAAAAAAAACTTAATCGAACCCTAAATTATCACAACCGACACTGAAAAATCATGGGATGAAGAGAAGAAAAAAAAAAACCACAGCATGAATAAAATTTCAATCCGCAACAGGAAAAAACATGATTATACAGGAAAACGATTCGATTTTTCCATCTATAAATTAAATTGAAATTGACATAAGAAATCATAAAAAAAAATAGCGGCATCTTCGACATTAGTAGCTCGAATTCCTCAACAGCATCATGGATTTTTTCGATAGTAGACACGAAGAAGCTTGTGCGGTGAAAATCATCAAACTACATCAGCATAAGCGAAGTTGTCGAACTACACAGTGAAGATTTTTTATGTGCGTGTTTTTTATTTCGAATTATCTACTTTGTTTGTGTGGGCAATGAATGGACAGTGAATTAGTTTTTGTGGACAGCGAATTGCCCTAGTTTTTAATTCGAAGCTTTTGATTTGGGCTGCCTTTTTTAGGCTTTAAGCATTTAATCTATTGTAATAGGAATGGACAGTGAATTAGTGCAAGTGTATGGCTTTTTATTTTGGGTTTAACTTATATTCAACATAGCAGTGAATGGCAGTGAATTAGTATAATGTATATTAGTGTGGATTCAATGAGCAGTGATTTAGTATAAGCATATTGGTTTAATGTGATTTAATTTAGTACATTTCTAACATAAGTTTGTTTAATTACTTTCTAATGATATTGTTTACAATCTCAGATACACTATGGAAAACCAAACAAAGACTACAGAGATTGGTTGGAATTATGGTACCTTGATCGATGACAATGTTCGAAAATAAAATGCAGCTTTTGTAATAAACAAATCAACGGTGGCGGTGTAACACGTTTAAAAAAACATTTGACAGGCATAGGTGGCAATGTAATAGCATGTCCAAATGTTCCTCAAGATGTTAAAAAACCTGTACGAGCTCGTATTGTTGGAATGAGAAATGACTGGAACAAAGGAAAACTAGAGAAGCAACGTATACGAGAAGATGACTAGACCTCAACAACATGACTCGGACAGTGAAGATGATGAAAATGAAGATGATAGGGATATTCGTTGTGCCGTGCGGACATCAGAGACATATTTAGAGAATAAGAGATGCAAAGATCTCATAGACAGTCAGGTGCCGGTTCTAGTCAAATGAGAAAAACGTACGTGGAAGATCTAAGAGAGTTGAAGGTGATTTTGAAACCCGTGCTATTGTAGGAATCGATTCATTCGTGCAAAAAAGGAGGCTGATTAATCAATTGATGCAAAAAAGAATGTTAAACGTTGTGATACAAACGATCAATTGATTAATCTAAACAATATATTTCATGATGATGATCCATTAGCAGAGTGGACTACTAAAGTTGAGTCATGGCTGTTTGACGACGATCCTTTGATGGTTAATATGATGAATGATGTCGTTGTTGCAGTGGATGGTGTACCTGCACGAACAACAAGTCAAAGCACTGAAAATAATATTGACTCCTCAAATGATGATCATGGTAATGTTGGTGGTAACAATATCGGTTTAACGAGTAATGTTTTTAGTGATGATGGTGGCTCTCATAGATCAACTATACCATAAGTGAGAAGGAGAAGTGTGATGGGCAATCGTGGCAGAAGAGATAGTTATTTGAATGTTGAATATATACAACAACAAAATTACGATTACGCTAATAATTCATATACTTCAAATGATTCACCTAATTACAAATATTCTATTTCTGACTATACTAGAGGCTATTATTATCGCGGAGCAAACGAGACATATAACAGTATTATATCAAGCGATCAAAATAGTCAAACAATATATACAGCACAGAATGACGAATTCTCATCATTTGATAATATGTTGGCAACGTTTTTAGGTCCAAGACAAATATAGTATGGTTATCCACCATACCATACGAAACAACTGGATGAAGACAATTATGAAAACAATTCATATACAGCTTCAAAAATAGTTTTTGAATGCGATATGTTTATATTTTATTTCTTTGTAGACCATATTTTATATTTATTTACAAAGATTGTTATTACAAGTTTATTAAAAAACTATTGAAAACGAAATCTGTACCGAAACTTTCGAAATTCACGAAATCATCAAAAACCAACAAAATTTCAAATGACCGAAACCGAGGAAGAAACTGAGTTTTCGAACCTTGATTAAAATAAATATTGTTGAGATTCTTTTTGACGTTGAGATGTTGCTGACGACTGTTAGGTTTTATTGGTGCTTTCTTTTGATTGCAAATGTTACTATGTTTATTTCCATACGAGTGTCACGGTACGCGCTTCGCGTGTGAATTATTTTCCTTATAGATTGTACAGGTTTGAATCAGTAAAAAAATTTATTTATTTTCAGGTGATATTAAGAATTGTGTATTTGTAAAGATGTATTCTAAATTTATAAAGGAAGTTTAATTTTTACTTTATTTTTAAAAGTATTTTGGATTTATAAACATTTTTAATTGTTAGACCCTATTTTTAGGGGCGTTTGAATTTGTAAAAGAAGTTTAATATTAGATTCTATTTTTAGGTTATTAAGATTTGATAACATATAGAGGGGGGTTTTGATAGTTCCGTTGATATCAAATAAGTGCGACGCCAAAACTATTATAACTATTAATAAAGATACGTTTAAATCGGTAAAAAAATGATTTTTTTTTCAAGTGATATTAAGATTTGTGTATTTGTAAAGAAGTATTTTAAATTTATAAGGAAGGTTTAATTTTAGATTCTATTTTTAGAAGTGTTTTGAGCATTTTTATTGTTAGATCCTACTTTAAATGACGTTCGAATTTGTAAAAGAAGTTTAATATTAGATCTTGCTTTCAAGTAATTAAGATTTGATAATATATAGAGTGACGTTTTTGGTAGTTCAGGTTGATACCAAAAAAGTGTGACACCAAAGCTATTACAACTATTATTAAAGATTTATTTTGGCCTTGCTTCTATAAAACCATTTTGTTTCTTCAATTTGACTTTAAACCAACAAACTCATTTTCGTAGTTTTTATTTTTATTTTTATTAAGAACCATTATCCAGGATCCTTGAGTTACGAATCATTTTGGGATTTTATAGTCACTGAATTATTTAATCATGTTAAAATAGGATTTATTAATGGATTTTGATTAATTTATTAGTTTTTGGCGCAGAATCTCCCTCGACTGAAGTCACCGGGCAATACTATCTACTCTAGAGGGTATATTTTGGTTTCCATTTATCATATGTTATAATTGTTCGGACCATAGTTTTCATGACCGTGTCATGTTTCGAACCGTTATGATTGAAGGTTTAAGATTTTGATGGTTCAACCGGTCAAACCGTCGAAATCATCATTTCCTTTTTCAAAAGATTTGCACATTTAAATATAAACTATATGCAAAAATGTTGATATAATAATGCTATCACTACAAGAAAAAGGCAGAATACCGACAGCCAAGACCGACGGCTTCCGACGGCCATTTTCCGACGGCTTTCGACGGGCCGTCGGCGGCCGTCGGAAGCCGTCGCAAATTTGCGATTATACCAGCCAGCCGAGCCCTTTCTTCCTCCTCCATTTCATACGAAAAAAACCCAAAAAACCCCCCAAATTCAACCCCTAAGCTTCCAATCCCTAATTTTTAGCTTCCGGATCTTCCAACGCACTCTAATCAAGCTTCAGTACTCTTAATCTCAGGTATAATCTCTTATTTTTATGAAAAATTCAGTTTTTACCCTAATTATAGATTTGCATAAATTGATAAATTAGGGCGAATTAATGATTGCAATTGTTTCCACTAGCGTAATAACGGTTTATAGCATCACATGGTATACCAATTTCATCTTTTATCGTGAAATTGTGATAAACACGTATAATTTGTGCATGTTCATGTATATGTATTTTGTTGTGTATGCCTTGATTCGACGATTGTATACGTTATTTGGAATAAGATAAAATGATTGAATGAACTAGGAGTATTATATTGTGCACGTTTTTACTTATGACACAAAAAAAATGCATTACTCTAAATTATAATTGTGTGTATTGAAAAATGACAAAATGTTAAACCAGCCCTAAGTTGATGCGTAATACGTCGAATAAATGTGTGAAATTAATATATAAATGTGAACAGTGAGTAAAACTGTATTTTTGAGTAAAATGCGCGCATGTTAACCGACAAATGTCCCTTAGAGAGTTTTTGGCCCCGTCTGATCGATGAATCAAATGTTTTGGTAGAAGCGTTTGACAGTGCAGAGGAAAATATCGTCGAAAACGAGACCGAATCTGAATCAGAAGACGATGATGACTGATATAAATTTGAATCTGTTTTTTTGCAATTGATGTAACTATGTTGAATTCTTGATGTATTATGAAATTGATGTAACTATGAAACTAAATCCGTTTACTATTGTTTTATGTTATTTCAATTTGTCATTTATTTAGCAATTTTTATTAAAAATGCAATGAACTCTGCTTATCGTAGGAAGAGTACACCCATCATGAATCAGGTATAACAAACTTACATGTCTATTTACATTTCAGTCATTATAATTAAGCAATTTATACCATTGATGTCATGTTCATATGAAATATATTTCATTATCATGTTTTTATTCTCTTATATAATGATGTGTAAACGTCACAGGTTTATCATTATGTCACATAGAGGGAGGAGCTCTTCCCGTTCTTCAGGAGGCGATGGCAGTGGCCCATCGCAAGCGCCACACCGTCCAGTTGTTACGTTAGCCCCCAAAGCAGATGGGTAAAAATTAAATCTTATTCATCATCTTATTTTTTCTATACTATACGTATGTACTTATCTGTATCGTACTTAAAAACAGGGGGTTCGAGCTACTACCCACTAAGGTAGTGTTGGACGTCTCCAGAGCAGCATATCGTAGTAGGATGAGTGCGTGCTGGCCAAAGTGGGATACCATCCCTCCGCACATCATAGAGTGCATATGGCAGGATGTCCTAGTATGTGTAATTTTTATGTTTTCCATTTTTAATTCGTTTTTGTCGTTTTTCTACCGTTTATCGTTTAAAGTGTAATCTTTTTTTAACACAGGCTGAGATAGACATCCAGACAGATGATATGCAGCTGGCACGAGCATACTGGATGAGGAAGATGCGAAAGAACTACAGAGACACGATATCTGAGGTTAAGAAATCCGGGAAGAGACCACGGTGGATGGGGGAGAGCGTGTGGCAAGCTTGGTTGAGCTACTGGGAGACGGACGAGGCGAAGGCAAGTATACTAATTTTTTTTCAATTATTAATTTAACGTGATTGAAAAATAATGTATCAAATTTTGAATGTACAGGCAGAGTCAGATAGAAACTCTGCAAATAGAAATAAGAATCCCGTTACTCATCGCGGAGGATCGAAGTCGTTTCAGCAGTATCGGCAGGAGTTGGTAAATTTAATTACTGAATAATAAATGTAAATAGTTTATGCTATATGATTTTAAATGTATAATAATTGTATGTAACAATCAACTTCAGGAAGCCGAGGCACATGGTCCTGTCAGCTATATGGACGTGTTCACCCGTACGCATGCTGTTGAGCATGTTAATCCAGACGGGACTGTTTCGTACACATGGCAGGACGATAAATCCAGTAAAAGCCATGTAAGCATATTTCATTTTATTCAGTATTAGTAATTGTTTTAGTTGTCAAATTATTATGAAATAAGATATGATATTATTAATTTGTCAATGCAGGAGATGTTTATGGAGCAGCGACAGAAACTCCTTTCTGATACGGGTCGAGAGCAGCTGACGACCGATGAAGAGGACATTATTTTTGAGTCCGTTATGAGTCCACCAGAGCATGGTCGACGATACGGATTTGGCAATTTAGCGGTAAATAATTTAATTTTTCTTAAAATACTTAAAATATGATATTCTTACCTTTTCAAAACAATAAACTTTGATTTTATTTATTTTTCAATTATTGCAGTCCAGTAGTCAGAGTAGGAGACGGCGGAGTAGACCTCAGAGCGAGCTAGCAAGTATAGAAGAATTACAGACTAGAGTTCAGCAGTTGGAGGAGCAGAACCGCCAACAGGCCATGCAGACGGCACAGTTATTTGAGTACATGCAGCAGTTTGGTGGCCGCTTCCCTTCATCGGCTGGCTCTGGATCTGGGGCAGATTGATTCATTGCTTTCTAATTCGTTCGTGCAGGTATGTTTAGTTTTAGTTTACAATGATTTGGTAGAAGGAACAATTAATTGTTGATATGTATAATTATGTATAATACACTTGGTTCTGTAGCTGTATCAGGATATGCATGATTAGAACAGTTATTGTTAGTATTATTGTTAATGTTGGAATGTTATGTATATTTTGTATTTTATTTTTATTCTAATTTAGTTTATTTCTGTGTCTATTGAATATTTTGGAGTATTGGTTTGCATGTTTGGTTGGATTATTGTTTATTTGATTGTGCAGTATTGATATTGTAGTGTTTGGAAGAGAAATGTGGTTGGAAGGCTCTATTTGCAGCAGATTTTAAAAAAAAACAGCAGGTTTCCGACGGCTTCCGACGGCTCTCGACGGCTTATTGGTCGAAATTTTCCGGCGGTTTCCGACGGGTTCCGACGGCTTATTGGCCTGATTTCCGACGGTTTCCGACGGTTTCCGACGGCCGTCGGAAGCCGTCGGAAACCGCCGGAAACCGCCGGAAACCGTCGATAATGTATACGGCATCACCCGTCGGTAGCCGTCGGAAATACTGCTTCCCGACGCCTTCATTTCCGACGGCTTTTTCCGACGGCCGCCGACGGCTTCCGACGGCCGCCGACGGTTTTCAGCCGTCGGAAATCCCCCCTCCCCTTGTAGTGTATGTACACAAACCATTGACGGTCTTCAAGGTCTGCAATCGAAGTTGTGTGTTGTTGCAGTGCACAACTACAGCTGTGTATACAATGGAGCAGCGCACAATGATATATAGAAATTTAACGACGACAAACTCGACGAAACTTGTAGTGGTATTAGAGGAGTTTGCAGCAGTGAAGAACGAAGTGGTGAAATTTGTGGTTTAGATTTTGCAACGATTATGATTTTTGGAACATACATTCACTAGCTTTCTTAAGAGCAGTGCAAAGATGAAAATGAGAGAGAATTAGACGATGAGAAAGTAGAGAAAAACAAAAGAACCATGATTCAAGCAGGTAAAATTGACGGTTGGACCGCTGGTTTGAAGGTCCGATCAGGGTTCATGGACGATCGATGTCTAATTGAGTTTCGGACCGTGGTGATCCAAGGTTCAAACTTATTCGAGGTCGGACCGAGGCAGGATATGATCATGTTTTCATTGTTGAGACCATAAATCGTACCTCCTAATAAGTTCAGATTCTTGATATCCTTTCTTTCTAGCTTTAATGCATTTCAATTATTGAAGGTTTATTTGTAATGATCTCTTGGTTTCAGCATTGCTTCCGTACTATACAGCTTTCCAAGTCATCGCTATGTGAAAAACACTGTGACTAGTTTATATTATATTTTATTTGGTTACATGTCAATTTTCAAATGTCATGTAAAGATTGATGCTGTAGACTTAGCATAGGTTTTCCTAAATGCTGTCATATTTGTCATCGATATCAAATATTAATTATTCTTAGGCTGCCATTATACATTTGAATTCGACAGTTTGAAAAACTTGACATGTATTGCACTTTATGACCTTGATCTAAAATTAGTTCTTATGCATGGAAGATTATGTTTTTTTTTTCCGCGTAAATAATAGGTCATATGACTAGCACTCAAAACCATACATGTATTAATAATATCATGTCTTTTGTTCATACACATGAGAGATGAATAATACAAATCCCAACAATACTTATATGATCACTCATAACTGTACATGTATGTACAGTATAATCTTCAATTAATTACTTGATTAATTCAGGTGCTATTGTATCATGGTTTTGTGAAAGTAGGTACAGGGCTTAATCTTCTATAATCATTTATTTTGACCGATGCAGCCTGAATTCTTGAATGATAATCGAAGCTGCAAATTCGTTGATATAAGAATTTGCAGGTAGTTTCTACAAACAATATATTTGTAGTCAAACCAGTAAGTAACAGAGTGTTTGTGAAATATGAAAATGAAAATGTAAATTATTTTAATTTCATAACTTGTTGTGACGTATATAATGTAAGTTCTATAACATCACAAAATAAAAGTTACATAAAAATTGTTACATGGTGTCTTTACATATGTGAGAAAGAAAATATAAAACAAAGTGGCGTGGTTTTATGAAATAATTTAAACCAATGGATGTTTCTTCGTTTCTGTTTTTTCATTTATTTCTTCATACAAGGCATTATTTGATTATTCCCGTAATTCCAGTATAGGTCAGACTGGAATAGTTTTTGGCATCGAAACTGGGCTGATTGATTGAGGCTCTAACACAAAGCTGGACTAAAGTGATACATAAAAAAATACTAATGGCGGCTGAATGGAAACACAACACCGAAGATGTGCAACATATGAAATAACGCTGAACAAAAGTGAAACTGATGGTCTTTAGTTGCAATGAATGCTCAAACAGAAATGTACATCAGTAGATAAGTCTGAGTTACAACTTTTTGCCCTTCATTGGATGAACAACTGTTAAGAGTTGTTGAATCTGAATTTGTTGATTTCAGATCTTGGATTGAAAACAGCGATTGAAAAATGAGAAGAAAGTGTATTTTGTTTATTGATATTACAACTGATACAGATACGTACACTTTGTATATGAATTGCTTTTATATAAGCAATTTTATGCTAGTAGGGCTGAGTAACATGGTCCAGACCCGCTATCCAATATCTGATAACAACTTGAGAAATAAAGCTTTGTACATTCTCTGTTTTACATTATATCGTTCATTTCTAATACTCCACCTCAAACCGACATTAGATTTAACGTTTCATGCCGATTCTTCTACTCCATAGGCCACCGCAAAAAATTCTTTTAATTTTTGTTAGATAGTGATTTGTTGTCAGATTTGAGTGATTTCTTCAACTTGTGAAGCTTTCTCTGCTTCATTCTTTAGATCTTCGCAAGACTTGTTGATGGATTTGATGTGCTTCAGTAAAGTTGTCAACTTTCCTCGTTGAGACTCGGCAATTTCATCAAATCTGCTCATGTCTGTTGAAATTGCTTCGACTTTCAGGTCGCTCCTAAATCTGATGAAGTTTGGTTTTGATAAAGCTTTGTTAAGTGTGCCGGCGCGTTGGTAAGTAGCTGGTTCCCTTCTGTATTTTTCTCTAACAAAGTAGAGATCTATTTCAATATGTTTTATTCTCGAATGCAATACCGGGTTGGTTGATATGTAGATATTGTACTGATTATCACACCCATAATGTCGGTTTGGTTGTAGATTGATGTTTAGTTCATGAAGTAGAGACGGTATCAGCCTTAAGTGCTGGATCTTGAGGCAGTCGATTGTTTCTTTGAGCACCATGACACTAGGTTGTCACACACACACACATACAATATCCAGTTGTTGACCTCCAGTCATCTGGGTCTCTTCCCCAATCAGCATCAATATAATCTGTTATGTTGAGATTGTTGCACTTCTTCATAGATAATCCATAATCTATTATTCCATTTATGTATCTCAGTATTCTTTTTGCTGTCTTTCAGTGATCAACTCTTAGCTCCTACATGAACTGACACACCTTGTTAACACTAAAAGGGATGTCTGGTATTGTAATTGTTAGATATTGTAAAGCATCAACAACACTTCTGTATTGTTTAGTGTTTGTTAATGTATCCTTCCTTGTTTTTAGATAAATGTTGATGGCATACCATTGGAGTTGGCTATGCTTTGCATTGTCCATCTTAGTTTTAGCCAGCAACTCTCAACTGTATTTTCTTTGACTGAGAATTATTTCTGATTTTGAATTTCTCTTGACTTCTATGCCCGGAAAATAATTCAATGCACCTAAATCCTTGATTGAGAACTGCTTGTCTAGATATTGAGCTAGATATTTGATTTCATCTTCATCATTTCCTGTAATAACAAGATCATCAACATATATTGGAATGTAAATACTGGATTTTTTATTAACTTTAATAAATAATAAGTTGATTAATTTAGTGGATTGATAGCCTAGGTGACTGGTGTGATATGTGATGGGGGGTTCTCGCTTCGCGGTTTGGTGGCGAACGGGAGACTCTTACCCCTACACGTACTCTTTACGGGGTTGGTTAGGCGAAGCCGTGACATTCGAAAGGGTGGCCGTAAAAGCAAGTTTGGGATATCAGTGTAAGCCACGGTGGGGCTGGGATGGTTGAAAAGCCTACCGGTTGTGACCGCTGCCGCGAAAATTTTATGGACGTTACAATGTGGTATCGGAGCATATGGTTAAGCGACAACCATGGTTCTGTTGGGTATTACTCATTAGAGATAGAGTCAGTAGTACTCTAGAATGAGTTTGAGTGTAATAATAGCTATGAGAGCGTATTTGTTAGTGAATATAAAATTGTTTTGTATTGTGTTGACTTATCGGTTGATTGTTTATAGATTCCCGTCGATCTAGTCTGGCTAACTATCGTAGATAGGGGTTTCTAAACTCTTAAACAAGATAAATCGACACAGTATTGTTTTAAATTGGGTAAATGAAATAATTTTACCTTGATTATATTTTATATATAAAGGAATAATTTTTCAGAATTATCAAAGTGTATATAAGTTGATTGTTTAGATGTTTGAATAATCTAAATAAAAGAATTATTGTATAAGCAAAAAGAATTATAAAATATTTAATTATAATTAAAGTGATTTACAATTGTGAAATAAACTTATATATATGAGAAGTGAAACTATATGAATATGAGTTGTAAATAAAAATGAATTTAAAGTTAAAAGGAAATATAACTTAAGAGTTGTTGAATGAAGTTGATATTGGTATCGAAATAAATTAATACAGTTAAGTGATAAATGTGAACTAAAGTTATATAAATGAAATTCAACTTTAGAAATTGAATTGAATGAATGGATTGAATGTTAATCAATTGAATGCAAATCAATTTAGTTAAACCAAATTAAATGAATATAAGCAAAGGAATTTGGTTGTAATTAATATACATTGATTGTTATATGGTTGTTAGTTGATTGTATATAATTCATTAAGTAAATGAAATTGGAAGCTAAAGTAATTAAAATCCAATTGGAAGTGAACCAACTTGAATATGAATTAGTGAATATAAACTAATTGACAATGAATGTTAGTAAGAACATCCACTGTTAATAAATCAAATGTGATTTAAATTGAAAACCTATTTCATTGAATATTAGTGAGAATATGAATGAATATTTATTGGTTATGAATGCTAGTTGGTTGATGGTTGAATATATTGTTTTTATTGCATTTGCTATGTTGACATATATAGTTATTATGTTGCTATATGATGTATATCGATACTATTATCTATATGCATGATTCTCATGTTGTTTATTGAGTGTTTAGTAGGTGTGGATCGCGTTTGCTTCGTATTTGGAGCTCCTTTCGTGCTATATTAGCCGTATATGCTCGCTAATAAAATATAAGGTACATATCTCGGATTACATACCGTACTTTTATACTTTTTCCCTACGGGATGCCTCATTACTTGATGAGATGTATATTTGTGATATATATACTGTCATTTTTTTTTCGGATCGAGCCGCGCAAAGGAGACTATGGCGAATTTTTCTGGAAATTTAAGGCGTTAGAAAAAATTTGAGAAAATTGGAAAATTTTGAAAACTTTAACTTTGATTTGGAATTGAAAGTTGAACAATAATAGTTGTTTTTGAAAAGATAACTAAGTATGATTTGAAAACTTAGTAAAGTATTATAAGAAATTTAATTATGCATTTTGGAAAGTTAATAGATTCTGTAACTTTTCTTACTTGATAATTTCGAGGACGAAATTCTTTTAAGGGGGGAAGATTGTAACGACCCAGGATTTTAATTAATTAAAATTTGAATATTTAATTAATTTTAAATATTAATAAGTGAATTTATAAGTCGAATAAATTTTTATTTGAATAATTTGATTTAATTGGATAATTAAATCGATAATTTAATATGTTAAATTATGGAAATAATTGAAAATTGAGTTAAATATGATTGAAAATGATTTGTAAAATTTTATTTTATCATGTTGGAGTTAGAACGATATTTTAAAACTTTTAAAATCGAATTAAAAGTTTATTTGTGAAAATTGAATATTTTAATATTTAATCGACTAGTAAAAATAGTCAGTTTTTGAACAATCTCAGAATTGAACGAAACCAGTTCCATTGGATCCGTAATAGTTAGTTATTACCGGATTTCAATTTTCGTGTCAATCGGAGTTATCGTTTGATCGTGGCAGTTCGAAACGCATCGAATTGTTTTTAATATTAATTTGGCGAGTTAAAATAGCCATTTTTCAAAAAGTCTCGGATTTCGACGAAACTAGTTTCATCGGATCCGTAATGTGATATTATTGTAAGGTTTCAAATTTCGTGTCAATTGGATTTACCGTTTGTCCGGTACAAATTAAAACGCCTAGAAAATCGCTTAAATCGGTTTAATTTAAATCGATCGTTTGTAGCCATAACTCACACAGATGTCCGAATTAGCTTCCTAAACCTGTTCCATTGTGTCCGGAACGCGGGGTAAACCCTAGAAACGCTGGTTACGACGCGTAAATTGGAGTTTGGAATTCCCGGATGAATAGTGATTGAAAAATCTTCTATAAATAGACCCTTCACTCAAGAAAAAAAATATAAAATTCTAAACCCTAATCTATAAGCATAGCCGCCAGTTAACTATTGATGGCCAAAAATTGTCCATCATCCTCCCTCCAAAACTTCGAATCCAAGCATTAATTCAATAATCTTTCAACATGAAAGTGGTAGAGGGTAGTGAGATCTACGATGTGAACGGTCAAGATCGAGAACGAAGCGACGAATCAACGGGAATTTGCGAACAAAGTCGCACATTCAAGCACGCGTTTTGATGCGCAGGAGGCAGCCGAGCTCTGAGCTACTCCAGGCGAGCATGGTGATGGCGAAGCCCTTCGTGATGGCATATCCTGATCGACCTATATATGCGTGTAGGAGGAGCGATTCGTAACCCTAGGAGAAGCTAATGGGTTCGGTAGCATCGTGTTTTGCCTGTAGATGATACGCGCGTGAGGGGGAGAAGGAGCGTGCGGCGATGATGAGGGAGGGGGGGCTTGGATCTAACGGCTGTAAATTGTTTAGGTTAAATTTTTTAAATATAGTTGTAATTTTAGTTATAAAAATTCGTATAAACTTTGAAAAATCATAACTTTTTCATACGAGGTCGAAAACGCGCGAAACCAGTTGCGTTGGAATCGTATGGACGAGCACTACGCGATGGAATTAGATTGGAGTCGTTTGGAGTTAGTGAAAATTTCGGGTAAAATTAAACGTCCGTTTAATTTTATTCGAAATAAATCGCTAAAACGAAATTGAAATCAAGGTGAGAACTTCTCACTCAATCGAATCAGTTTCGATTTTATTTTTAATAGTTAGATTTAAAATATTTGAATGCATGATTGAATGATGATTGTTATCTATTGATTGTTAAAATAGACATTATGCGCCGTTAGTAAGCGGATGTTATTTATTAAAAACATATACCGCGAATATTTCATAAACAGTGAAATTGGTATTATATATAATAGCAATATATATATATTAGCATATGTATATATTGCAGTTGTTGATTCCCCGCATTTGTATAGCGGATGAGACCCTATTGCGCCGTCTATTAAGCGGATAATATTTTAAATCCCATATACCGCGATAATTTCGTACTGGAGCGAAATTGGTATTGTGCTATGTTTGTGGATGCAGGAAAACAGGTTGGAGGGATCCAACTGGATTCCTCAACAGTATTTATTTGATTTCAGATATTTTAATATTTGATGGATTATCATATCGATATATGATGTCATTGTAGTCGTGATTGACTATTTGGTGTGTAGCATCATTGGACCAAATTTGGAATTTTAAAATGATTTTTAAAGTGATTTTTGAAAATATACTATATGTTTGGAAATTGATTCATATTAAATAAATAAACGTATAAATTTTAATGTTATAAAATAGTGTTAATCGGGATTTATTGAATTTATTATAAAAAGTTGAAATATAGGATTTATAAAATTTGATTATTTTATAAATCAAAATGGTGAAGTTATAAAGGAGATTAAAGATGTTTTGAAATAAGAGTATAAATTGATTTATATAAAAGATTTATAAATTGAATTTATAAATGAAAATATTTGAATTTTAAAACGAGTTTTTATAAGTGTTAGAATGAATTATGAATGGATTTCATAAATGAATGAAATTTATAGAATTATAAACGGTGAAGTTATAAATGGAATTTTATAAGCAGTAGGTTTATAAAATTCATAAAGTTGTTAAAAGATTGGTTTTGGATAAATAATTGAATCTTATAAGTTATAAGATTTATAATTATGAAGTTTAAAAGAACGATTCTTGTAAACAAATAAATTATAAGTATTTGACTTATAATATGAATTTTTAGTATATCATTGAGATATGAATTGAGATAGGTTAATAAAGAAAATTTATAAAGGAAGTTGTTATGAGATAAATAGAAATGGAATTTATAAACGTTGATTTATAAATTCGCAACGACTTATTTTGATAAGTAAATTGTTATAACTTATTTATGGAGCTATATTCACGTTTTAGATAGTGAATAATCCTTTGAAATAAAATGAATAAAAGGATGAAATTTGTTAACGTAGTATATTCACGTTTTTGAATAGTGAATAATATGTTAAAGAAAATGTTTAGATTTGATGTTTTAAATAGAATTAAAACGATCTAACGATGTTTTAAATTGTGTTGAGATTCGAAACCATAGATTTCAACATCTATTGTTGAAATAGACGTTTTCGAGAAATAAAAGGAAATGGTGGACTATAACACTGTTGTTATAGTAAATGATTTCCGAAAGGAAATGTTTTGTATAGTATTGGGATGTATATATCTATTTTAAATTTCGAATTCCTATACTAGTGATTTTGGGTTGTCGTAACGATGTTTTACGTAACATTCGTTTTGGCCCAAATAAATATGTTTAAGAGAATGATTTCCTTAAAGAATGAAATATATACTTAATTTCGATTTAAGTATATTGAATATTTTCTAAGTGTTGAAAATAAATAAAATTTGTGAATTACTTATGAATAAATAAGTATGGAAATGTTTTCCAATATAAAGTAAATATTTTGAGAATTTATCTTTTTGAAGATAAATTGAAAAGATAAATTGAAATGAATATTTGAAATCGTATATGCATGGATATTGTGAAATATAAATTCAATTTATACTCTTATTTCAAAACATCTTTAATCTCCTTTATAACTTCACCATTTTGATTTATAAAATAATCAAATTTTATAAATCCTATATTTCAACTTTTTATAATAAATTCAATAAATCCCGATTAACACTATTTTATAACATTAAAATTTATACGTTTATTTATTTAATATGAATCAATTTCCAAACATATAGTATATTTTCAAAAATCACTTTAAAAATCATTTTAAAATTCCAAATTTGGTCCAATGATGCTACACACCAAATAGTCAATCACGACTACAACGACATCATATATCGATATGATAATCCATCAAATATCAAAATATCTGAAATCAAATAAATACTGTTGAGGAATCCAGTTGGATCCCTCCAACCTGTTTTTCTGCATCCACAAACATTAGCACAATACCAATTTCGCTCCAGTACGAAATTATCGCGGTATATGGGATTTAAAATATTATCCGCTTAATAGACGGCGCAATAGGGTCTCATCCGCTATACAAATGCGGGGAATCAACAACTGCAATATATACATATGCCAATATATATATATTGCTATTATATATAATACCAATTTCACTGTTTATGAAATATTCGCGGTATATGTTTTTAATAAATAACATCCGCTTACTAACGGCGCATAATGTCTATTTTAACAATCAATAGATAACAATCATCATTCAATCATGCATTCAAATATTTTAAATCTAACTATTTAAAATAAAATCGAAACTGATTCGATTGAGTGAGAAGTTCTCACCTTGATTTCAATTTCGTTTTAGCGATTTATTTCGAATAAAATTAAACGGACGTTTAATTTTACCCGAAATTTTCACTAACTCCAAACGACTCCAATCCAATTCCATCGCGTAGTGCTCGTCCATACAATTCCAACGCAACTGGTTTCGCGCGTTTTCGACCTCGTATGAAAAAGTTATGATTTTTCAAAGTTTATACGAAATTTTATAACTAAAATTACAACTATATTTAAAAATTTTAACCTAAACAATTTACAGCCGTTAGATCCAAGCCCCCCCCCTCATCATCGCCGCACGCTCCTTCTCCCCCTCACGCGCGTATCATCTACAGGCAAAACACGATGCTACCGAACCCATTAGCTTCTCCTAGGGTTACGAATCGCTCCTCCTACACGCATATATAGGTCGATCATGAGATGCCATCACGAAGGGCTTCGCCATCACCATGCTCGCCTGGAGTAGCTCAGAGCTCGGCTGCCTCCTGTGCATCAAAACGCGTGCTTGAACGTGCGACTTTGTTCGCAAATTCCCGTTGATTCGTCGCTTCGTTCTCGATCTTGACCGTTCACATCGTAGATCTCACTACCCTCTACCACTTTCATGTTGAAAGATTATTGAATTAATGCTTGGATTCGAAGTTTTGGAGGGAGGATGATGGACAATTTTCGGCCATCAATAGTTAACTGGCGGCTATGCTTATAGATTAGGGTTTAGAATTATATTTTTTTTTTCTTGAGTGAAGGGTCTATTTATAGAAGATTTTTCAATCACTATTCATCCGGGAATTCCAAACTCCAATTTACGCATCGTAACTAGCGTTTCTAGGGTTTACCCCGCGTTCCGGACACAATGGAACAGGTTTCGGAAGCTAATTCGGACATCTGTGCGAGTTATGGCTATAAACGATCGATTTAAATTAAACCGATTTAAGCGATTTTCTAAGCGTTTTAATTTGTACCGGACAAACGGTAAATCCAATTGACACGAAATTTGAAACCTTACAATAATATCACATTACGGATCCGATGAAACTAGTTTCGTCGAAATCCGAGACTTTTTGAAAAATGGCTATTTTAACTCGCCAAATTAATATTAAAAACAATTCGATGCGTTTCGAGCTGCCACGATCAAACGATAACTCCGATTGATACGAAAATTGAAATCCGGTGATAACTAACTATTACGGATCCAATGGAACTGGTTTCGTTCAATTCTGAGATTGTTCAAAAATTGACTATTTTTACTAGTCGATTAAATATTAAAATATTCAATTTTCACAAATAAACTTTTAATTCGATTTTAAAAGTTCTAAAATATCGTTCTAACTCCAACATGATAAAATAAAATTTTACAAATCATTTTCAATCATATTTAACTCAATTTTCAATTATTTCCATAATTTAACATATTAAATTATCGATTTAATTATCCAATTAAATCCAATTATTCAAATAAAAATTTATTCGACTTATAAATTCACTTATTAATATTTAAAATTAATTAAATATTCAAATTTTAATTAATTAAAATCCTGGGTCGTTACTGTGAGACAGAGTTACTTTCAATTTTCAAACTAGACCCTTAGAGACTGTTTAAGACCATATATAGCCTTTTTTAATTTGCACACATGATTTGGATTCTACATATACCCTTGTGGCTGCTCCATGTATATTGCATCCTGTTGTGTACCATTTAAAAAAGCATTATTGGTATCAAATTGCCTAATATTCCACTAATTGAAAAGGAAATACTTAAAATAATTCTTATTGTAGTTGGCTTCGCTATTGGGAAAAATGTTTCATTGAAATTAAACTCATATTGTCGAATATACCCCTTAACTACCAGTCTTACTTTGTATCTAGCTACTGTTCCATCACGATTCTTCTTTACTATGCATGTCCACTTGCAACCAATGGCATTTTTGTTGTCTGGTGAACAAATTAAGTCCCATATTTTGTTCTTTATTAATGCATTATACTCCTCATCCATTGCTGCCTTCCAGCATCTGTCTTTTGCAGCTTGTTCAAATGTCTCTGGTTCTTCTGAGACAGATATTGCCGTGTATAATTTTTGGTTTAAAGATCTCACTTTTTTATCTTGTAACCATTGGATGACCTGTTCTAACATGTGGTGATGCTTCTGCACTTGTCTGATCGTTATTATTTTTTGATTGCATCTGTGAACTGACCGAGTTTCCTTCATCATTTGATTGTGTTTGCTCTTTTGAATGGGCAGGAGTTTGATTGTGATAGCTGGGTGGTTCCAGTGGTTCATGACCTGATTGACTTGACATTGTGAGTTATGGGTCATGAACTTCAGCAGTCCTTTCAACCTCCTCTGGTTGTAGGTCATCATATGTATATTAAGTATTGATACTCTTGAATTATAGATCTTTTGAGTTGTCATTATACCTGCATTGCTAAAAGGAAAGATTTATTCATTGAATACAACATGTCTACTTATGGAAAAAATTCCACTTTCATCAAGACATTTATAGTCTTTCTAATTTGTCCCAAATGTACATGGTTTTTCTCTAACATTCAATTTGTTAGTATTGTATGGTCTTATGTAGGAAAAACACAGACATTCAAAAGTTCTTAGACTTTGATAATCTAGTTTGACTCCATATAATTTTTTTGATGGACTGGTTCCTTTGAGTACTTTTGTGGGTAGCCTATTGATTAAGTATACTACAGTATTAAAGGAATCAGACCAAAATTTTAGTGGTATTGATGCATGTGCAAGTAGAGTTAACCCTGTCTCTACAATATGTTTGTGTTTTCTATCAATCAAACTATTTTGTTCCGATGTATATGGGCATGTAGTTCTATGAACTATCCCTCTCTTATTAAAAAGTTACCGAGTGTTTTATACTAAGTATCTCCATCAGACTATGTAATTTTAACTTGATGACCAATTTGCTTTTCAGCTAAGGATATGAAGTGTACTACTGCATTGTAAGTTTCAGATTTTTCTTTCAAAAAGTATATCCATGTATATCTAGAGTATGCATCAATAAAAGATATGTAATATCTATAACCATAATCTGAATAAATTGGGGCAGGTCCCCACGGATCAGTAGCAACTAATTCTAGAGGTTTTGAATACTTCGTTAGTGAGTCGTTAAAAGGCAATTTATGACTTTTGTCCATTTAGCAGTAAGTGCAAACATATAGTAAAGAAATATCATCAAACATAATTTTGTTTTCTCCAAGCACTTGTTTAACTGCACTTATATTTGTATGACCAAGTATAGTGCCGCAAATCAATCATACTTCTATTCCTTTCTGATTTTATCTGAAAAATCAGTCACTCTTTTTAAGATTAAATCTGTACAATCTTTTGACTGCTTCACCCTACAAAAGATTTTCCTTAGTTAGTATGTCTTTAACAAAGCAATAATTTGGATAAAAATCAAAGTATACACTATTATTCTTTGCAAATTGTGATATACTCATAAGATTTTTTTCTTATTTTTGGCACTCTCAATAGATGGTTTAAAAATAATTGTCTTGTACCACTAATACATGCATTACCAGTATGTGTATATTAATTGACTCACCATTCCCCAAGCACATTGATTATTTACCTCCGTACTTCTTATTTCCAAGATTTAAGTTGTCAAGATTGCTTGTAATGTGATTTGTTGCTCCTGAGTCTTGGTACCAGCTCTTGTTCTGAATATGTTCTGGTCTTGTGATAGTACTCTGATTGATTACACCACTTCCATCTACTTGAGTGCTTGAATCTAATTGTGTTTGAGCCACGTTGACGTTGATAATGCCACTTCTTTTATTATTTGAGTTTTGGTTAGGCACATAACTAGCATTAAATTTGAAATAGCATTTCATGCACTGACCAATTTTCTCACATATTTGACATTTTGGTCTATTACTATTGTTGTTCCATCTTCCTCTGACCCTTGATCTGTTTACATAACCTCCTCTTTGATATGATTGACCTTGTCTATTTGGATTTTGCCCTTTGTTCTTGGAGTTGAATGTGTAGTTATCTGTATCTTGTGGTTTCTTGTGATCTATTATTGCCCCATGAGCAAGTAAAATTGTATGAACATACTGTACTAGTGGAAGAGTTGGTTGGGATGATACAACTGCAACAACAACTTCATATTCCTCACGAGTCCATTAAAAATACTCAGCACCTGTTCAGTTTTTGACACTTTGTGCCCAGCAGCTTCCAACATGTTGCATACATTACTAATTTGTGATAAGTAATCCTTCATAGTCTTGTTGGCTTTAGTAATATTTTGTAATTGTCTTTTATAATGCATAATCTTTGCAGCTGATTGGGTATTGAATAACCTTTCTACAATAATTCAAATGTCATTTGCAGACTTGCAGCTTATTACTCGAGACAATAAATTGTTGTTAATGGATGATAGTAGCTAAGAACTTATTAGTCTGTCTTGTCTGTTTCTACTTGGACATATCCTTGCATATCCTTGCATTGCTGTTTCTACTTGCATTTGACACATATCCTAGCATTGCTGTTTCTACTTGTAATTTCCATAGAAGATAGTTGTCTTCCTCAAGATGTATGGTGATTAGCTTGCTTTAAGGGCTTTTGATTGTTTTGATCAAGTTCTCTGATGCTTCAGTGATTGTTTTGATCAAACTTGAAGTTTTAGATGCTTGCTGATTCAAGATTGCTCGCTTGTGGCATAAGTAGGTCAGTTGTAGCCAAGATTCATATGATGAATATGTTCTGATGAATTCTTGGCGAGGCAATTACTTCCTTTCTGCCTTTGATTGCTTTCTTGATTTTGATTTTCTGATTTTCTGAACTTTCTTGTTTGTGAATTTTCTTATTTCTTCTTGAAAACTTGTTGCAGTCGGAAATTGAATTGATTTCCTGGTATGGTTTCTGTTTTTCAAACAGCAAATTCAATAACCAACCCAAATGATGAGTTTTAACCTGATGGGTTAGAATATTCCAGATGATAACAATGCTCTGATGAAATCTTGATTTGGATGCTTCGAATTTGATATTGCTACCTTTAGGCTCGATGATGCTCTAATACCATGTTAAGAATTGTTGAATCTGATTTTGTTGCTTTCAGATCTTGGATGGAAAACAGAGATTGAAAAATAAGAAGAAAGTGTACTTTATATATATATATATATATATATATATATATATATATATATATATATATATATATATATATATATATTACAACTCATACAGATACATACACGTTGTATATGAATTACTTTTATATAAGCAATTTTATGCTAGTTGGGCTGAGTAACATGGCCTAGACCCGCTATCCAATATCTGATAACAACGTGAGAAATAAAGCTTTGTACATTATCTGTTTTACATAGTGGGCTAAGGATGGACTGAAACATTTTGCATGGGCTGTAGCAAAGAAATATCACATAGGCAGTGGGACTGAGCTGAACGGAAACTTATTGAAGGGCTACATCTGAGAAACAGCTAAAATGCTACATGAGCTGTGATCTGATACTATAGCGGGCGAAGGCTGGAAAGACAGCAGTGACATTAGAGTTGATGATCAGAATTCCATCTGGAAAGAACCTGCTGAGAAACCGGGTATAATTTCTGGGCTAAGTTAGAACAAAATTGCCTATCTAGTGGTGATAAGAGGCTGATGCTAAGCAACATGCACAAACTATCAAAAACGGTCCTATCTATTCTAAACTAGACTAGGTAGGATTGAAAGTTGATAGGCAGTTTGGCTAAGAGTTCCATGATCAGGTAAGAAAAGCATAGGCCCAACATTCCAAGCTTAGGTAGACGAGGGTGATTGGAAGTATCAAAACTTATGATACTTAATGTTTGAAAAGTTCATATATTGAGGTTCTCACTATATTAACAATCAAATAGTATAAAGTTAAAAAACTGTAATCATAAAAATATTCATACCATTGGTTGGGTGTTTTGCTTGGAACATGGTTCAAATAACTACAAAAAAAGTTATCATAGTTCAAATTGACATTAAATATATTAATTATCAAGTATAAAATTAAAATTATCCAAGTGATATATTTTTTCCACCTTCATCACTTGACACTTGCGTACCTAGTTGTCCTGATCTGAATTATTTAATAGTTTGAGAAAGTTTCCATTTGACGTAGGCTGAATTGATGTAGGTTGAATTTGCTGATGATATGAAAAGGGATAGTTCTGAAGAATGATGTTATCAGGGATATTATAAGACTTCTTTTGTGAAATCATCATATCGACTGTACTTGTTGATTTGCAACCACTACCACGCTGTTATCCAATCCACTCTCCATAAATTACTTTTCATTGCAAGGATGGAGTGAATAATTCTGAGAAATAAGTGTGAATAAAAAAAAATTCGTAATTTTGATAATTCTACATATATTGAACAGTTAATGCACCACAGAGGATAGAAATTAATATTGGTAAAACTCTTTTGTACTTGCAAGTGGATTTGATAGTGGAATTGAAACCTGTAGAAAGCAGTTCAATCACAATGAGATGTTGGTTTCATCCAAATTACGTGTTTGTCAAAAATTCCATTGGACTAGTGTAGTTGCTTAAAAAACACTTATTTTTGCCAAATTAAAATATACCAGCTAGACTAATTTAAAAAAAATTCCTACACTTCATTTAATTTGAAAGAAAAAAGTATCTTTCCGTTTATTCCTTAATTAGTATTCAACAATAAGAAAGCACAAACTTTGAAAAAAACATTAAACTAAAAGACAACAAAGTTTAATTTTTAGGCTGAATGAAAAACTTTAAACAAAATTAGGTTCTTCGGTAAACTCTTGAGAAGGGTGCAGTAAAACCATCCACTAATCCAATCTCTCATACCCCCGATAAATTTATGTAGTATAGAGAAGCGCAAGGTAGGAATCGAATCTGGGTCTTTTTAACAGACACAAGCCTCTTTTTCACTGCGCCGTATCCGCAGACCCTAATTAATTAAAGATTCAAATTCATCCTGTCATAAATCTTCAAAGATTCAGATTCTTCGGGCATTAATACTCCAGTTCTTCGTAGCTGGAACTCCAATAACAACACAGTTGTTTTTCTGCAATTAAATGCATTGAAAAATAGTAATATTCAGTTTTACATGATATGAGTAATTCTGGGGTTAACAACTTATGTATATGAAAATATTGGGGAAGCAGATTAGGTAACTAGATGATTTGGTGCAACTGTGACATGTAACATCGTAAGCAATTCAATGAATTAGATTAAGATTTATTGACTTTTATTGTTATATTTTAAGTGGTATGTTGATTTCATGCCATATTTCCTAGTCCGCATCATATTGCACGCTCAATGAAAATGACATGAAAACCATGCATCAATAGCAGAGGGAACATTTATTATTTAAAACTAAATAAACCAATCAAACCAATCAAGTTTGGTCGGTTTGATTCAGTTTTTTTTAAGTTAATAGGTTGGTTTCGATTCTGTTTTAATAATGCTTTGGTTTATTGTTTGGGTTAGGTTTTCAATATTTAAAAATCAAACTAATCAATTAAACCAAATTTAAAATTAAGCTATTTCAAAATAATAAATTACTAATGACAACGCTATTGTTTATAATATCTTCATTACTTATTAATATTTTCAGAAGAGGAATTTGTTTTCCAATATGTTTGCAACTTATATACTTAATCGATTATTTTAAGCTTATATTATATCAATAAGCAGAAGATCAAATTCGTTTTACGATAAACCAAGCAAACCAAACCAGATATTATCGGTTTGGTTGGTTATGATTTAAAAAATATCGGATTGGTTTGGTTCGGTTATATTCCATGTTTCTTAAATGTTTATTTTGGTTTCAACATTTTGATTGGTTTCAAACCAAACCAACCATTTACTCACCCCTAACCGCTAGTATTAGTAAACATTCCTTTTTATCCGATTTCTTATAAAGTATCTTTGATATTTATCATGTTTCTTAATAGTTCACATTTATTCTAGAAAAATTTAAACGTGTGTTGTAACATCCCTAATTTTGATTAACGTTATTCATAAGATTTAATTTGATAAATTAAATAGAATAATGTGATGTGTAGTAAGATAAGATGGATAGGATTTGATAAATAACAAGGTTGATCCTTAAGTAATTAATTGGTAAGAGTGTTTTAGATTCTAAAACATAAAAGAATGTATGAGAGGGGCAAAGTAAGAATACATTTACCTATTATCCCTTAAAGTCTCACCCCTCATTCATTCTCATTTTCAAAAATCCATTAAGCTAGAGAAGAGGAAATCTAAAAGGGATTTAGGAGGCAAAGCTAAGGAAAACATTCTTCATCAAATCTCAACTCCATTATCCAATCTAAGGTGAATAATAATAGACTATCTCACTTTTATATTTATTGATTACGAATCTTGATGGATTTTGATTCATGATGATGTTATGATGTGTCATGTTTGACTTTATCATTGTTTGGATAGAATAATGATTTATTGGAATTTTATGAAATTATTTTAATAGGTTTTATAAGTAAAATATAAGATTTTGATCTCCAAATGATTTTATTTCTGATATGTTGTATAGAACATAACTTTGAAGATAGGTTTTTAATTTTATAATTTCTCAAATTTATAGGATTATTTTATGAATTTCCTAAAAAAGAAAGAGCAATTATTTCGAGTTTAAGTTATTAAAAATAATTGAATAATATTTCTGTTTCAAAAATTTTATATGTTAAAGAATATGATAAATCTGATTTATTGTGATTATTAAGGATTTTTCCCAAGTGTTTACTAATTATTATGAATTTATTAGGCTAAAAAAGTTTAATAATTATATTAAAATATTAATATAAATTATATGGGTTGCAAAAATTTTTGGAAACGAGAAATCAGATCTATAGCAGTTTTCTGAAAATGATTTGGTAAAGAAAGTTACTATCCAATAAGAATTTGACAAATAATTGGAGGTGGTAAAAAGATATTGCTTTTTAAAGAAATCTAGCAGATTTCATGTTAAATATGGTATTGCCATATGCCATTAATCAATGTCGTAGCCCGTCAATGCCGCATGTCATCTCTAAACTATAGGGAAGCCTATGATAGCAAATTGGTTGGTATGCAATGATTCCACTAAGGTTAGGACGTGCAGACATTGATGCCTGTGACGTTGGTGATGCCGCTGGTGCTCTATGCCGCTAGTCTTCTATGCCGCATATGTTCTATGTCGCATATTTTATACCGCATGTTTCAATGCCGCATATTAATGCTGCATATTTTCTATACTGACATCAAATCCACAAGGCAGCAATGCCACTAGTTTTCAATATCAACTCCATACGATTTCAATGCCTCCATTTTCTCATGCCGCACTGTTTGGCCATAGTGCTGCTATAGGCTATTTTCGATATAGATTATAAAGAGGCAACGATGCCACCATTTTCTTATGCTGCCTTGTTTTAGCCATGATGCCGTTATAGGTTAATTCGAACATTGGTTTTATATGATAATAATGCCACCTAACTTAATATCGACATTATCATATTTTCAAATTTTCAAGTTTTATACCGTGCAGCCCATAACTATGCCACATGCATTCGGCGATCTATATAAATAATATGCACCATAAATGGTTTTGGCCTTATGGCCTTGTGTTTTATAAATTATATACTTTAACATAATTTTAGATGCAGAAGGGAGTGATAATCCTATATAGGCAATATCAATGCCGCACTTTATCGCTTCAATAATTTTATTATATATGGCTTCATAGCCTATGGTTTTAAGATGCGACAACCTCTAAGTGGCTTTGAAATTCATTAATGCTATTTATAAAAGCATATATATCTTGGCGTAATATTTGGGATAAAGTAAGGGGCTATATTTTCCTTGTTTTAAATATGAATTAAAGGGATTAATCATGTATAATGAAGAATATTTTCAATGAATATATTATTGTTTAGCCTAAGTTTTTATATCAGATTACCAAAGAGGTTTATTACTTAGGGTTAAGTAATTATAAGATGCCAATTGATTGAACATATTTGAATGATGGATGCTATATGTTCTTATTTTATTTGATCAGTTATTTTGCATGTTATTATTGTTTTAATCATATCATCATAACTCATGACCGCATTTTGGGATATAAAAGGGCAGAATAACCAGCTAGGTTGACCTATTAATGAGTATAATCGAATTTAACTCCTGAGTGAGTAAATTTGCATCAAGGAGAGGAAATAGGTTCATAATGATCAAAATATCAAAAGATCGGACAGATCAAGAGAGTCTGGATGCCTAGAATTGATCAAAAGGTTACGATATGAGATATAGTATTGGAAGGGTCCAATAGGTTCATAATGATCTCATAGAAACTATGGTTTGAGTAGAGTGATTGGAGGATATCTCATAGGTTCTTGGTGACCCTATGAAAATTATGATTTTAGAGATGTTATTGGAGAGTTCCAATAGGTTCATAGTGATCCCATCAAAACTACGATTGAAAATTGTTACTGGTGGAAACCAGTAGGTCCATAGCGCTCCCATGAAAATTATGATTGGAAATTGTTATTGGTAGAAACCAGTAGGTACTTAGTGATTGCATAAAAACTATGATTCAGGATAGATAGTCCTTTAGATCTTTGATAGGTTATTAGTCAGTCCCTGAAAACTAATATATTCATAGTGACCCTAGAAAAAATATGAATTGAGATAGATAGTCAGTTTTGTAATAGGGTGAACTTAGGGTAGATATAACCATATGTTGACAGAAGAGTCAGACTTACCCACATTCATACTTGCATATTATTTTGTTATTATGTTTTAACCTTTGTTGATGTAAAAGCACAATATATGGTTGATATGTTTGTTAAGATTCCAGTGGGGGGAAACTGGTTCCGCTTAGCAGTGTTGTCTCACTAAATATCCATTTTTGGTTCGAGATTATAAGTTATTATTTACACCAAACTATTTGTCTGATCTGAAGTTTTAATTTTTCCTCTTAAATTCTCATATACTTATTTGAGTAGGTCACGAGTAATGGTTTCCAGGTTCCATAAGACGAATAATCTTTTGGAGAAGTGTAGAAGAAAATATAGCTATTTAGGAATTTTTATCTAATCCACTGTGTTTTTTATTTTGTTTGTATGGATGTAATGGCAAATTATGTAATTGCTAAGTGTTAGACTTTGATCAGCCAAGTGGGCATCTTTATATGTTGCTCTTGGAGTATGTTGTATAATTATATTTTCTTTGAATGTGCGATTACGAATGGGATTATGTAATGAATATAAAATGTTATTTATGAAATAGAATGTGAAAGTTTGCTATTAAATTGTATTTAAAAAAATTCATATTCATGTGCTTCTAATTATTGATATGATTAACATAACTGTATTTTATCATCGAAGATAAATACAATGGATCACTGCGGCATCCGTAGTACTTAGTTTCGGGCCTCAAAGTGGGGAATGTTACAAGTTGGCACCATAACATAGGTTTATGTAAAATTTAAAAGATTAAAACATTTTTGGAAACATAATACTAGTGAATTAGAGAATATGATTGGAGTATGGGATAACACTATAGTAACGTACTTATATTTGTTATATATAAGTGTATTCTCCCCTCTCTCTTAAACCATTCTTTTGTATCTTATTAAGGCTTGTATGTAGATTATGAGAAAGCAAGGTATGGAAGCAGGAAATAGAAGAGTGAATCTAGTGGAGGATCACTACAACTAATGGAAATGTTTGACCAAAAACTAGAAGGAACCAAGGTCGATGGTTAAATGCTAATCAAAATGCAAATGCAGGTGTTAGAACCTCACTAGTAAATATGGGGACTATGTATCAGTTCTTCGTCAATTTGATGCAAGCTGGAGCAGCTGTAGGGCTAGCTGGAGGGAATGCTGCAAATGCGGAAGGAGTAAGTCCCATAGTGCCGGTTGGTAATAATTGTGCTATGCTGAACCGAGATTACACTAGTCTTGAAGGAAAGCCTTTTCTTGGAACTAAGGATGCTATTGAAGTGGAGAATTTTCTATTGCACTATGAAAGAATATTTGTTGACCTAGAATTGAATGATGAATAGAAGAGGAGTTTGGCATCGAGGTAGTTGCAAGGAGGTGCTTTGTACTGGTGGAATGAAGTGACCGTTGGAGTTCCAAAAGAGGAATTGACTTGGGTTGAATTTTGAAGGAGATTCGATTCTTATCTAAAGTAGCTAAGTCTACCTTGCTTAGAAAATTTATGGAATTGAATCAAGGGAATATGTTGGTGTTAGAATATGCTACAAAGTTTGATGAGATGTCTAGGTATGGATATGCTACCATTGACACTGTGACTAAGCGAAACAAGAAGTTTATCCAAGGTTTAAAGCAGGAGATTGCTAAAGCGACTATGCCACATCTCCGAGATTCGAGTAATGTAGTGGTGGAATGGCTATGAGGAATGAGGAGATGCTTGTGACTCTTAAGAAAGAGAATTCAGTGGAAACTCAGGGATTTCACGGTAAGAAGAGTAAGTTCTTTAAGATGAAGGGAGCTTAAAAGGGTGGAACTACCAAGAAAGGAAAAGGTAACTTGTTTGCTTTAAGTACGATAAGAAAGGACATTTTTCTCATGAACGTCAAACAGGTAAGGGAAAGAAGGTTGCGAAAAAGAAAGGTGTGAAGTGTTTCAGCTGCACCAAATGCGGCACTACAAAAATCAATGTCCAAGTCGGTTAGAGCGGATAAAGGAAAGGACTTTACTTTGGAACCATCATCTTCCATACCGACTGCTACTGAGAAAGGAAAGTCTGTAACGGAAGGTATGCTTTTGATTCATAGCATACCAATTAGAGTATTGTTTGATACGGGTGCATCACATCTTTTATCTCTCATTGTTTGGTAGATAAGTCAGATATGAAACCATCATACCTTGTTACCTCCTTAAAGTTAGCTAATCCAATAGGAGGGAATGCAACTCTCGGGATAAGATATGACCATCTAGAATTTGAGTTGCTATGTTATACTTTTTCCTACAGTTTGTTTGTGTTTGATTCAGCGGGTTTTATGATTATTTGGGTATGGATTGGTTGAGAGGATACGGTGCTATGATATTTTTCCAAGATAGGAAAATATCATTGAGACACCCTGATAGTAGTGACCAAATCACATACTTAGTTGAGAATTCGAGTTTAGTGGCTTGGTTGTGTTGGGTGCTACAGAAGTGGAAGATGAGTTAAATCGAGTTTATGTTGTAAAAGAACTTGCAGATGTTTTTAAGCCTGTTACAAGACTACCACCAAAACGAGATATTGAGTTTCAAGTAGATCTTGTACTTGAAGCTAAACCCATTAGTGGATTACCTAGCAGGATAACACCTACCAAGATGAAGAAGTTAAATGTGTAGCTAGTGGACTTAGACGGAAAGAATTTTATTAGACCAAGAAGTCCGCCTTGGGGAGTGGCTGCGATGTTCTTGAAGAAACTAGACGGTTTGTTGAGATTATGCATTGAGTATCGTATTCTCAATGAGAAGACAATAAAAATAGATATCCTTTTCTAAGAATTGATGATTTATTTGAACAGTTGGGTGGAGCCAAAGTATTATCCAGTTAGATATATTGATAGGGTTCCATCAATTGAGGGTGGCGGAGGACAATATTCCTTTGACAGTGTTTCGAATGAGATGTGGTTCATACGAGTATATCTCATTTCAATATATTGAGTTAGATAAGGTTTTGGGGCAAAGTGGATTCTAAGGCTTTGCAACGTAGTTCGGTGAGTGGAGACCATTACCGAAGATATATTGTTGCTCAAAAGTAATATATGTTGTCTGTTTTCTATGTAGGTTAATTAAATAACAAATTTGGTTGAACGAGTTAGAAGATTAATACTGAAATGATTCTAGAGATTAATGATATAAAGAATGACCAGGTAAGGGTTGGTTTCATTTAAATTATTTATTTAATTGGAATTGAATATAATGATTAGAGTATGGTAATTAAGAATATTAATCAAATATATGATATATGAATGGATATAATGCTGGAATATGATGTACATATGAAATAAGAAGCGTTAAAACCATTAACGATGAAATAAAATTAAATTGGGGAAGAAACGATCGAAATTTGGAAATATGAAAACTAGAATTTTTACGTACATCGGTCCAACAGTGGACACTACCGGTCCACCCATGGGCGTTTTATTTGCCAGCCCGAACCTGGACCAGCCGGGAGCAATTTTACTCCAACCAGGCCTATATGAAATAATATATAAAAATGTGTTGACCTTTTAGCGATATTCGGGGTGTTTAACATATGGATACGTACTTCTTTAGTTCTATGACCGAGTGTTATCCATTAATGGGTTATTTTTTTATTTAACCCATTTGCACTGAGTTAGTTCTTTTTATTCAACTCATACGTATACGTGAGTTAGTCACATTTATCTAACACATTTTGTTACGTGGGTTGATTCTGTTTAGTCAACTCGTTACGTACTATGGGTTGGTTCTGTTTATTCAACTCATTTGTTTACGTGAGTTAGTCATGTTTATCTAACTCACTTCATTATGCGGGTTGGTTTTGTTTATTTAACTCATTATGTATTATGGTTAGTCCTGTTTATTCAACTCGTATATATACGCGAGTTAGTCATGTTTATCTAACTCATTTCATTACGCGGCTTAGTTATGTTTATTCAACTCACTACGTACTATCGGTTGGTTCTATTTATTCAACTCATACGTATATGCGAGTTAGTCATATTTATCTAACTCGATTTCATTATGCGGGTTGGCGCTTCTTATTCAACTCATTGCGTTTATGAGTTGGTTCTATTTATTCAACTCATATGATTTGATAGTTGGTCTGTTTATCTAACTCATGTTGGTATTTACTGTATAACTATATAAGTAGTCATCATGCTATGTTTATTATAATGGATTAACTCTACGAATGCAGGTGAGACAAGCTGAGGTATGAAATCGTGTACCATTATAAACTAGGTAATATAATTTACTCATAGACGTGTGTCCGACCCCCTCCTCATACACTATAGGTAAATGAGATAAACATGATACTATAGTGTTTGAAGACAAAGACCATAAAGATTTTTGCATATGTTGTTCGTTGTTGTATATATTATACGTTGTCTATGTATAAAGATACGTGTATCTTATGATGTATATAAATGAAATATGTTTATTTTATCTATACTGTATTTTGATCCATTCCTCTGTGATTTTTCTAAAAGTTATACTTAGTTCATATTACTCTCTATTTACTAGTGAAATGTTAATAACGATTCAACTTTTCATTCTACTGTGATTTTATGGCCGTAAAAGGTCAAGTCGTTACAATCCTAAGGTGTAAAATTGGGATCGAGATCCTTGTTTTTCCCACGCCAATTCTCATTTTTTTTAATTCAAACTCGAACTCGTCTTAATCATTAGAATGGCTATCCAAACCATGTATGTTCTAGCTGAAAATAGCAAGCCCCACATTAATCTCAAACCCACTTCAACCACGAACAATATATATTGCATTTAAATCCAACTTAAATGCATATCGATGTCAAATTATTGATTAGTGTTTATATATTTATCATATCCATACTATTTAATATTGTTCAATACGCAACAAACAAAATTTTATAGTTAATATTTCATAAATAGTAGTAAATTTAATTAATTTTATAGTTATGGTGGCTGCCACTTTATGTTGTTTTGTTTCTTATTTATGCATTTGTTTATTTATGTACTAGGGGTCTTTTTATTTTACTTTGCAAGTGTTTACTCGGCTGAGATGATTTTGTACTTATATTTTTATTTGTTATATTTTATTCTTGCTTTGGTGGCTGATATGTCTTTGTTTGTTATTTTATTTTGTCTTGCTTTTTATACTTGTCTTTTGTTTGTTCATGCTTGCCTTACTTACCTGGCAGCCTTTTCATTTCATTTGATTTCTTTGTACATAGATTTACTTGAATATTTTTACTTTGATCTTGCCTAGCATATTAAACTTTACAGGCCTATTTTGCTTGCCTACATACTTATTTTTCAAGTTTAAATATTTGTTATAATTTTTAGCTAATCTGTTTCTTTATATTTTAATTTGTTTACAACTTCAAACAGGCTACATGTTCTTGTATGTATTAGAGATGACATTCCTTTACTTAGTTTGATTTTATACTTCATGTATATAAATATAAAGCTATTTTACTTATTGTTATAAAAATAACTCCTTGTTGATTTAAAATAATTTATAAAAGAAATTGTTTTCTTATTAATAAATAACACAAACTATTTGAATTTGGAAAAACTCCAATCGATTATCATTTAATTTCACAATTTTAAGTCAAAAGTAAATTTAATTATCAATTTAAAATAATTAAAATTCAGGATCGTTACAGATTTCCCCCCTTAAAAAGAATTTCGTCCCCGAAATTCGCCAGAGAGAGATAACGAAGATAGATGAAAGATAGAGATAGTTGTTTCCACTGTCGTAGGGTATGGACCATTTATAGTCGTATTTCCCTGTCCCCTATCGTGCTCTCTTCTCGCACTCATACTCACTATCAGTGGATAGTAAAAGAATTTACTGAGGCATTCAAACAGATATCTTAGGGATATACTCATTCTAGGGATACTTCACCCTATCTCTAATGAGCTACTTAACGTGTTATACTCCTGAGCTAAAGTTTCACCTTAGCTCTGATACCATATGTAACGAATGCGGTTTTTGCCCGCTCGAAAATCGACATCCATACTTCAAATCGTATTCAAATGCCGTAGATTCGACCGTTCAAATCCGATTCGCCGGAGCTTATAACAACATTAAGTAAATAACACAGCGGAATAAAAAGAATAATACATTGATATACAACACTGATACAACAGAGTGATACAATGAATATCAATATACATCAGAGATACAAGAAAATAGCAGCGGAAAGAAAATAGATAACACTAGCAGCGGAACAAAATAACTCTAAGATAGTCTTCAACGAAGAACTCCAAATCTGAACTCCATCTCTAAGAACTAATCCAGCAATAGCTCGAACTCCCCATAACAATGCACCAAGCTAGGCAAGACTGGTGCGAACCAAAGACTGAACTAACTCCAGATAATTCACTGAACCTAACTATCTGAAAAACCCAACTCTAGACTGCTCGTGTAGAAAATAATGAGCACCCAGAGTTTAGGAAAGGAACAATAAACTCTGGATCAGTCGTGGGACTGGTGTGAGCAACAAAAACAGTTTATCTTTAAAAACAATCAACAAGAGAATTTTAAAGTAAATCGCAATGCTTTTTGAAAATGAAACTACCATAAGACCTCCCGCCACACACACAATGCAAACGCAGACTTGGAGGAGATTTCTTCTTATGATAGTCAAACATGCTTAATACGCAGAAAATTTCTTTGATATTATTATTATAAGTGCACGGTGCAGAAAAGCATTTCGAAAGTAGAATATTAATCTTAGCCAGCATAGGTACCATTATATTATGCCCGCTATAGCTACCATATTAGATGGCAGGTTCTACAACTAATACCGTACAGGGTTTCGTATTAAAGATTGGATTTCCAACAAATGGTCAGGCCAAGGAACTTCCCATTGCCACATGGAAACGCCTCTGGAAGGACGTCCCGAGAACCTAACCGGATCTCTGCCAACACAAGGCCGGGTTACCCCTAACTGGGTAACAACTGACACGAGTATGCCACCTCCCGGTCCTTTAGGACCTTTATCCGAGCGCTCGATAACCAACATCACACCATAATAAATAGAGTGTTTTCCACATGAGTAAGTATCTGGGCTCCATACCATGATACCACCCTTTTCCAGAAGGAAATGAACATACCCTAAAGGGGCGCTACCCCCTAATAACCTTGCTGCATCTTTCCTGTTTTGACCATTCCGGGGTGTGAGGCTCGACGAAGTCTCGTCCACAAAGCTACGCTTTGGTACAAAGCTATGCTTTGGGTCAACGTACAAATGATCAAAGTAATGATCACAAAGATAAATGATCAAACAAATGATCATATCACAAATGATCAAACAATGATCATTTCACAGCAACACTTAGTATGTCACATTACCAAATTGGGAATATATCGCTGATAACCTTCAACTACATAACCTCTGAGCTCGTACGTCTCAGAGAAGGGTGTTAAGCTAAAAGAATAAATTCTCCGCCACCAACAGAAATGTATTTGAAAGAAATCTGCTTTATATCTCAAAGTGTAATGTCAGACACACAATCCATACAAGTCTGTTCTGGGTTTGAACAGAACCGAAGGCACTTCTTACGAAGCCCTTGCAATCCGGGTATTCACAATCCCGATCGGACTTCCCATCACTTAGGAAATCTCTATACCGGCGCGACTCAGTGCAGAGACAATCGACGAGTTATCCTTTCGTTCTTGTGAATATCCGGTCTTCATCACCGGTCTTCAAATGCTATCCATAACGACGAATCACATATTCGGAATGAGATATATGACACAAAGGTCCTCTCCCGGCTAAACCGAATAGTGAGCGAAATAGTTCAAAAACATATGGATATTGGGGTTTCAATTAAGTCACAACTTAAACCCAAAATTTTCTTTAAATGGTTTAAACCAATTACCATTTCAAATTTTTAAACAAAAGATTTATCTCACAAAGATCAATTCATAGATTTCCAAAACAATTTCATTTCTATAGGATCAACCCATTAAATCTTTAAATTAAAGATTTAACTTATAGCTTTCAAATTGTTTTCATAACTTGGAAATTATCTTCATTTCAAATTAGAGATCATTTTAACTCAAATTGGAAGTTCATTTCTTATGTGAAAGCTTTTATTAAATGAAAACAAACAGTTTTCGTTTTAGAAAAATCCAATTATATTTGCTCAAGTTAAAGCCCTCTAATTCTTAAAATTAATTTATTTAAAATGGTTTAACTCATATATAACTGGTATAACCTCTTTAATCTCTAATTTCAAATCATAGAATTCAATTTCAAATCTTGAATTTAAATTTAAATCAAATTATTTAAATTTCAAACTTTAATCAAGTAAATTAAAATAAACTTGAAATTCCATTCAAAAAGCTTTTTACTTTTATTTCGATTCCATTTCCAAAACATTTTGGATTTAAATATTCAACTTTTAAAAATCATTTCAGAATCTGTGACTTAATCGTTTTCCTTGTGAAATCCATATTGGTGCGTGTAAAAGTGTGGTCCAGGGGTTTAACACAATAGTGCAACATCATTCAATCATCACAGATCAAATACAATAATATATTAAATAAGCGATATAAATTACAACGCTTATCTTTCATACACAGATTCACAGATATATATATCATAGATAATAAATTTCATCATAGATCACAACACAAATCAGGATAATCATAAAGCATCATATAACAGGGATATCAAACAGTTTAACATCCAATATAATCCAAGCATCCATAGGTAGGATTAATTCAATTATCTAATTAAGTTAATCAGATTTGTTTTTATGAATAAATTTGTTGGTCATGGGAAATTAATAATCAATTAATTTAAAAACATTTAGTAAACTATCTTTTAATTAATCATTAATTTATCCTAAATTAATAATTTATTCTTAATTAATTAATTGATTACTTCTTAATTAATGATTTTTTCCTTAATCACTTTCATTAGTTAATTAACCTTTTATAAATTAATTATTCTCAAATTAATTATCTGGGTTAATCTATCACATTACCCTTAAATTTAATTTATTGCTTAATCGCTTGATCAATCAACTTTAATCATAAATTTATATTTAATTAATAATCCCTAATTTACTAATTAATTATTTCTTACTTAATTTCAACTTTTAATTACTTATTTAATTAATCCAAATTAATAAATTATCCATTTTAATTTATTAAATAATTAATGGATTTTAATTATTAAATCTTCATTAACTTACAGTAGCATTAATTTTTAATATTGATTTACTTATCACTTACAAATATGTTTGAAACCATTTATTTTAAATTTACTTTTGAAACTTCATTCTAAATTTTCAAGTTTTAAAATGAATACGAATTGATCTTTAAATAAATTTTAAAACTAACTTTTAAAACCTTTAAATTTACAAGTTAAAGTAATACTTTATTTGACTTCAAAAATCTGAGAATTTATTTTAGTTTTAAAACTTTTAATTTTATCTTGTTTAAATTCTTCATTTACAAATTTCAAATTTACTTTAAATTCAATTTTTCTTCAAACATTTAATTGTTTTTGAGTTATTTAAACCAATTTAAACTTTTAAACTTTATTTATGTTCAAACTAGATTTCAATTCAAACTTGAATTACATTTATATTTTGGTTTACAACTCAATTCAAACCCTTAATTTATAAGTTTAAAATTTGGATTTTTAAATCTCAGAAATTTGGATCAGGTTCAAGTTGAGAATGCTGGAGCAAACTTGCTTCCAGTAAACTTAAGTTACTCAAGTCAACACACTTAAACCTCTCTGTTAATGCTTCGAGTCAGAATCCTAAATGCTTCGAGTCAAATACTCGAATAACTCGAGTCATCCCCTGAAAACACTTCATCTTCCCTAACGTGATGACCACCAGATACGCCAATGCTCACGTGCACGTGCACGATCAACGCAGCTGACTCCGATCAACCACGACGATCTCCTCACATCAACGATCACCCTTTCACCCCATCTCGATCAACAACGCATCAATTCTTCCTCAAATTTGGATTCGAGTGTCAAACGCAAACCTGGAACGAGCCAAAGTTCACCACCACTCATTCCTGACATCACCTCATTCTCAACGCCTCGACCACCGGAACGTACGAAACTTCGGCCATCACTTCGACAAGCACCACACTTTCGTACCCCAAAACCCCAAGCCGCTCGATCAACTGAGGGGGGCGAAGGAAATCAAAACTCGGCCCTGATAAAAATTAGGGTTAAAAACTTTGCTCGACCACCGCCGACGCCATAGTCGCTTCCACCATCTCTGACTATTTTTCCAAGCAACCCCATAGGCTCGTCTACCACCGCGAACAACCTCAAGCAACTCGAGCCATTTAATCACCAGAAAAAGATAAAAATGCCCATTTTGTTCAATTATTAACTACAACTAGGATTGCCAACTAAAATTCCTCATATTAGTTTTAAAATTCCTATCTTTGAGTGTAGATTCCAATTACATACTTGAATCAATATTTCATAACATTTGAATTTTCCAGAAAATGAAGTTACTACTGTAAAAATTTGACTTTTCCATCTATATGCATTTTTATGTCAGGAAACTATTTTTAAGTTATTACTCGAATTTAAACACAACAACTTTTATTTAAAATCAAAGCCTAATATTGATTAGGAAAAAAAGAAATTGAATTTGCCTTGTTGTTTTATACCCTGTAACTAAACAGAGATATAAGCGTATGAACATGCACAGGCTCATATATTGATATATGGACAACTTCAGGTATCAATCATAACAATTTAAATATAAACAGATTCTACGGTTTTGAATGAAAGTTTATTCACAGATTCACGGCATTGAATTCAAGAACTAGTTTTAAAACTTAAAGTTCCTCACCTGAGTCTGGAAGCAGAGAACAGTGTTGCTTGAACAAGCTTTGAGAAATTTGTTTGAATGCTTTTAAACTTTAAACTGGATTTTGATTTCCTTTTTTTTTCTTTTCTTTCAAAATGAACTTGCATATTCTATTCTCTCTTTCTTTTAAAATCTAGAGCTGCTTTCATTTTATGATTTGAAACTTTGCCTTTGTTTTGAGTTGAAGTTTATTTAAGTTTGAAGTTATATTTACTTCAGATTTTCATAACTTTGAATGAAAAAATTTAGGTAAGAGGTGATACATATAAAAAAAAGTTTACAGGTATAAAATATTGCTTTGAACAATTAAGGACAGAGATATTTTCCTTTGCTTGGGGGCTGAAGTGATGCATTTGTATGCTAAAGATATTGCATTAATTATCTTGTACAAACTTGAACATATTTTATTTCCTTCTCTTTTATTTGCTTTACCAGCTTTAGCTTATGTACTTGATGTTGATATACTTAGATATAAACTTACTGTCCTACTTTGTCTACAGCCTCTTGCTTGGCTCGGCTGTGATGATAGCAGTATGACTACAGTGATATGTTATGGTGGCTGCCACTTTATGTTGTTTTGTTTCTTATTTATGCATTTGTTTATTTATGTACTAAGGGTCTTTTTATTTTACTTTGCAAGTTTTTACTCGTCTGAGATGATTTTGTACTTATATTTTTATTTGTTATATTTTATTCTTGCTTTGGTGGCTGATATGTCTTTGTTTGTTATTTTATTTTGTCATGCTTTTTATACTTGTCTTTTGTTTGTTCATGCTTGTCTTACTTACCTGGCAGCCTTTTCATTTCATTTGATTTCTTTGTACATAGATTTGCTTGAATATTTTTACTTTGATCTTGCCTAGCATATTAAACTTTACAGGCCTATTTTGCTTGCCTACATACTTATTTTTCAAGTTTAAATATTTGTTATAATTTTTAGCTAATCTGTTTCTTTATATTTTAATTTGTTTACAACTTCAAACAGGCTACATGTTCTTGTATGTATTAGAGATGACATTCCTTTACTTAGTTTGATTTTATACTTCATGTATATAAATATAAAGCTATTTTACTTATTGTTATAAAAATAACTCCTTGTTGATTTAAAATAATTTATAAAAGAAATTGTTTTCTTATTAATAAATAACACAAACTATTTGAATTTGGAAAAACTCCAATCGATTATCATTTAATTTCACAATTTTAAGTCAAAAGTAAATTTAATTATCAATTTAAAATAATTAAAATTCAGGATCGTTACAATAACCTAGGAGACAAAACCTCTCTTGAATAGTGTTTCACTTTCAATAATTCCACTCGACCCAACTGTATTCAGTTGATGGACATCGTGCCACGGTTCGACTATAATCAAAATGGAGCTTCCACATTGAACATCAACAATATTTTCAAGTCAAGAGAACTTTGTAATTTTGTTACATCGATATTTTTATTTGATTTTAGTTATATTAACCAACAGAAAACTATTGAGTGAGTCATTCCGTAGTTATGTAAGAATTATTAGTACATAACCCCATAGTGCCCCCGGTAGCTGTTATCTGAATTTTTGACCAAACAAATTCTTTTACAATTCACATCATCTACGTCGAGTCAGAACAAATCAAGAGACAGCCAAAAGGACTAGAAGAAAGACTCAAGGAAAGAAGTCAAAAATCCTCAAAGGTGATATATCGCTAGCGATCCATCTCCTATAGATTGCTAGCGATCCGTAAGGGTCGCTTATAGATCCTCCAATCCTATTACACTATGACCTAATAAGTTTTCTATGAATGTCTCCTAAGTTTGATGGAATTCCAAGCTAGTTAGATCGAGAAGTGAGCATTCATCTGATTCCATCAATAGTTAAATGCAATCGGTATATGAATCATCATCAAAGCTAAGCATCTAGTCATGGAATTACATGGAGAGCATCTAAATAAGGCAGGAAACATGATCCAAAAGAAATGAACTAAAAATACTCTAACCCTATGGATCACTAGCAATCCAATCTTATTAGGTCGGCTCATTCTGGAATTTCTGAAGCACCTTCATACCTTCGAATGTAAGTCTTCGACAAATTGGCTTTAGCCCAAGTGCTCTCCAGCCCCTATAAATACAATTCTACCATCCACATAAAGAGGATCTTCTGGACTGCTTGTTGAGACTCTGCAGAAACTATTCTTCACTCTTCTCCTTCCATACAACAGTCACCTAAAGGATCATTGTAATTCTCCAGTGAACTCTGACATTGGTGACTTGATCTACCTTATAAGATTTAATCAAACTGTAATCAGATTCAAATTTAACCATTGTCAGTCAATAACAAAAGTTATAAAGTGGACATAGTCTTCGTTGACAGCAGAATCACTATAAAAATCTCTTGCCTTTTTTACTTTATCGGCAAGTTATTATTTCTTGTCTCTATTCTATTTCCTTGATAGAATGAGCTGGTGCTTTCATACTCAATCCAGGGTATTGATCCATTTTTTGGCTTACCAGTAGCCTTGAGTAATACACTGTCCAATATTTAGAGAGCGTTATATACTCTAGTCTCAACGGATGTATCTGTAACACCCCAACATTATATGCATATTACCAAGGAGAATTACCATGTAATCCTATCTAGTAATAGGAATAGCAACCATGCATGAATATTCCCTTGGGCTAACACAGTACATATTAAAAATCTCAGATAACACATCCATAAGTTTCTAATATCGGGACAAAGAAATAAACATGTGGGTTTCAGAACAATATACAACATATATAAATGAACAAAGAGTCATAGGTCGCAATAGAGAAATATAATATATACTAACCGATGTTTGTGCCAATATGATAATAAATACCAAGTCAAATTTCACTATATACAACTCTTGGCCATCTTATCAAAATACATACAAGGAGATATCTAAATAAATATACATTGTCAACCTCTCAGAATATTGTCATAATAAAAATTATCTCCTCTAAAGCCCAACATCCAAACGACTAATTTCCTTGAACCTAAAACGTCTTGGACTGACCAGAGTATTATAAATAATAAGCGAGTCAGACTATATCTAAATCTAATATGGATACATAACAATAAGCATGGTAATAACAGGCAAACTGTAATGCTACACAACGTAACATCTATCATAACATCATAATAATATACCATGCTTCAATCTCAGTATCACCCATGGAAAAAGTATAAGAAGCCATGACAGCCAAAATTTGGGCGATAACAATCCAACACTTTGAAATATAGAAATACTGTGGATAAGCACACGGCCTAATCATAAATCCACAATAAAAGAACAAATCCTAAGTTAAACCAAATCCAAGGGTCAAGAATCCTACAAACATCAGTCTTGACTTGTAATCCCAATGGAATTGAAGACTTCCGACCGACAAGCCCTAAAAATATAAATTAAGAAGGCACAATCCGGAATAAATGATCAAAACATCAAATCTCGACTTATAGTCCTAATGGAAGTTATAACTTTCGACTTTTAAGTCGTGAAAGATAAATCAAGAAACATGGAACCCAAAAGGAAATCCCACCAAACATAGAAATCAATATCCAAGAATATTATCTTGACCTATAGTCCTAATAGAAGTAATAACTTCTGACTATTAGGCTCTCGGAGATATCAAGAAATATAAAATCAAATCAATGTCAAACCTAATCCAAAATTCAATATATAAAACCATATATCTCGATCCTAGCCCTTAAAGAGGCAAAACTCTCGACTGAACGGTCCTACGAGATAGAAACAACAAATCGTACATAATGTAGATATCTCAGCCATAAGCTCTTATGAGAGAATGACAGACGAGCTTGAAACATGCCTCTACTGTTATATATAGACAAAACGCAGCTGTCTTAGGTTAGGTTAACTCAAATGATAGGATAACACGCAGCTAGTCTCAAATGTTAAGAGATTATCGTCTCTAGTGAGGTGATAATATCAAATGTTTCAAATGTAATGGATCTACCTAAGTCATCCAGAAGAGAGACTGACGTACCGCAGCATAGTCTAGGAAACACTAATGACCACAGTCTACTTCCTACAGCCCTTTAGTTAGTCCCAGAATCGTGGCACTCGTATCCATCATATGTCATAAACATGCTGTCGAATTATGCCGAGCATTGGCCACGATTCCTGCTTTCCCTTGTCAATGGACCGTTGATCCTTAAGTGACGTCGGCACAATGGCCCTAATGAGAGAAATAGTTCTCAACCTATAACTCAATAAGGTGACATTATGGATCTGGGGTGTGATTCTGTAATCAGGACCGCTAGAATGGATAACTAGCCTATTTGATGGGTCTAATTCGCATGCCCTCCATAGTGGTGTGAACTACGACGACCCGCCCTTCATGACCCTCGAAAATCAACATAAACACGCTCATCGTATAACATGTCGAATGATCGAGTACCAAAAGGATAGATTGTTGAGGGAAAAGAAAGTAGGCAGAAGAAGAAGAATATTAAACAAAACAGAATCTCACTGCAAAATGAACTATATATAATATCAATAGTTCTTTACACAAAGCAAAAACGTAATATACACATCTCATATGAGAGTACACAAATCAATATTTACCAGCCTGAACAGTTATAACATCATGTCCTCACAACTGCTGGTAACATCAAACAACACTACAGTGGAATAAAACAAGTACGAGAATACGTCTCGGCCTCTAGCTCTCAGCTCGTCTCCAGAGCTCTATAGTATCTAATCTTGAACCTGTAATACTTGGTCTGACCCGAATATTATATAAAATAACACCCGAGTCAGTCTGGAAAACCTACGTGAGAAAACATACTCAATTTGAATTATTGAAGTTTCAAAAATCCTTTAAAAGAAATCAAAGGTACCTCGTAAGACCACGCTACAAATAAACAAGACGGATTTTTACCTTACGATAACCAAAACATTTCATATCAAAATCCTATGATATTATAATAATGTCTAAGTACAAATACTTGTTCAAATAGCTAAAACTATTACATTAATTAAATTCTATCAATACTAGGCTCTACAATCAAAATCGTAAAGGCACGTATTGAAGAATGGATTCCAATTGAATGACTAGGCACTGGGTACCACCTATCACAGTACACGTCTAGAATAGCGTGCCAAGATCGAACCTATCGATCCCTACCAATACAAAACCGGACTAACCCTAACCTGTATAGTCCGAATAAGTTTACCCCGTTGTGGGGATTGGCAAGGCCACACAACCAAATAAAAGGGACTCTAGATAGGGGTAACCTTACCCTACTTGGGTGCAACCCACTTAGCCTTGCTGCATCTCCTCTGATTTTCAGTCATTCCATGTTGATGAGGCTGGAGGCTATGATTACCTTTTTAGAAATATTCACATAGAATGCTCATTGTCCTCCAATGACAATGTATTGATAGCATTCATCCATACAATTCCGTTCTTGGTCCGAACGGAACCGAAGGCACTATTCCTACTACATCCATTTTGGAATCAACCTCAGGATTAGTAGCGATTAGCTCTTGCACTTCACTACTCCATCTTTGACTCCATGCTCTTGTCTTTATTACGAAAGCATGCTCGTTGGATCGAAGTGGTTTTTGAATCACAAATCCTATCCGATCTCTTCGAAACAACGTTCGATATTTTCAGTAAACTCAACCCCGGTTCTTTAGGAAATAAATAGACGAAAATAAGATCGAAGATCACCTCCTAACCATTTGTGGACGGATTTCATTATAAACGTCCTAGAAGAACAAAACGAGTTTACACGTATAGTATAGCACCTCGAACGGTAACTGTACCATATAATCCCATGCTTCTTTAAGATATTTCCAAAGTTATATTTAGGTCCAAATTTGATAGTCGGTTATTTAACTATCAAATAAACAATCAATTCAACCAAATACTTCAATTTTACCAATAAATACCAAGTCTTCATTTAAATTAAATTTTAAATAAATTAAATCTCTTTATCCAAAAATATATACTTATCTTATCGAATTCAATAGATTCACAAAGTATATTTTTTTTAAATATTTAAAAACCCCTTTAAGGAAAATAAATGTGGAAAGTACCACTACAGTATCAAACCATGGATCACAGCTCAATGGTTACGTCTCTATCCCAGAAAAATTCAAGACTTAGCTGCAGGTACTCACTGCCTCCGATTTACGCCACGTGAGTATAACATTATTTCCCGAAACTTTATTTTAAAAATTATCTCAAATATAATACTTATAAGTTAAAAAATAGATTTTCAAGTTTAATCCAATCAAATATACTTAAATAAAAGTTATTGTACAAGCCATATTAATATGTAATAATTACCTTTAAAAACAAAATGCTGACCAATGCTTAAATAATAATAAATCTTTAATAATCATTATAAGTAACTAATTAATAAAAAAATATGCCTCAAAAAATTTAAAATAATTATACAACTAATTTTCCAAAATATTCTTAATAATTTTAAAATCACGCGGTTAATAATTGAAATCCTTTTATGTATTTTTATCCCCAAAACCACTGTTCGCCATAATCCAAAATAACTACATTACAATTTTCGAAACCATTTACTTTAGCCAATAGATTTACCCAAAACTCTGTATAGAAATTTTTACTTCAAAATTCCCATTTACAATTCTTTACTAAATTAAACCATATTTTTATTGGCATTTAAAAGCACTAAAAATTCAGGTTAACTGCCATAACATCCCATCAATCACGCAATAACCTGTCACTGATTATTCAACAAAAACATATATCACTACATATGCAATTAAATTCAACATTTTTGAGGAATCTAGTTGGATCCCTCCAATCCTGTTTTCCATGCATCCACAGATGTTAGCACAATATAAAAATACCAACTCTGCTTTGAGATGGAATATCACGGTATATATGGTCATCCACTATTATACAGGGCGCATATGGTCTCATCCGCTATACACACACACACACAATATATATATATATATATATGCTGGAATATCAATCGCTCCAATATATACATACTATTACATATAGTATCACATCCAACTGATAAAAATGCATCAATTTTACCAATCAATCAATTATTAATTTTAACTGTTTGAAATTAACCACTAGCAGTCTAAATTTGAGTGATATTAACTCACCTTGAGTTTTTACGTTGCCAACGTTCCAATTTTAAATTAAATTGAACATGTTCGATTTAACCTAAAAAAAATTCTAGCTTCGATCGCCTCTAGATCTACACCAGTGCATAGTGCTCGTTGCTGCGATTCCAGCGCCGCTTGTTTCGCCCAATTCCGACCTCGTATGGCTACGATATGATTTTTATAAGTTTGAATATAAATTAATATAATAAAAATTCATTTTTTTTATTACCAAAACAAATCCTGGTCGTTAGTTCGAAACTGCACATCAAGGCTGCACGTTTGATTTCTTCCACATCCATGCACACCTCATAATCCATCAGCCGCTTCCTTTGACCGAGTGTCGCTCCTCCCCTGGTGATCGAGACGCCGATCCACCAACGTAAATCAAAAGCTCCTTCGCCTACGTTACCGTGGCCAGAGGCCGACCCCGCCTAGTTCTCCCATCGCTTCGAAAATTACAATCAACCGGAGCACGAACGCGAGCAATCTTTGGCCTCCACAATCCACAAATCTCAAGCATATCCATATGGATGGAAAGCTCTCGTCGATCTCCACGTTTCCCTAGTTGGAAATTTTGACTAAAAATTGATGGATTTCGTGGAATTCGAGGAGACAGGTAGTTCATTTTCGGCCATTAAACTTAAAGAGGCGCCGGTTGTGAATAGAACGAGGGTTTTACCATGCTACGCATATATATACGTGTATAACATTATTTTATTAATATATTTCAATTTTAACGTGCTTTTTCAAATGAACTCCAAACGAGATGTGTTGCCTAGCATTTATAATGTTTTACCCTTGTTCCAAGCACAATGGAACATGTTTCGAGGCATAATTCGATCGTACGTGGAAGATAGCTTTTCGAATCGATTTGAAATATTGAATTTTCGATATTTCAATGTATTTCTATCCCGTACGACCAAACGGTAACTTCAAATGCTACGAATTTGAAATTCGATAATAATACACTATTACGGATCCAATGGAACTAGTTTCGTCGAATTCCAAGACCGTGCCCAGAAAGGCTATTTTAACTCGTCGACTAATTCGAGCGATTTCCAAAATCGTCGAAATCATTTAAAATTTCAATTTTAAAAACTTACTAACTCCATTATAAATCACACTAAATTTATATTCATATTAGAAATCATACTGATTCATTTTAAATCAAAATTCAATTATTTACACTATTGGTACAATATATTAAATTCCACTATTAAATTAATATATAAATTCCCAAATTTTAACTCATCGACTTTTAAATCCCATTCAAAAGTCCATTTTATAATTCTAATCCAAAAAGAATTTTAAATAAATTTTAGAAATCATTTTCCACTCCCATTTATTCTCAGATTCCCGTATTTTCCCAATTTCCAATAAATAATAAATATTAATTTTATTATTTACCGAATCAAATTTATCGCTATATTTGAAATTATAAACCATTTCACTGATTCTTCCAAATTATAAAATCAATTTATAATTCAAATTCAACATTTAAAATAGCTTAAATGTTCAAAATTAACGATCAAAATTCCGGGTCATTACATTCCTCCCCCTTATAAAAATTTCGTCCTCGAAATTTGCTAAGGTAGAAAAAATGCTCCCAAACCCATTTACTTACCCCAAAACTCACTTAGTTAAAATTCAATATTCACTTTCCAAACCCTTTTAGCTTTATCCAAAAACATTAGCTTTCATTTCCAACTCAAAACCTTTGGTTTCTAATATAGTTCAAAAATCGCTTTTTCCCGTTAGCAAATTTTTTTTAAATTTTTCTAACACTCTAAATTCCGAATTTTTTTTGATAGAGCCTCCTTTGTACAGAGAGCCATTTACAATATCACAAATATGATAAAAATATATACATCGACACACGGTCGAAAAATTAAAATATATAATAATATATTATATTATTTCTTTACTTTATTGCGTAGGCGTACCTTATTTAGCGTTTTTAAGCAAGAAGCTTATTTTATAAGCATTTACGCAACCAAAACTCCAGGCAACATCTCACTGTACCTGTACTTACTCAAAATAAGCACATAAATTTTCAAAATCATTAAATTTTCAAAATCATTTCATTTATCTACTAGCCCACCACATCAACTTCATAACCCAACATGCAAATCAAATATATTGCTAACGATTATAAGGTTCCAACACTAATTTAATTCCCTCCCATGGGTTCATATATTATTTCATTCAATTCGAAATGATTTACAACCAATTTATTACATACAATTCATATTTACAACACCCAAACCCATATTCATTGCAAATTGGTTTCTATGTGCTTTACTTACATAAATTCACCTTTATTCAATTCCAAATTGATTTACAATCAGTTTATTTGCATTCCATCAATTATTCACTTTCATTATATGCAAATCTATTTTATCAGTTCCCATCTACTATTCACTTCCACTATATGCAAATCCATTTTATTAAACTTCAATTTATTCCCATTTTAAATTGACTCAAATTTTCCAATTTCCATTTGATTCCCATTTATGCTATTCACCAACCCTTGTTTGCTTTATCCTACATTAACTACATTTCAATCCATGTTAATTTATTGATGAATCATTTCACAAATAATCACTTAAATTAAGTTTCCTATTGCAACCAGATTCTAATTCCTTTTAAATTGATCTCATCCAATCTATTCACTTCCATTTACTTAGTATATCAATTTCATACTATCACTTATGGAAATTCTTATGTAATTCGATTCTCTAACAATTATCATAGCGGGGTTTACACACCTGCACTTTTATTTCTATTGACTTTACTTCCCGCATATTTTATATCTTTTCCATTCACTTCATTTAATTCCCATAGTGCCATTCACTGGATTTTATAGTGGACATTATTTCATTTCAAGCTAATTTATTATAACCCATTTCACAAAATTATTTTTAAGGTTTATTATGAGTATTCCATATAACAAATTAAGTCATATTCAGTTTTAAAACTTAAGTTCATTTCCAAATTCTACTCCAAAATCATATTGCAGTTCATTTACTCTCAAATTGAATTCTTTTCTTGTTATGAATTTCTTAACCCTTTTTAACTTGGTTATACTTTTTCGCTTTCCCATTTTAATAAGCCATGCAGCTTATTTATTCACAACTCCTTGAATTTTCCGCCTAGGTTTTCTCACATTCATTATTTATAACATATAGTTATATAACCACTTCACAATTCATATTTAAATTCAATTTACCCCATTTCAATCCACCCTTCTTTTAAAATTCAATTTTTATGGATTTCCATTTATTTTACCACAATATCAAACCGTTTTCATTTAGGTTTCACCATGTATTCTTCCATTCTTAAGTTCAAAACTTATTCATTTAAAAATTTCATTTTACTTACTTAAGTCCATTTACATCTTATAATTATCACTCTGGATTTTATATATATATATATATATATATATATATATATATATCACTTAACAGCTTAAGTATATCCATTTCATTCAATAATTACAACTTACAACTATATAATTATTCTACTTTTCAACTTAATATCCAATTAAATTCAAATCCTTTTTCAAATTTTATTTAACTTATCTTAAGTTAAATTCCAACCTATCTTGTTCACTTTCATTTTACTCAAGTTAGATTTTAATTCCAATATTAAAATTTTCATTTTCCTTTCTATCTATATCAACTTCAAAGTTATAGATTCAGTAACTGATTTCTCTTCACTTTATAAATCCTTTAAATAGAAAACCCAGAATTCAATCACCCAGTTTTATTTCAATCCTTTGTAATCATAAATATACATATATCACCTTTGTATATCAAATTATGCTTTTGGATTTTTCAAAACAACTTGGTTTTATCCAAAACAATTTCCCTTTGGAATTTCTAAAACAAAACTGGTTTATCAAACAAGTCCAAAACAAGTAATCATACCCAACCACCATGGTAGCAATCCATCACTTTGAAACTAGAAAATGAATACTGATAATGTGGCCATCATCACCAGGATTATTTTGCAACAATAGAAGTGAGTTCAGTGCTTCCTTACTTTCAAAATTCATTTTAAAACAATTTCAATTCCAGAAATATCTCCAAAATACTATTAATATTTTTCCTTTCAAACCACTTTTAAAAAACATTTCCAAAATTTCCAAGATTTAAAAATTTCCAAACATTTAGTCTAAACCCAATTTTAAAACATTTCCCCAAATTTCTGGGATTTAAATTCTGGTTTAAATCAAATTTTAATTATATTCCTTTGTATAAATCATACTTATAAATTTCTATTTGGTTAAATATATATATATATATATATATAACCATTTCAAATTTTATAATCTATTTTTGATTATATTATTAACAACTAAACATCTAAATATATACGGTATAATAATTTTAGAAAATTATTTCTTTTATAACAAAATAAAATTTTGGGTAAAATTATTTCATTTACCCGCTGTAAAACAATACTATGTCGGTTTACCTTGTTTAAGAGTTTAGAAACCATTATCGATGCGGTTGTACTTCCCTTACCGACCAGAATTCATAAACACTCAACCAATAAGTCAATACAATATAAAAACATTTTACACTCACTAACAATTACGCGCTCATATCTGCTGTTATACTCAAACTTATTCTAGAGTACTACTGACTTTATCTCTAATGAGCAGTTCCCACCAAAGCCTAGGTATATCACCAACCTAAGCTCTGATACCACATGTGACGATCCGCCCTTCACGATCCTCGAATATCGACATAAATACACTTATCGTATAATATTCCGAACGATCGAGTGCCAGAATGACAGTTTGTTGAGGGAAAAGAAAGTAGGCAGAAGAAGAATACTAAACAAATCAGGATCTCACAGCGGACAGAACAATATATAATATCAATAAATTCTTTACACAAAGCAAAACTGTAATATACATATCTCACATCAGAGTAAACAAATCAATAATTACCAGCCTGGACAGTTATAGCATCCTGTCCACACAACTGCTGGTAACTTCAAACAACACTACAGTAAAATAAAACAAGTACGAGAATACGTCCCGGCCTCCAGCTCGTCCTTTAAGCTCAACAGTATCCAATACTGAATCTTTAATACTCGGCCTGACCCGAGCATTATAATATAATAACACCCAAGTCAGTCTGAAAAATCAGCATCAGAAAACACACTCAATTTGAATTATTAAAGTTTCAAAAATCCTTTAAAAAAAATCTAAGGTACCTCATAACACCACGCCACAAATAAGCACAATGGGTTTTTACCTTTCCATAACCAAAACATTTTATATCAAAATCCTCTGATATTATAATAGTGTCTAAGTACAAATACTTATTCAAATTGCTGAAATTGTTACATTAACTTCTAGCAATACTAGGCTCTACAGTCAAAGCCGTAAAAGGCATGCATTAGAGAATGGTTTCCAACTGAATGACTGGGCACTGGGGTACCACCTGTTACAGTACATGTCTATAATAGCATACCGAGATCGAACCTATCAATCCCTGCCAATACAAGACTGGACTACCCCTCACCTCGATAGTCCGAATAAGATTACCCCACGGTTGGGATTAGTAAACGCCACATAGTCGAATAAAAGGGACTCTAGGTAGGGGTAACCTTACCCCACTTGGGTGCGACCCTCTTAGCCCTGTTGCATCTCCCCTGATTTTCAGTCATTCCCGGTTGATGAGGCTAGAGGCTATGATTACCATTTTAGAAATATTCACTTAGAATGCTTATTGTCCTCCAATGACAATGTACCGATAGCATTCATCCATACAAGTCCGTTCCTGGTCCGAACGGAACCGAAGGCACTATTCCTACTACATTCATTTTAGAATCACCCTTAGGATTAGTAGCGATTAGCCCTTTCACTTCACTGCTCTATCTTCGACTCCATGCTCTTGCCTTTATTATGAAAACATGCTCGTTGGATCGAAGTGGTTTTTTCGAATCACAAATCCGATCTCGGTCTCTTCGAAACAACGTTCAATATTTCCGGTAAACTCAACCCCGGTTCTTTAGGAAATAAATAGACGAAAGTAAGATCGGAGATCACCTCCTAACCGTTTGTGGGCGGATTTCCTTATAAATGTCCTATAAGAACGAAATGAGTGTACATGTACAGTATAACACCTCGAACGGTAACTGTACCATATAATCTCGTGCTTCTTCTAGATATTTTTAAAGTTATATTTAGGTCCAGATTTGATTGTCGGTTATTTAACTATCAAATAAACAATCAATTCAACCAAATACTTCAGTTTTACCAAAAAACACCAAGTCTTCATTTAAATTAAATTTTAAATAAATTAAATCTCTTTATCCAAAAATATGTACTTATCTTATTGAATTCGGTAGATTCACAAAGTATCCTTTTATTAAAATATTTAAAAACCACTTTAAAGAAAATAAATGTGGAAAGTACCACTGCGGTATCAAACCATGGATCACGGCTCAATAGTGACGTCTCTATCCTGGAGAAATTCAAGACTTAGCTGCAAGAACTCACTGCCTCCGATTTAAACCATGCGAGTATACCATTACTTCCCGAAACTTTATTTTAAAAACTATCTCAAATATAATACTTATAAGTTCAAAAATAGATTTTCAAGTTTAATCCAGTCAAATATACTTAAACAAAAGTTATTTTACAAGCCATATTAATATTTAATGATTACCTTTTAAAGAAAAAATGCCGACCAATGCTTAAATAATAATAAATATTTAATAATCATTATAAGTAAATAATTAATAATAAAATATGCCTTAAACAATTTAAAATAATTAAAAAACTAATTTTCTAAAATATTCTTAATACTTTTAAAATCACGCGGTTAATAATTGAAATCCTTTTATATATTTATATCCCCAAAACCTCTGTTCACCATAATATGAAATAACTACATTACAATTTTTGAAACCATTTACTTTAGCCAATAGATTTAGCCAAAACTCTGTATAGACATTTTTACTTCAAAATTGCCATTTACAATTCTTTACCAAATTAACCATATTTTATTGGTATTTAAAAGCACCAAAATCCAGGTTAACTACCATAACATCCCATCAATTTAAATCATGCAATACCCTATCATAGATTATTCAATAAAAACATATATCACTATATATGCAATTATATTCAACATTTTTGAGGAATCTAGTTGCACCCCTCCAACCTGTTTTCCATGCATCCACAGATGTTAGCACAATATAAAAATACCAACTCCGCTTGAGGTGGAATATCGCGGTATATAGGGTCATCCACTATTATGCGAGGCGCATAAGGTCTCATCCGCTATATATATATATATATATATATATATATATATATACATATACATATATATGCGGGAATATCAATCACTCCAATATTTATACTACTATATATAGTATCACATTTAACTGATAAAAATGCATCTATTTAACCAATTAATCATTTATTAATTTTAACTGTTTAAAATTAACCACCAGCAGTCCAAAATTGAGTGAGATTAACTCACCTTAAGTTTTTACGTTGCCAACGTTCCAATTTTAAATTAAATCGAACACATTCGATTTAACCTAAAATTTTCGCTATAATTCAAATTCAACATTTAAAATAAATTAAATGTTCAAAATTAACAACCAAAATTCTAGGTCGTTAGATGAACCCTATGATGTAGATTGCTAACAAATATTCTCGACTATATAAGTCCTAATAAGAGAGATAACTTGTACTCTCGATTCTAGGAGTCCTAATGAGAGTGAAATTAACTACTCTCGACCATATGAGTTCTTGTGAGAGCATATCAACATAACAACTCCTCAACTATTAGCCCTAAAAGTAGATAACGTTACTCAACTAGTTAAATCTTAGAGGATACATCGAAGTACTCTCGATGAGATAAGTCCTAATGAGAGTAATAATAATAAGTACTCTCCATTCCATATGCTCTAATGAGATCTTATTACATAACAATTCCTCGACTACTAGCTCTAGGAGTAATATAATATAACTCGGCTAGTTAATCCTAAGAGAATAAATCTATAAATCCCAACATATCTCCAGCTTGTTGCCTTTGAAGAGTAATAAAAATCTCGACTAGTAAGCTCAGGAGTCATCTCTAGACGATATAACAATTCCTAACCCGTCTCTCCAAAATATAAGTGACTTCTACTCACTAATAGTAATTGAACAAATATTACTTGATCGTCCCATACCACTCAGTCTTACTCAACCGTTTATTAGAAGTATAGTCAAACAATAAATATTATATATTATGAATCAATAAAGTAGCCAAAAAAACATTATTGAGGGTCCTATACCACCCAGTACTACTAATCTGTTGATTCAATATCCTTATTATATAGAGTAATCAAAAAATCATCAATATAAATCATTTAAATGCAAACTATATACGGGAGGGAATTATAACTCAAAGCTCTCAATTTCATTTAAAATATTTCACAATTTAATCCATCTTCAAAATAGACTGTATATTTTAAAAATCCCCTTAGGAAAATATTTCCATAATTCTTTATCAAAATAAATCAAACAAACCAATTCCGAATCAATAAACATATAAAAAGGAGAATATATTTTAAAACTCTGAAAAATATTTTTATAATAAAAAAGTCCCCTTTTAAATTCCCTTTTAATCTTTTCTATTAAATATTAAATTAAAAAAGGAATTTCCCTTTCTGAAATATTATTAAAACCCCTCATTTTGAAAATAAAAATTCCAAACATTCAATTTACTTGAAAATATCTATTTTTATTTTAAAACAACTTTTATCTCCCAAACAATTTCCAATGACCCATTTTATTTCACAACCACTTTTATTTACTTATAAATATACTTCACATAACTTTTAAAATTTCAAAATTAATTTTCTAAAGCTTACAAATTATTTTGAAACAACAAAAATCCATAAATCGTCTAAAATATAAATTATGGAGTAAAGCACTCCAAAACCAATAACAAATTATTAACGTAAATTTTTATCGTTCGACTCGAATCGAATCACATTGAATTCCGATCATTCGTAAATGCAGACATAATAAATAAACTTCATAATACATCTCGGCCAACAGCTCTAATGATAGAAAATACTCTCAACCGAATGGCCCTAAAAAATGTATAATATATAAATCCAAATGCAATCGGATATCATCTCTTTGCATTTTGGAAAATCCAACATAAAAAAAACTCACAATCTAATCTAATATCATACACAATATCATAAACGACCGATTCAACCGATATCCCAAAAACATTTCATCAAACAACCACTCAAACCATACAAGGATATGTGATGCTATTTCAATCAATAAAAACCACACTACTCAATTTCATCCTAACCAATAACAAGCCAATCATTCAACCAATAATTCAAACAATAATTTGGGATAATTACATAAATAATGGTTTTAGAAATAGTTGTGAGTTATAGAGATAAATCACCGAATTCATTGGTTGCCCTCAACAACCATCGAGCCTAATCGCCGCCCTCACATGTGCATCACAGCAGCCACCACATCGCCTGAAGCTTCCTTAACAATGTCATATTCTCTAGAGCCAAGCCCAAGCCTCAAAATTGCAAGCCTCAAGCTCCCGATTGCATTCACAAAACACCAGCCTATCGCGACCTTCGATCTGCCTCCATCCAAGTGCGTAAGCCACCCCTTGAATCATCGATGTTGTCAGCTCAATGTCGATGCAACGCGTCTTATATATACATGTGTATGTATATGTATATACACACGAAATCGACTGGGTTATTTTTGGTTAGGAAAAAATCAAAATCAGGAATGGATTCGAGTTTTCTTACGTTTGGGATTAGGAAAGAGGATTGGGAATTAATATGGGCTTGAATTGGTTGAATTTGGGCTAACTAAATTAATATTGGGCCATTATTTATTTATTTATTATTATTTTTTCTTCAACAACTCTTTTAATTTACTTGTCAATTTATTTAAATCTAACTCAAATTATCTTCTACTTCATTAAGTATATTTCGAGAACTGCCTAGTTTCATTCAAGTTGATTGCCGCTTAATTTATTTTATTTCCATTCAATTTAAATTTTTGATCCTTAACATTCGTTTACAAATATATTTCAATCCAATTTAAACTAAGTTACACTTTAACACTTTAATAATATTTTATATTTAATTCAATTATTTTAATCTATTTCAACATATTATTGGAAAAGAATTTATTAAGTTTAATTCGAATTATTAAAACAAAATCTTTTACTAAATAAAGTACAAATAAATAAATATTTAATTTCAAAAGTAATAATTATCAAATATTGAATTTAAATAATTTTGTTTTAATTTGATTTACAACGTAGAAAGCAATGTTATTATAGACTTCCTCGTTTAAGAAAATTGCGTCATCGTAATTTCGTATGAGAAAACGTCATTGACAACTCAAACTCTAACTTTTTGCATATTCAACAAACTTCAAAAACCTTACACGATCCTTTATGTGGCTTTTCCACAAAATTCTCTAATCATATACTAAATATTCATTCAACAACTTTTTTGTTTTTGTATACGATAACTTGTGATAAAATTTTCAAATGTTAAATATTTCAGAAAATTTTGGCAGAGTCTTCTTTTTATGGAGAGCATTTTGAAAAATCAAAACACAATATAACATAATATAAATATGCATCACAATCAATGGGGCATTCTGAAACATAAGAAAATTATACATATCACATATGCACCAATATACCATAAAACCATACCTTTTTATTAGCATTTTTAGCAAGTTATTTAACTTATATGCGGGAAAAGGCGAGCCAAATCGCTATTTAGTCCAAGAATTCTTCAAGGGTATCTATTCTCAATTCAATTTGAACATTAGTTGCATCTAAAGAGGTTTGATAAGTTTGCAACTATGTAAAATAAAAGAAGCGCAATATTCACAAATTTTAATGGTCAAAAGGACTAAATTAAATAATGATTCGAAAGAATGAATTGTTGCACAATGAATTAACTTTCCAAAACAACTTTCAAATCGCAAAAATGTCGAGTAAAACTTAAGTTATGGCAGTTTTACTATTGGGAATGAAAACCGAAGTTGTAAAAAAAGGGTATCCTGATTATAAAACGTGTGTTTTTGGTCCAGTAAACATCAAAATTTTGCAAAACACTTCAATTAAAAGTTGTTTAGGTTTTAAGATTTTGGGAATGGGCAAGATCATCGAAATTGGACAAATTGTTTAAAAGTTATGGTTAAATTAGTTCAGTTCTATTATAAGAACATTCAATTTTTAGGACAGCGAAGCATATCATTTATAATTCACTAGTAATGCATATAAGTATAAATCATATTTGGAAAGCTTCCAACTATCATCTGAAAACAGACTGTGGCGGTCAGGTAACAACTTCACAAATGGAAATTTTCTTTTCAACCTTTAATTCTGAATCATCCTTTGATATTTCATTTAGAACAAATTTGAGAAAACATCCCCTAAATATGTCATGCTAAAACTAATAATATTATAGTAATGCAACATTTCTTGCCATATATCTTAGTAGCTCGAAAGTCGATTCAGGATGTAGCTTATGTATGAGATAGTATAATGCCACAAAACAAGATGTAGCTTATGTATGGTATAGGATGGAAAGTAAAGTGTACATCCCATACAATGTTTTTACGGGTTTTTTTCCAAATATATTGCATATTATTGATGTTGATATAAACATGATTGTGAATATCAATAGTTGAAATGTGCACCACGCTATTCCATTACCGACGCACATGATTTACCAAAGTCCATGTTAACCCTGTACTAAAACGTTTCAAAACAAAAACATGGCAGACATAAAAAAATGAACAAAAAAAATGTGTGCGCATTAGTTGGCAAAACAAGTATAGTCTAGGATATGAATGTAAGGAAATTTGATCGTTTTGTAAGGAAATTAATGCGAAAACATTAATGGACTGTTTCCTTCCTCATTATGTGGTACATTAATGGACCATTTCCTTCCTCATTATGTGGTACATTAATGGACCGTTTCCTTCCTCAAATGTTTCCTTCATCTTTATGTGGTCAATAGAATCTAAAGGGTTTTCCTATTAATATGCTAATAAATAAAACGGTTATAATCTAGAGCATTAATTTCTCTCATCTTGATCTTGATAGACGATCAAGATTAAGTCTACAAATCTGGAAAGTTGGTACTCTCTCTACCTATAAATATTAACCTTTGCCCATCACAAAGGATATAGAAAACGCATAAAGGAAGATATAGGAAAAGAGAGAGAAACCATTTCCTTTCTCCATTGAAACAACTTTCGGCAACAACCATTGCTGATTCGTATACAAGATGTCTGGAGGTATGTTTTATTAATTCATTACATATGTGATAATCATGTAATTTTAGATCTCAGGGTTTATGTTATTCGCAAGATATAGATTACATGTGGGATCAGAGCAAGGTTTTAGAATTCATGATTATCCATCAATATATAACACAAAACTAGCATAGATATATGATATGATGTTTGTAATTTTACTATGATGATGATAATGATTATTAGTGTTAATATGATTCAACTTTAATATTCATATTATTTAAGTTGATATAGTAATCATGATTATCAATCTTGTTCTATTTACTGTATGCTTAGATCTGGATCTGGAAAATTTATATTTCCGCAAAAGTTGATTTTTTCTACTTTAATGTTTGACCTACTGTATAATATGGAACAACTTATTGTATGCGAATACTTTTCAGAAAGTATACATATTGAAAACAATTGTTTCCTAGTTTGAAATTAAATTCACGACCTGGAACTTGCAAGATAATTGTCTATACATGATTTGCAAAATAATTATTTATATGTTAAATTCATGTATGGAATTTACTTGGAGTTACTAAACATTTATTATCCTTGTTGTGGATTACTTGAAAGAATGACAAATGTTTATGCAAAAAAAAACATTAATGTTTATCTCTTTTCTCTCTTGTTTTAGTTTTCGCTTCCGCTCTTAATTTCCTTATTTCCTCTAGTCTGATGCATGCAGTCCCGTCCACAGGCGGCTGCTGCTTGCACATTAATGCATGAAACATTAATATTTATCATTCTTTCATGAGTATGGTTCTACTGCCTACCCACAGGAGGGGCTAAACCTAACCTCTTATTATGACATGTGTTTTATTCTAATAAAGAAGCCTACATTTCTTTTATATCTGCAGTTGCAATTCCCTCAAACCTTAATTCATACGCTACTTCTATCGTCAGACTCAATGGAACCAACTACTCAGAATAGAAAGAGCAAGTTGAGTTTTCTTTAGGCGTACTTGAAATGGACATGGCTCTCCTAAAAGAAAAGCCAGCCCCACTTACTGACACAAGTACGCCTGAGGAAAACAAACTCCATGATGATTGGGAACGATCTAATAGGCTCATCAAAACCTCCCTACCCAAAACTGAAAGCGCAAAAGAATATTTGCAATCCATTGAAAATCAGTTCAAGACTGCAGATGAATCACTTGCTGGGAAACTTATGGCAGATCTTGTAACCATGAAGTTTGATGGTTCTCGCTCAATGAGCGCTCATGTCATTGAAATATTAACCTTGCTGCCAAACTTAAGAACTTGGGATTGGTTATGGACGATGCTTTTCTCGTCCAATTCATTCTCACTAGCTTACCTCCTCAATATGAACCATTCAAAATTCATTACAACACTATTACGGAAAAGTGGAGTCTAAATGAATTGACTAACAAACTGGTTCAAGAGGAGTCTAGGCAAGGCTCACAAGGCATTAAAGTTGCTTATTTCACTCAAGGGGTTGGAAAACAAGCTGGCAAAAAGAATAACTCACAGCATAAAAGAGCACCACCCAAATCTGATGACGCCACTCAACCATCCAAGAAGAAAAAGAAGGATGATGTCTGCAAATTCTGCAAGAAATCTGGACACTTCCAGGCAGATTGCATTAAGCGCAAAGCATGGTTCGAAAAGAAAGGTAACCCAATGGGTTTTGTAAGTCATTTCGAATCAAATCTTACTAATGTACCTTCTTCTACTTGGTGGATTGATACTGCTGCTAACGTTCATGTTTCGAATTCTATGCAGGGATTCATTACGATCCAAACCACAAACCCAAGTGAGAATTTCTTTTTCATGGGGAACAAAGATAAAGCACCAGTTGAAGCTATTGAAACTTTTCGTCTTATTTTAGATAGCGGTTTTCAGTTAGATTTATGTCAAACTCTTTATGTTCCGTCTATTTCCCGTAATTTGATTTCTGTAAGTGTACTTGATAAATTTAGATATTCTTTTTAAGTTGAAAATGGAGATTTAGTTTATTTAAAAATTCTAGTCTTATTGGTTCTGGAATATTAATTAATGGACTTTATAAACTTCATCTTAAACAAAATGCTGAAATCCAACTCACCCTGCATGGAAAAGAAACTAAAAGAAAGTCATCCAAGAATGATTCTTACTTCTTGTGGCATAAAAAAAACTGGGTCATATATCCAGTGAAAGAATCAAGAGGTTAGTGAAAGATGGTGTCCTACCGGACCTAGACTTTGCTAACATTACAGCATGTGTTGATTGTATTAAAGGAAAAACAACAAAAAACACAAAGAAAGGAGCCACAAGAGGTACACAGCTTCTTGAAATAATACATACAGATATTTGTGGACCTTTTGATGTTCCAACTTTTGGAGGAGAGAAATATTTCATCACTTTTATCGATGATTTTTCACGTTATTGCTATCTTTATCTGTTGCATGAAAAATCTCAGTCAGTGGATGTTGTACAAGTGTTCATTACTGAAGTCGAAAGGCAATTAGAAAGAAAAGAGAAAATCATTAGGTCAGATAGGGTGGTGAATTCTATGGAAGGTATGATGAAACGGGACAACATCCTGGACCTTTTGCTAAACTTCTTCAAAAACTTGGAATTTTTGCACAATACACAACGCCTGGATCTCCATGGCAGAATGGTATAGCTGAAAGGCGAAATCGTACATACATGGAAATGGTTAGATCCATGATGAGTCATGCAAATTTACCTATATTATTATGGATGGATGCATTACGAACAGCTGTCTACATCTTAAATAGAGTTCCAAGTAAGGTTGTTCCAAAGACTCCTTTTGAACTTTGGAAAGGATGGAAACCTACTTTAAGACATCTCCAAATTTGGGGTTGCCCAGCTGAAGCTAGACTGTACAATCCAAATGGAAAGAAATTGGATTTTAAGACAGTCAGTGGTTACTTTATAGGTTACCCAGAAAAATCTAAAGGATATAGATTTTATTGTGCTAACCATAGTACAAGAATTGTTGAAACCGGCAATGCCAAATTCTATGAGAATGGTGAAATCAGTGGGAGTACAAAACAACAAGAAGTGGTCATTCATGAAATAAGGGTACCCATTATCTTACCCTCTATTTCGAAAGATATTGGGAATCATCCCATTGTTGAACCGGTTCACAACGAGAAAAACCCAATTAATGATCAACAACTCCATAATGAAATTATCACCAATCATAATGTTGATGAAGTACCACAGGAACTAGCATTAAGAAGATCTCAAAGACAAAGAAGATCAACTATTCCTGATGATTATATGCTTTATCTAATAGAATTCGAAGGAACTACGGACCCAATTTCTTATTCACAAGCCATTAATGATGTTAATTCTATTAAATGGATTGATGCCATGAAAGGTGAACTGAAATCTATGGATAATAATCAAGTTTGGAAAATCGTTCAATTGCCGTAAGGAAATGAAGCAGTCGGTTGTAAGTGGGTCTTCAAGACCAAACGTGACTGCAATGGTAAAATTGAATGATATAAATCTAGACTTGTTTTCAAAGCTTTTAATCAGAAAGAAGGCATTGACTATAATGAAACTTTTGCTCCCGTTTCCAGAAAAGATTCTCTTAGAATTATCATGGCATTAGTAGCTCATTATGATCTCGAGTTACATCAAATGGATGTGAAAACAACCTTTCTAAATGGAGACTTGGAAGAAGAAGTCTACATGCGTCAACCTGAAGGCTTCATAATTGAAGGACAGGAAGACATGGTCAGCAAACTTAAGAAATCAATATATGGACTGAAACAAGCTTCTAGACAATGGTATCTAAAGTTTCATGAAATCATTATCGCTTTCGATTTCACAGAAAACATAGTTGACCCTTGTACATACCTCAAGTTCAGTGGGAGCAAGTTTATATTTTCGATTCTGTATGTTGATGACATATTATTAGCTAGCAGCGACCTTGGTTTATTACGTGAAACTAAGGATTATCTCTCAACGAACTTTGAAATGAAAGATATGGGTGAGGCTTCCTATGTGATAGGAATAGAAATATTCCGTGATAGATCACAAGGAATTCTAGGATTGTCTCAAAAAGCATATATTGACAAAATTCTTGAGAGATTTGGCATGAGAATTGTTCCTCTAATCCTGTCCCACTGCAGAAAGGAGACAAACTTGTTCTTGAGCAGTGTCTAAAGACTCCTATAGAACGAGAAGAAATGACCAAATATCCTTATGCATCTCTTGTAGGGAGTTTGATGTATTCACAGGTCTGTACAAGACCTGATATCAGTCATGCAGTTGGTATGCTGGGTAGATTTCAAAGTAACCCATGAATCGCTCATTTGAAAGCTGCAAAGATGGTACTGAGATACCTAAAGGGAACAAAGAATTACATGCTCACCTATAGAAAATCAAGTTACCTACAGGTAACCGGTTATTCTGATTCAGACCTTGCTGGATGTCCTGACACTAGGATCTGCACTCTTGGCTATGTGTACATCTTATGTGGAGGTGCAATATCATGGAGAAGCCAGAAATCTGAGATGCTTTTCGGATCCACCATGATGGCTGAATACGTAGCATGTTATGAGGCTTCAATTTAGGAAACATGGCTGCGTAATTTTGTCTCACAATTTGGCACTTTAAGTTTTATGTCTAAGCCACTAACTGTCTACTGCGATAATGAAGCTGCAACCTTTTTCTCCAAGCATGATAGGATAACCAAAGGTTCCAAACACATGGACCTTAAATACCTACTACTGAAGCAAGATGTTAAACTAAAGAAAATTATTGTTGAATCGATAAGTACAGCCTTACAAGTGGCAGACATATTCACGAAAGGACTACCTCCAAAGACCTTTCAGAGACATACTGATAGCATGGGTCTTGCAGATAGTTCCTAATTATCTTCTTATTATTCCATTTATTTTGTACTTATCTAGACATGACAATTATTGAGCTCTTGATAATTTGAACATCTTTTATTTCTGTTTTATAATGTGTACACATTTATATTTAGATAAATGATAACAGAAACAGTCTTTTGCTTCAAGACATTATATGTGACCATTAAGTTATGCTCATCTACGGTCTAGTTATGAAAGTTGTCAATGTCATAGTATATGGAAGTAAGCATGTTGTAAAATAACGTGTACACGTCATGACTTCCATTGACCACTAGATTAGCCAAGACACTTATGATAACTGACTAAAGAAAAGTTTAGCATATCATGCGTGCCTTATGACCTTAATAAGAAAACATTAATGGATTTTACTGTTGACCAAGTGGGAGACGGTAAGGAAATTTGACCGTTTTGTAAGGAAATTAATGAGAAAACATTAATGGACTGTTTCCTTCCTCATTATGTGGTACATTAATGAACCGTTTCCTTCCTCATTATGTGGTACATTAATGGACCGTTTCCTTCCTCAAACATTTCCTTCCTCGTTATGTGGTCAATAGAATCTAAAGAGTTTTCCTATTAATATGCTAATAAATAAAACGGTTATAATCTAGAGCATTAATTTCTCTCATCTTGATCTTGATGGACGATCAAGATTAAGTCTACAAATCTGGAAAGTTGGTCTTCTCTCTACCTATAAATATTAACCTTTGCCCATCACAAAGGATATAGAAAACACATAAAGAATGATATAGGAAAAGAGAGAGAAACAATTTCCTTTCTCCAATGAAACAACTTTCGACAACAACCATTGCTGATTCGTATACAAGATGTCTGGAGGTATGTTTTATCAATTCATTACATATGTGATAATCATGTAATTCTAGATCTTAGGGTTTATGTTATTCGCAAGATATAGATTACAATAAACACGTAACTACCTGTTCTTTTTTTTCCATTGTAGTTTTGACTATGTGTTATGATTTATTACAAATCTTTGTTGTATGTATGTACTACTTCCTGTTTTATCTATGAATGATCAACTTATCGTACAATTGGTTGCTGCTCAGGAAATATATTTTGATATTGAATTTAATACCAAAAAATAAACAAAAGCATTAAGCAACAGATGGATCCAATAATTTGAAAACAGAAACAAAAGCATTGACATACGTGTCGAAAATTAATTAAAAATTTCCCTAATAAAAGTCCACCACTATACATAAATTGATTAACATCTAAAAATAGGTATTCCCGAAGTGATTATTAGGTCTAGATACTTAAAATCAAACTTAATATACATACGAAAACTCCTCTCGAAAAACATTGTAAATTAGATCTCTAAAAAACTCCTCTCGAAAAAGCATTGTAAATTAAATCTCTAAAATTATGTTACCGAATAATTGCAAATATCTATGCAATTAGCTGCGAAAATGTTTGCAATTTTTTGATATAATTGCATATATGTCTGCAATTATTCATTAAATAATTATATAAACATATGTAATTATTCGGTAACTTAATTTTAAAGACCTATTTACATACTTTTTTAGCAAGAAGGTTTAGTGTATTTTGAAACTTGATAGGGACTTTAACCAAACTGTCACATTTCTAAATTCCAAACTCAAAAATAATAATTCAACCCAAACAAGTTTTTAAATCTAGATAACAAATCATCAATGTTTTATTTGAAAAGTTTCCGTATAATATTTTTCAACATAAAAAAGGAATTTATTGATGATTCATTATCAATAAAGTATATAACATATTTATTTTTTTGGAAATTTATTTTCAGCTCAAAACCTAATCTGTTATATATCCACATATGTATTTTATTTAATAAATCTTAATTTAATTCATATCAAAATATACAACGCCACCACACCATAAAAATTTAGTGATTTGTTTTGCCATTTGGCTGCAATATTAACTACCTGAGATAATATATCAATATTGACTCGCAAGTGATCACAACTTCACATTAATATCTAATTACTACAGACGCCGTACAAAATATTCAAATCTAGAAAAATATCATTTTTGACTTTCCAATATAGCATACCACTTCATAATACAATGCACAAGTTAAAAAAAAATATCTCTTACACTATTTTCGAAATACCGCGTTGGAGTGTCTTATATAAGAATTTAAGATTCCCTATCGATAACACTGATCAGACATATCGTCCAAAATCCTTAAATCACTCTACGGACAAACTAACTCTAAAATAAACTACTTAAATATTTCCAATTATTCTATATATATATATATCCAAAACATTCGCTTGTTTGAATAAAATCTCCATTTTCAAAAATCCATGTATTCATTAACTGTCTACAACAGTGAAAATTATCACACATTTTCAACCAAATAAATAAACGCCTTCAGCGGAAAATTATCTATCGATTTTTACCGTGCACTCTGATCACTACTGGATCTTTTAATTCATATCCAAGTCACTTAAAAGTTTATTCACCATCATCAATATCGACACTACTCGTTGTACTAACAACTTCTTATTTCATTACCTCCTTCAACAAATTTTATTTTACTTGGAAATAACACACAGAAGAGATAAAGGTAATAATATATATATATAGTAGAAAAAATAATAAGTATGTTTCTAGATGATTAACCAAGTAATCATCGTACACTCCTACTAACCATTTTATATAGGGTGGCTGCCACACCCTCAAGGGAGAACAAAGACTATAAAGTCACTCTAAGGCCAAGACCCATGTCATAAATATTCTATATTGTTCTAAAACTGTTCTGATTCCAAATTGTAACACCCCACTCCTATACCCATACTACCAAAGAGAATTACCATGTAATCATATTTGGTAATACGGAGAATGAGGCTTGTTAGGAGCGACCACGCATGAATATTTTCTTGGGCTAACTCCCGTATGCATTAAAAATCTCATATTATTCATCCATACATTTCTGGTATCGACAGAAAGCAATAAACACGTAGGCTTACTAGGAGAGAACAATATATAACATATATAAACGAACACAGAGTCATAGATTGTAGTAGAAAAATATATTAGATATAAACTGATGTCTGTCTCAATACGACATAATTACCAAGTCAGTTTCCACTATATACAACTCTTGGCTATCTCATCAAAATACATACAAGGAGACATTTAAATAATATATATATATATATGTATATATTCAACCTCTCAGAATATTGATATAATATATACTGTCTCCCCTAAAGTCCAACATTCAAACGGCTAATGTCCCTGAACCTAAAAAGTCTCGGACTGACCCGAGTATTATATAAATAATAAACCGGTCAGACTGTATCTAAATTCAATATATGTATATAACAATAAGCATGGTAATAATAGGCTAATCATAATACTACACAACGTAACATCAATCATAACATCATAAGAATATATAAAAGCCTCAATCTCAATATCATTCGTGAAATAAGTATAAGTGAAGAAATCATGACAGTTAAAATTTATGTGATAACAATCCAACACATTGAAATCTGCAAATACTATGGATAAGCACGCGGCGTATCCATAAATCCACAATAAAAGAACAAATTTCAAGTTAAACCAAACCCAAGGGTCAACAATCCTAAAAAATATCAGTCTTGACTTACAGTCCTAATGGAAGTGAAAACTTCCGACTTACCAGCCCTAAAATCATAAATCAAGAAGACATAATCCAGAATAAACAATCAAAACGTCAAACCTTGACTTACAGCCTTAATGGAAGTCATAACTTCCTACTGTTAAGTCCTAAAAGATAAATCAGAAAATATGGAACCCAAAAGAAAATCCAACCAAATACCGAAATCAATATCTAAGAATATTATCTCGACCTATAGTCCTGATAGAAGTGATAAATTCCGACTGTTAAGCCCTTAGAGATACTAAGAAATATAAACTCAAATCAATGTCAAACCCAATCAAAAACTCAATATACAAAATAATATAGCTTGACCACTAGTCCTTAAAGAGGCAAAACTCTTGATTAAATGATCCTGCGAGATAGAAACAACAAACGTACAAAAAAGAGATCTCTCAACCACATGCTCTTATGAGAGAATGAAAAACGAGCTCGTTGTATGTCTCTAATGCTATAAATTGACAACATGCAGTTGTCAAGGGTTAAGTTAACTCAAAAGACAGACTAACATACAGCTAGTCTCTAATGTCAAAAGATCATTGTCTTTATTGAGGTAATAATATCAAATGTCTCAATATAGTGGCTCTACCTAAGTCATCCAGATGGAAGACTTACGTACCGTAGCACAAATTTAGGAAATGCTAGTGACCACAGCCTTCTTCCTAAAGTCCCTTAGTTACTCCTAGAATCATGGCACTCGTATCCATCGCATACCATAAACACGCTATCGGGCTACGTCGAGCATTGACCACGATTCCTACTTGCTCTTGGTAATGGACTGTTGGTCCTTAAGTAACGTGGAGGTAATGAATCTAATGAGAGAAATAACTCTCAGCCTACAACTCAACAAGGTGACATCATGGATCCGGGGAGCCATCTGCAATATGGACCGCTAGAATGGATAATAGCCTATTTGGTGGGTTTCATTCATGCGCTCTCCATAGTGGCTTGAACTTTATAACATAGATTCCCAACGAATACTTTTGACTATATAAGTCCCAATGCGAGAGATAACTTATACTCTCAGGAGTCCCAATGAGAGTGGCATTAACTACTTTCGACCATATGAGAGTATATCAAGATAACAAATCCTTAACTACTGGCCCTAAGAGTAGATAATGTTACTAGACAATTGAACCCTTTGAGGATACAACGAAATACTCTCGACGAGATGAGTCCTAATAAGAGTAATACTAATAAGTACTCTCGCCTTCATACGTTCCTCATGAGAGCAAACTACATAACAATTCCTCGACACTAGCCCTAGGTGTAATATAATATAACTAGCTAGTTAGTCCTAAGAGAATAAATATGTAAATCCCAACATATCTCCAACTTGTATTCCTTAGAGAGTGATAAAACTCTCTACTAGTAAGCTCTAAGGAGTCACCTCTAGATGATATTACAACTCCTATCCCATATCCAGAATATAAGTGACATCTACTCACTAATAGTAATCAAACAAGTATTACTTGAGCGTCCTATACCACTCAGCATTACTCAATCGTTTACTAGAAGTTAGTAAACTACACTCGTTTAACAACAAATATTTTATAATACGAGTCAATATAATAACCGAACAAATTATCGAGCATCCCACATCACTTGGTGCTACTAATTTGTTTATTCCGCATCCTCATTATATAGAATTAAATCACAAAATCATCAATATAAATCATTTTAATGCAAACCATGTATGAAAGGGAATTATAACTCAAAGCTCGTAATTCCATTTAAAATATTTCACAATTTAATCCATCTTCAAAATAGACGAAATGTATTTGAAAATCCCCTTTTGAAAATATTTCCTAAATCCTATATTCAATCAAATCAAATAAACCAATTATGAATCAATAAATATAGATAAAAATGGGGAATATATTTTAAATCCGCTTTTAAATTCCCTTTTAATATTTTGTATTAAATATTCAATTTACAAAGGAATTTCCCTTTTAGGAATATTATTAAAAACCCATCATTTCGAAAATAAAAATTCCATACATTCAGTTTCACTTGAAAATCTCTATCTTCATTTTAAAACAACTTTTATCTCCAAAACAATTTCCAACAACTCATTTTATTTCACAACCTATTTTATTTACTTATAAAAATACTTGAAATAAGTTTTAAAACATCAAAATTAATTTCCCAAAGCCTTCAAAAATAGTTTAAAAAGGAAAATCAGTAAATTGTCTAAAATATAACTTATGGAGTAAAACACTCCAAAATCAATAACAAATTATGTATATCAATTTTTATCGGTTGACCCGAATCAAAGTACATCGAATTTTGATCGTCCGTAAATACACACACAATGAATAAAACTTCATGATACATCTCAACCAATAGTTGTAATGAATGGAAATGCTATCAACTAAATGGCCCTAAGAGATGTAAAACATACAAATCTAAATGCAATCGAACATCATACCCTTTGCATTTTAGACAACCCAACATACACAAAAACTCACAATCTAATCCAATATCAAACCCAATATAAAACAACCAATTCAACAAATATCCTAAACAACATTTCACCCTAACAACCAATCAAACTATATAAAGAAATGTCAAGCTATTCAATCAGTAACAACCATATTACTCAATTTCATCCTTACCAATAGTGAGCAATTCATTCAACGAACAATTCAGACAATAATTTGGGATAATTATATAAATAATGGGATGTAAAAATAACTGTGAGTTATAAAGATAACTCACCAAATTCATTGCTTGCCTACAACAACCGCCGAGCCTAGTCACCGCCTTTACCTGCACATCATGACACCACCACAGCGCCTGAAGCTACCTCAACCATGCCATCTTCTATATAGCCAAGCCCAAGCCTCGAAGTCGCGAACCTCAAGCTCTCGATCGCACTCATAAAACACTAGGTCGCATCGGCTTGTTGCGACCTCCGATCTTCCTCCAACCACCTGCATAAGCCACCAACTGAATCGTCGACGTTGCCAGCTCGATGTCGATGTAGCGCGTCTTATATATATATATATTTATATATATAGACACACACGAAAAAAATTGATTTAGGATACTTAGGATTAGGGCAAAATTCAAAATCAGGGATGGAGTCGGATTTTCTTATATATGTGATTAGGAAAGAGGATTGGGATATAACTTGGAATTGATTTGGTTGATTTTTGGCCTAACTTAATTAATATTGGGCCATTATTAGTTTATTTATTATTTTTTTCTTCCACGAATCTTTTAGTTTACTTGTCAATTTATTTAAATCAAATTCAAATTATCTTACACATATTCATGGTGAGTATAATTCGATAACTGCCTACTTTCATTTAATTTGATGCTCGCTTAATTTATTTTCTTTCCATTAAATTTAAATTTGTAATCCTTAATATTTGTTTACAAATATATTTCAATCCAATTTAAACTAATTTACACTTTAAAAATATTTTATATTTAATTTAAATATATCAATCAATTTCAACATATTATTTGAAAAGAATTGATTAAGTTAATTCAAATTATTAAAACAAAATCTTTAATTAAATAAACTATAAATAAATAAATATTTATTTTCAAAAGTAATCATTATCAAATATCGAATTCTAGTAATTTTAATTTAATTTACGACATAGAATATCGAGATCTAGTCTTGATACATCTTAAGTAAGAATATTTAAAAGGGTATGTTTATTTATTGTGATAAATCACTCATGGTTGCAATGCATATAACTACTATCACAAAACATACAATTTGTGGATTTTCTATTAAATATAATTTTAACTAAATTGATTAATTTGTATATTACACATTATATCAAGTATATAGTAGAAAGAAAACACCTTTATCTCGAAAAAGATTGGTAATCGAGTTAGATATATGTAACATTTACATAATTGCCCCTAGGGCATACTCATAACTCTATCACAGGTTTGTCCTCTCGTCTTACAGCGTTGATAGCTTGAGATCGGGTAGATCCTTGCATTTTGGATGTTAGGGGTAAATGGATTTTTACTTACATTCTGCAAACTCTGGTCTGGAGGTCCGCCTCTCACTATTCTTCTGATCATTTCAATTGTTCAGTCATTATCATCTAATGGAAGTCTCTTGTAATATTCCGAAATTTCAGGCAAATATATATGTGATAACCCGAATTTTTGGGCATTGGTAATTAACAGATTTTGACTATTGAAAACACTAAGGTATAAGTTGAATAAATAATTCCGAAGAAAAAATTAATGATATATCTGGTTGTACATAATAAATTTGAATTATAAATTGCTGAATTAAAAATCTTATAGCAAATCAATAAATATGTAAATAGATTTGTGCAAACCTTATAATGTTGAAATTTTGAGTGTATACTCATACAAGTATAAGTGTGTGAATATATATATATATATACACACACACACACACACACACACACATATATATGCCATAAGAGTAGCACATATGGAAGTTGTAAAGGTGTGGATATACACACACACAAACACACACAAACAATTCAAATAAATAATGTTCTAATTATTATAGATATATATGTACATTGTAAATAGGAAGCTTTGTTTGAATTTAATCTAATGATTTTCAAAAGGTTATTTAAAATTAAATAGAGCAAAATAGGATTTAATAAAGGTTCATACTTTCTTTAAATATATACATACATACATACATATATAGATATATATATATATATATACATAAGTTGTAAATATATAAAGGTATTAAGAACAAAAGAAAATATAAGTATAACATAAAAACATATATATAAGTATAAAAGTAATATAAATAAAGAGTCTTTGACATTTGTAAGGTAATAAAAACATGTATTAACATGTGTAAGTTTAAAGTAGCATGTAAAATACAAATGGCAACATTTATTCTCTTAAAATTAAAGTATATAAGCAAGTGTTTTAGAGGAAAAAAAACCAGGTTATTTGATTTCCAGTACAAAGCTTTCCCTATCCTCTTTCATTTTTCAAAACCAAAGAAAAAAAAATGCTGAACAACTTCAGTTGCTTCAAATTCAACCTGAGTTCAAGCAAGTAGCAGATCCTATGATTCAACTCAACATAAGTAAAGCAGCTTTAGTTCATAATCAACAAACTAGTACAGATCATCTCAAAGTCAAGTTCCAGATTAAAACACAACATTGTTCTCCGTTTTTCATATAACAGTGAGTAAACTTTTATCTTAAAGCTTAATCTTCATATATATGTGATTGCATGAGATAATCCTTGAAATTATGAAGTGAAATATGCTTGCATGATTGTTTAAAGCTGAATGAATGTATATATTTATGTTGATATTGTGTGCATATTTGTGTTCCAGTTCATCTGCCATGTTCTTGATGTTACAGGTTTAAAAATAGGTTCAAAATTTAACTGCTTTTTCCCTGATTCTCTTTAGACCCTAATGTTTAAACAAAATTTGTTAGAGTTAACCAGATATAATTATTAAAAATAATTTCAAGGTGAAACCTGATGGTAGGTTTTAACAAAAAGGAAAATTACAGTAAAACTTAAACATATTAAAAATCTCGACTTAAATAATTTATGGATTCAAGTGTATGATCTGATTGATCTTCGGAAGCTACGATTTTTTAAAATAAAACCATGATTCTTGAGATTGAAATTTGAGAGAAATTGCTAGTTGATCGTGATTTGGGTTTTGGGCATTTGCTGGTGATCGGGGCGATCTGGTGGTTGGGACTACTGTTGGAGGTAGCGGAGGAGTTGTCGAGATCGGCAAAAACGGTGGTTCATTTTCTCTGACGTCGTGGTGGTGGGACGGAGGAGATTTAGGGTTTTAGGAGACTTTCTGGATGAGGTCAAACTTGTGTCTATTGCGGGGTTGCGACGATGTCGAGTTGAATCGGTCTAGGGGTAAGGTAAAGAGGGAACGATGGCGATGGTGCTGGTGAGTTTTTAGGGGTTCCGGTGGTCAGAGAGGGAAGAACGAGGTGGAAATGAGGGGTTCTTTCTCCTATGGGGGAGGGGGTTTGGTGTTCGAATTCTGATGCAGGAATGGTCGTGGGATGTTCTGGTGGTCAGGTGGTTTAGGAGGTCGGAGGTGGTTTATGGATAGGGTCGGCGACGTGTTTTATGGAGGCGGAGCCGTGTGCATGTACACGAGGTGATGCTTGTGTATATCAGGGTAGATGTTAGAAGAAGAAGAAGAAGAAGGAAATAAGGTGAAGAGGTAAGGACTAGAATCTGGGAAGAAGGATGTTACTTGGGGTTAACTCGAGTCATTTGCGGGTTTGCCTTTGGGTAGTTCCCGAGTATATTAATAATTTTTAAAATTTAATCAAAGTTTAGAAAAAAATATAAGAAGAAAAGAAGTAGGGATGGGAGGCTCGGGTCTTAGTGCGGGTAAATCCTGGCGTGACTCGGGTAAGGTTAGAATGTGGTTTTAGGTTAACATAATTAAGTTTTAATAATTCCCTTAATCATTTTTTAAAATAAAAGTGTTTATTTAAATGTTGATTTATTAAGTTGTACACTTTATTTTAACTTAGTAAGTTAATTCTTAAAGTTTACTTAATTAAAGATGTAATTTAATTAAGAAGATTAAATGAGTTTAATCATTAATTAAACTTAAGGGTTTAGTTAAGTTATAGGTTGAGGATAAATTATTTTCAAAGTTATTAAATAAGTTTTTAATGTTAATTAAGAAATTTAATAAAGAAATGGTTAGTCTTTTAATTAATAAAGGTATTGAGTGAATAAGATTAATTAATTAATAAGAGATTAAGATTAAGGTTAACTTAATGCACATAATTAGAGGTTAATTAATTAATTAAAGGTTATTTAATTAATGATTAAGGGTGAACTAATTAATGATTTAAGGTTATTACTTAAAGTCGTTAATTAAGGTGGGTAATTAATGGATAATTACTGAATGTGATTTATTTAATGTTAATTACTTAATTATAAGTAATTAAAGGATTAATTTGTTAAGGGTTAATTAATTTAATTTGTAATTAGTGGATAACTAATTAATAATTAAGGTTAATTAATTAAGGATAATTAACCAATGAGTTAATTACTTAATGAAAGTAATTATGGATAATCAATTTAGATTGAAAATTAAAAGAATGGTGTAATAAATATTAATTAAGCAGGGTTAGGTAATTAATTTATTTGGTTTAAATTAATTGTGTGATTAATTAACCTTGCTTATGGATGATTGGATTATATTAAATGCCTTGAATTGGTTGATATCTCTGATATGAGATGTTTTGTGATATGATATGTTTAGGTTGAACAATGATAATGTTGTTATCTATCGATGATGAATTGCTTTGTAAAAGTGACATCTTATATTTGAAATTTAATTGTATTCACTTCCGAAGAAACCGGAGTCGGGCATTAGTGAATACCTTAAACCAATTCAATTTGTAATCTACAATAATTCTTTATAGATTTGGTTTGTGAAATCAATAGACTGGAATGGAATAATTTAAGTAATCTGGACCATTGAAACTATGTAGTGGTACTTAGACATTGATGTATGAAATAAGTGTTGACTATAACAAGATATGGACTTATAGTGAAGTACGAGTTACCCCGGGTTTCCAATTAAGTTTATGACTCTATATTTTCGCGTTTTAAGGGTTTACTCACGCTGGTTTCCAGCCTGACGCAGGTGTTACTTTGATGTGATGCTTGGGTCAGACCGAGTATTACAGATTTTCAGGTTAGGACACTCTGGAGCTCAGGTGGCGAGCTGGATGGCAGGGACGTATGGAGTGTACTCCGATATGCATTTGAGATTGTCGTGATATAGTCTAAGACAGGTTGATATAACTGTCTAGTCTATTTGTAAATGGTTGTACTCTGACATATTATTATAAGATTGACAAATTACAGTTTTCTTTGTAAATGCTACTGTTCTCCTTCTTCCTCTTTCTTTTTTCCCTAACAATCTAGAATTTTCGGCATTCGGATGCTCGGCACTACTACAGTGAACGTATTAGTGTCGAATTTTCGAGATCGAAATTTTGGGTCGTTACATTTTGGTATCAAAGATGGAGATTAAGCGAGAACCTTGGCTCTGGTGGGTTTACTCATTAAGGATAGGGTCAATAGTACCCTAGAATAAGTCAAGTGTGTGTGTGTGTGTGTGTGTATGAGAGAGTACTTGTTATTTTCTTATATAAAGATTTTAAAAATGGTTTTAAATGATTTATATATATATATATAAAGCAATAATTTTTCTGATTTAGATAATTGGTTGTTGATTATTGAAATTGAATAAGATCATAAGAATAAAATGGTAATAGAAATACAACCAAATAGGAATTGGATAACATATACTATATAAATATGATAAATGGATCCAAACTGAAATTAAAATCCTGAATTTGCAGAAGTGTTTCCAGAATAAGATAATAATGAATTGGTTTCCAAATATGATAATCTTGGTTATTATCATAAATGATTGTTGTGTTTAATAATGAAATGTTTATTAATGATTAAGCAAAAATGAAATGTTTTAGGGAAGTAAACATTTAGGTGAGTATGACTTATAAATTGGAATTGAAGATAATTTAAATTGTGAAGTTTTCAATCTAAGTTTAGAAAATTTGGAATTTGTTTCAAAGTGTCAAAAGAAATAATAGATAGTATTAATTATAATGTATTTGAATGAAAGGGTCCTGTTTCAAACAAGAATTGTTTGAAAATTTTAAAGAAATTTGTTTTGAGTAAAAACCAATGATGGTTTAAATTTAAGGTATAACTTGGTGTGCAAAGGAAATAAATATGTATATACATGGGATATACATAATATTTAAAAAATGATTAGGAATAAACTCTAAGGTTGAGTTTTGAATTTTCCTTGGAATGTGATGTGAAAACCCAAAGTGAAATAAGTTTTTAAACTTAAATGGGAAGATTATTAATAAGAAGTTTAAAAATTGATATGGGAATTCAGATTGGGTAAAGTTGACTGGATCAAGTGAATTAAAATTAACTGAAGCAAGTTGCTGATTTGAGATCGGAGTTATGTGTGATCTCAAATGGATTTGAGATTTGGAAATGGGTAATGTGTGCTATTAATGGATGCTATTGATGAATGTTTTAAATAAATTGGAAGTTTATTTATTATGACTTATTCTGATATCATTCTGCTATTATCAATAATCTATGGAACCAAGAGCTGGATTATTTTAAATAAGAAATGGATTGAGGTAATATACAACCATTACTGAAATAAAATATAAATAAGATTGAACTTATGAAAGGGAAATTGCTTCGAACTTAAAAGATTTAAATGTTAGAAATGAGCTTGCTGAACATTTGTTAAGGATTGGTTTCGAAGTTAAAATTGGCTAATAAATTGGATTCTGAATGTTAAATCAATTAAAAAGTTTTGAACTCTAATTTGAACTTTGAAATAAGTTAAGTAAAGGTAATTTAGAATGGAATTTTGAAATTTGGATTTAGAATTAAATGGTTTAAAGATTTTTAAGTTGTTTATTTAAATAAAGAATGGTTTGATTTAAAGGATTAAATCAACGTTTAAAAATTTAACTCGAATTTTGAAATTCTAGATGGTTCTAAGTTGAGATTTGAATAGAATTAGTTTAAATTGAATTTGATTTGAATTAATTGGAATTGTGATTGAAGATGGATAAGCATAAAATTCAAATGGAAAATTTGAATTGAATTAAATTGAAGTGAAATTGAAGTTGAATAAGTTTGAATTTCAATTGGGATTTGATTTGAATTTGGGATAGGAATTGAAGATTATTTAATTCGAATTGAAATTGAATCAATTTAAATAGAAGTGAAAATTTCAATTGAAGAGATTGAAATGGAGATCGGGAATTGAAGAGTTTTGCTTTGAACCATTTTTTCCAAATAAATTGTTTTGATATAAACTATTTTAATTCTATTTTTCCTTGCTATTTACTATATAACTTTTCTTTTTAAAAACCAAACTATTTTATACTTATTTTACAATTATTTTTGAAAACTAATTACTATTTTACGTATGTTTTACAAACTAATCACTATTTTACAACTACTTACAAACTAATTACTATTTTACAACTATTTTGCATCTATCCAACTATTTTACAATTATTTAACTACTTTACAACTATTTTAAAATTTATTAAATATTTTACTACTATTTGCAACTAATAACTATTTTACAACTACTTATCTATTTTATACCTTCAAGCTATTTTCTTAATACAAGTTGATCAGAGTGTAAACTGTCTATAATTGAATACCAATGAGATAAGAATTGAAGTGTTAAACCAAATGGAAATTGGAAGAAATTATGGGTGAGTGAATAGAATCAAAATGAAGGTGAATAGAAAAGAGAATTGATGTAGCTAACTATGAAGATAAATACGTAGGATGTACGTATATTATTCTATTCGTATAATTATATCGATCCGACTAAGGATTTTTCACTCGATTATCGACGGCGAACCCTGGATATGGATTTATGATTGATTCTAGAAATTCTCTATCATATTTAGGCTATGCAAGGAGAATGAAGATTTCTGATTAAGGAATTAGATCTGAGTCCGCACTAGGAAGTCGGGTGGACGATACTAGTTCGGAAGTGAAATTGTGTGATCGAGTGAGCGATTAGATTTGATATTGTGTACGGATGGTATATGTAAATCGTACGTGCTTGAATGATATCGGCATTTAAATTTAGATAGAAATGAGAAATGATTTTTGGAAGAGAAGTATATTTTGAGAAATATACATGAATAAAGGTGAAAGTTGGATATCTTTTTAAATTCACTTTGTGAAAAGTAAGTGGTATGGTAAGTAACTTTATAAAAGAAAGTCAAATTTGAATGTTGATTTGGCATGGTAAAGTTATATATATATATATATATATATATTGTTTGTGATAACCCGGATTTTTAATATCTGCTGATTGATAATTAATTGGGTTAATTAATAAGAAATACTAATTTTAACTATTAAAATACCGATTGTTAAAATTGAAATAAATAAATCTGATAATTAATATTCATATCCGAAAAAATATTTATTTGATAATCTCCTTTATAAATTATTTAGAATCTGACAAAATTGTTATTTTTAAACAATAATAATAATGTGATGTTTTTAAATATATGTATAAATAGAATTATTATTTACAAATTTAATTTGTGAGTTGTATTTAAATTTTAAATTGAATTTGAATTTGGAATAGGATATTGAAATTTAAAAGATAGATATATATCTTAAATATATTTTGGATTTGAAATTATATTATATATGTTTTTATTTGGAATATAGTTGTTTTATGTTATTTTCTTTTAAAGGGTTTTAAATATAAATAAATTAAGATATGTATTTATTAATTAGGAAAATTAATTGTATAAGCTTTTTAATCATTTTAAAAAGTAATGTACTTATGCCTAATTACAAGTGTTGGTATATAAGACTTTTTCATAACATGTGTTAAATGATTAAGTAGAATAAAAGACAAGTGTGACTTTATTTATATTTTTCTTTTGTTTTTAATAAATCCTAATTAATCTATATAAAATTATATAATTTACTCGTCATCTTTCTTCTTCCTATCTTCTTATTTAAAGGCTAAGTAAAAAAAACCTGTAAAAGAGAAAGCAAGAACAAAAGTTAGTTCAAACAGTAAATTCATTTCTGTTTTAAAGGCAAAATCATTTTTAGAAATCAACTTTAATTATTAGCTAGCAAGATCATTCCAGTTTCAAAGCCTAAATCTTCTCAATCAAGGACCGCGGTTTTAAAGATTAAGTATTTTCTTCAGTTTTCAAAGGATTTTCAAGCAATTCCAGTTTTAAATCAAATTATAGGTTCTCTGTTCAAAGTAGGTGAGTGGTCTGGTTTAATTTCCTCCGTTCTTCCTTAAACTGTGAGTAAATTTTTGAACCATAGCTACTAAATCATCTTTATATTGAGTATGCAACAATTGAAGATACTAACTCAAATTTATGATTGCATGAATGAATAGATGTTGTTTGGATATATAAATTTATTTATAGTTTGCATGTCTGTGTGAATATGTGCATGCCCCTATTTTAAATTTCAACAACCTAAATAAGTTCAAATTTTAAAAATCTCTTCACCTGATCAATTTTATATAATCTCATTCGCCTTATAAGACTATGAATTTTAGAAATCATTTCCATATTTTTAAGTAAGTTTTTGGGGAGGAAAGGTTAGTTGATCAGTATTTGGGAATTTTTAAACTGTCGACGATCAAAGATGCTGGAAGCATCGAGCTTGTTGCTGAAACAGGTTTATAGGTTGAGGAGCTCAGAAAAATTGGTTGGAGGGTGGATTGCTTGCCATGGTGGTGCGGCAAGAGGAATGTAGGGTTTAAAAGCCTGTGTAAGGTCGGGTGGTTCGTCGATCGATGTTAGAATCTAGGTGGCGTCGAGTTGGATCTCATGTGGGGGAAGTTGTAATAGGGAGTTGTGGCGTTGCTCAGGGTTGGTCGACTTGGATGACGGAGGTCGGAGGAGATGGCTAGAGGGTGCTTCCCGATGGAATGGATTCCAGCATTTTGATTCGTTTGCCTCGATTTTGTTCCAATGTTCAATCGATACGATCTGGTGGTCGGAATTGATGATAGGACCGCAGGCAACTTGCCGACGGTGGCAACTTTGGTTGGAGCTTTGTCATTAGTTCGTACACGTGCACGAGCTTTTGATTCATTTCAGGTGTGCACTCTGTAATTGAGGCATCAGGAAAAGTTGAGTTCGGCTCGATGACAGTATCGTGTTTGATCGAGAGGGGTGAGACGAGAGTTTACTTCGAGTGTAGCTTGGATATTCCTGTTGTAGGCATCGGGAAATGTTTATGTCCGAAGTTCCAAAGGCAATGTTGAAGCTATAAAGTTTTAAGCGAATTGATAATCAAGTTTAAACAGATTTTTAAACTAGTTCTTCTAAATAATAAATGTTATTTGTACTAGTATGGGCCCGTGCTTCGCACACGGGATGTTTATGTTATTGTATATGTTGATATTTTGTTTGATCGCAAATATGTGAACGGAAGGTAAGGGCATTTTTGGAATTTCAAAAAGACACCGAGTAAATTATTTGAATGAATTTTCTTTATTAATAATAGAGATGGTTGGGTAATCAAAAGTTATGTGATTTATCTTAACAATAAATTAAGTAAGATAGATCCTAAGTTATTTAAACTTAACTAATAATGTGATTAAGTGGGGATTAAGGGTAAATTGTTAATTAATTAAATGATTAAAGTGGAATTAATTTATTAATGGTTAAGGATCGATTATTAATTATTAAGGGTTATAGTTAATTAATTATAAATTAATTAATTAGTAATTAAGAATTTATTAATTTGTAATTAAAGGTTGTTAATTAGATAATTGAAGATTATTAATTAATGATTATAGATTAATTAATTAAGTAATTTGTGCAGTCAATTTTAACGATTGATTTATTAATTAATTAATTAGAGCAATTAATATAAAGATGGTTAATTAAGATTAATCACTTAATGAAATTAATTTATAACAATGAAAGTAATTAAAGGATAATTGCTCAATGACATTCATTAAGGAGGGTAATTACTAAATGTGAATTGTTTAATAATAATTACTTAATGGAAGTAATTAAGGATAAATTACTTAGTGTAATAAATCGGAGGATTAATATAATTAATTAAGGGGTTAATTAATTAAGGTAAGTAATTACATGATGATTAATTACCGTCTATGATTAATTAAGGTTAATTAATGAATGTGATTTATTTAAAGATTACTTATTAAATGTAATTAATTTAAAAGAATAATTGATTACTGGAAGTGATTAGAGGATCATTAATGAATGTCATTAATTAATCAATTAATGAGAATGGTTAAGGCTAATTAATATATGTGATTAATTAAAATGGATAATTAAAGGATGATTAAATAAATTTGTTCGTAATTGATTAATGTTAAATAAGTAGGATTAAGGGTGATCGAAGTAATTAATTTAATTTGTTTAAATAAATTAGAATGGTATGACTAATTTATCTTGCTTATGAATGATTGCATAATATTGTATGCCGTAGATTGATTGATATCTCGGATATGAGATTTGTGATGCTATGAGATATGATATGTTGGGTTTAAACTGAGATAATGTGGTTATTTATTGATGATAAATTAAAGTGTATAGGTGACACCCTGTATTTGAAGTTTGAACTGTGTTTCACTTGAATAATTTGGGATAAGATGGTATTGAATTCGAAGAGACCGGAGTCGGGTATTAGTAAATACCCGAATCCTCTTCGATTTATAATCTATAATAATTCTATATAGATTTGATATGTGAAATCAATAGGCTGGAATGGAATGAGCTAAGTGAATTGAACCATTTAATCTATGTTTTGGTACTTAGAAATTAATGTGTGAAATAAGTGATGTCTATAACCTCTTGTGAAGTTGAAAATTGATATAAGTTATCCCGGTTTCATATAAGTTGTATGTTTTTGTATTCCATGTTAGATGTTACTCACGCTGGTTTCCAGCCTGACCAGGGTGTTACTTTAATGTAATACTCGGGTCAGATCGAGTATTATAGATTTTCAGATAAGGACGTTCTAGAGCTCATGAGGCGAGCTGGATGTCAGGAACGTATGGAGTGTTTCCGCTGTGATATATTGTTGAATATGTAGGACATGTTGTTTTAAACTGTCCAATGTTGTGTAATGGTTGTAACCCTGATATATTAAAATGTAATTGACTAATACAGCATTCTCTATGTAAAGAATATTTATTTGATATTATATTTTATCCGCTGCGAATGTAAGATTCCATGACTTGCTTTCTGTTTCTTCTTCTATCTCTTTTCTTCTTTTCCTTAACTATCTGGAGTTTTCAGGATCGAAAACCCCGGGGTGTTACATTTTGGTATCAGAGCCAGGTTAAGCGAGAACCCTGGCTCTGGTGGGGGATACTCATTAAAGATAGGGTCAATGGTACCCTAGAATGAGTTTTATATTTATATATATATATATATATATATATATATATATATGAGAGCATGCTTGTTATCTGCTTATATAAAGATTTTAAATGATTTTAGAAATGATTTTTATATAAGTTTAATTTTTGATGTGTGTGTGTGTAAAAGAAGTTGGTTGTTGATTATTGGAATTAAATGGTGATAAGAATTAAGTGATGAATATATATATCCAAATAGGAATTGGATAAAATGAACTGTACAAATAAGACGAATTAGAGTTGGTTTAAAACCAGAATAGAATAGTTATTGTGTTTAATAATGGGATGATTGTTTTCCAATAAACAATAAAATGTTTTAAGGAAGTGACCATTAGATGAGAATAAATTGTAAATTGAGAAGTTTTGAATTCTAAGTCTAAAAACATTTGAATTCATTTTCAAAATGCTAAGAGAAATAATAAATAGTATTATTCAGAATATTTTGAATGTGATCAAAATAAGAAGTTGTATGAAAACTTTAAAGGAATTTGTTTTGAATTGAAAACCAAGGGTGGTTTAAAATTTAAAGTATAACTTGGAGTGTAAAGGAAATAAATATGTATAATTGAGGGATATACGTAATATCAAAGATGATTTGAAATAAACTCTAAAGGGAGGAGTTTTGAGTTTCTTTGGAATGCGATGTGAAAACTCATAGTGAAATAAGTTTTTGTACTTATAAGTGGGAGAATTATTAATAAGAAGTTTAAAATTTGAAATGGAAGTTCAAATTGGATAAGGTTGACTGGATTAAGTAAATTGAATTTAACTTTGGGAAAGATAAATAATTTAACAAGCAAGCTGAATTGGAAATTTCAAGATGAAATTGGATTTAACTTAGGGAAAGTTAAATGGTTGATTTCAAAATTGGAAGTTTGTGTGATCTCAAAATGGGTTTGAGATCTGGAAATTGGAGATGGATGGATGTTTTAAAATGATTTGGATGATATCATCCTGTTGTTATTAATAATCTTTAAACTGCGAATTGGATTTGTTTAAATGAATGAAGAAATGGATTGTGGTAATATATCCTTTATAGATAAATAAAAAAAATTTAACTTTAATTTGAAAATATTTAAGGTAATTTTGATTTTTGAAGATAAAGTAGAACTTGTGAAAGTGAAATCACTTTGAACTAAAAAATTTGCGACTGAAATCGCTGAAGATTGGTTTCAAAATTTAAATTGGGTAATAAATTGAATTTTGAAAATAAAATTATTTTGAACTCTTACTTGAACCTTGTAATGGGTTAAGTAAAGGCAATTTAAATTGGAGTTTTGAAATTTGGACTCAAATTTAAAATTATTTAAAAAGAATTTGAATTATTATTTGAACCTAGAAATAGGTTTATGGAGAAGTATATGTTAATTTGATTTAAGGGATTAAATCAACATTTGAAAATTTAACTCGAATTTATATAATTCGAGATGATTTAAAAGGTAAAAATTGGAAATGGGATTAATTCAAATAGAAATTGAGGTGGGTTCAATTTGAAATTAGTTCAAATTGAAATTTTGGTTTGAAAAGTTTGGAATTGTGATTAAAGTTGAACAGTTACAAATTCAAATGGAATTTGATTTGAATTTGGAAAGAAATTGAGGTTAATTCAACGTGGATTGGGATTAAATCATTTTCAATGGAAATTGAAGTTATTTAAATTGGAATTGAGTGAATTTAAATGAAAGTGGAAATTTAAATTGAATTGATAGGGTGGAGATTGGGAATTGATCAGTTTGACTCTGGGCTATTTTCAAAATAAATTGTTTTAATATAAATCTATTTTTCCAAACTATTTACTATACAACTTTTATTTTTAAACTTAAAACTGTCTTATACTTGTTTTACAATTATTTTTGGAACTATTTAACTATTTTACAACTGTTTTATACAACTAATTACTATCTTTCAACTACTTTTAATTAATTACTATTTTACAACTATTTTGCAATTATCTAATTATTTTATAACTATTTTACAGCTATTTTACATTTAATAATTACTTTTCAGTTACTTATCTATTTTTAACTCTTCAAGCTATTTTCTAAATTTTAGCTGGACAGAGTTCAAACTGTTTATGATTAAATATCCATTTGAGATAAGAATTGAGGTGATAATCCAAATGAGGAATTATGCAATTGTGAGTAAGTAAATGAAAATCAAAGTAAATGTAAATAGGAAAGGAGGTTGATTTGGCTAATAATCAACAAAGATATATACGTAGGAGGTACGTATATTATTCTATTCGCGTAGTGATTTGATCTGGATTCGAGCACAGAATTTTGAGATAGTTTATCGATCCGAGTTGGGATTTTTTTCACTCGATTTTCGACGGCGAACCTGGATATGGATTATTGATTGTTTCTGGATATTCTCTATCATAGATATGGCTATGCAAGGAGAATGACGGTTTGTGATCAAGAAACCAGGTCTGAGTCCGCACTAGGAAGTCGGGTGGACGATACTAGTTCGGAAGTGAAATTGTGTGATTGAGTGAGCCATCAGATTGATATAGCATATGGATGATATGTGTACATCATATGGGTTTGAATGAAATTGATATTGGGAATTTGTGGAAAAGAACTGGAAGATGATTTTTGAAATGGGAAGATATATTTTGTGAAATATATAGAAATAAAGTACAAATTGGATATTTCTATGATAGAAATTTGCTTTATGGAAATAAGTAATATGGAAGTGACTTTATAGAGTAATCCAGTTTGAATATTTGATTTGAAATAAACAAAGTTATGCATCTTTGATACACACACACACACAGATATATATATATATATATATATATATATATATATATATATATATATGATAAAACTCCCCTTGTTGAATCTATTTCCAGAAGAAAAGGGTTTTTGAAAGTATTTGAAGTATAAAAGGGGATTTATACAAGTTTGAAATGATCCAAAGATTTTTTAAGATTATATATATATATAAAGGATCTTATGAGAATGAATTTTGAGGAAAGATTTTTGGAACCTATGGATTTTGGAAAGGCTTTTGATTTTTGGGTAAAATCAACATTGGAATTTGGAAAGCTTAGTTTGAGAATTATCGATTTTGGGATAAATGATTTTGAGAAAAAGAGATTTATATGGAATTCATACTAGGTGTATGATTTGGTAGATACTATATATGTATAGTATAAAGTGTTTAAAATTGGCTCTGGAGAAAAAAGCGCTCCCTTGAAATGAACTTCTCAGGAGTGCCATAGATTGGTACTGCCTTGAGCCTCAAAGAAGGGGAGGCTCTAAAGTTGATCCTGTGAGGAGTCCGGACAAAACTATTTCCTGAGGATTTTTTTGTAGTGTGTAGCTAAAGTCGAGGCCGATGCCTGCAGAGGCATTTAGGTTATGCTGTGACGACAGTGTAACTCGATGTCACTGCGATCTACTGTAGACCATAACAAAAGTCGTGTGTGCCGCCGAGAGCCAACAGTCTACGTTTGATTTTATATCGGTAGACTGCGACCTATGGTAACATAGCGAAAGTCGTGTGTGCTGCTGAGAGCCAACGGTCTGTGTTTGATTTTACACCGATAGACTACGACCTATGTGGGAGTGGAGAAGTTTCATTTTTGGCTGCCAAAATCAAGGGCGCTAACTACAGTTACACGGACTTTTGCTGTGATGGCAACGTAACCCTAGAATGTAACTGCGATCTGTTGTGGGTTCCATGGCGTAATTGAGGGGCGTGGAGTGCCTACAGTTACATGGACTTTTGCTGCGATGGCAACGTAACCTAGGATGTAACTGTGATCATGGATGGGGGTGATGATTTCCAAAGCATTCTTACCAAAGATATTTCCTCTACTTTCAAAGATGTTTTCTGTATTTTCAATAAAATTATTTTTCCAAGTATTTTCATTGGGTATTGAAAATGGGTTCGCCAAATACTTATAGATTTTCAGTCCTACGCCTGATCAACATATGACCGAATTTCTATGAGAACAAGGATAGACTGGTTGAGACATTGAGTTATAAAACGTATTTTTATAAAAACTATTTTTTAATATTATATAGGTTTTAAAAGTGTTTAAAAAATGATCAAAGAATAAATTTATCCGATTTTAACCATTTTAATAAATTCTGGCTTCGTTCCTTTTCGAGGACGAAAAGCTTCAAAGGGGGGAGGGATGTGATAACCCGGATTTTTAATATCTCCTGATTGATAATTAATTGGGTTAATTAATAAGAAATACTAACTTTAACTATTAAAATGCTGATTGTTAAAATTGAAATAAATAAATATGATAATTAATATTCATATCTGGAAAAATATTTATTTGATAATCTCCTTTATAAATTATTTAAAATTTGACAAAATTGTTATTTTCAAACAATAATAATAATGTGATGTTTTTAAATATAGGTATAAATAGAATTATTATTTACAAATTTAATTTGTGAGTTCAATTTAAATTTTAAATTGAATTTGAATTTGGAATAGGATATTGAAATTTAAAAGATAGATATATATCTTAAATATATTTTGGATTTGAAATTATGTTATATATGATTTTATTTAGAATATAGTTGTTTTATATTATTTTCTTTAAGAGGGTTTTAAATTTATATAAATTAAGATATGTATTTATTAATTAGGAAATTAATTATAAAAGCTTTTTAATCATTTTAAAAAAGTAATGTACTCATGCCTAATTACAAGTGTTAGTATATAAGTCTTTTTAATAATATGTGTTAAATGATTAAGTAGAATAAAAGACAAGTGTCACTTTATTTTTATTTTTATTTTGTTTTTAATAAATCCTAATTAATCTATATAAAATTGTATCATTTCCTCATCATCTTTCTTTTTCCTATCTTCTTTTTCAAAGACTAAGATAAAAACCTATAAAAGAGAACACAAAAACAGAAAGTTAATTCAAACAGTAAATTCATTTCTTTTTTAAAGGCAAAATCATTTTTAGAAATCAACTTTAATCATCAGCAAGCAAGATCATTCCAGTTTCAAAGCCTAAATCTTCTCAATCAAGAACTGTGTTTTTAAAGATTAAGTATTTTCTTTGTTTTCAAAGGATTTTCAAGCAATTCCAGTTTTTCAAATTATAGCTTCTCTGTTCAAAGAAAGTGAGTGATCTGGTTTAATTTCCTCTGTTCTTACTTAAACTATGAGTAAAATTTTGAACCTTAGCTGTTAAATCATCTGTATATTGAGTATGCAACAATTGAAGATATTAACTCAAATTTATGATTGCATGAATGAATAGATGTTGTTTGGATATATAAATTTATTTACAGTTTGCATGTCTGTATGAATATGTGTATATCCCTGTTTTAAATTTCAACAACCTAAATAAGTAAAAAAATTGAAAATCTCTTCACCTGAGCACTTTTAGCATAAAATGTTTGAAAGAAACTTGTTTGTGTTGGTGAAATATAAATTATAAAAATGATAACAAATAATATTATTAAGAGATTATCTGGTAAAATGAATATTACGGTAAATGGTAATGCATCAGAAAAATTAGTTGTTTCAATTACCGAATTATAAACCTTATAGAAAATCAATAAATATATAAATAGATTTGTACAAACCTTATAATGTTGAAAATTTGAGTGTATACTCGTACAAGTATAAGTGTTTGAATATATATATATATATATATATATACACAAACAATTCAGATAAATAATGTTTTTCTAATTATTATAGATATATATATGTACATTGTAAATAGGAAGCTTTGTTTGAATTTAATCTAATGATTTTCAAAAGGTTATTTAAAATTAAATAGAGCAAAATAGGATTTAATAAAGGTTCATACTTTCCTTAAATATATATACATATGTTGTATATATATATATATATAAAGGTATTAAGCATAAAAGAAAATATAAATATAATATAAAAAATATATATATAAGTAAAAAAGTAATATAAATAAAGAGTCTTTGACATTTGTAAGGTAATAAAAACATGTATTAACATGCATAAGTTTAATGTAGCATGTAAAATACAAATGGCAACATTTGTTCTCTTAAAATTAAATTATGTAAGTAAGTGTTTTAGAGGAAAAAACCAGGTTATTTGATTTCCAGTACAAAGCTTTCTCTATCCTCTTTCATTTTTCAAAACCAAAGAGAAAATATAAAAAGAAAAAAACTAAACAACTTCAGCTGCTTCAAATTCAACCTAAGTTCAAGCAAGTAGCAGATCCAATGATTCTACTCAACATAAGTAAAGCAAGCTTTAGTTCATAATCAACTCAAAGTCAGTTCCAAATTAAAACACAACACTGTTTTATGTTTTTCAAATAACAGTGAGTAAACTTTTATCTTAAAGCTTAGTCTTCCTATATATTTGATTGCATGAGATAATCCTTGAAATTATGAAGTGAAATATGCTTGCATGATTGTTTAAAGTTGAATGAATGTATATATTTATGTTGATATTGTGTGCATATCTATGTTCCAGTTCATCTGCCATGTTCTCGATGTTACAGGTTTAAAAATAGGTTCAAAATTTAACTGCTTTTTCCCTGATTCTCTTTAGACCCTGATGATTAAACAAAATTTGTTAGAATCAACAAGATATAATTATGAAAAATATTTTCAAGGTGAAACCTGATGGTAGTTTTTAACGAAAAGGAAAATTACAATAAAACTTAAACATAAAAAAATCTCGACTTAAATAATTTGTGGATTCAGGTATATGATCTTACTGATTTTCGGAAGCTATGATTTATAAAAATAAAACCATGATTCTTAAGATTGAAATTCGAGAGAAATTGCTAGTTGATAGTGATTTGGGTTCTGGGCATTTGTAGGAAATCCGGGTGATCTGGGTGGTCGGGACTACTGTTGGAGGTAGTGGAGGAGTTGACGAGCTCGGCAAAAATGGTGGTTCATTTTCTCTGATGTCGTGGTGGTGGGACGGAGGAGATCTAGGGTTTTAGGTGTCTTTCTGGACGAGGTCAAACTTGTGTCTATTGCAGCGTCGCGACGATGTCGAGTTGAACCGGTCCATGGGTAAGGTAAAGAGGGAACGATGACGATGGTGCTGGTGAGTTTTTAGGGGTTTCGGTGGCCAGAGAGGGAAGAACAAGGCGGAAATGAGGGGTTCTTTCTCCTGTGGAGGGAGGGTTTAGTGTTCGAATTTCGATGCAGGAATAGTAGTGGGATGTTGTGGTGGTCAGGTGGTTTAGGAGGTCGGAGGTGGTTTGTGGATAGGGTCGGTGGCGTGTTTTAGGGATGCGGAGCCATGTGCATGTGCATGAGGTGGTGCTTGTGTATATCAGGGAAGATGTTAAAAGAAGGAAATAAGGTGAAGAGGTAAGGACTGGAATCTGGGAAGACGGAAGTTACTTAGGGTCAACTCGAGTGATTTGCGGGTTTGCCTTCGGGTAGTTCTCGAGTATTTTAACAGTTTTTAAAATTTAGTCAAAGTTTAAAAAAAATATAAGAAGAAAAGAAGTAGGAATGGGAGGCTCGGGTCCTAGTGCAGGTAAATCCTAGTGTGACTCGAGTAAGGTTAGAATGTGGTTTTAGGTTAACATAATTAAAATTTAATAATTCCCTTAATCATTCTTTTAAATAAAAGTGTTTATTTAAACGTTAATTTACTAAGTTGTACACTTTATTTTAACTTAGTAAGTTAATTCTTAAAGTTTACTTAATTAAAGATGTAGTTTAATTAAGAAGATTAAATGAGTTTAATCATTAATTAAACTTAAGGATTTTGTTAAGTTATAGGTTAAGGATAAATTATTTTCAAAGTCATTAAATAGATTTTTAATGTTAATTAAGAAATTAAATTAAGAAATGGTTAGTCTTTTAATTAATAAACGTCTTGAGTGATTAAGATTAATTAATTAATAAGAGATTAAGATTAAGGTTGACTAAATGTATGTAATTAGAGGTTAATTAATTAATTAATTAAAGGTGATTTAATTAATGATTAAGGTGAACTAATTAATGATTTAAGGTTATTACTTTAAGTCGTTAATTAAGGTGGGTAATTAATGGATAATTACTGAATGTGATTTATTTAATGATAATTACTTAATTATAAGTAATTAAAGGATTAATTTGTTAAGGGTTAATTAATTTAATTTGTAATTAGTGAATAACGAATTAATAATTAAGGTTAATTAATTGAGGATAATTAACCAATGAGATAATCACTTAATGAAAGTAATTATGGATAATCAATTTAGATTGAAAATTAAAAGAATGGTGTATTAAATATTAATTAAGTAGGGTTAGGTAAATCAATTTATTTGGCTTAAATTAATTATGTGATTAATTAACCTTGCTTATGGATGATTGGATTATATTAAATGCCTTGAATTGGTTGATATCTCTGATCTGAGATGTTTTGTGATATGATATGTTTGGATTGAACAATGATAATGTTGTTATCTATCGATGATGAATTGTTGTGTAAAAGTGGCATCCTGTATTTAAAATTTAATTGTATTCACTTGAATAGCTTTGGTTAAGATAACATTGGGTTCGAAGAGACCGGGGTCGGGATTCAATGAATACCTGAAATCACTTCGATTTGTAATCTATAATAATTCTTTATAGATTTGATATGTGAAATTAATTGGCTAGAATGGAATAATTTAAGTAAACTGGACCATTGAAACTATGTAGTGGTACTTAGATATTGATGTGTGAAATAAGTGTTGACTATAATAAGTTATGAACTTATAGTGAAGTACGAGTTACCCTGGGTTTCCAATTAAGTTTATGACTCTGTATTTTCAAGTTTTAAGGGTTTACTCACGTTGGTTTCCAGCCTGACCCGAGTGTTACTTTGATATAATGCTTGGGTTAGACCGAGTATTATATATTTTCAGGTTAGGACGTTCTGGAGCTCAGGAGGCGAGCTGGATGGTAGGGACGTATGGAGTGTACTCCGATATGTATTTAAGATAGTCGTGATATATTCCGAGACAGGTTGATATAACTATCTAGTCTATTTGTAAATAACTATACTTTGATGTATTAGTATAAGATTGACAATTACAGTTTAATTTGTAAATGCTATTATTTGATATAATATTTAATCCGTTGTGAATGTGAGATGCTATTGTTTTCTATTCTCCTTCTTCCTTCTTCTTTTTTCCTTAAAAATCTAGAATTTCTGGCATTCGGATGCACGACACTACTAAAGTGAACGTATTAGTGTCGAATTTTCGAGGTTGAAAATTTTGGGTCGTTACATCTCTAGTCCATAGCTTTGTTTTGCCCTCATTCCTAAGTTAGGATTCTAGTTCAAACTCCTATTACAGTTCATCCACATTCTGATCTGCATTTTTGACTCCAGCATCATTTGCTCCTGGCATCCCGCTCATCCGAGATCCAAACCTACTATGCCCCTTGCAAATTCATTTCGTTACCGATTTGATCTGGTTATTACCAAGATGAGTTATGCATGGGGCTCAGTTCCACTCTGCTCCATTCTAACTTCAAATACCCCTGCATTGGTTGTTGACCCCTAATTCTGAATTCCAGTTCCTCCAACTATTCCTTGCCATCCGATTCTTCTGAAAATCCATCGTGCAGTTCCTACTGCTGAGGTATTATACCTATCTTGTATCTCTTTCATCATTAAATTCATCTCCTCTCTGGTCATGTAGACAGATGCACTTTAACCTGAGGACACCTCCTGGTTGCCTCCATACTCTGGTTAACTTGATCCTACAATTGCTCTTGTAGAAGGCCTCTTCATCTCTTCCAAACTTCAGGTCCAACCTTTAGGTTGCCAAATCCTAGTCATTTCTCATTGAAAGCACCAAAAATGTTTCACCAAAATTTGACACAACACTTCGATATCAAATGAAAGCACCAATAATATAGAGCTATCAAAGTAAATAAAGAACACAATTTTTATAGTGGTTCGAAAAATTCTTTGACCCATGTCCACTTTAATTTTGTTATCTTATGGTGTCTCTCCAAAATACAAAGATTACAATTCAAATTTGAGCATAATTTAGTAAATCCTGGATTTAAGAAGGTTTGGGGAAGAAGAAGATAGAAAATTTTCTAAGTGTTAAAAGTCCAAAAGGATATGTCCCTTCCAAGTCACTTTAGGTCCTCTATTTATAGGAAAATTTCCTACTGAAGCCATTGAATCATGAAATACCGAGTCAAACTCCATATTTGAGAAAGTAGGAAGCAAGTTGAGGTCCTATGTCCAATAAAATCATATTGGTACCGAACAAAATCAGTTTGGTATTGATCTGATTAGCAAAGTGAAAATCATCCACTCTTCCATCTTCTGCTTTGATTCATTAAGTTTCGATCACTTCTGCCTTGAAAATCAGGTTTTTGCTAAGAAGTTCTGATATGTCTAGTACTTGTCCTTTTCTATCGAGCCTTTTCAGGTTATCCAAATATTGGTTAAGAAATAGGTCCTTAGATGATCACTTTATCCATTCATAACTTGAATATAACTCCAGAGCCCATCAAAGGACAAGAAAACATCTTGATACCAATCTGAACTATGTTCGGTATTGATCTCTGCTTTCAACATATTTTGCACTCTATATACCCTTTCCAAGCTTATCCCCGAGTCATTGGATCCATTCGTAATTCTGGATTCCGTTCTACATGTTTGAGTCTGCTTTGAGATGATACCAAATTTGACCGTAACATTAAAGTTGCAAAAATGGGTTAAAATGCCCTTTGATTTAGCGAACATTACGGGGCATGTGGGATTTTAATGCATTCACTATTTAATCAAACTGACCATTAGGAAGGTTTACCTACTATCACTTGAAATCAATTTCATCTGAGCCCCAACTTTCACACAAACATTTTACCGATGTTCGCGCGATAGACTCATTTTCCTCCACTTTTTCTTCTTCTACGTTCTCCCTCAAAACCAATCTCTTTAGCCTAAGTTTTTCCCATGATTCAGCATTTGAATTTTTCTCCTCTTTGTTGTCCTAACATTTTAGCTTTTTAACTTACTGAAATTGTCAATATTCGAATATTGTTCCAAGTGTGGTTCGGGTTATTCAAATCCCCAAAAATGCTGAGTTGTCCCCTTGTTTTTACAAAAAATTTAAGGATAAAAATACCTATCCGATTATTTTTATCTAAATTTATGTTTTGTTTTTTTTCAAATTTTTTTTCCACCATGTAGAGCAACTACATGGTGTCTTCAAGGCACCACGTATGGCAACTGCATGATACCTTGAAGGCAACATGCAGGGCAACTACATGGTACCTTTAGGAAACCAATATGGTGCCTTGAAGGCACCATGAAGAATAAGTGCATGGAAGAGTATGTTGTAATTTTTTTAAAAGCGGAGCAGAGTCAGCAAAATGATGTGTTTTTATTTTATTTTCAAAATTTATGAGGCAACTCGAAATATATTTTGGTTCAAATAGAATTTGTCTTCGAATAAACTGTGATGAGGGTTTCAAACCCTAACTCCTTTAGCAGACGTTTCTCACCATCCATGTTTAACGATGGATTTTATATCGATTAAAAAACCATTAAAAATATATCGTTATAAAATCGTAAGCGTACGACATATAATCATAGCACAGATGCGAGTACGGGTCGACGCATAGAGAAAGAATTAGATTATGATATTACTCAATCAAATTATCCCAAGGTTTTGAAATTGTTTTAAACTAAGAAAATTATAGAAAACAAACTAGAGAAAAAATGAAAAAAACTTTGAGATTAAGGAGCAATTTAGAGGCGAATCCACTTCCAATCATTCAAATAAATCCACATAATATTTATCTATAATCTCAAGTAGAAATGATTGATGTGTTTATTATAAGTATGGTTTATTTGTGTTATTAATTAGCACAACTTAAATCATCAAACTCTAATATACCCTTCAAACCCACTCATGAAAACGACATGAAATTAAAAATAAAATCTATTTTAAGCATGATCTATTTACTATGAATTAGTAACATAGATCATCAAATTTTGATTATAGTTTGATTATCATCATCATATCATTTAAGCAAATGATCAAATAATTTATGTTTATATTGGATTAAGCATAGCCTATTTGAGAAGTCAATATAAACTATCAAATTCACTAAAAAAAACATAAACTGTCATCATTCATAATTTTCATTAAGCATAAAAGAGAGACCATAAATGCAACCATGTTAAGTTGATTTAGTATGATTCATGAGAGCCTCATTACCTCTAAATTGAATGGGTTAAGCTTCTCAGATTTGAATTCATAATTGCACAAAATGATTTAAGCATAAAAATCAAGGAAAATGAGATCTAATTAAAAGAAAAGAGAACCAATTACTTGCATAAAATAAATCTAAACTAATTGCATGAATTAAATCTATACTATTAACATGAAATAAAATAGGCATAAACTAACATAAAAGAGCATGAAATAAGATAGCATAGGAGGAGCATGCAAACAAAAGCAAATAAGAAGAAGGCTAAGAAGCCATTAAAAAGACATTTTATTTATCATTGATTTTGTGGCTACAACATGCATAAAAGAGAAGAGCTAATTATATGAAACATAAGGGTATTTATACATGCTTAAAACCCTAATTTCATTTTTAAGGGACTACCAGAAATGCCCATGAGATTGTATAACCTCAACGTAATCGTTAAGGAATTGATTAATCCCCACTAACATGTCTTTAAGTCTCTATTAACATGTGCATGTGCTTTTAATTATGCTCTATTATTTAGTGGACATGTATGCTCCTCCATATTTCATTATTTCAATTCTTTTCTACATTCTTTTGGCCTTGAATATTTATGCATGCATATATATATATATATATATATATATATATATATATATATATATATATATGAAGCTCCATCTAATTTGCACTCAATATCCTTCAAATAAGAATAAAAATGTGCAAAAAAAATTTCTTCAAATTAATTCATACACAAAATTACCATTTTGTCCCCAAATGAAGATGAATGAATAATGATTTGAAAATAATTTAGATTTTGGTTTAAGCATGTAAAATACCCTAATATGTTCACTTATTTTAATAAAATAAGATTAAATATGAGAGTAAAAATATACACTTTTACATGCACACCAAATACCCCACACTTATCTTTTTATACATCCTCGAATAAACTAAACTAGAATAAATCCGTTTTTATAGGAAACACTATTGCATTGAGCGTATGCAATAAGCTGTTAAACCTCTAGGTGTCCCTAGTAGGATGAGTGTTGTCTCGTAAGGGTTTTCAGCGGATACTACCCACAAAATCCAAATACAATATGCGAATTCTAATGCGACTACACGATGCAAGTATTTGATATATTTACAAGAAGAATTTAATTTTAAATTGATATGAGTGAGTTAGATATAAGTTTTGGTTATTATCAAGAAATTTTAATCTTTTTACTCATCAAAACTTCCATAAAAATTAAGTTATCATCGCAATTAGGCTCTATTTTGGTTGATTGTTTCGGTTGATAACATAGTACATCTATGACATGAATCCTTTAGTTGATTATCAAAGTTTTGCAAAGTGGCATTTTTATTTCTTTTGAATAACAAGTCAAATCAAATAAGTGAAGATAGTGCTTGAGTTTCAATTGCTTGCTCTCTCTATTTTAAAAAATATAAACATTATTATTTATACCGCTAACTCAGATAAACTGAGGCCAGATATACCGATCATGCACTGCCCTTCGGGCTTATGTGAGAAGAGTACAAAGCATGCCGAGTGTACACACTTGCATATGAACACATGACTCTTGTTGTTTATTATTATTATTATTATTATTTTAATTTTATTTGCATATACCTAACTCAGATAAACTGAGGGTGGATATACCTATCATGCATTAGCTTTCGAGCTTAAGTGAGAATGGTACAGAGCGTGGCGAGTGTATACACTTACGTGTGAACACATAACTCTAGGTGTTTCTTATTTTTGTGAATTTTTTTTTGAAAAAAGAGAGTTATGAAAAATCATCTTAGCACCACTTAACTTAGAAGATAAAAAATGTTATCGTTTTTACTTTAAATTAACCACTCTTTTAAACAAAGATTACAATTAGGATATATTTCATAATTATCTCATATGAACCTTTATATATACTAGTTACACTACAGTTACTTGTAATCAAAATTTTATTTTTACTTTTGTTAGGACATGTCAATTTTCAAAAGTTTCAATTTAATAATAAAAAAAGTATACTTATTCTATCGTGTTTCTTTAAAAGTAAATCAGTATGCTAAAAAAATTGTTTTGGATTCTTTTTTTGTGTTTTTGGAAAGAAAATGTAAATAAATCATGAAAAATCATAATAAACACGAGACTCCCCTCTCCACACTTGATTTGATTGTGTCCCCATAGCCAATGCATGATATAACAAGTGTAACGGAGAAAAATATATACATATTTACAAGAGAGGGTTAAAATTTCTTACTAGACGTAGTGTGGCTCATGAAGAATCATGAGCTCTTCCTCTCGATCGCTCGCCAACTCAAAATAAGGTTGCAAACGATGACCATCGACTTTAAAAATCGTTCCATCCTTAAGGTTTTCTATTTTTGTGGCACCATGTAGAAAAACCGTACGTACCGCTTATGGAATCGAAAATGAGTTGTTCATCAGGAAAGTCATCATTGATCGATAAAGAAGGTGGTGTGTTTGGAAGACACGATAGATAATCAGCAACGACGTTGTCGGATCCTTTTTTGTCTTTGATCATAAGGTCGAATTCTTGAAGTAAAAGGATCCAACGGAGTGGTCAGCGTAAACCGTAACGTGTGAACCAATCAAACAAGGTCGTAACCTTTCAAGCGCAAAGACTATCGCTAAAAGCTCTTTTCTGGTGGTTGTGTAATTGAGTTGAACATCATTTAGAGTCATACTAGCATAATAGATAACATGAAGAGTTTTATTGATTTGTTGTCCTAAGACAGCACTAACTGCAAAGTTAGATGCATCACACATTATTTCGAAAGGAAGAACCTATTTGGGTATGCAAATGATGGGAGCGGAAATAAGTTCATTTTTAAGACGTTTGAAAGTAGAAACACATTTAGAATTAATGTCAAATGGAACATCTTTTCCCAAAAAGTCATCAGAGGCCTAGCAATTTTACTAAAGTTTTTCGCAAGGCATCGATAAAAACCAGCATGCCCAAGAAATGAACGAATGTCCTTGATAGATTTAGGAATGGGTAGATTTGCAATTACATCAACTTTTGCTTTATCTACCTCAGTGCCTTACATTGAAATGACATGTCTGAGGACAATGCCATGTTTGACCATCAGATGGCATTTTTCCTAATTTAAGGTTAAGTTTTTTTTCTTTAAATCGATTCAGAACCATCTCGAGATGTTGTAAGCACTCCGAAAAAGAGTTTTCAAAGATGGAAAAATCATCCATAAATACTTCTAAAAGGCGTTTGATCATGTCAGAAAAGATGCTAACTATGCATCTTTGGAAATTAGCGGGAGGATTGCAAAGGCCAAATGGCATACGTTGATACAAAAAGGTGTTAAAGGGACACGTGGAAGACATTTTCTACTGTTCTTCGAAAGCGTTCATAATTTGGTTATAGGTGGAATAACAATCAAGAAAGTAATATAATTCGCGACCGACTAAATATTCAAGCATTTAGTAAATGAAAGGAAGAGGAAATTTATCTTTATATGCTGTATCATTTAATTTTCGATAATCAATACAAATACACCAACCCCTTTGAGTACGAGTTGGAATGAGTTCGTTAGCGTCATTCATGATAATCGTAAGTTCAGACTTTTTAGGCATGAAGTGAATCTGGCTAACCCAGGAACTAGCAGAAATGAGGTATATGATTTTGTTATCGCGGATATTAAGAATTTCGTCTCGAAATGCATTCTTCATTTTCGAGTTAACCCTTCATTTCACGTCACGAATAGGCATGGCTTCGTCAACTAAGTGGATGCGGTATTGAACAAGAGCGGGACTAATTACCCTTATATCGGTAATCAACCATCCAATTGCCTCTTTGTTTTTTGATAGAATGAAAAGAAAGGAGGTTTCTTGGCCAAGAGAAAGATTTAAAGAGATTATGATAGGAAACATTTCATTGTCACCTAAGTATGCGTAGTTAAGGTGATCAGGAAGAGGTTAGAGTTCCAACTTAAGGATTTGCTTAGTCAAAGAATTTGGTTGAAGTTCTAACTCATCCATGAGGGGTTCAAACTGAAGTGCATTTTCAATCTCGTAAGGCTTGTCTTAAAACAGGTGTTCGTGTTCAGTCTTGCGTTCATTGTTAAAGTCAAATGTTTCGTTGTTTAAATTTTTTCGAATGGAGCTAACTTCTAACGTTTGGTCAAGTGATTTGGTTAATTGATTTTTGAGATTGAAGATGTTAAGATCCAAAGTCAAGTTGCCAAGAAATTTTTATCGAACCATTTTGACAATTGATTGGGCATTTGAAGTGGCTAAGAAAGGTCATCCTAGAATAAGTGGAATTTGACTTATTGGATTATTTACAGGTTGTATCCCTGGATGATGAAATTGATCTGGAATATGAATTGACCAATTTTGATGTGTACTTCCTCGATTTATCCAATGGGTTTCATTACCGAACGATTGACAAATTGAATAGTTATTCCATCAATTTTAGTTCACCCAAGCCAAATTACTGGCAAACTAAATAAGGAATCAAATTAACACCCGCACCCAAGTCTAGTAAGCACTTAATAATCGTCTTATCTCCTATCGCGCATGAGATCGTCGAACATCCAGAATCTTTGTATTTTACGGGAATTGACCGAGACAAGACTTCCCTAAGACCGGCAGCTAAGAAAACTTTCTTGGGTACATGAGTGTGTCATTTTTGAGTACACAAGTCTTTTGAGAATTTAGCACAAGTTGGGACTAGTTGAACAATATCAAGGAGAGGGATGTTCACATTGACTTGTTTGAAAATTTCAAAAATCTTTTCCATTTGATCAAAATGTTTCTTAGGTCGAAGTCGATGTGGAAATGGAACTTGATAATCGGTAGTTCGGTATACTTAAGTGGAAGAAGAATTTGGATTGGAATTTGATTCGATATTTGACTCAATGGTTTTTTAGAACCGCTTGTCCTTTTTGAAGCGTCAAGAGGAGCTTTCGATAAATTGTTTGGATTGACAACTTGGTTATCAATTAGTTTACTGGAACGCAAAGCCATGATAGCATTCATTTGGTTCACATTTCTATCTTGAATGACATGAGCTTGATTCGAGTTCGTGCTTTGAAATCTAGTGTACGGAATTAGCTGTCTTAGGAATGTGCTTCGTTCACATTCACTTACAAAAGTGGCTAATTAACTCATTTGCATTTTAAGTTTAGCAATTGGTTGACTCATATTTTGCATGTACGAGGTTAACAATTTTTAAAAATTGCCATTTGATTGGAGGTTTTGAGTGGTCGCTTTAGCCAATGTTTCAAGATTTTTCTCATGTGAAGTAATTCATTTACCGTCTTGGGGACCGAAAAATAGTTGCGGTTGATTTTGAGATGGAGGCACAAAATTTTGTTGAAAGTGGTTGGGCAGAAATGGAGGATCCAAAGCTTTGTTTGGAAATGCTTAATGGAACGAACCAAATTCGTGTTAGTAGTATTATGGTTTCATGCAAAGTTAAGATGATTTCTCCAAACGAGATTGTACATGGGAGAAAATGGGCCATTCTTAACCTTGTTAAAAGCATTAGGTTGAACTACCGAATGAGGGCACTGATCGGCAATGCGATTCAGATCGTTAAATTTATAATACAATGGTTGGGAAGCTTGGTTCATTAGATTGGATGAGAAAACGATGTCATATTTATTGATCATTGTATTTATTTTAGCTTCCAAAGCAAATGATGATCTTATCGAGTATGCGCTCGATCATGAATAAATGGGTTTTTCATTAGAACGTTCCTATTGGGATGATTTTTCGGCAAAGATTTCAAGGAATTACCAAGCATCATCATGATATTGGACGAGAAAATTTCCTTGGCACGTCGATTGAAGCATGGTTCGTGAACTATTTTCAAGTCCATCGTAGAAGATTTGACAAATGGTCCATTTTCCAAAATTATGGCATGGAAATTTTATCAAAAGCTCTTTAAGTATTTCAAAATATTTCCAAAAGGTTCACTCCTAAATTGATGAATATTCATAATTTATTATCGTATTTTGGCAGTTTTTACAAGGGGTAGAATTTTTTTAAGAAAATTTTAATGAATTCGTCCTCTGTTTTTATCTAGTTCGAAGGTAAGCTATACAACCATTTTTCAGCATAATCGGTAAAGGCGAATGGAATTTACTAAAGTTTGATTTCATCGACACATAATTGTTAGAGTTTAATGGTTGCACGGACTTGTTCGAAATTTTTTAAGAAGATGTATGGGTCATCGTGTTCAAAATTGCCAAATTTCGGGAGTGTGACAATATTATTTGAATAAATTTCGAAGTGATTATCCGTTGGGGCGGGTGATGTGGTACAAGAAGGAATAAAAACTCTCTTGGGAAAGATTTTGTCCATAAGTGTTTGGGGAGCGTTTTCATTAGCCATCGTTGGAGGATTGCTCGTTTGGCTTATACGATTCGTTGTTGTGTCATGAGTCCAGGTACTCATGCACATGTAAAGATCAAGGAGAGAAAGATTTAAGAATCAAGGTTAAGAGAATGAAATAAGTTTTAGAGAATGAAATGAATGAAAAATTCTTTTCTTTAAAGGAAAATTATTTATATAAAAAGAATTTATTTTTCAAATGGGAGAATTGGTTCGTTTTTTAAAGTTTTTTTTTAAAAAGATTCTTTTAGATTCCTGTTTTTTTTTAAAACCTAAATTAAGGAAAATGCTTGTTTTAGGAATTTTTTTGGATGTTTTTCTTTTTGATTTTTGTTTAAAAACTAGGTTATGGAAAATGTGATTTTTTTTACTTTTGGATTTTTTATTATTTTTGTTATATATGCATGAACTAGTGCAACTAAATGAATGCATGGACTTAACTACAAATTTTATGTCCTCGATTGCTCCTAACCCAAAATTGTATGATCACACTTTGATATAATCTAACAAAATAGTCCTTACCAAGTAACAGACATGAGTTATCAATGCATCACGAATCACCGTAGCAATGCAGGAAGGTTTAAGTACCTTCAGAGAAACAATCACTACGATATTTACGAATCGCCGTAATGTTTATAAATGATTATTGCTCTTTCGTAATCTAGACACCAAGAAATAGATTGTTAAAAGAAGATAACTTGTCAAGATACAATTAAGCCCTAGATGAGCTTGTGATTCCCTTAAGTCCAATGTCTAACCATTATTATTTTTCAAATTCTAAGATGATATGCAATTTGTAGACCAAGAAAGGGGTAGTGAAATCCCCCACCTTATGTAAAGTTGAGTATTTCCCTTAGAAAATAAAAACAAGATAAAATGAATGCAAAATAGAAATTAAACATGTATTAACAATGCAACTACGAATGAAATTTGATTTGTTTTTGTTTTTCATAAATGCAAGCAACCAAAAATGTAAGAAAAATAAAAAAATAGATAAGAACACGATACTGTAGCATGTAGAATTATTAGCAAATTTATTTTAAAGTGGCAAATTTTTTTAGCGTAAACAAAGTAGAGTAGTTAATTAAACAGGCAATTCTTCTTCTTCTTCTTCTTCTTCTTCTTCTTCTGCTTTTGCAAACTAAAAAGGAGAGTCGAATATGAACAAAAAATAAAAAAAATAAAACTTAAAACAAAAATTAAAATCAATTCAATTATTCAAACCAAAAAAAAACCTTTTCTTAAACAAAAGACTTTACAAAACAAAACAAAAAACAAGAACAACCCACTATAGCCCAATTAACCAAGGCCAAACCAAAATAACTCTCTTTTTTTATTTTTTTTAAACAAGTAAAACAAGTGAAATCCCCGACCCTAAATAAAACAAAACCGAAATCACAGAAGTAGATTTCCTAAAATAAAACAATTTACCAAACTAATCACTAGTCCAAAACAAAACATTTCATTATGGCAAATCAACCAAACGACACAAAATTCTCAACACCGAATTCCAAAATCAAAACAATTTAACCAAGCCAATTCATATTTGCTAAAGTTGAGGTTGCATTGGCGGTTCGTAACTTGGGATGTTAGTTGCAGTGGCGTATAAGTTGATTTGGGTTGTGGACTGGTGTCGCGATTGTGCTCGCAATTGCTGTGGGTTTCGAGAAATTGTGCAGTCTGAAGTCACGGTGGTGGTTCTGGGTGTCAAATCGGGATTTGGAATTGAGGATGGATGCAATTTGGGTTTTGGGTAGGAGGCAGACGCGGTTGTTCGAGGATCGGGGGTTACTTCAGTTAAAGTTGCAGCTCGAGGATCGGGGGTTGTTTCGGTTGAAGTTGCAACGTTTCTGGTTGAAGGTGAAGGTGATTGTAGTTTTGGAAGAAGTCAGTGGTTTGTTGGTGGCTGTCAGTTTGGGATTGGAGGCGACAATGATGGTTAAGGGAGGAGATGGTTGTGGCAAGCAGATGGGGGATTAAAGGAGGAGATTAAAGGATGGATAATGATGGTAGAGTAATGGTCACAGATTGTAGGGGATGAGATTATTGGGAATGTGGAGGAATTTGTGATAGCAGCAGGCAGAAGTAGGTGATGATGTACTTAGGTATATGTTGTGTAGGGATGATGGATGAGAATGGTGCAGCTTGTATAGTTTGTACAGGTTATGCTGGATGCAGCAGTAGTAGGAATGTGGGATGTAGGTTGGTGGTGAAGTGCTATTATGCTTGAAGTGGATGTTGTGTTGTAATGGTAGGTTGAGGGGATGGTAAGAAGTACGTTTCTAGTGTTGAAGGTGAAGTGGTGGAGTTGAATTGATGGCTGCAGGTTAGTTCGTTGTTGATGTTGTTTGAAGGTCGGAGTGATGCTGTGATTGAGGAGGTTGCATGTGACGTCTCACCTCTATACTCACACTAGCCAAGGACGCTACGAGATAATGTCGTCGATTAGCACAAAGAACAAGGCTATTGAGGAGCGACCATCTGTGTAATTTCTTTGTGCAAGTACCGATATGTCAGATAGTATTATATGCGAGGAAATCTGACACATCAATTACAACTCAAAACTACTACCCGGTGGCTGTGTGATCTTTGGAAACAAATATAAAATAATCATAACATAAATCACTAACAAATATTCATATCACTAAGGCGGAAACAGATATGAATATAACACATAAAAGTGTACATCAAAGTAGTGGTCATACAAGATCCATTACACTACAAAAGAATAGGTAGAAGTGTTAGACAAAAGAATATGTATACATCAAAAAGTCTCTATCTCGAATGTATAAAACAAAAACTACTAAGCTAAGTAGTAGCCAAAAGTCAGATAACAGACGCTGATAAGAAGTCAAGCAGAAGCACATGAAATATCTCGGTCTGACTCGAGTATTATTTAACGGAAAAATAATAAACGGTTCAGTCTAGCTATAAATATCATATAAAATGAGATAGGATAAGAGATATGACAAAAATGTATGATAACAATAATGCCGTACTGTGACAAGTATATATTTGACAATAACAAATATCATAGAATATCTCAAGTTTTATCAAACACCAAAAAAATGTCATATTCTTCATTTTAGTCACTAAACCACAAATATTGATGAAGCATATTAATATAAATCACAAAAATTGATGAAACGCAAATTCTAGAAATCATCAATTAGAAATCCAGAAGTCACAAAGGAGGAGGCCTATCAAAAACGAGAGCAAGAAAACTCACCAACACGTGTATCACAAAATGGATGCTACCTATGGTCGCTACCCATAGAGTTGGTGCAACGACATAGCACAATGGTACTGTTTGCACCAAAATTGGCCACAAACACCCGATATCATGAAAGCACCCGTTCACAATTACATATCACAGAACACAAATCAGCAATAATCAATACAGAACTCAGATCTAAGCAGTAGCAATCACAATAATTCAGCAATAACAATCAGAAACACAGGATTTATAGTGGTTCGGCGATCTTGCCTACGCCCACTCTGAAGTTTATGTCTTTATTGATTCACTTGATGATTTCAATCGATTACAGCCGTTTACAGTTGATGATAGCTTTTAAATCTGATTACAACAGCGTTAATGAAGAGTAGAATTGAATCCGGCAGAGTCTGGACGTTGAATGGCCAAAAAGATCCCCTTTCTGTAGGCTTCAGGGTGCTATTTATAGGCGTAGGAGGCCCAGATCTCGCTCAAACTTCGGGAGACTTTTTTTGGCACGTGAGTGGGCCCACGCGACCGACCCCACCAAGTTTCGACTCGATCTGAGATCGATACGAAGTGATTTCGTATCCATCAAAAAATGATCCAATCGAGCTGAAACTTGGCAGGAACAATCTTTACCTTGTATAGAAGCTATTGTGAAAATTTCGTTGCATTTGGACCAGGGATTTGTAAGATATGATCGACACGAGGTTAAAGTTCCATGCGCACCACCTTGCTCGAATTCCATGGTCTCGTATCAATCGTCTTCGAATCCATCCGAAGCAGGTGCGCATGGTGATGCAGTGTGACGTGGAGCGAGATTCCCGGATCGCTCCACCTTTTATGCCGAGTTGAAAGAGTATTATTCGCATCCATCATCGGAGTTGAGTTCGCGTTGACCCATTCGTACCGTTTGCATCGATAGTAACGCCGCCGTTCGCATCGATTGTTTAAGCGTTCGCATCGTCCGATCGTTGTGAAGTATGATCGATACGAACAGTCAGTGCATGGATGCGAACAAAGCCTTCACCATCGATACAAATTATGCTACCGATGAACCGATACAAAGTGGGATACCCCGAGACCGATACGAATAGCATGACTCCAGATGGATACGAACCGGTCGTCAAGTATGATGGATTCGAAGCACGATGGATACGATTAGTTCATCACTGATCGATACGAACTTGGTGGATTTGAACTAGGTGCGGAGATTCTTGATCGGTTCGAACAGAGTTGAGGTGAGGCTTATCTGATCGTTTCGAAACAGATCGATTCGAAGACGATCGATTCGAAGTGACTAACTCCTGATGGATTCGAATCTGATGGATTCGAATGGAGCAAGGCGATGTCATGCTGATGGGTTCGAAGTCGATCGATTCGAAGGGACCATCACCTCGACCTCTTCATGGATACGAATAGCATGCTCTTTCTAACTTGTATCAATCATATCTCATTCATACGAACTCCGATTAACCTGAAATTTGGAACACTGGTTCCCATGACTTTGCTTGCCGTGTTCTATCAATTGTAGCCTGATCCGGGCTCGGACAAAATTCATCGATATCCATAGTGAAGTTGTGTATAACCAATCTTTGAGACGAACCGTCTTTTGTTTTCGATCAATCTTTTGGTATCACAGCTTTACCAAAAAGTGGGATAACTTTTGCCCCCAAAAACATGCCTTGCGGTTGGAAGGTGTGTTTTGTAATGCCTTGAGTTGGATGTTCATGTCCTGTCAACAACCTGTAAAGAACTTGATTGTTTCATATGACCTCAAATGGCGATCGTTCGGGATCGTGTATCATTTGAGATGAATGGGGACCGTTCGCGGTCGTATGCCTTTCGTGGCGGATGATGGAATGGGACCATTCGCGGTCGATGCTGTTCACGGTGGATAATGAGATGGGACCGTTCGCGGTCGTGTGCCGTTCGCGGCGGTTATCGATCGTTCGCGATCGAGTGCCATTCAAGGCTGATTGTGACCGCTCGAGGTCGGACATAATAAGTGAATCGTGACCGTTCGTGGTCGGGTGTCGTTCGAGGCGAATTGTGATCGTTCGCGATCGTGTGCCATTCGAGGCGAGTTGTGATCGTTCGCGATTGTGTGCCGTTCGAGGCAAATTATGTGTGCCCGGGGGGGACTTAGTATTATCGATGCAGGAGTTCATGTTCGGAGGAGTTTCCAAATCAAAGACTTTGGCGGTTCGTCGCCATGCAAGAGGTGCTCGTGGACCGTTCGCGATCCAACGGGCATATCAATAAAACTTTTTTCACAAGATTGCAAATATCAAAGCAATAATCATGCGAACCCCACAACAAAAATGTCCAAACAAGCAGAGTCTAAATGTCCAAATCAACATGAAACGAAAGTAAAGTAAGGATGTCAAAGTGCAAACTCTTACTATGGTGCGGTTAGTAGTCATTCAGAGCATGCCCATGGATCGTGCGCGATCGCTTACATGTGTAAATGATTTAACCGTGTTAGTGAGAGGTTTGCGACGTGTTCATCGCTTTCGACCTTCCCCCGAGTTCATGAGGGATTTTTACCTGGTCCCTGGATGAGCGTTCATTCCTCTACTACCACCAGGTTGCTCAGAGGCCCCTATCTCTCTCTCCGGGATTGGATCAACATGCTCCAAGTGTGGTGCCCCCATGGAGGATCAATGTCTGATTCGCTTCTGAAGAAGCCTCTGGACTTTCTTCATGTTCACTTCTCTCTGGCCTCTGCCTTCTACTTGTTTGCCTTTTCATAGCTTTTAGATCTGAGTTCTTAGATCTTCAAATTCAACTTCCAAACGGTAAAATTCTTGAGTCAGCCTTCTCAGTGAAAGCACCAAAGTGTTTGCACCAAAATTTGCCACAAACACCCGATATCATGAAAGCACCCGTTCATAATTACAGATCACAGAACACAAATCAGCAATAATCAATACAGAACTCAGTAAGCAGTAGCAATCACAATAATTTAGCAATAACAATCAGAAACACAGGATTTATAATGGTTCGGCGATCTTGCCTACGTCCACTCTGAAGTTTATGTCTTTATTGATTCACCTGATGATTTCAATCGATTACAGCGGTTTACAGTTGATGATAGCTTTTAAATCTGATTACAACAGCGTTAATGAAGAGTAGAATTGAATCCGGCAGAGTCTGGACGTTGAATGGCCAAAAAGATCCCCTTTCTGTAGGCTTCAGGGTGCTATTTATGGGAGTAGGAGGCCCAGATCTCGCTCAAACTTCGGAAGACTTTTTCTGGCACGTGAGTGGCCCCACGCGACCGACCCCACCAAGTTTCGACTCGATCTGAGATCGATACGAAGTGGTTTCGTATCCATCAAAAAATGATCCAATCGAGCTGAAACTTGGCAGGAACAATCTTTACCTTGTATGGAAGCTACTGTGAAAATTTCATTGCATTTGGACCAGGGATTTGTGAGATATGATCGATACGTGGTCAAAGTTCCATGCGCACCGCCCTGTTCGAATCCATGGTCTCGTATCAATCGTCTTCGAATCCATCCGAAGCAGGTGCGCATGGTGATGCTGTGTGACGTGGAGCGAGATTCCCGGATCGCTCCACCTCTTATGCCGAGTTGAAAGAGTATTATTCGCATCCATCATCGGAGTTGAGTTCGCATTGACCCTTTCGTACCGTTTGCATCGATAGTAACGTCGCCATTCGCATCGATTGTTTAAGCGTTCGCATCATCCGATCGTTGTGAAGTATGATCGATATGAGCAGTCAATGCATGGATGCGAACAAAGCCTTCACCATCGATACAAATTATGCTACTGATGGACCGATACGAAGTGGGATACCCCGAGACTGATACGAATAGCATGAATCCAGATGGATACGAACCGGTCTTCAAGCATGATGGATTCGAAGCACGATGGATACGATTAGTTCATCACTGATTGATACGAACTTGGTGGATTCGAACTAGGTGCAGAGATTCTTGATCGGTTCGAATATAGTTGAGGTGAGGCCTATCTGATCGTTTTGAAACAGATCGATTCGAAGTCGATCGATTCGAAGTGACTAACTCCTGATGGATTCGAATCTGATGGATTCGAACGGAGCGAGGCGATGTCGTGCTGATGGGTTCGAAGTCGATCGATTCGAAGGGACCATCACCTCGACCTCTTCATGGATACGAACATCACGCTCTTTCTAACTTGTATCGATCATATCTCATTCATACGAACTCCGGTTAACCTGAAATTTGGAACGCTGTTTCCCATGACTTTGCCTGCCGTGTTCTATCAATTGTAGCCTGATCCAGGCTTGGACAAAATTCATCGATATCCATAGTGAAGTTGTGTATAACCAATCTTTGAGACGAACCGTCTTTTGTTTTCGATCAATCTTATGGTATCACAGCTTTGCCAAAAAGCGGGATAACAGGTACGTCCGACGAACCTGAAACTCAAATAATTCAAAACAACGACGTAGTACAACGGTACACCCGATGAACCTAACTCCATAAAACCAAAGGTCGCTAGCCTATAAAAATGAGGCGAAGCTCAATAAAACGAGGTACAGTTCCCCAGGTGGACAAAGAGACATCGCATATCGCTAGTCTAAACCATAAAATGATCACCGTTGATCAAACACTAAGCTTGTAAATAAACGAGTTCAGCTTCACGTCCCATAACTACTGGCTTAGCTTAAGTATTTACGAACAAGTTGTAGATTTTCACTCGAAAATTGTCATGAGATTTCAACCGAACAAGTCCAAAAATTAACCGACAAAGAAAATGCAAGCGTTTCATACCACTTGTTTTGTTAAGTCGTTTAATTAGATTTCTCATACGAATGAGGTAAATGTTTGTATATACTAATAGATTTAAAAATGGTTTTGAAAACTATCTTTGTATTATAAGTAACGTTGAAATCAGTTTTGTGAAAGAGTTTGAATATTTACTACTAATATAGAAACCTTTGAATTTTAAAGTGAAAAATCACAGAAATGATTGTAAAACAATCAATCACCGAAAATTCATATACGAAAACGTGAATCAAAACCATGGAAATCGATATCAAATCCATCAAATGGATACTCCAAAAATCTAGAAAAGAAGTCATCAAAGTCGATAAAAGGGATAACAACTAATCGGATCAACCAAATATCGATAAAACGAGAATCCACATAGAAATAGGCAATTTCCCTGAATTTAACAGCTCCAAACGTCTGGTGGTTACCCAGATGTCTGAGCTGAACGACTAGAATTTTAATTCCAAATTGCCCAGATGTCTGGAAAGTAAGGTCAAACATCTCAGCTATACAACTGGAACTTTTATTCCGATGGCCCAAACGTCTGATTATTATAACAGACGTCTGAGTTGAAGCTCAGGCAAAAATCAGCCTAGGCCAATGATGGCCAAATCATATCGGAGGCGATCAAATGAGCGACGATGTCTAGGGAATTATGCCAAGTGACAACCCTGCCCACCAATACACTCTGAACAACATGTCCAAACATCCTTATTAGGATTTTCATAGATTTTGACTTCAAAATTCCCAAAATTAGAAAATTTATCTAACCAATTCAAATCAAAAGCAAGTGGACATGGAATAGAGGTTAGGAATTCATACCTAACGACTATCAAAGGTATAGACATAAGTTCAAGAACTCACCTTTAAACCAAAAAACAACGAATGAGAAGCTCTAAAACAAAGAAAACCAATTCCTCTTCAATAAGACCTCAAGAATCCTCAATCTATTATCAAACGAAATAAATTTTCTAAGTTAGGGTTTAGAAATTTTTGAAAATTGAAGAGAGATTGAGATGGAGAAGATGAAGATGATGCTTACCTAAGCTTCTCCTTGATTTTGGACTTAAATTCGAATTTCCTAATAAAACTAGGGTTTAGGAATTTTTATTTTCCTATCTCTTCCCTCATTTTTCTTTTAGCTTGAGAGTGTTAGGAAATGAAAATGAATGAAGAGGAGAGGTGTGGAGTGGGGTGTATATGGTAAGCAGTTTGAGTTCCTTGCTTAGGTTGGTGGGCTGTATCCCAAACCCAAAGCCCCAAATAGGAATATCAAGATTATAATTAACTCCAAACATATCGATGTTTGTACTCAAAAAGGACGCAAACGCCGTTTTGAACTCAATGGAAGTGGTCTCGAGTCCTAATTCGACTGTTTACAAAAAGTAGCATTTCAGACTTTAATCTGACTAATGAAGCTATATTTAAATTTCAACATTTAAGTATACAACCGTAAACTATGCGGGTTGTTTCAAACTCCTCTCCTTAAAGAAATTGCGTCCTTGCTACTTAAGAAGGAAATAAAGAGTAACAATCATAAAGCATATCAACACAAAAGAAAATTTCAAAGTAAGAAGTTCACCTTAAGAAGCATGAGAGAGTAAGTCCGGATGTGTTCCCTCGATGAATTCTCTGGATTCCCAAGAACAATCCTTAGGATTTGCGGACCATTGAATTTTCACAAGCAAAACATCTTTATTTCGAAGGCATTTAACCTCCGTAGCAATGATATGAATAGGTTGTTGCTCATAAGTCAAATTAGATGAAACTTTAATTTCTTCAATAACACCGGGCTCAAGAATTGAATCAGAATCCCTAAGGCATTTCCGTAGTTGAGAGTGGTGGAAAACGTTATGAATAGCAGCAAATTGAGCCGGTAATAAAAGGCGATAAGCCATGGAACCAATGCGTTTGGTGAAGGGAAATGGACCAATATATCGAGGTGCTAATTTTCCCGATCGACTAAAATACACAGCACCCTTCATAGGTGAAACACGAATAAACACCAAATCTCCTACAAAAAATTCCAAATTCCTTCTTCGGTTATCGGCATAGGATTTTTGTCTACTTTGTGCTTCTTTCATCCTATGATGAATAAGGTCAATCTTTTCTGTGGAATCACGAATAAAATCTGGACCTAAAACCAGCTTCTCACCAGCTTCAAGTCAACAAGAAGGAGATCGACATGGCCTTTCATAGAGTGCCTCGAAAGGTGCCATACCAATACTAGATTGGAAGTTATTATTATAAGAAAACTCAACAAGGTAAATATGATCTTCCTAACTTCCACCAAAACCAAGAACACATGCACGAAGAAGATCTACAAAAATTTGATTCACACACTCGGTTTGTCCATCGAACTGAGGATGATAAGCGGTGCTAAAGTTAAGCTTCATTCCCAAAGCTTTTTGAAGACTCTTCCAAAATCTACTAGTAAATAATGGATCACGATCACTAACAATAGAAGTAGGAACTCCATGTAATTTAACTATTTCTTTGACATAGAGTTTAGCCAAAAGACGTACGGTCCGATTAGACCGAACGGGAATAAAATGGGCAGATTTTGTAAGCCTATCTACAATCACCCATAAACTGTCATGACCCGAATGAGAACGGGGAAGACCGTCCATAAAGACAATGGAAATTGGATGCCGCTTCCAAAATGGAATGTCCAATGGTTGCAATAACCCACCGGGTCTTTGATGCTCGGCCTTAATGAGTTGGCAAGTCATGCAACGCTTAACAAAGTTAGCAATATTGGATTTCATTCCATCCCAATAATAAAGTCGCTTCATATTCGCGTACATTTTACTACTACGGGGATGAATGGTAAATTTAGAACGATGAGAATCTTCTAAAATGTCTTTATGAAGATTACTAATATTTGACACAATAAGTCTACCAAATTTTCAAATGCCGCTACGAGCATCGATTTCAAAGTCTTTCAAACCAACAATATTTCTATCCCTACAACTTTGGCTAAGAAGAGCCAATTCGGGTTCATGTTTTTGAGCATCAAGAATGCAGTCAAAAAGAGATGGATGAGCCTCAAGGCTGCATAAAAGAATAGATAAACATGAATCCACGATCTCGAATCTCATAACTGGATAAAGTCTCAAGGTCATTCCATTTGGATATCATCATGGAAACAACCGCTTGTTGCTTACGACTAAGGGCATCAACAGCACGATTCCCTTTTCCGAAAGTATAAGAATATCAAGATCATAAGATACAAGGAATTCGAGCCAACGTTGTTGACGCAAATGAAGTTCCTTTTAAGAAAATAAATACTTCAAAGATTTATGATAGGTGTAGAGAATAAATTTCTCTCCCAAAAGACAATGACGCCAAATTCTAGGGCGAAAATAGTGGTCGCGAGCTCTAAATCGTGAGTGGCATATCTAGTCTTGGCAGGCTTCAATTCTCTAGAAGTATAAGCGATAACACGTTCCCTTTGCATGAGAATGGCTCCCAAACCAACACGACTAGCATTGGTATAAACAATAAAATCTTGGTTCCCTTCGGGAATCACAAGAATAAGAGCATCGGAAATGAGTTCTTTTAATTTCTGAAAAGCAGCTTTACATTGGTCTGACCAAATTACTTAACTCCTTTCTTTGTCAAACTAGTAAGAGGCACAAAAATTTTAGAAAAGTCTTTTATGAACCAACGGTAATAGCCCACCAATCCCAGAAAGCAATGAATTTCCATCACACTCTCCGGTCTCTTCCAATTTTGACTCGCTTCGATCTTTGAAGGATCCATGGAAATTCCAAATTCAGAAATAATATGTCCTATAAATTTCACATGAGATTGCCAAAAGTGGCATTTAGAAAAAATTTCTTTCAATTGATTGCTCCTAAGAGTTTCCAACACAATCCGAAGATGTTTTTCATGGTCTTCCTTGGTTTTAGAATAAACAAGATTATCATCTATAAAGATGAGAACGAATCGATCGAGGAAGTCTTTGAAAACTTGGTTCATAAGGTCAACGAAATAAGTTAGAGCATTCGTTAAACCAAATGACATAACAAGCCATTCATACGATCCATAATGACTACGGAACGATGTCAAAGGAATGCTATCCTCCACAATACAAAGCTGATGAAAGTCGGTTGCTAAGTCCAAATGTGAAAAGACACAAGCACCACTAAGTTGATCAAATAAGTCATCAATCCGAGGTAAGGGATATTTATTCTTGATGGTGAGATCATTAAGCTTGCGGTAGTCAACGCAAAGCCTAACTGTACCATCAGATTTCTTCACAAAGATAGCCGAGGCTCCCCATGGGGAGGAACTAGAACAAATAAACTATTGTGCTTCCAATTCGGATAATTGTTTATGCATCTCCTCATTTTCCTATTGGACATAAGATAAGGAGGATGAGTGATAGGTAGAGCTCAGAGATTAGATTAATCCTAAACTCAATTGCTCGCTTAGGAGTTAATCCTAAAACGGGCTCATATATGTCAGAAAATTCACGAACAACGTGAATGAGGAAAATGACATCTTCCTCATCATCATAATCGTCATCATGTGGATTTAGAGAATATAAGGATGCTACCAAATTGGAATCTGAATCTTTGAGAATAATAGAAATCTGCTTAACAGATTGAGGATGTCGAAGATGGATAGTCCTCTCAGGACAATGGATATGGGTTTCATAACGATTAAACCAATCCATTCCCAAAATCATTCTGAAGCCTAAGTAACGCATAACATGCAAATCAGCTCATAAAGTATAATCACATAAAATAATCTTGACATCTTTACAAAGCAAACTTAGTGTTGCAGATCCACCAACCTGATTTGAAATTCTCAGTGAAGTCATCAAAGCCACAACATTTAAAGAAAAAGTATCAACAAGTTCTTTTGATATAAAAGAGTGGGATGCATTCATGTCAAAAAGAACTCGAATAGGATGATGACGAAACATAATAATGCCATCGAGGATAGAATGAGAAATACATTGACCAAGAGAAGTGTTACTAGGAGCTTGCACAACATTTAGCTTCCCTTTTATCTTGCCTTGAAGTTTGAGACATAAAGATATAAGATGACCTGAACTTTTGCAATAACGACAAAAAGGGGTTTCGAACACCCATTAACATAATGGTCCTTAGAACCACAATTGTAGCATTGTCCGTGACTAGGGTAGAAGTCTTTGCTACCAAAGTTGCTTGCTTTCCTTTCTTGTTGGGATTAGGCTTGAACTTAATAGGCCTCTTCTTGTTGTTGTTGAAGTTCTGTTTGGCACCCACAACTTCAATATCACTTTCTTTATCGGCCTCTTCAAGCCGAAGAGCGATATCAATAAGCTGATCGAAAGAAACTTCCAATTTCAGAAGTAAAGGCTTTTTGAGGATCTTATTCAATCCATAAACAAACCTTTTATTTTTCTTCACTGAGGTATTAATATACTCGACCCCATATTTAGAGAGGGATTCAAAAGATGCGACATAGTCTGTCACAGAAGATTCACCTTGAACAAGGTCAATAAACCGTCGAGCCAATGTTAATTTTTCAACTTTCGGTACAAACTTCAACTCAAACCTTTTCTAGAATTGCTCACAAGTAAGATCCACTTCGATAATTTCCAAAATCAAAAGCTCATACCAATCTAATGCTCTTTCCTGAAGCATGCTAGAAGCCACTTGGACTCGATGTAGATCAACAAGATTCATGCGAGAAAAGATGCGATTGCATGTTCTAAGCCAAGCTTGGACTTCTATAACGCTTTCAAAAACCTTGAATGGCCTTCCACCTAAATTGGTATAATCACCGTATAAACGTGCAAACCAAGGTTTAGGATGAGTAGGCTCAGGAATGAGTCCGACAGCTTGAGCATTCTTTACGAGATCTAAAAGCTATTGGGCAGACATAAATATGCCATCTTGAGGAGTAGCACTGGATTGACCGGTGCTGAGACAACCAGGTCTAACCATTTCTCTTCTTTAAGAAAGAAAGAAAGAAGAGGAAAAAGGTTATTATCAGAATGAATATCGAACAAACTTAACTGATAAAATAAGGCATCACAAAAGGAAATATGATAGAACAGGTCCTAAGGCTCGGATAAATCCTAAGGCACAATTCCTAAGAAAGACGTAGGACAATGATCCTTGCTAGATTATTCTATATTGTTTCGAAGTTTGACTTTGATACCAAGCTGTGACGCCACACCTTTATACTTACACTAGCCAAGGACACTATGGGGTAATACCATCGACTAGCACGAAGTACAAGGCTGTTGAGGAGTGACCATCTGTGTAATTGCTTTGTGCGAGTACCAATATGTCACATAGTATTATATGTGAGGAAATCTGACACATTAATTACAAACTCAAAAATACTACACAATGGTTGTTTGATCTTTGAAAACAAATATAAAATAAGAATAACATAAATCAGTCATAAATATTCTTATCACTAAGGTAGAAACAGATATGAATATAACACATAAAAGTGTACATCAAAGTAGTGGTCATACAAGATCCACTACACCACAAAAGAATATATACAAGTGCTAGACAAAAGAATATGTATACATCAAGAAGTCACTATCTCGAATGTATAAAACAAAAACTACTAAGCTAAGCAGTAGCCAAAAGTCAGACGATGGGCCCTGATAAGAAGTCAAGCAGAAGCACCTGTAATACCTCGGTCTGACCCGAGTATTATTTAAGGAGAAAATAATAAAAGGATCAATCTAGCTATAAATATCATATAAAATGAGATAGGATAAGAGATATAACAAAAATAATGATAACAATAATGCAATACTGTGACAAGTTTACATTAGATAACAACAAAAATCATATAATATCTCAAATTTTCTCAAACACCAAAAAAATGTCATATTATTCATTTTATTCACCAAACCATAAATATTGATAAAGCATATCAATATAAATCACAAAAATTGGTGAAACACAAATTCTAGAAATCATCAATTAGAAATCCAAAAATCACAAAGGTGGAGGCCTATCAAAAACGGGAGCATGAAAACTCACTAATACGTGTATCACAAACGGGACGCTATCCCATGTTCGTTAACCAAAGAGCCAGTGTAACGACGTAGTACAACGGTACGTCCGAGGAACCTAAAACTCAAATAATTTAGAACAACGACATAGTACAGCGGTATGTCCGCTGAACCTGATAAGCCGGAGCAACAACATGGTACAACGGTACGTCTGGTGAACCGAACTCCATAAATCCATAGGTCGCTAGCCTATAAAACAGAGGCGAAGCTTAATAAAATGAGGTACAGTCCCTCACGTGGACAAAGAGACATCGCATATTGCTAGTCTAAACCAAAAAATGATCATCATTGATCAAAAGCAGTGTGAATTACACTAAGCTAGTAAATAAATGAGTTTAGCTTCATGTCCCAAAACCACTGGCTTAACTTAAGAATTTACAAACAAATTATAGATTTCTACTCGTAAATTGTCACAAGATTTCAACCGAACAAGTCCAAAAATTATACCACTTGTTTTGTTACGTTGTTTAATTAGATTTTCGTACGAATGAGGTAAAGGTTTGTATATACTAATAGATTGAAAAACAGTTTTAAAAACAAGCTTTGTATTAAAAATAACGTTGAAATCATTTTTGTGAAAGAGTTTGAATATCTACTACTAGTATAGAAACCTTTGTATTTTTAAGTGACAAATCACATAAATGATTGCAAAAACAATCAATCGTCGAACATTCACATACAAAAACGTGAATCAAAACCATGGAAGTCGATATCAAATTCATCAAATGGATACTCCAAAAATCTAGAAAAGAAGTCATCAAAGTCGATAAAAGTGATAACAACTAACCGGATCAACCGAAAATCGATAAAATGGAAATCCACATAGAAATAGGCAATTTCCTTGAATTTAACAGCTCTAGACGTCTGGTGGTTATCCCAGACAACTGAGCTGAAAGACTAGAATTTTAAGTCCAGATCGCCCAAACGTCTGGGAAGTAAGGTCAGACGTCTGAGCTGTATATCTGGAATTTTTATTCCGATGGCCTAGACGTTTGAGTATTATACCAGACGTTTGACCTAAAGCTTAGGCAAAAATCAGCCTAGGCCAATGATGGCCAAATCATATCAGAGGCGATTGAATAAGCGACGATGGCTAGAGATTTATGCCAAGCGACAACCCAGCCCTATAGACTCATCAGTACACTCTGAACAACATGTCCAAATATCCTTATTATGATTTTCATAGTTTTTGACTTCTAAATACCCAAAAATGGAGAATTTATCCAACCAATTCAAATCAAAAGTAAGTGGACATGGAATAGATGTTAGGAATTCATACCCAACAATTATCAAAGGTATAGACATAGACGTGAGTTCAAGAACTCACCTTTAAACCCAAAAACAACGAACGAGAAGCTCTAAAACAAAGCATGACCAATTCCTCTTCAAAAAGACCTCAAGAATCCTCAATCTATTATCAAACGAAATGAATTTCCTAAGTTATAGTTTAGGAATTTCTAAAAATTGAAGAGATATTGAGATGGAGAAGATGAAGAGGATGCTTACCTAAGATTCTCCTTGATTTTGGACTTAAATTTGAATTTCCTAATAAAATTAGGGTTTAGGAATTTTTGTTTTCCTATCTCCTCCCCCATTTTTCATTTAGCTTGAGAGTTTTAGGAAATGAAAATTAATGTAGAGGAGAGGTGTGAAGTGAGTTGTATATGGTAAGTGATTTGGGTTCCTTGTTAGGTTAGTGGGTTGAATCCCAAACCCAAACCCCCAAATGCAAATCAAAATTATAATCAACTCCAAACATATCGATGTTTATACTAAAAAAGGTCGCAAACGTCATTATGAACTCAATGGAAGTGGTCTTGCATCCTAATTCGACTGTTTACAAAAAGTAGCTATTGGACTTTAATCCGACTAACGATGCTATATTTAAATTTCAACATTTAAATATACAACCATAAAATATGCGGGTTGTTAAATTGCGGTGAGATGAGTAGGAGTTATCGAGGCTAGAGATGGTGGTGGTTGTTGAAGGTTGTTGTCAGTTTATGATTTGTAGAGGAGGAGGTCGCGCTTGTTTAATGGAGTCAATGGTTTTGGGTAGATGTGTTTCGGCAATAGGAATTGGAGGTTGTAGGAGAAAGTTGAATATGCAGGTAGTGATTGAAGTATAGTTGCATGATGGTTGTTTGATGATGAAGTGTGGTAGGTTGCGAGATTGTGCTTGGTGGAGGAGGGTGATTGGGTTATGGAAGGTGATAAATAGTTTTGGAATTGAAGTGCTGAATGTTGTAGTTGATGTCAAGGAGTAATGTAGTTGAAGCAGAGATTTGGATGTTGGTCGCAGTAATGTGTGTTAAGTGATGTTAGAAGGAAGAGGAGCAATTTAATGTTGTGGAGATAGGTGATGGTTGTAGTGTTTGGTCCGTAGTGTGGTAAGGAAGTGATGGCTGTAACAACCCGATATTTTCAGCCATTCGCATCCACACATGGCGGACTTGAATTGCTCAAAATACCACATTGTAAATAAATTTGGAGCAAATGAAATAATCACAGAATCACAGACACTGAAATATCAAAATAGCTCGCAGCGGAAATTTAAAATACCATAGTAGTTCATGAAGCTACTATAACAGAGTCTCAAACCAAATACAGTCTGAAAACAACATAATAGAAATCCCAAATACATAAAAGTTCACTAATACATGAGATAAACTAGAACAGCTGAAACAAAAATAGATATAAATGTAGATAAGCAGAAACTCCAGTAAAGACCAGCTCAAGAAAGAGAATCCAAAGCTGTGAATACTCAGGCTGACCCGAGCGTAAAGTAAAACACAAAACACTCGAGTCAGGACATATATACTTATATAGTATAAACCAACTCAAGTGAACTGTAGTAGAAATGCACAATAACTTAAAGGATACTCGGGATCGCCCATTCTTTAAGGATCAGTTAAATTATAAATTAAATACATCTCGCGGTTAAAATTTCAAAATGGTATTTATACTTCGAAATCAAAAATCATTTCAAAATTCAGTATCATTCAAAACCCATTTCAAAATATCAAAATATCATATCTTTTCAAAACCACATTCATTTTAAAATACCATTTCAACACACATTTCACAATAGTTTATATTTTAAAACAAATTACTTCATTTTAAATCATTAAATGAAGTTATTATACTTAATAATTAAATTATTAAATTTACAAAATTTAAATCTTTCAAAGTTCATTTATACACTTAAATTTATCAACACAATGAAAATTCAACTTTCGCAGCATTTAGAAAATGCTACGGAAAGTTACTTTTAAAACAATTCAATTAATCAAAAGACAACATTAAAAGGCAAAAGCAAGGGTTTCTATGCAACTTTGGGCTCGGCCAAGGCTATGGAGGGCATGGCCACTTTAGGTATGGTCAGGTGAGGGTGTGCAGAGGTATGTTAGGTCGAGATCAGGCCAGTGGTGGTGGTGGTTGGTCGGCCTAGGTGGTTGAGAGAGGTGGTGCTAGACCTAAGTGCTCAGCTTGTACATATGTAGGTGATGTTGCTTCATTTTAAGGTAGTTCTTCATCATATAGGGGCTCAACTATGGCATGGGAAGGCGTTGGAGATGATGTTGGTCAGAGGGGATGGTGGTGGTGGTGGCAAAGATGGTGGAGGAGAGAGAAGCCGAGCCATATAGGGATGAAGACAAGAGCAAAATTAATATGAAAACAAGAGAAAACATGAAAAAGGAAAATAGTTTTTACCAAAAAAATTTCAAGCAATGGAGGCCGGCTAATTTTCTTTTTTGAGTTGAGAAAAATTTGTGTACGTGAATGAAAGGAAAAATAATCAGCTGAAAGAAATGTGGAAGTCGGCCAAAGCAATTGAATACAAGAGGTTGGAAAATGAAGAGACGGGAAAACAAAGGGTCTTAAGCAACTAAAGAGACATAAACTTTTCAAATTTCCTTTTATTTATTTAGTAATCTATAAATACATATAAAACTGAAAAATAAAGATAACAACTCAGAAATGAAAATAAATATATAAATTAAATAATTAAATTTTAATTAAATAGAATTTAAATTAAGAAAATGGCTTAAAATTGCAAACTAGGCGTTAAAAATTAGGAATAAATTCAATAAGCTTTGGAAAAATTTTATTATCACTTCAAAATATTTAAAATTCAAAATATATATAGTATAACATAAATATACAAATTAGAATAAGATATGACAAATAAGACATCACTTATATAAATTAAAATGAAGAATATTGTTAAATAACTCAATATACACACAATATTGTAAAGGGTATAACTTTCACAATTTAAATCCAATTTCAACGAAACGAAAAGCAGTATTCATGATATTAAATCTATTTTCATAATAAAATATTAAATTTTATAATTCAAATATTTAATTTAAAAGTCAAAGTTTGACTAGATTGACCAAAATCCACATTTTTGGAAAATATACAATTTATTCAGGTTTGAAATTATCATTCACACAAAATTAAAATTTATATTTAACATAACAAAATTTATTCATTTTAATAAATATAATAATGTTTCTAAATCAGGAGTTTCAATTTAAATAAACAGTTAAAATAATCACAAAATGCAGGGTTGTTACACTCTCCCCCACTCAAATTTTTTCCTCCTCGAAAAGAACAAACAAGGAAAAAAAGGGAAAAACAAGACAGAGAAACAAATAGTACCTAGAATAAACAATTCTGGATTCGAAGCACGAATGCTCTCCTTTGTTTCCCAGGTACAATCCCAATCATCAGTACTTCACAGTACTTTGATCAGACTAACAAATTTCCTTCTTAGCTGCTTCGTACCTTTGTCGATAATACGAAGTGGCTCACGCTCGACAGTCAGATTAGGTTCAATATCCGAACCGTCAAGAGAAGAAGGCTAAACAATAAGGGGTGGAACATGAAGATGACGTCGAAGGTGCGAGACATGGAATACGTCATGCACTCCAGAAAGTTTCTCGGGCAAATCTAAACGATAAGCCAAAGAACCAACTCTTTCCATAATGCAGAAAGAACCCTCAAAGAAGAAGAAGGTAGGAATAGCTAGGAGGAAAAATTGGTTGGAACACAAGGATGGACCATTATTTTAAAACCATATACGTTTCAATTTAAATTTTTATATCTACAACATTTTAAACATTTTATAATATGGTAAATAGTCATTTGATTCAAATTTGATAGTTCGAAGTAAACAATATTTAAAACAATTTAAATTATGTAGACAAGTAAAATATTGATCAAAATACCATTTATATAATTCTTTATAAAATACTTTTATAACTCAATGTCTTAACAAGTTTGCTTTCATTCCTGTAGACTCTGGCCATGCATTGATCAGGCGCAAAGCTAGAATTCTCCACGTACTTAATAGACTTGTTTCAACACCCAGTGAAAATACTGAAAACCTTTTTTTTAAAAACAGATATGGAAAAGTAAAATCCAACAAAACAACCAAACGAAAACAATTGTCTAACCATGGATTGCAGATACACAATGATTACGCCTAGATCCCCTAGGAAACAATCCGTATCCGTAAGCTTTCTTAGCCTTGCAAGTTACGCCATGATGACTAGTAGAGTGCAGGATACACAATGGGTACGCCTGGATCCCCTAGGAAACAATCTGTACCCCTAGGCCGTCTTAGCCAGGCAGTTTCACTACTAATGCGACCTACATAGATTGCAGGATACACAGTGGTTACACCTGGATCCCCCAGGAAACAATCCGTACCCTTAAGCTAGCTCAGCCAGGCAGTTGTGCTATGTAGTCGCGCTCATAAGACCATGGAGATTGCCATGGAATTCGATGGACACTCGAGTATCATATCCGAAAAACCCAAATCAGAGAGAGAATAATATCGATAGAATGAATCCACAATGTGGACACAAAGCGGATATCAAGCAGAAGGCACTTTTCATATCATTACTTCGAAAATATGTATCATATAGTACCTTTCAAAATCACTTTCAAATATCATACTTGTATGAAGTCCATTATATATAGGATTCCACTTCAAATCGAATATTTTCCAAATCCATAGTATATCAAATCACACTTATATAGACTTCGATTATATAAGATTTCAATTTACAAATAGAGTATGAGTACCTTTACGAATCAACAGTTTTCAAATCAATTTCATACTTACAAAAGTCAATTTTATATAAGTTCGATAACTCCCAAATCAAGTATTCAGTAAATCAAGGTTCTCAATTTCAATTCCTTTCAATAGCATTTCAGTTTCACATACTTTAAAACCAGAATATCCACTAACATCGGACTTCTTAATGGCTTCTGATAATACCTCCCGTCCTCCCGTCCCCTTTTCTCCCTCCCTTTCACTCTCTGGAATTGCATTCGTCCCTCCTAAGTATCTCCGTCAAACCCAACACCCACCCCACCCCAGCCCTGTCCCCATATCCTCATCCAGTGGCAACTCAGATCGAGCCACTTCTCCTAACTCACGACCTGGCTCTGGCAAGGCACGTACCTACGCACAGGTGGCTGCCACTCCCAAACAAAAGCCTATCCTTCCGTCCCCCCAGCATCTCAACCGTAGGCGACTTCTCCCGGTGTTTGCCTCTTGCCGCCAAACTCTAGAATTTTTAAAATCTAGAAAAGGATTCTTCCGCTGTGCCGGCTCGGGCCACGTGGCGCTCAACTATAGGGAGCCAAAGATTTGTTTCTGCTGTGGCTTTTTTGGTCATAATTACTCCAGCTGTCCCTCCAGATTTGCTGCATCGGGACCTATCAAAAACTCTTCAATTCCACCAAGTACTCATTTCGCCTGCAGTAGTAAATTAAATCCGCTTCCAGCAGATTCTAATCATAATACAGCACGTGCCAATCCACCTACTCAATTTATTCCTTCTCATCCCGACCCCACCTCTAAAACTCCCAAATCCAATTGCATTACTCTCCTTCCGCACACATACCGAGACTCTCTTTCATTTCTCCCTCCTCCTTCTATTCCCTCTCAAAATTTTACAATGAGCGACCTCTCCCTCTACATCACCGCAACCATCATTGATGGTGCCGGGTCATTTGACTCTCTGAGCAGAGTGCTTCAAGCAGCTTTCAACCATGCAGAGTGGCCATTCTGGTTCATATACGACAACCGTTTCCTGGTTGCCTTCCCCTCCCCATCCGTCAGATTTATGGCCCTTACACGTAAAATCATTTCCAAAGCGGGAGGATCCATCTTTCTAGAGGCATGGCCAGAGTGCGAACGGCCGGCCGAGATCGCCCTAGAACCTCCTTCCTGGGTAATAGTTAAAGGTATAGTAGAGACCCTCGGACATAATCCTGACGCTGTACGTGCGGCCATCAACCCAGTAGGAAGATTCAGTGAATATGATCGTTGTGATTGGGCGGAATTTGACCGGCAACTTATTTATATCAAAATGCAGTTTCTCGTGGGCGTCCCCTCCGCATCTTCTTATAGAGTTCGCCTGAATAATGCGGACTACCTCATCACAGTATAAAGATGGGACCATGTCCACCCTTGCACCAGACCAGAGCACCACCTTTTGGGTCTGCATTACGAAAGAGATTTGAAGTGTTTTAATGACCCCCTTGACATACCATCATCTGATCTTTCCTCGGACGAACGCTTTGATGCTATGAACTATGAACCCACTTCGCCGTCTTTTCACCCTCCTGTGCAAGCCAATTTGGAAGATGAAGCCACCAATATCCTCGACCCCAACGCTGATCCTGCTCCCCAAGGGTGGGACCCCCTTCTTGGTCTGGACCACTCTTCACCTCTACACCATCAAGCCACTTCCTTGGAGCCTGCTCACCCTGATGCCTATCACCCCACCCCCCACCCCCCACCCCACTCCTATCCTCGACTTCAATACATTGCTTGATCCCAATCGGGCCTCTCCCTAGTCCCCGTTGCCGGTGCACCCAAACAGGACCGACTTCACTCCAGCGCAAGTCAGAAGAAGTGCAAGGAACTCTAGATCCTTGCCTGGCCACACAGGTTGTTTTTACAAAACTGTAGTATTTTCTTCTGCTAATTCTAAATTAAACAGAAAATTTACACGTTGCATGGGAATAACCATATCGGATGAACAATATGCTGCCATGCAAACCCTAGAACAAGAGCGAATTTCTTTATCCCAATGAAAATTGTATCATGGAATGTTCGTGGGCTAGGGGACCCCTCTAAAAGACATTCAATCTACCTGTCCTTGTCCCCCGTTAATTTAGATATCCTTTTTCTTCAAGAAACCAAACTATCTGACCCAACTCCTTCCCATATCAGACAACTAGGTGGTCTCAATCTTACAGGCTGTGCTCATTCCAACTCTATCGGCTCTAGGGGTGGATTAATCACCATGTGGAATGAATCCATCTGGGCCCTCTGTCAAATCATTTCATATCCCTCCGTCCTTCATGTTGCACTCAAACATGTGCAGTCAGACACTATTTATTTTATTTCAAATATTTATGGCCCCTTTTCACCTCGTGATAGACTAGACCTATGGAAAAGCTGCTCGGACTTCGCGTCTTTTTTGCATGGTCCGTGGGTTATTGGTGGAGATTCTAACACAACCATATTTCCAAACGAAAGAAGCTCAGGAAACCTCTCTAGCGACTCAGATCACTTCAATATTTTCATCAATTCCTGTTCTCTTATTGAGCCCCTAATCAAAAACCGCCACTTTACTTGGACCAATAAACGTCATTCACCTTCCCTTGCTAAACTAGATCGTTTCATGTTCAACCCCTCCTGGGAGGACCTTCATCCTCTTTCCAGTTGTATTGGCCTTGCCATGACTTTATCGGATCACTGTCCTATCTGTTTAGATACTGGCTCTCTCCCCGCATCCAAGCGCCCCTTTAGATTTGAACGACTCTGGCTGCAGGAACCGTCTTTTGAAGACTTTATCAAGAAAGCATGGGACCAACCAATCAGATCTTCCTCGGCCACGGCTCGCATAGCCTGTAAACTAAGATCCTTGAGAAAACTGCTCAAACCTTGGGCGAAATCTATCTGGGGCTCTCTACGTAGACGTATAACTGGCATCCAAAATGACATCCTAACTCTAAACATCCAGGAAGAAGCTTCCCCCCTCAGTAACAATGACAAAACTAAACTCTTAAACCTTGAAGCAGAGCTTGAACGCTTAATGAAACAAGAAGAATTGGCTAGAAACAAAGATCCAAAGCCAAGTGGTTGAAAGAAGGGGACAAGAACTCATCTTATTTTCACAAATGTGCCAACGGCCGCCGTAGATCCCTTTTTATCCCGGAAATTGTTCAGGATAGCGTCCCATTCACCAACCCTTCTGATATTTCGAATTTGTTTACTAACTATTACCGTTCCATACTTGGCAAACCCTCCACCCCCTTCCCCCTATAGACTAGAACCTCCTATATCCCAACCCCTCACCGATTCCTATTGACTCACCCTTTTCAGAAGAAGAGATACTGGCCGCCCTTATGGATATGGATAATAACAAATCTCCAGGGCCGGATGGTTTTGGTCCATTCTTTTTTAAACACTTCTGGAGTGCGGTTAAGAGAGATATTCTTGAAATGTGTGCAGAGTTCTGTTCCAACCCACAGTCCATAGCTCACCTAAATTATGCCAACATTATTCTCCTCCCTAAAACCGCCGGAGCCAATGCCCTTTCAGCATTCCGGCCTATTAGACCGCTCAATACCACGTTTAAAATTATCACCAAGGTCCTTGCTAACCGACTTCAAACCTTCATGGAATCGCTAGTTGGGGCAGAACAGTCAGCTTTCATTCATGGCAGGAATATTCTAGACTGCGTGGTTGCGACTCAAGAAGTAATCTCATCTTGTCATTCGAATAATATCCCTGGTGTCCTGCTTAAACTTGATTTTTCCAAGGCGTTTGACTCAGTAAATTGGAACTTCATTTTGGAACTCCTTAGGCACAGAGGCTTTCCTCCCACGTGGTGTAACTGGATCCAAAGTATCCTTTTTTCGAGCCTTTCATCGATTCAGATCGGAGGAGTTTCTGGAGGGCACATAAAATCAGCTCGGGGGCTAAGGTAGGGAGATCCTCTCTCGCCTCTCATTTTTGTCCTAGTGGTTGATGTTTTCAATCGCATGATCAAACTGGCTACTTCTAATAATATCCTAGCTGGCATCCATCCCCCAAACTCTCATCACAATTCTAGCCCTATTCCTATGATGTCCAGTCTTCAGTTCGCAGATGACACAATTCTCTTTGTTTCACCTTCCCCTGATCACATTCACTGTCTCAAGGTCATTCTCTACTCCTTTGAACTTATTTCTGGCTTATCCATCAATTTTAACAAAAGCTCCATTATTATGCTCGAAAATGCTGATCTCCTCGGTCCCCCCATTTCCTCCGCCCTCAACTGCCGCCTCGACACCTTTCCATTAACCCACCTCGGTATTACCCTGCGGCCCACCAAGCTTCACCGATCAGATTGGACTCCTCTTATAGCCAAAATCGAATCTAGATTCTCTGGATGGAAAGCTAACACCCTATCGTCTTCTGGGAGGTTGGTACTGGTCAAAGCAGTTCTCTCAGCCCTCCCCACTTACTGGCTCTCATTCCACAAGCTCCCTATCTAGGTATCCAAGAAAATCGACGCCATTAGATGTACCTTCCTCTGGAATGGAGGTAAAATTAAATGTCTTGTTAACTGGAAAATCGTGTGCATGCATGAAAATCATGGGGGTCTTGGTGTCCCCAATCTGAACTCTTTCAATCAAGCTCTGCTAGCAAAATGGCTCTGGCGCCTACTCTCGCCGGGACAGTATATTTGGAAACAGTGGATTCTAGCTTCTCACTATAACGCTGACCCTTTCCTCATCCTCCATTTCGCTCCTCACCGCAGGCCCTCCCCCTTTTGGACTGGTGTTCTGGCCTCTGTTGACCGCTTCAAATCCATTATCTGGATTAATATTGGCAATGGCGCCAACTGTCTCTTCTGGTTCGACGCCTGGCACAGCCTCTCCCCCTACACAGATCCTTCCCTCTTCTCTTTTCTCACTCCAACCTTCCCCTCCTGACGCTGGCGGAGGCTGTTTCCTTCGGTCTTCCTTGCTTTTGCCCCTCAACCCTCTTTACCCCTGACACCCTCTCGGAGCTTTTTTCTGTCCTGGCCTGCTTCAACACGTTTCGCTCGATCCTCTCGTGAAGGACAACCATGTATGGTCTCTCTTTCCCTTGCATGGTTTCTCCGTTTCTCAGTACTCTTCATTCCTTAATCATCCTTGCTGCCTCTTCGCATTCGCTCATGTCTGGAAATGCCACATCCCTCCCCGTATCAAAATTTTTCAATGGTGCATCATCCATGGATGCATTAACACCAAAGACCGTCTCGTTCGTTTGAACATCTCATCTTACCAGTTTTGGGTCCTGTGTAATACAGAAGCTGAATCAATCCATCATCTCTTCTTCGAATGCGACAAATCCCACTACATATGGGTCTCAGTTTGTATTCACATCTTGGGACAATTTCACTTGATCACTGACTTTTTTGACCATTGGCAATACGGTGTACCGAATCGTCTCCTGGATTCTCTTCTAGCCATCTACAGTTGGGTCATCTGGAACGAAAGAAGTGCCTTCATATTCAACAAACCAACCAACACTCCTTTTAGCTTATGCAGCAAAATTGCTTATATTTTTGCGTATTGGACAGGTTTTTCTTCCTCCTCAGCACCATTCAGGTTTCGTCTTCCTGCAGTTCGATCCCCTTCGGATGAATCTGATGGCAGTGCTTCATCGGCGTCACTAGGGGGCAGCTAAGACCTTAGTTTTTCGCCTTCAGTCTCTGAATCGCTCTTAGTAGTAGTTTTTTCTCTCTTTTGATTTTACTGGGTCCATCAATGTAATATTCGAATTTGCTGGGATGATATTTTTTGTTCTCAAACGGTGGTTGTAAGTTTAAGCTCGGATTATGCTGTTTTGGCTATCGACCAGGCTTGTTGGTCGAACTACTTATATATTTATATCATTATAATCGGCTGTGTAGTTCCACGCTACACACCCGTTCACATCCAAAAAATACATTTCAGTTTCACAATCATATATGGTTTTGCCAAATCATTTCTTCCAAATTACATGTATTTAGTTTCAATGTTTCTTAAAACAATAGATTTAGAAGATAATCCAAATTTCCAAATCAACAAAATTTAGGTCAAACAAATTCATTTCCATTTCAAACATATATTCACTTCAAAAATCATAATACTTTCAAAGTTATAATTCTTTCGAAACCAAAATACTTGAAATCATTACACTTTGAAAATCATAACTTTTCGAAATCATACATTTGAAATCTTAAAACATTCCTTTAATTCTTTACATTTCACAAATTTATTCAATTAAATCCAAATCTAAAATTTCCAATTTTAATTCAATTCAAATCGTCAGTTTCAATTCAATTTAGTTTTCCAACAAAACCATTTCAAATATTATCAAATTTCAAATAAAGATTTGATCCAAAATAAACTATTCAATCTTTAATATATTCCAAAGCTTAAATATACCATATTCCAGAACTAAATTTTATAATTCCCTATATCTCAAATTTTACTTCATTATTACTTAGTTTTGAAATATTCATTTCATAAATCCATCATTTTCAAAATAAACTCAAATTACAAGTAAACCAAATATCCTTCATAATTTCTTAGCTATGAAAGGTTAACCTTGATTTGGAAGTCCTCGAACCTTCAAAATAGTCGAAGAAATCACATTTTCAATCAAAGAGTTGGAAATCACCAATAAATCAGTAAATCAATTCCAATAGATAAGGTTATACCAAAACAATCTGATACTCGAGGACTGAACACCGGCTTACTTTAAATTATTTCAAATATATATACATATATCTTCAGAATATCAAACTGTACTTCAAATCTGAAATAAAAATTTAGTTTCACAAAATCACTCGCATAGCAAAGCTACTAGAGTGGCCTCTCCCCCACTCAGAAACTCGAAAATCAATGTCGATGATGCATACATTCATCACCAAAATTATTTTCTACCGACATAAGTAAGTTCTGGACTTTTATTTTCTTGAAACTTCTTTGAAATCTCTTTAAAATCATTGGAATTCATTTGAATACATTTGAAACATTTCTTATTCAGAAATATCTTTAAATCATATTATTATTATATATTTTCCAAAATCTTAAAACTGATTCCAAAACACCGGAATTCAATTCCTCGAAATTCAAATTCAAAACCCTTTAGTTATAAATTATTTTTATGTAAGTCAAATTCTTAAAAAAAATCAAAATTTCAAATCTTTTCGAAATTCAAATTTTCATTTTTAGAAGGTATATAATCCTTATCCAAAACATTTCACTTTTATATACAAAATATGGCCATCCTTATCAAAATAATATTATCGATGTATGCAGAATTTCAAAACACAACCAAACACAAATTTCCAAAGAATGATTCAAGGATAGATTTCAAAAAAAACAGAGATTCAAATTTCATATCATACGAAAACAGGAACATGAATATCTTAGTTTGAGAACTTCAGCTAAACAAAATATACAATACAGTTCATCGAATGCAACCTAACAACTGCTGAAAACAAACAGATCCATAAAATACCACCCTACATAAACAAAACATCGGTATTAATTCTACCGGGTGGTACTTCAATGTCCAGAACACTCCCCCTCAATATGACCCCAACTTCTACATGTCTTGCATAAATGCATGACACTCCCATCCTCCCTAACGAACTGTGGAAACGCAGCCTTCCTTCCGTACTTCCTCACAGGACAATTCCTGGCTATATGCCCAGGCATCCTACAGTGATAACAAATGATTGATTGGTCGACTGATGCAGTGGGTGCAGATTTTACTTTCTTCACCTTCTGACAGCGACTGGGAAAGTGTCCCATACTACGCCATTTAAAACAGAAGATCTTGGATCGAAAACGCTTGCCCTCCTTCTTCTTTCCTCCATCTCTCTTCCCACACATGGCTGCGTAGTGTCCCTTCTCCTGACACCGATAACAAATGACATGGTCATAACGACCAGGTCCTACCCTTTCCCTCCATAACCTTTCCCACTTCTCCATAGCTTCCTCCCGTTCCTTACGGGCTAGTGCTCTTCGAGCTCGACGAGCTGCTTTCTGCTCTTCCGATCTCGACATAACTACAATAGGTTCAAATCAAGGAAAAAAATCAGGATCGACAAGATATAGTTTCCAAATCTAAGTAAATCCTAACCAAAGAGATTACTAACAAGATGGATACCAAAGGAATGAAGTTTAGAAGATCTGGATTTCAAAATAAAAAGATTTTTATACCAATATAATCTTTGAAAATACTTTAAAAATCATTTGGAAATCATTTTATACTTCGAAAATACGTTCTCTCACAAAGAAAGGATTCTGAGATTGATTTCACTCATTCTAGGGTATTTCTACCCTATCTCTAATGAGTTTTTGCTCTGTAGGCTATGGTTTGTAGCAACCCGATATTTTCAGCCATTCGCATCCACACATGCCGGACTTGAATTGCTCAAAATACCGCATTGTAAATAAATTTGGAGCAAATGAAATACAATCACAGAATCACAGACATAGAAATATCAGAATAGCTCGAAGCGGAAATTTAAAATACCATAGTAGTTCATGAAGCTACTATAATAGAGTCTCAAACAAATACATAAATATAGTCTGAAAACAACATAATAGAAATCTCAAATACATAAAAGTTCACTAATACATGAGATAAACTAGAACAGCTGAAACAGAAATAGATATAAATGTAGATAAGCAGAAACTCCAGCAAAGACCAGCTCAAGAAAGAGAATCCAAAGCTGTGAATACTCAGGCTGACCCGAGCGTAAAGTAAAACACAAAACACTCGAGTCAGGACATATATACTTATATAATGTAAACCAACTCAAGTGAACTGTAGTAGAAATGCACAATAACTTAAAGGATACTTGGGATCACCCATCCTTTAAGGATCGGTTAAACTATAAATTAAATACATCTCGTGGTTAAAATTTCAAAATGGTATTTATACTTCGAAATCAAATATCATTTCAAAATTCAATATCATTCAAAACCCATTTCAAAATATCAAAATATCATATCTTTTCAAAACCACATTCATTTTAAAATATCATTTCAACACACATTTCACAATAGTTTATATTTCAAAACAAATTACTTTATTTTAAATCATTAAAATGAAGTTATTATACTTAATAATTAAATTATTAAATTTTCAAAATTTAAATCTTTCAAAGTTCATTTATACATTTAAATTTAACAAAATAATGAAAATTCAACTTTTGCAGCATTTGAAAAATGCTACGGAAAGTTACTTTTAAAACAATTCAATTAATCAAAAGACAACATTAAAATGCTGTAACAGGGTTACTTTAGTTTCAAATAAAACCTTAGTTAAATTCAACAATTATAGCACTTACAAAGTGCTATAATAGCATTTAATTAAATTTAGCCATTTAGTTCATTTATCTTAACTACAACATTTACAAAATGATGTAATATCCTTAACATTAGAAATAATAGCATTTCAAAATGCTGTTAATTAAATTCCAAATATTCACTATACTTTCACAAACAATTAAATTTTTATTCAAACCATTTCAAACTTATAAAATCATATATTTTTCACTTTTATAACCATCATTTAATTTTCCTTAAATTCATGTTTTTATAAAGTGAAATTTCCATTCAAAATCAATATTCAATAATAATTTACTTATTAAATTCCAACATTCAATTTCAATTCATATAATTAAATTTTAACTTAACACTTAATTTTAAATTTCAAAATATAACTTATTTTTCAATTTTATTTACTTAACTTCAAAATTCACCTTAAACAAAATTCAAAATTTTCCAATTTAAGTTATATTTCAAAATTCAACTCAATATTCATTTATTTCACATTTTTAACTTATTCAAAATCCATTAATATATTATAAAATCATTTTAAATTCATTTAATTCAAAATATCATAAATTTATCATATTTCCAACTTAAATTTAGATTCCAATTATCACAAAATTATAATTTTCAAAATAACTTACATTTCAGATTTTCTAACTTTACCATTTATTTATTTCACTTATAAATTCTTAGAAAATCAATAATACTTTACAAAAATCATTTTTAATTAAGTTTAAATTAAAATATTATAATATTTACATTTCTAAATTATTTTAATTTTTTTAGAAAAACTTATATTAACCACGGGTCTGTATTTTATTTTCTACACTAGGTAAAGTGATACGGGTAATATATCATTTCAACCCATAATTTACCAAGAAAACTCGGGTTTTTCATTTCAAACCCGCAGTCCCAAGTAATTGAAATAATTGAAAATTGTTCAGGCCTATCACTTCAGCCCATAACGATTTTCCCTTATTCTAAAGTCCGTTCGGGTATGTATCATTTCAACCCATAGTGATTCTAATCTACAGGGAACTTGCAATGGTGATAACTGATATAAATAACAGAACTAACATCATATAACAATAACTGGTGATATAACATGTGTAATAACAGGGGTAAGCATCGTATGATCACAATATAACAGATATAACATGATGATATAGTTTTACAGATTCAAATGGTGTCAATTTACTAGTTATATAAGTACAAATCGTCTGGTGAGAATTACTCACTTGTTTAAGCTGGACATGGCAAACAACTACACCCAACAGAGATCCATAAAAGCACGAGAGCGCGATAATGATTTGAGTGTGAGAGAGACAAGACTAAATGCCTTGAATACATGAGACAAAACAATTCAAATATACATTAATAAACACTACACATACTTTTAAACAACTTATAAATTCAAGCACAAAACAAATCCAAACCAATGGCACTTGCCTTCATCTAGCATAGGCTCAGCCATGGCTGAAAAATACACGACTAAAGCTTGCTTTAAGGTCTGGTTGTGGACCTACAGGGGTTGGCCTATCCTAGAGAAAGTGGTGCAAAGGTTGTGAGGCAAGAGGCTAATGTTCAAAGGCAAAAGAAAGGGTTTCTATTCAATTTTGGGCTCGGCCAAGGCTATGGAGGGCACGACCACTTCAGGTATGGTCAGGTGAGGGTGTTCAGAGGTGTATTAGGTCGAGATCAGGCCAGTGGTGGTGGTGGTTGGTCGGCCTAGGTGGTTGAGAGAGGTGGTGCTAGACCTAAGTGCTCGGCTTGTACATATGTAGGTGATGTTGCTTCATTTTAAGGTGGTTCTTCATCACATAGGGGATCGGCTATGGCATCGGAAGGCTCTAAAGGTGATGTTGGTCAGAGGGGATCGTGGTGGAGGCGCCAAGATGGTGGAGGAGAGAGGAGCAAATCCATATAGGGATGAAGACAAGTGCAAAATTAATATGAAAACAAGAGAAAACATGAAAAAGGAAAAGAATTTTTACCAAAAAATTTCAAGCAATGGAGGCCGGCTAATTTTTTTTTGAGTTGAGAAAGATTTGTGTACATGAATGAAAGGAAAAATAATCAGCTGAAAGAAATGTGGAAGTCGGCCAAAGCAATTGAATACAAGAGGTTGGAAAATGAAGAGACGGGAAAACAAAGGGTCTTAAGCAACCAAAGAGACATAAACTTTTCAAATTTCCTTTTATTTATTTAGTAATCTATAAATACATATAAAACTGAAAAATAAAGATAACAACTCAGAAATGAAAATAAATATATAAATTAAATAATTAAATTTTAATTAAATAGAATTTAAATTAAGAAAATGGCTTAAAATTGAAACTAGGCGTTAAAAATTAGGAATAAATTCAATAAGCTTTGGAAAATTTTTATTATCACTTCAAAATATTTAAAATTCAAAATATATATAGTATAACATAAATATACAAATTAGAATAAGATATGACAAATAAGATATCACTTATATAAATTAAAATGAAGAATATTGTTAAATAACTCAATATACACACAATATTGTAAATGGTATAACTTTCACAATTTAAATCCAATTTCAACGAAACGAAAAGCAGTATTCATGATATTAAATATATTTTCATAATTAAATATAAAATCTAAGAATTAAAATATTTAAATTTAAAATAAAAGTCAAGGTTTGACCAGATTGACCAAAATCCACATTTTTGGAAAATATACAATTTATTCAGGTTTGAAATTATCATTCACACAAAATTAAAATTTATATTTAACATAACAAAATTTATTCATTTTAATAAATATAATAATGTTCCTAAATCAGGAGTTTCAATTTAAATAAACAATTAAAATAATCACAAAATACAGGGTTGTTACAATAGCAGTAGGGGGTATTACAGCAGATGATGGTGAAGTTTATTGTAAAAGTTGTGGAGAAACAATGAAGTGTGAAGGTAGAGAAGAGAAGACAGAGAATAGTGTAATGTAAAATGAAATGTAATACAGAATAGATGATAAGCAAATGCAATAGTTTGTGAATGAAATGCAATTCTAATTCAAACTGAAATGAACGCTGAAATGAAGTGAAATGCATAAAACAGTGCACAGAAGTGAAAGACAGCAAAATATCAAATGACACGTTGGATGTTTTTTTATGAAAATGAAAATACAAACCAAAAACTCACAAATGCACAAGCGCCAACAAGTGAACAAAACAAAGGTGAAGAAAACAAGAGATGCACACACCAACAAAATGAAAATATAAATGACCCACAAATACACAACAATAATTTTTTATTTTGTTTTTTATGCAAATCCATACACAAAATTAACACGCAATAAATCCAAATGAAAATAATTCAAAGGGTAGAATTAAAATCAAACTGCCCCCTCCCCCAGACAACGGTGCTAGAAACGTGTTTAACGATGGATTTTCTATCGATTAGAAAACCACCGAAAATATATTGTTATAAAACCACAAGCACACGGTGAACAATCGTAGTATGTATGCGAGTACGGGTTGATCTACATGGAAAGAATTAAATTATAATATTACTCAATCAAATTAAGCCAAGGTTTTGAAATTGTTCTAAACTAAGAAAATTGTAGAAAACGTAGTAGAGCAAAGTGAATAAAACTATGAGATTAAGGAGAAATTTAGAGGCAAATCCACTTTCAATCATTCATATAAATCAAACAAAATTCATCTATAATCTCTCATTTAAATTTGAAGTAGAAATGATTGATGTGTTTATAAAGTGTGGTTTATTTGTGCTATTGATTAGCACAACTTAAATCATCAAACTCTAACACACCATTCAAACCCCCTTGTCAATTCTCATGAAAATGACATGAAATTAAAAATAAAAACTGTTTTAAACATGATTTAATTACTATGAACTAGTAACATAGATAATTAAATTTTGATTCTATTTTGACTTTCACCATCAAAATCACTTAGGCAAATGATCAAATATTTTATATTTTATTGGATTAAGCATAGCTTATTTGAGATGTCAACAAAGACTATCAAATTCAATAAATAAAAATATAAACTGTCACCATTCGTAATTTCCATTAAACACAAAAGAACGATCATAAATGCAACCATATTATGCTAATTTAGTATGATTCATAAGAGCTTCATTACCCCTAAATTGAAGGTATCTAGCTTCTCATGTTTGAATTCATAACGACACAAAATGATTCAAGCATAAAAAGCAAGGAAAATGAGATATAGTTAAAAGAAAAGAGAACTAACTACTTGTACAAAATAAATCTAAACTAATTGCATGAATTAAATCCATACTATTAACATGAAATAGAAAAGATATAAACTAACATAAAAGAGGAGGAAATAAAATAATATAAAAGAAAAGAGAATGTAAACAAAAGCAAATAATAAAAAAGCTAAAAAGCCATTAAAAATACATTTTATTTGTCAATGATTTTGTGGCCACAACGTGCATAAAAGAAAAGAGCTAATTACATGAACCATAAGGGGTATTTATACATGCTTAAAACACTAATTCCATTTTTAAGGGATTAACACAAATGCAAGTTATCATTAGGGAATTAATTAATCCCCACTAACATGCCTTTAAGTCTCCATTAACATGTGCATGTGCTTATAATTATGGTTCATTAGTTAATGGGCATGTGAGCTCCTCCGTGTTGTATTATTTCTTTTCTATGTTCTTTTGGTCTTGAATAGTTGTGCATACATATATCCATGAAGCTCTATCCAATTTGCACTCAGTTTCCTACAAATAAAAATATAAAAATATTTTTTTTTTTAAATTAATTCATACACAAAGTTACCATTTTGCCCCCAAATGAAGATGAACGAATGATGATTTGAAAAAAATTTAGGTTTTAGTTCAAACATATAAAATACCCTAATAGCTCACTTATTTTAATAAAGGAAGACTATGTATGAGAGTAAAAATGTGCACTTTTACATGCACATCAACGCACGAATTTTCCACCATTGCATCCTATAATCCACTAACGCGCCACTCCCTCTGTCCAAATTTCTAATTTATACATCATTTAACACCACTGCATCTTGTAAACCATCAGTGGCACGTCATATACTGCTACCTCTAATACAGAAGCCGCAGCCAGATCCATCCAGTTTTGCCTCCATTGATTGAAAGGTACCTACCGTTTATTGTTTTTAGTATTTTTTTTAAATTGTTACTACAATTTTGAATTTAATATATTTTAAATCATTGGGAATTAAATTTGGAAGTATGGAACTTATATAATTTTTGTTTTATTCACTCTTCAAGTTAATAAATTAACTATGATTATAAAGTTTTTATTTTGAAAATTTCAATACCTGCTAATATTAACTAATATATGGAAAAGTTAGTCGAAATTTGCTTTTTAAATACTTTTTGTGGATTTTTTATGAAATAAATTTGGAAGTATGCCTTTAATATGAAATATTTACTGTTATTTTATATTGCATGTTTAACAACCAAATTATCTTTTTATTAATTGCCATTTTATATACTATAAATATTAAGTTATTTATTCCATAGGAATAATTATGCATAAAATAAAATTGTAAAAGGAACCACTGTTCACCGTGGTTGAAGGAAAACGGAAACCCCTTAGCTAAATACTAATATTTCAGTGGCTAACAACTTTGGTAGCAACTGTAGTCACCTTCGATCACCAGTAACGATGTCTCTTGACCACTTCAAATTGGAATGAATTTGTGAATTCCAATTCAAAATACATTTAAGATAAAACTATCTCATTTTTTATTTCCAATTTTGACGAATTTATTCAAAATTCAAATTCAATTTCTTTCCTTTTCTTTTACTGATTAGATTTTTATTTATGATGCTTAATTTTTTTATATGGGTTAGGCGATTGAATTACACTTACTACTATATTTTTCTTCACCAATTTAATGAAATTCTTGAATTTGTTTGCTTTTGGGATTCATATGATGAACATTTTACTAAATTGGATTTTTCTTCCTTCCAATACTGAATTTTAGAGGAGTAGAGAGAATATGATGAATAATTAATTTTATTGCAATTTTTCTCTCTAATTCTACAAGCTCTTTGCACATGATTATGTATAGCTTAATTCTACTGGCCATTGTTTATATCCTTAATTATAATTCTACAAGTAGCTTATTTCTCAAATTATAATTCTGCTAGCCATTGCTTATTACTTAAATTTTAATTTCCTAATTACACCATAATTACAACAAAGTATCAAGTATAGATAACAGCTGTATAATGGATGCGTGCCTTTTATTTGTTTCCTGTTCTTAGCCTAGATGAAATATTTTGAGGCTACCATTCCTATTTCTCAACACTCCCCCTCAAGTTGGGTTCGAATAAATTTATCGAATATACCTTATCAAGTATGTTCATATGGCTAGTCTTGTCGAGTGTTTTTATGGAAATATCTGCCAATTGTTCTTTACTTTTGATAAATGGAGTTTCTGTTTTCCCCCATTACAGTTTTTCTTTAACAAAGTGACAATCTACCTTTATATGTTTTGTCCTCTCATGGAAGACAGAATTGGACGCAATATAATATGCAGCTTGATTATCAAAGTACATTTGCATTGTTTTTGTATGTTCAATCTTTGTGTCACTAAGTAATTGCTTAATCCAGACAAGCTCACTTGTTGCGGATGCCATGGCTCTATATTCATCTTCTGCACTTGATCTAGCTACAACATTTTGCTTCTTACTTTTCCAAGTGACTAAGTTACCACCAGCAAATGTACAAAATCCTTTGGTTGATTTTCTATCATAGCTTCCGGTCCAATCTGCATTAGGAAAACCAACCATATATTTAGAAAATGTTTTTCTTCATCCAAATTCCTTGATCTAGAGTGCCTTTAAGATATTTCGATATCCTATCAACTGTACTCAAGTGGCTGGTGCGTGAAGCATGAATAAATTGACTTATGACACTAGCTGCAAAGGTAATAAGATGCCTGGTTACGATAAAGTAAATTATTTTGCCTACCATCCACTAATATTGTCACATGTCGGATAATGACTCACGATCTTCAACTCCAAATTCTATATTCGTCTCCAAAGGAGTATTAGCTGGTTTTGCTTCTAATTTACTAGTCTTTTTTAATAGACCAAGGATATATTTTCTTTGGGATAGAAATAATCCTTTACTTGAGCAGGCTATTTCTATTCCAAGTAAATACGAAATTTTTCCAAGGTTTTTGATGAAATATTCCTTTTTTAAATATTGTTTAACCCTTTTAATTTTCTCATCATTATTTCAAATGATGATAATGTAATCAACATAAACTAGAATAATAGTAGTGGTATTTTGTGAGTGTTTGATGAACACAGAGGAATCGGTGGTACTTTAAAAAAATCAATATTTAAAAGAGAAAAACTTAGCTTGGCATACCATGCTCTTGGAGATTACTTTAGGCCATAGATCGTCATTTTTAATTTACACACAACTGATGAGTTTGTCTCACTTTTGTAGCCCGGAAGAAGAGTCATATAGATTTCCTCTTCTAAATTTTCTTGAAGGAATGCATTTTTTACATCCATTTGGAACAAATTCCATTCCAAGTTGGTGACTGTTGATAGCAAAATTCTAATTGTATTCATTTTTGCTACCGGTGGAAAAGTCTCTTGGAGCCTTTACCATACATTTGGTAGATCCTTTGGTCACTAGCCTAACTTTGTACCTTTCTATAACACCATCACTATTATATTTGATTTTGTATACCCATTTGCAACCTACGGGTTTTTTTAGTAAATTAATAATATTCCATGTGTCATTTTATTCTCAAGCTTGAAGTTCTTCGTTCATAGCCTTACGTCGAATCGGGCTTTGATTGTCATCACTAAAGTTGGTTGGTCCCATTAGGTTAATGACGTTACTTAAGTAGGCTCGATATGAAGAGGATACACTGTTATATGAAATAAAATCTTGTATTGGATACATCACCTATTGGAATACATAATCCGTTAATATAACGGGAGGTCAAGTTTTTTTTTGCAGATCTTTTTATGGTATTTTCTTCTTGAGCTGGTTCTTCATGAATTAGTGCTTCAATTGACAAATTTATCTCTTCTTCCCCCTCTAAACAAATTGCACTTGTTTCTCTGATTTGTTCTTTATTTGTATGATCAACCTGTTGTCGATTTGTTTCTTTAGGAAACATAAAATTAATTGGAGACAATATGATTGGTTTACCTTGTGCATTTTTTCGTTCACTTGTTTGATAGTATGGTTCATTTTCAAAAAATAATATGTCTCGTGAGAAATAAGTTTATGATTTTTTGGATCATAACATTTATACCCCTTTTCTTGGGACGAGTGTCCCAAAATATGGCTTTGACAACATTTTTATCTAGTTTGTCATGTCTTTTTATACGTATGAAACATGTACACCCCGAAACTCTTATGTGATCAAGATTTATTTTCCTATTCTTAAGAATTTCCAAGAGACTTATATTTTTACGCATGACACTTGGCAATCTATTTATGAGGTAAATTGCAGTTAGCACAACATCTGACCAATAAGATTTTGGAACTTTAGTTTGGAAAAGAAGTGATCTGTGACTTCAAGCAAGTGTCCGTTTTTTCTTTCTAGAACTTTGTTTTTTTAGGTGTATTAAAACAAGTAATTTGGTGCAAAATTCCTTTTTATTTAAGAAATTCTATGAAATCTTTATTTACGTATTCCGCTCTATTATCAAATCGAAAGGTTTTAATTTTTACATTATATTGATTTTCCATAAAACTGTAAAATTCTTGAAAACATGAAAAAACTTCATTTTTTCCTTTTAAAAGGTAAATCCAAGTAGTGTGTGAAAAATCATCAATAAATGTGGCAAAATATTTAAAATGATCATAAGAATAATTAGGGAACGGATCCTAAACATCAGAATGGATTAAATCAAACATTTTTATAACTTATTAGTAGATAAAGAGAATGGTAATCGAATTTGTCATGAAAGCTTATAAACATCACAAATTTTGGAATCTAATTTATAACATAAAAGTTTGTTCAAAATTTGATCAGATCGATGACCAATCTCCAATGCATCAGTTTATCGTGATCTATTAAATTTAACGACACATGACATTTATTGGTGCTTTCATCAAGATAATATATGCCATTTTCTAGACATTCCTCACCAATCTTCTTCCCTTATTCACGATCCTGAAAGGTCACTTTATACGGGGAGAATATAACATTGTAATTCAATTCATGGGTTATTTTACTAATTGATAAAAAAATTGAATTAAAATCTAGTAAATATAAAATATTTTTTTACATATTTTATAGGAAACTTTATAGTACCAAAACCATGACTTTGGACTTTGTCTCCATTAGTAATCTTCACATGTAGAGGGTCTTTATTTTGTGTTACGTTAGTTAATTTATTTTTGTCACATGTCATGTGATTAGTGGCGCCTGAGATAATTATCCATGTATTTGTATTTTGACGCATTGTTACAATTTCAAATTTTTTTATTGAGTTTAGATGAATTAATAATAACATAAGAATGTACAAAACCTGAAGTTTTTTGCTGCAATAAACTGTTCGATTAAGTTAGCAGTTGATTCAGTTGCATTGTTTGAGTTAGAGAAGATCCCGCTAAATTGGAGGTGTTATTAGTCTATTGAGCCAACTCAGATCCATCCCCTTCTACCTACGCTTCTTTGTTAACACCTTCGAATTTTTTCTTCTTTTTTCCGCCGCCGCAATTACCTTCTCTGTAGCCCTTCTCTCCGACGGGTTGAACATAGGGAAGGAGGAACCAACAGCCATCATGATTATGCCTTGCTTTCTTGTAGTGGTCACACTTCTCGGTGCTCGAAGCTCCCTTCCTTCTTGTGGTGTTCCTAAAACTAGGGCTTGAGTGTTTTACCTGAATCACCTTGTTCTCTTGATTTTTTTCAACTGTCATAGGTTCATGAGGACCTGTCGACTCTTGCTCAATTCTTGCCACTACATCATCAAAACTTGCTATCTCAGCTGATGCTAAGACTTGAGGCCTAACCGATCTATAGCTTCGATCAAGAGCCCGTATGTAGTTGAAGATTAATTATTTTAGATCTTTTTTGCATTTCAACTAGGTCTATTGTTGGTAGGAGATAGACAATGAGCTCTTTCCTTTTTTTCATAATTTCGGTCACTAGTTCATTATTACTTTTGGCAAGCTCTTTTTTAAGGCTAAATATATGAGCAAAAAAATTTTGTTGGCCATAACTTCTTTTGGATTTGTCCCAAACCTCCTGTGATATGCTAGAGTACATGAGTACATTTGAAATTTGGGAATGACATGATTAATTGGTTGTTTGTCTCTTCTATTTTTTCTTTCTCTTCGAGAGTTGGCTTATTTGGCTCTGTTGCTTTGGGTTTCTCCTTTTTTTCAGTGATAAAGATTAATTTTCCTTGCCACCGAGACCAATTAATACTGATCTTGACTAAGAAATGTAACTTCTATTGCCATTGAATATAATATTTGTGAGTTTAATGTTGACCGATTGAGATATGTTGAACTTACTGTAGTTATTTAATATCTGCAGCAACTGATGTTGTTGCGAAACTTTTGAATCAGGATTTGTCATGCTCTGATATCATATTGAATTTTAAAGGAGAAGAGAGAATATGATGAATAATTAATTTTACTGTAAGTTTTTCCTCTGATCTACAAGCTTTTTTTTACTTGGTTACAGTGGCGGAGCCAGCTTTTCACTTTAGGTTGGGCCAAAAATCGGAGGAAAAAAAATCACAACAATTACAACTACGAATTATTAATTTTCCATATCACCAACCAAAAAAATTTCAAAGTTTATATCAACGCTAGAATAGTAAAAGCATTATTTAATTGATCTAATGGGCTAAGTGGGCTGAACGATATGTTGAGATAGGGAAAAACATTTGTTTGAGGTAAGGAAAAACTTAAAGTTTTCTTTTTTCTAATTAAATTTAAAAAATTCAGGTAGGTCCCCTGCCTTATCTAAGCTACATATAGCTCCACCCCTGCATGATTATATATAGGTTAATTCTATTAGTCGTTGCTTATCTCTACTATTAATAATGAGACTTCCATGAATAGAATTCAACCATGTCTTTTTGACTTTCCTAAAATACCCTTTATATCTATATAGAGAAATATGTATGGTAATTGGTAGGGTAGAACTAAAATTATTTGAGCTAAACTCACACTCAATTTGCATGGCAACTATTCATAGGACATACTATTAAACTCCCCTCCCCGCATCGTCTCAACCCAATTAGATGTTATTGGAACAACTTCCTTCTTCATCCTTTAGCTTATCTGTACTATAATATTATTATTGAGTTAGATTGCAAGAGCACACAGGCTTCTTCATATTTTAGAAAATGAACAGTTGCGTTTTTAATTTTTTTCTATTCCAAACTTTGAAATGTGATAAGTTTTTCTACATTAATTGGATTTAAGAATCGATTTCACTATTAAATCTCAAATTTAATTTGCTTTCCAATGATATCCATTGTTGATAGCTAAAAATAAAAATCTTAAAATAACAGTTTTTTCGGATTATTCATATTATTAAAGTTATTAAATCTATTTGACTTTATTTCTATTATTGAGTTAGATTTCAAGAGCATACAGGCCTCCTTCATATTTTGAAAAATGAACAGTCACGTTTTTAATTTCTTTCTATTCCAAACTTTGAAATATGATAACTTTTTATACATTAATTGGATTTAAGAATCGATTTCACTATTTAATCTCAAATTTAATATGCTTTCCAATGATATCCATTATTGATAGATAAAAATATTTTTTTTAAAATCATAGTTTTTTGGATTATTCATATTATTAAAGTTATTAAATCTGTTTGACTTTATTTTTTAATCTATGTCGTTGATTGTTTTGAAAATTTCCAGTCACTGATTTACTTTCACAAATTGCAGTCAAGTCTGGTGAAATCCAACATTACCAAAATACAGCAACAATGTTAGATGAAATTAGAAATGGAACCAGAAAGCTCAAAAGCATTAGATACAATTATATGCTTCTTATTATATTGAATTTGCTTTGACTGTAAAAGAAATACAATGATATTCTTCACATTAAAATAAATATTGTTGAATAATGGTTGTTAGTACCAACACTTCAGACAAAAAATATGTATGTTTTAGATTTAGCATATTTTTCATAAGAATCGTTCAAAATAGAAATAAATCTCTTTATCCTCTAATCTTATCATTCTACAATAGTATGATGCTGCGTAATGTGTTCCTAGACATAGTAAGTTATGGGATTATCATCAACACTTGCGTTCTCATGAATCATGTCAACATTGCTTTTGGCATTTTTGGATCAATGGTCAAGTGTAAACCAAATGTTGTTACCTGCACTGCTCTTATAGATAGTTATTACTGAAGCAGCAAATGGAATCAACGACATCAAGTATTAAAGGAAATGATTGATAAAGGTATCTCACCAATTGAAGTTGCATGTAATACAACTAATGCATGGAGCAATAGCTGATGCATACAATAAATTTATGCGTATAATTTATATGTGTATTGTGTGGAAATTTTATCTTTGAAATTATTTTTGCTCGATATTTTGCAATTGTTTATCAAGCACCAGTACTATCTACATGACTGTTTTCAAAGATTTATATACAAGTTTTAGAAAAAATGCAAACTTACTTGAAAATTGATAAAAAAGATCAATATTTCTTAATCAATGAACCATATAAATCATTTAAACATGTTATGATGATAAGAGGTTGAGTGCGGTCCGTATGCGAAGCACGGGTTCACACTAGTATACATCAACAATTAATATATTTTAAAAGATGCGGGACTAATTAAAACAATTAGAATGTGTTTAATATTGTTGCTCATTGTCCATTTAAATTACAATCTATATGACAAAAAACATCCAATATCGAATAGGACAAAGACAAAAGGATAAAATATGGCATGATTGAAAGACCTATTACATGAACCCTTATGTTCTACATATTCGCTGTCACTCACGCATATGCTCAAGACATTCACAAATTCATAAAACTGGATATACCCAATCATAGGCTTAACCACCTTTACACCAGCTCACACATTAACATTACACAGGCACACTAACATATATATGCATAAAAACCTATACACATTACAGACAACACAGACCATCACACAGCAAATACACACACGCACACATGTAAACAGTACACACTGACCCATACAAACACTATCACAAACAGGTACCGCGCTGCCCTAAGCACACTAAGTCATAGCTCACAGGGCAGTGCAAAATTAAGATATAGGAATATCGAATAGAAATGAGCAGCCGAATGTTAAAAGGGAAAAGTATATTATATCATTATATTAGACCAGGATCCTACAACTGATAAACACATAATAATACAAATAAAATCTACAACTTTCTTATAAACACAGTCTGAAATGTTTTTGAGCCAAATATTTTTTTTATTATTGCTTTACCGACTTGAAACGTTAGTTGTAAAACTACAATTTTATTTATATGAATTTCCATAACTTTCTTACCACCAGTACATTTTGAAACTTGATTTCACACTTATCTTCACTATAGTGGCAGCGATAAATGTACAAATCATTTTATATTTTTGGTAATTGTACAAAAAATTTCATTCGAAATTTAGGTGCTCCATTTGATGTTTACACCTAATTTTCAAATATGGTTTTACACACACACACACACACACATATATATATATATGTCTCAATTGAAAATATGAATTTTTTTAGTTTCAACTATAATAAATTTCATGGTTTGAATATGGAAGTTTGTATATATGCAAGTTTTGAATGAACAAATATAGGTTTCATGTTTTTGATTTGAAGCCTATATAAAAATATCTTATGTATGCATTTTCATATATACAAATTTTAGACATATGTTATCTTTCAACTGCATAAAATTTCTGACGTATATGCACGGCTTTGGAAAACATGCCAGTCTTGAATGCATGTATATAAACTTTTGAAAATAAGTTTTCCACTGTTAGAGCTTTCAACTTAATGGCGTGCTAACCGACTACTCTTTTAACCATACATATATCATGGACGACTATATATGCAGGCGGAAAACAAATCCAAATGTGACAAATAGTAGGCTAATATTGCCCAAGATGGACAATGTGCTTTCTATACACTTTCCTGGGTTTCTGCGCAATAAATATATATGAATGTCAACCGCTAATATGGACTCACTCCATTACATATATTAGCTTTTTTTGTACTCTCGCTCTCACTGTTAGAAAAGAAATATAAAATCATTTTCCCTCAACTTTTTCATTATAAGCTAACAGACATGGATGTTTTGTGTATTTACAGTGGACTTTTGTGTGTTGACAATGCAAAGTGCAAGTTGAATAATTGGAACCATTTTCAATTACTTTAGACTTCATACTAATAACTAGAGATCCTAAACTCCATTATTTCTGCCCCTCTCCTGAAGATTATAAAATCCATGTAAATAATAGGAATATGTCATGGGTAATTTCTTTAAGCTTATTTTATATAGAATGGTATACCTTTGGAAGAGCCTGGCCTATAAGAGTGTACCAGAACCAGCAATGAAGATGTACTATCTGTAGTAGCCTCTAAGCGATTTCTAAATTTCATGGTCTTAACATCGATACAAAATTTTGATACATCACAAACGTACAAAAAGCAACATGGATCATAATACAATACAACATGTACAACATAAACTGGAAATAAATTATTTCCACAAAAATTTAATGTCGGGTACTAGAAAAAATTACTCCAGCTAAATGAAACATAATATGAAAAGAGAAGATATAAGCGCATGTTCCTAAACATGTAATTATTTAAATGATTGGGAAAATTATATTGTAAAGAAATGAAGGGCTGATATAAATCATATAACTGATATTATGCTTATTTTTTAATTAATGGATAAACAACAAAAAATTCAATCACTGAAATTAATGATTTTTTCACAATTTGTAAAATAACGAATTTAACCAAAATATATATATGTAAAAATTATTGGGCGATTGATAACCATGGAACTTATGTAAAATTATGTTGTATATGCATGCTGCTTTAAATGTTGCATGGTCAAGCATTACAACTGCATTTTTCTATGACGCATTAATCACAATTTTTACAACCAAAGTTGTAAAGTTGGGACATGACGGAAAGACCTATTACTACTCTAAAGAATTTTCCATAGAAAAGGAAAAAGTCAATTTTGAAAGGTGCATGAAATATGGTCGGGTGTGTGAGCCTAGCAAGGATAGCAGCCAATCAAGCACAGTGAGTAGACATTAATGTTGCTACAAGCACAAAACAAGAAGCGCAAAGTAAGTACACTTAAATAAAGAGATAGGTAGTCCAATGGCCAATGTAATATCAAGAGAAAACTTCATAAGTGCATAAGAAATGCAGTGCAGATATATTCAAAAATTAATCGGAAGAAAATTGAAGACTATCATATGAGGAAACTTTAAGCTATTTTATGAGGAATCTTTTAAGTACATGAAACTGGAGGAACGTATGGATTGAAGCAGCATGTGACATGCTGGATTATGGCAAGAAAATGCAGGAGATATGCAAGCTACAGCATAAAAAAATCGAATGGTGGGTGTTGTAGTTAGTGATACAGTATATATCTATGTCCAAGAAGGAAGGGCAATCACCATAAAATGGGGTAGGGAGGAACAGCAAACCCGAAAGCATAAGTAGAATGAAGCAGATAATGGAAACTAGCAGCGCGTGAATATAGGGAATTATCATATAAAAAAGATTTTTCCAGTGTGCAAATTTGATATTTCTATGTTATAAAAAGTCATTATATACAGTAACCATAATTTTACTATCTACATGTTTTTTATATGACATTGATTGCATAGTATAGAATTACCTTCTATGCACCAAAAACTCATACACATTTACTCTACATCTCACACAAAAGTGTGTTCTTGAATTAGTGCATGAACATTATGGTTAGATACAAGCCTACCTGAACGTGCATATACACTCGTTTCCTTAATTATAATTTTACTATCCGTTATTTATTTCTAGATTATAATTGCCTAATTACACCATAATTACTGAGTATCAAGTATAACTAACTGGATGTTAGCATTTTATTTGTTTTCTATTTTCAGTTTAGATGAAATATTTTAAGGCTACCATTCCTATTTCTCAACCTGGAACATAAATATATTTGTAAATGTTTGATTCATAGTGAAAGTGCTAGTGCCATTCTGTGGTAAATTTCCTTTTGTGTAAGCAAGAGTGCATTAAGTGAGCATTAAGATATGAACCTTTGTGAACTACGCATGCAAATGATTCGGAGATGCTATTAGCCTATTAGAGACATGGTTGAGTGGAATATAAGCAACAATGCCAATGAAAATCCCAAGCATGCCTACGAAAATCCTTTTAGTAATTGTGAACTGTGCACTATTAAAAACTAATTGGACGAATAACAATCTTCTTTAGTTGGAATTTCACACTTTAGTATTAAGCCATGGATTAGGTCGTTTTGTTCATTCAAGGTACAGTTTTATGTGACTTAATTTTGATACATTTGATATATCTTTAGTTTCTTTTATTTAATGTAATGACTATATTGAAATATCATAACATGACCTTAGTTATTAGTGACTAGTGGTGCACCTATTTTACTTGGCCCTAAGTTGATTTTGGATTTTGATTTTGTAGGTTCACTTTTTTTTACAATGTTATTGTACATTCCTTTGATGTTTTTTCAATGCTTGTCACAATAAGTGCTTGCGGAATATCAATTACGTTAAGGCCCACTGTCCAATAAGAACGTTGCCATGCAAACTATATGTTGAATATTTGGTTAGATTGCTCGAGTTTGATTCATATTAGTAGCTTGTTACCGATGTATTTAGTTCTATCAAAATTACTTGAACCGTCTACTATTAAGAAATTTGCTCAGTTCCTCCATTAAAAGGTTTTACTTTCTCTTTTTCTTTGTCTTTGACAAAATCAAACACTATTAGAACGACTTCGAGTTAAAACCGACCTTGGTGACGGCTACCGACGGCTAAAAAAGGCGACCGTCGCTAGCCGTCGTTCTACCTGATATAACTCGCGAACAGAAGGCTTCATCAAAACATATCCTCTTTCCCACCATAACACTCTTCTTGTAACGACCCAGAATTTTTGATAATTAAAATATGAATATTTAATTTATTTTAAATATTAATAAGTGAATTTATAAGTCGAATAAATTTTATTTTGAATTTTTGGATTTAATTGGATAATTAAATCGATAATTTAATACGTTAAATTATGGAAATAATTGAAAATGGAGTTAAATATGATTGAAAATGATTTGTAAAATTTTATTTTATCATATTGAAGTTAGAATGATATTTTAGAACTTTTAAAATCGAATTAAAAGTTAATTTGTGAAAATTGAATATTTTAATATTAAAATCGACTAGTGAAAATAGTCAATTTTTGAACAGTCTCAGAATTGAACGAAACTAGTTCTATTGGATCCATAATAGTTAGTTATTACCAGATTTCAAATTTCGTGTCAATCGGAGATATCGTTTGATCGTGGCAGCTCGAAACGCATCGATTTATTTTTAATTTTAATTTGGCGAGTGAAAATAGCCATTTTTCAAAAAGTCTCGGATTTCGACGAAACCAGTTTCATCGGATCCGTAATGTGATATTATTGCAAGGTTTCAAATTTCGTGTCAATTGGATTTGTCGTTTGTCCTGTACGAATTAAAACGCCTAGAAATCGACTTAAATCGGTTTAATTCAAATTGAGCGTTTACAGCCATAACTCACACATACTTCCGAATTAGCTTCCGAAACCTGTTCCATTGTGTCCGGATCGCGGGATAAACCCTAGGTACGTCAGTTTCGGCGCGTAAATCGGAGTTCGGAATTTCCGGATGAATAGTGTTCGATTTTCTTCTATAAATACACCCACTCTCTTCATAAATTAAAAAAATAAAAATAAAAACCTAATCTAAAACCCTAGCCGCCACCCTAACATTCAAAGGCCAGAATTCAATCTCATTTCCTCCTCAATTACTTCCAATCCGTGAAGTTTTAGCCGAAGTTGTTAACTACAACATTGTAGAGCAAGGCGAGAGCTTCAGATCCATACGGATATGATAAGGTTTGGCGTCGCGTGGAGGTGGCAAGGTGGCTGCGTTCGGCCAGGTTCACGCACGTAAATCGAGGAATAGGGGAGGCCGAGTTCCCTCGTTTCCTGGCCGATGGGGTGTTTCATGTAGGCGGTGCTGGTGGCGTCCTTTGATCGTCTTCGTTTGGCTTGTTGAAGTCGCGAAAATTCGATGAAGAGGGACGGTTATGGGTTACTTGTTCACGTTATTTACTGGAGGGAGGAGAGAAGGGGGGAGCGGCCGAGATTAGCAGTTAAGGGATGGACGGTGGATGATGGGCTGAGGTTTAAAAAAAAAAAAATTTAAATTTAAGTTGAAATTTAATTGTATAAAAAAATTTGTATAAACTTGAATACATCGTAACTTTTTCATACGAGGTCGAAAACGCGCAAAACCAGTTGCGTTGGAATCGTATAGACGAGCACTACGCGATGGAGTTGGTTTGGAGTTAGTGAGGATTTTGGGTAAAATTAAACGTCCGTTTAATTTTATTCGAAATAAATCGCTAAAACGGAAATAAAACCAAGGTGAGAACTTCTCACTCAATCGAATCAGTTTCGATTTTATTTTAAATAGTTAGATTTAAAATATTTGAATGCATGTTTGATGATGATTGTTATCTATTGATTGTTAAAATAGACATTATACGCTGTTAGTAAGCGGATGTTATTTAATAAAAACATATACCGCGAATATTTCATAAACAGTGAAATTGGTATTATAAATAATATCAATATATATATATATTGGTATATGTATATATTGCAGTTGTTGATTTCCCGTATTTTTTAGCGGATGAGACCCTATTACGCCGTTATTAAGCGGATAATATTTAATAAGAACATATACCGCGATAATTTCGTACTGGAGCGAAATTGGTATTGTGCTAATGTTTTGGATGCAGGAAAACAGGTTGGAGGGATCCAACTGGATTCCTCAACAGTATTTATTTGATTATGGATATTTTGATATTTGATTGATTATCATATCGATATATGATATCGTTGTAGTCGTGATTGACTATTTGGTGTGTAGCATCATTGGGCCAAATTTGGAATTTTAAAATGATTTCAAAGTGATTTTTGAAAGTATACGTTTATAAAATACTTTTGGAATTGATTCATTTTAAATAAATAAACGTTATAATTTTTAAAGTTATAAAAATTATGATTTTTGAGAAATATAGTTAAAAACTGATTTTGAGAATATGATGCTATTGAGTTTATAAAATAGTTAAATCGAGATATTTTAGAATTATTGTGAAAAGTTTAAATATAGGATTTATGAAATTTAATTATTTTATGAATCAAAATGGTAAAATAATAAAGGAGATTTAAGACGTTTTAAAAGAATAATATAAATTGAATTATATTTAGAGATTTATAAATGGATATTTATAAATTGAAATATGAACATTATAAAACGAGTTTTTATAAGTGTTTGAATGAAGTGAAAATGAATTTCATAATTGAATGGAATTTATAGAATTTTATACGGTGAAGTTATAAATGGAATTTTATAAGCAGTAGGTTTATAAAATTTATTAAGTTATTAAAATAATGATTTTGGATAAATGAATGAATCTTATAAGTTATAAGATTTATAATTTGGGAAGTTAAAAAGAACGGTTTTGTAAAATAATCGTTTTATAAGCATTTAACTTATAATATGAACTTTTAGTTTATAATTGAGTTATAAACTGGAATAGGTTAATAAAAGAATTTATAAAAAGGAAGTTTTTATAAATAAATAGAAATGGAATTTATAAACGTTGTTTTATAAATTCGCAAATGACTTATTTTGATAAGTAAATTGTTGAAACCTATTAATGGAGTATATTCACGTTTTTAAATAGTGAATATTATGTTAAAGAAATTGTTTAGAATGTGATATTTTGAATTGAATTAAAACAATCTAACGATGTTTTAAATATGTTGAGATTCGAAACCATAGATTTCAACATTTATTGTTGAAAATAAACGTTTTCGAGAAATAAAAGGAAATGGTGGACTATAACACTGTTGTTATAGTAAATGATTTCCGAAAGGAAATGTTTTGTATAGTATTGGGATTTATATATCTATTTTAATTTCGAATCCCTATACTAGTGATTTTGGGTTGTTGTAACGATGTTTTACGCAACATTCGTTTTGGCCCAAATAAATATGTTTATGAGAATGATTTCCTTAAAGAATGAAATATATACTTAATCTCGATTTAAGTATATTGAATATTTTCTAAGTGTTGAAAATAAATAAAATTTGTGAATTACTTATGAATAAATAAGTATGGAAATGTTTTTCCAATATGAAGTGATATTTAGAATCTATCTTTTTGAAGATAAATTGAAAATGGATAATTGAAATCGTATATCAATAGATATTATGAAATATAAATTCACTATTGAATTTATAAAGGAAAGGAGAATTTGTTTAAAAGTAAATATTGATTTATTTTTAAAGTGTGAAAAAATATATCTAGTGAAGATATTTTGGAAAATAAATAATTTGGAAAATTATTTGGAATCTGGTGATGTGTGCATATCAATTGATAGTTCAATAACCGACTATCAATATTTCCCTTTGAATGGGTAATTGATGTGATTTGTTTGAATGTGAATGCTACACTTATTTTTGAATAAGCGCTCACTATTCGGGTTAACCGGGAAAAGACCATGGGGTCGTATAACCCATTTCGAATATGTGATACGTCGTTGTAAATTGCATTTGAAGATCGGTGTTGAAGAGCGATTTTTTGCGAAAGCGATAGGATGACCTATCGATTGTCTCTGCACTGGGTAGCTCCTGGTATAGAGATTCCTTAAGTGATGGGAAATTCGATCGGGATTGTGAATACCCGGATTGTAAGGGCTTCGTAAGAAGTGCCTTCGGTTTTGTTCGAGCCCGGAACAGACTTGTATGGATTGTGTGTCTGACATTACAAGTTGAGATGTAAAGCCGATTTCTTTCAAATATATTTCTGTGGTGGCGGAGAATTTATTCTTTTAGCTTAACACCCTTCTCTGAGACGTACGAGCTCAGAGGTTATATAGTTGAAGTTATCAGCGATATATTCCCAATTTGGTAATGTGACATGCTGAGTGTTGCTGTAAATGATCATTGTGTTGATTATTGTGATAGGATCATTTATTTGATCGTCTATCTTGGTGATCATTGTGTTGATCATTTGTTGACCCAAAGCATGGCTTTTGTATAAAGTATGTTTTTGTGGACGTGACTTCGTCGAACCTCACACCCCGGAAATGGTCAAAACAGGAAAGATGCGGCAAGGTTATGAGGGGTAGCACCCTTTAGGGTATGTACATTTCCTTCTGGATAGAGGTTGTATCATGGTATGGAGCCCAGATATTTAACCTATGTGGTTACTACGAATTTATTACTTTGTGGTTGTTGGTTTTCGGGATCCCGTGAGAAAGGTCGTTTACGATCGGGGAATGGCGTGCTCGTGTCAGTAGTTACCCAGTTAGGGGTAACCCGGCCTTGTGTTGGCAGAGTTCCGGTTTGGTTCTCGGGGATGTCTTTCCAGAGGCATTCTCATGTGGCAATGGGAAGTTCCTTGGCCTGACCATTTGTTGGAAATCCAATTCCCAATACGAAACTTGTACGGTATTAGTTGTAGGACCTGCCATTCACTTATGGTGGTCACCACTATTTGGATGGTAGCTATAGTAGGCATACGATAATGGTCGTATGTTGGCTAAGATTTATATTCTACTTTCGAAATGAATTTTCCCTACACTATGCACTAGTAATAATATCAAATGTTATTTTAAATGCGTATCAAGCATCTTTGACTATCATAAGGAGAAATCTCCTCCGATTCTGCGTTTGCATTGTGTGTGTGTGCGGGAGGCCTTATGGTAGTCTCATTTTTAAAAGCATTGCGAATTGAATTTAAAAATATCTCTCTATTTTGATTTTAAAGTTAAATAAACTGTTTTGAGTTCTCACACCAGTCACATGACTGACTCGGAGTTTATTGTTTTCCTTCCTAAACTCTGGGTGCCCACCAATTTTCCACACGGGCAGTCAAGAGTTAGGTATATCAGGATATTCTGGATATTCTGGAGTTGCTGGAGGCAAGATGGATGGCATGGCGTATTACTAGTATATAGTATTTCTTTTTCCGCTGCACTGTTTGATGTTGTATATTTTTGTTGTACACTCTGATGATATGATGTAATGTAATGTATAAAATGTAATAACTGATATAGTTCTTTGTTTAAAGATTATTCATTTATTATTATATGTTGTTCCGCTGCGAATTGTGAGATTCTGATGTTGGTCTGTTGTTTTCCGTTCCGTTCTATCTTCTCTATTCTCTTTTTTTCTTCTATTTTAAAATTTTCTATCTTCTTTTCCCTATCTAAATTTTCTCTCCTTTTCCTTTTCTTTTCCTAAATTTTTCTTAAACCCCTAAGGGTTCGTATTTTCGTTCATCTTGAATTAAACAAAGGAGATTAGTGTCTATTCAAGGAGTACGGATTTACGGGTCTTTACAGTTGGTATCAGAGCTGATGGTTAAGCGACAACCATGGTTCTGTTGGGTATAATTCATTAGAGATAGAGTCAGTAGTACTCTAGAATGAGTTTGAGTGTAATAATAGCTATGAGAGCGTATTTGTTAGTGAATATGAAATTGTTTTATATTGTGATGATTGGTTTATTAAGTGGCATATGAACTTTCGTCGGCGCAGCCTCGAAACTGAATCGAAGGGGTTTCTAAACACTTGAATAGAACAATTCGACATAATATTGATTTTAAATTGGGTAAATGAAATAATTTTACCTTGAGTATATTTTATATATGAAGGAATAATTTTCAGAATTATTAAAGTGTATATAAGTTGATTGTTTAGTTGTTTGAATGATCTAAATAAAAGAATAATTGTATAAGCAAAAGAATTATAAGGATTGAATTATAATTAAAGTGATTTACAATTGTGAAATAAACTTATATATATAAGAAGTGAAACTATATGAATTTGAGTTGTAAATAAAAGTGAATTTAAAGTAAAATGAAATATGAACTTAAGTTATGTAATAGAATTCAACTTTGTAATTGAATTGAATTAATAAATTGAATGTAAATCAATTGAATGTGAATAAATTGGAATGAAATAATGAATATAAGTGTTAATTCATTAAAATCTAATGTTATTAGAAAGTTGAAAGATTGAATGAAAAATCAATTAATTAAACCAATTGAAAGTGATGGTTTTAAACCAAATTGAATGAATATAAGCAAAGGAAATTTGGTTGTAATTAATATACATTGATTGTTATATGATTGTTAGTTGATTGTATATGAATTCGTTAAGAGTTAATGAAATTGATTTAATAAAATTGGAAGCTAAAGTAATTGAATTCAAATTAGAAGTAAATAAATTTGAATGGAACTGAATTTGATTTGGAAGTGAACCAACTTGAATGTGAATTAGTGAATATAAACTAATTGAAAATGAATGTTAGTAAAAACATCCACTATTAATGAATCAAATGTGATTTAAATTGAAGAACCAATTCATTGAATATTAATGAGAATATGAATGAATATATATTGGTTATGAATTTGCTGAATGTTAGTTGGTTGATGTTTGCATTTGTTGCTTTAGTTGCATTTGCTATGTTGGCATATATAGTAATTATGTTGCTATATGTTGTATATTGATACTATTGTCTATATGCATGTTATCATGTTGTTTGTTGAGTGATTAGTAGGTGCGGATCGCGTTTGCTTCGCATTTGGAGCTCGCTTTTGCGCTATATTAGCCGTATATGCTTGCTAATAAAATATAAGGTACATATCTCGGATTACATACCGTACTTTTACATTTTTTCCCTTCGGGATGCCTCATTACTTGATGAGATGTATATTTGTGATATATATACTGTCATTTTTTTTTTCGGATCGAGCCGCGCAAAGGAGACTATGGCAAATTTTTCCGAAAATTTAAGGCGTTAGAAAATTTTTGAGAAAAATTGGAAAATTTTTGAAAACTTAAACTTTGATTTGGGAATTGAAAGTTAAACAATAGTAATTGTTTTTGAAAAGATAACTAAGTATGATTTGGAAAACTTAGTAAAGATTTGTAAGAAGTTTAATTATGGATTTTGGAAAGTTAATAGATTCTGTAACTTTTCTTACTTGTTAATTTCGAGGACGAAATTCTTTTAAGTGGGGAAGATTGTAACGACCCAGAATTTTTGATAATTAAAATATGAATATTTAATTTATTTTAAATATTAATAAGTGAATTTATAAGTCGAATAAATTTTATTTTGAATTTTTGGATTTAATTGGATAATTAAATCGATAATTTAATACGTTAAATTATGGAAATAATTGAAAATGGAGTTAAATATGATTGAAAATGATTTGTAAAATTTTATTTTATCATATTGAAGTTAGAATGATATTTTAGAACTTTTAAAATCGAATTAAAAGTTAATTTGTGAAAATTGAATATTCTAATATTAAAATCGACTAGTGAAAATAGTCAATTTTTGAACAGTCTCAGAATTGAACGAAACTAGTTCCATTGGATCTGTAATAGTTAGTTATTACCGGATTTCAAATTTCGTGTCAATCGGAGATATCGTTTGATCGTGGCAGCTCGAAACGCATCGATTTATTTTTAATTTTAATTTGGCGAGTGAAAATAGCCATTTTTCAAAAAGTCTCGGATTTCGACGAAACCAGTTTCATCGGATCCGTAATGTGATATTATTGCAAGGTTTCAAATTTTGTGTCAATTGGATTTACCGTTTGTCCTGTACGAATTAAAACGCCTAGAAATCGACTTAAATCGGTTTAATTCAAATTGAGCGTTTACAGCCATAACTCGCACATACTTCCAAATTAGCTTTCGAAACCTGTTCCATTGTGTCCGGAACGCGGGATAAACCCTAGGTACGTCAGTTTCGGCGCGTAAATCGGAGTTCGGAATTTCCGGATGAATAGTGTTCGATTTTCTTCTATAAATACACCCACTCTCTTCATAAATTAAAAAATAAAAAATAAAAACCTAATCTAAAACCCTAGCCGCCACCCTAACATTCAAAGGCCAGAATTCAATCTCATTTCCTCCTCAATTACTTCCAATCCGTGAAGTTTTAGCCGAAGTTGTTAACTACAACATTGTAGAGCAAGGCGAGAGCTTCAGATCCATACGGATATGATAAGGTTTGGCGTCGCGTGGAGGTGGAAAGGTGGCTGCGTTCGGCCAGGTTCACGCGCGTAAATTGAGGAATAAGGGAGGCCGAGTTCCCTCGTTTCCTGGCCGATGGGGTGTTTCATGTAGGCGGTGGTGGTGGCGACCTTTGATCGTCTTCGTTTGGCTTGTTGAAGTCGCGAAAATTCGATGAAGAGGGACGGTTATGGGTTACTTGTTCACGTTATTTACTGGAGGGAGGAGAGAAGGGGGGAGCGGCCGAGATTAGCAGTTAAGGGATGGACGGTGGATGATGGGCTGAGGTTTAAAAAAAAAAAAAATTAAATTTAAGTCGAAATTTAATTGTATAAAAAATTTTGTATAAACTTGAATATATCGTAACTTTTTCATACGAGGTCGAAAACGCGCAAAACCAGTTGCGTTGGAATCATATGGACAAGCACTACGCGATGGAGTTGGTTTGGAGTCATTTGGAGTTAGTGAGGATTTTGGGTAAAATTAAACGTCCGTTTAATTTTATTCGAAATAAATCGCTAAAACGGAAATAAACCAAGGTGAGAACTTCTCACTCAATCGAATCAGTTTCGATTTTATTTTAAATAGTTAGATTTAAAATATTTGAATGCATGTTTGAATGATGATTGTTATCTATTGATTGTTAAAATAGACATTATACGCCGTTAGTAAGCGGATGTTATTTAATAAAAACATATACCGCGAATATTTCATAAACAGTGAAATTGGTATTATAAATAATGTCAATATATATATATTGGCATATGTATATATTGCAGTTGTTGATTTCCCGTATTTTTTAGCGGATGAGACCCTATTACGCCGTTATTAAGCGGATAATATTTAATAAGAACATATACCGCGATAATTTCGTACTGGAGCGAAATTGGTATTGTGCTAATGTTTTTGGATGCAGGAAAACAGGTTGGAGGGATCCAACTGGATTCCTCAACAGTATTTATTTGATTATGGATATTTTGATATTTGATTGATTATCATATCGATATATGATATCGTTGTAGTCGTGATTGACTATTTGGTGTGTAGCATCATTGGGCCAAATTTGGAATTTTAAAATGATTTCAAAGTGATTTTTGAAAGTATACGTTTATAAAATATTTTTGGAATTGATTCATTTTAAATAAATAAACGTTATAATTTTTAAAGTTATAAAAATTATGATTTTTGAGAAATATAGTTAAAAACTGATTTTTGAGAATATGATGCTATTGAGTTTATAAAATAGTTAAATCGAGATATTTTAGAATTATTGTGAAAAGTTTAAATATAGGATTTATGAAATTTAATTATTTTATGAATCAAAATGGTAAAATAATAAAGGAGATTTAAGACGTTTTAAAAGAATAATATAAATTGAATTATATTTAGAGATTTATAAATGGATATTTATAAATTGAAATATGGACATTATAAAACGAGTTTTTATAAGTGTTTGAATGAAGTGAAAATGAATTTCATAATTGAATGGAATTTATAGAATTTTATACGGTGAAGTTATAAATGGAATTTTATAAGCAGTAGGTTTATAAAATTTATTAAGTTATTAAAATAATGATTTTGGATAAATGAATGAATCTTATAAGTTATAAGATTTATATTTGGGAAGTTAAAAAGAACGGTTTTGTAAAATAATCGTTTTATAAGCATTTAACTTATAATATGAACTTTTAGTTTATAATTGAGTTATAAACTGGAATAGGTTAATAAAAGAATTTATAAAAAGGAAGTTTTTATAAATAAATAGAAATGGAATTTATAAACGTTGTTTTATAAATTCGCAAATGACTTATTTTGATAAGTAAATTGTTGAAACCTATTAATGGAGTATATTCACGTTTTTAAATAGTGAATATTATGTTAAAGAAATTGTTTAGAATGTGATATTTTGAATTGAATTAAAACAATCTAACGATGTTTTAAATATGTTGAGATTCGAAACCATAGATTTCAACATTTATTGTTGAAAATAAACGTTTTCGAGAAATAAAAGGAAATGGTAGACTATAACACTGTTGTTATAGTAAATGATTTCCGAAAGGAAATGTTTTGTATAGTATTGGGATTTATATATCTATTTTAATTTCGAATCCCTATACTAGTGATTTTGGGTTGTTGTAACGATGTTTTACGCAACATTCGTTTTGGCCCAAATAAATATGTTTATGAGAATGATTTCCTTAAAGAATGAAATATATACTTAATCTCGATTTAAGTATATTGAATATTTTCTAAGTGTTGAAAATAAATAAAATTTGTGAATTACTTATGAATAAATAAGTATGGAAATGTTTTTCTAATATGAAGTGATATTTAGAATCTATCTTTTTGAAGATAAATTGAAAATGGATAATTGAAATCGTATATCAATAGATATTGTGAAATATAAATTCACTATTGAATTTATAAAGGAAAGGAGAATTTGTTTAAAAGTAAATATTGATTTATTTTTAAAGTGTGAAAAAATATATCTAGTGAAGATATTTTGGAAAATAAATAATTTGGAAAATTATTTGGAATCTGGTGATGTGTGCATATCAATTGATAGTTCAATAGCCGACTATCAATATTTCCCTTTGAATGGGTAATTGATGTGATTTGTTTGAATGTGAATGCTACACTTATTTTTGAATAAGCGCTCACTATTCGGGTTAACCGGAAAAAGACCATGGGGTCGTATAACCCATTTCGAATATGTGATACGTCGTTGTAAATTGCATTTGAAGATCGGTGTTGAAGACCTAGTTTTTGCGAAAGCGATAGGATGACCTATCGATTGTCTCTGCACTGGGTAGCTCCTGGTATAGAGATTCCTTAAGTGATGGGAAATTCGATCGGGATTGTGAATACCCGGATTGCAAGGGCTTCGTAAGAAGTGCCTTCGGTTTTGTTCAAGCCCGGAACAGACTTGTATGGATTGTGTGTCTGACATTACAAGTTGAGATGTAAAGCCGATTTCTTTCAAATATATTTCTGTGGTGGCGGAGAATTTATTCTTTTAGCTTAACACCCTTCTCTGAGACGTACGAGCTCAGAGGTTATATAGTTGAAGTTATCAGCGATATATTCCCAATTTGGTAATGTGACATGCTGAGTGTTGCTGTAAATGATCATTGTGTTGATTATTGTGATAGGATCATTTATTTGATCGTCTATCTTGGTGATCATTGTGTTGATCATTTGTTGACCCAAAGCATGGCTTTTGTATAAAGTATGTTTTTGTGGACGTGACTTCGTCGAACCTCACACCCCGGAAATGGTCAAAACAGGAAAGATGCGGCAAGGTTATGAGGGGTAGCACCCTTTAGGGTATGTACATTTCCTTCTGGATAGAGGTTGTATCATGGTATGGAGCCCAGATATTTAACCTATGTGGTTACTACGAATTTATTACTTTGTGGTTGTTGGTTTTCGGGATCTCGTGAGAAAGGTCGTTTACGATCGGGGAATGGCGTGCTCGTGTCAGTAGTTACCCAGTTAGGGGTAACCCGGCCTTGTGTTGGCAGAGTTCCGGTTTGGTTCTCGGGGATGTCTTTCCAGAGGCATTCTCATGTGGCAATGGGAAGTTCCTTGGCCTGACCATTTGTTGGAAATCCAATTCCCAATACGAAACTTGTACGGTATTAGTTGTAGGACCTGCCATTCACTTATGGTGGTCACCACTATTTGGATGGTAGCTATAGTAGGCATACGATAATGGTCGTATGTTGGCTAAGATTTATATTCTACTTTCGAAATGAATTTTCCCTACACTATGCACTAGTAATAATATCAAATGTTATTTTAAATGCGTATCAAGCATCTTTGACTATCATAAGGAGAAATCTCCTCCGATTCTGCGTTTGCATTGTGTGTGTGTGCGGGAGGCCTTATGGTAGTCTCATTTTTAAAAGCATTGCGAATTGAATTTAAAAATATCTCTCTATTTTGATTTTAAAGTTAAATAAACTGTTTTGAGTTCTCACACCAGTCACATGACTGACTTGGAGTTTATTGTTTTCCTTCCTAAACTCTGGGTGCCCACCAATTTTCCATACGGGCAGTCAAGAGTTAGGTATATCAGGATATTCTGGATATTCTGGAGTTGCTGGAGGCAAGATGGATGGCATGGCGTATTACTAGTATATAGTATTTCTTTTTCCGCTACACTGTTTGATGTTGTATATTGTTGTTGTACACTCTGATGATATGATGTAATGTAATGTATAAAATGTAATAACCGATATAGTTCTTTGTTTAAAGATTATTCATTTATTATTATATGTTGTTCCGCTGCGAATTGTGAGATTCTGATGTTGGTCTGTTGTTTTCCGTTCCGTTCTATCTTCTCTATTCTCTTTTTTTCTTCTATTTTAAAATTTTCTATCTTGTTTTCCCTATCTAAATTTTCTCTCCTTTTCTTTTTCTTTTCCTAAATTTTTCTTAAACCCCTAAGGGTTCGTATTTTCGTTCATCTTGAATTAAACAAAGGAGATTAGTGTCTATTCAAGGAGTATGGATTTACGGGTCTTTACGCTTCTTCCCCAATTCTGCCCTCAATCGACTCCAACCGCCACCAGCCGCATCTAGTTGACGCCGACGATGACGACCCCTTCTTGCTGCGCACTCCTTCCACCTTTTATTTCGCTTTATTTTTTTTAGGTATATTGTCTTAAACCCTATTTATGAAAGTTTAGTAATTTTGGTATGAATATGTTAGATTAGTTGTTAATAGATGATGATATAGTTTATTAGTTGATTTGGAGATAAAATTAAAACCCTAATTTAGAAAAGTAGTTGCTTATTGATTTGAAGTTGATGATTATTGTGTATTAGTCGATGATAATAGTGTGTTAGTTGATTTGGAGATGTTAGTAAGTGGTTTGATTGTTTAATTTGTAATTAAAAGTAAGGATTAATTTAAAATTCAAAAATTAGTATTACCGATTAACATGCTTATTGATAAGTTTACGCAAATGTTTGTTATAGTGGAAAACGTTGTTTGTTATAGTTTACCTGAAAATTAGTGTACAATTAATTAGTGTATAAAATTAATTTATTTTAGTTTGTTATTATTAGTTCTAACTATTAATTTTAGCTTACAAAATCTATAGATTAAAATTTTATTAGGTAAAAGAGTTTGAAATATGTTATAAAGCGTATAATTTAGGTAACAAAACGTCAAGAACAATTATACTTAAATTGTTTTTTACAAAGTTTAAGAAATAAAGATAACAACAGCAAATAATGTATAAAATCAATTTTTTAAAGTTAAGTAACGAATATAACAACAACTAATATTCTATTGAAATTGATTTTGTAAAAAAAAACCAAGGATTAAATACGAGAACAACAAATATTATACTCAAATTGATTTTCTAAAAAGTTAAGAAAAGAATATGACAAGAACAGAACTTTACTCAAATCGATTTTCTTTAAACCTAAGAAATGAATATAACAAGAAGAAATATGCTACTGAAATCGATTTTTCAATAAGTTAAAAAATGAATATAATAACAACAAATAATGTACTCAAACCAATTTTCTAAAAAGATATGAATTATATACAAGAACAAATATTGTACTAAAATCGATTATCTAATTTTTTTTGAAATGAATGTAATATTGATTTGAACATAAGTGTTAAGTATTATTATAACAAATACAAAAACCAATAATTAAAGCCTTTAGTCCAAAAAGGTTTTAATTTATTTTAGAAAATACAACGACAAAAATACTCCCCTTGGATGCAAAGTTTTGCATAAAAGAGAAGTGAATTGAAGTGCTGTCGAAAGTAGATAGAAGTGTGGTGTAACGAGCCAGAATTTTCAATCATTTGAATTTTAAATATTTAATAATTTTAAATATTGAAATGTTAATTTTATAGATTAAATAACTTGAATTTCTAATATAACGATTTATTGGGTAAATTAATTGTTGAGTTTAATAATTGAAAATCATTTTAAAAAATTTGAATCTTGGGTTTTAGCTGGATAAAAATGATTTAAAGGCTTATTCAATTTCTATTAATAAGAATGATGGTAATAAAATTTTAAATTTGATTTAAAAGTGATTTAGCTAATTTTGATATTAATTCGTTTTAATTGACGTATAAAAATAGCCTTCCCGGACACTGTCATGGATTTCGACGAAACTAGTGTCATTGGGTCCGTAATCATAAATTAGAATATGTCATTAAGTTTTGTAGCGATTAGACGTATCATTTGGTCGTGCGAGATCGAAACACGTTGAAATTAATATTGAAAATTTAATCTAATAATTAGGTTCAAAAATCCATCTTCTCCATACGATGAAATTAGATCTCGAAACTAGTTCCATTGCGTTTGGAATAGGGGTGTAACATTTAGAACGCCAAGCAACATGCCTCGATTAGGGTCCGAATTTGTATAGCTAGATATTTTGAATTTAAATAAGATCATACACTGCTTGCTCCATCACCTCAACCATGTGACCATACACTGCAAAAGTCACACCCCTCTATGATACTTCAAATCCTCCCTCCCTTATATAAACACGACTTAATAGAGGAAGAAAAAGGAAATCATCATGGCATTTAAAAATTTATACCTCAACAATTACTCAACAAGAAAAAAAATCTGAAACAAGCTTTAAAAATCATGATTCGATGAGAGCTTCATGCTAATATGGGTTCGGTAGTGCTCGATCATGGTTTGGGTGATCACATGTTAGGGGCAGTAAACTAGGGTTCAAATTTATGGGAGATAAAGGCATCGATTCGTGTTTTGGGGATCATATTCGAGTTAGTCGTGGAAGCTAGCACCTCGGCGAAATTTTTTACAAGATCTGGTGGAGTTTTTGGTCATGCGACCTGTAGGGTGTGGGAGAGTTTGATGTCAGGTCGCGATGGGGAGGATTGGTCATCGAGCAAGGAGTTTGGGTCCAGCGCGCGAAGATTTCGAAGAGAAGCTCATCGTCGTGATCGGTTTTGATTTTCATCGACTATAGCTCTGTGTCACTGGAAATATATGCATGACAATAGAGGTTCAGCTGTGCGTGTACAGGCATGGTTTAGATTTGGGGAAGAACAGCTGTGAGGGTATATTTGTAATATATTTCAAGATGTTTTGATTTTTATAAAATTTAATTCAGTAACTACTAAAATTTATAACTCTCTCATATGAGCATCGGTTAAGACAAAACTTTTTCCGTTGCGCTCGTTACAAGAATGCTTCACAATAGAATTTGTTTGGATGGACTTGGAAACCGTTGAAATTTAGGCTAAAATTGGACGTTGTTCGATTTTAGTTTCAAATCGGAACGTCTCGGCAAAAACTGAAAATTTCGGTGAGTTAACTTCACCTTATTGGATAAGTAGTATGATTTATCGTTGATAAAAATTATTGGATGATTAGTTGGATAATTTATTATATTTATTAGTTGGATATATTCCTGCCTATTACAGCGGATGAGACATTACATTCTCTATAAGAACGGACGACTCTTTATATACGAATCCACCTCGAAGCGATCGATTTATATTTTATGTTTATATAAAATTTGTGATGCAGGAGAAACAGGTTGGAGGGATCCAACGGGATTCCTCGCTATTATTGAATTTTATTGTTTCAATAATATTTTCTTTATATGGGTTATTGAATAATAAATATAATTGTGGATGTTGTGGTTATAACATCGTTATATGTTTGAAAATAAAACCCGGCAGCGATTGAAAATTGATATTGATATTTGTTAAGTGTTGGGTGATTATTGGCCTTGAATTAGTATTTTCAAAATACTATAAATCGCCGTTTAATTGGAATTGGGTTTTGAGACAAGAACGATTTTTAAATCCGAAATTGGGTTTTGGAAACATGTTATTTGGGGATTATTTAAGTTAATTAAATATATCAATATTGTTTTAAGTTATTAAATAATAAATATTAATTTAAGGTTATCTAATTATAATAATATTGTTTTAAAGTTATTTAATTATATTAAAATTGTTTTGAATTTATATAATTATATTAACATTATTTTGAGTCATTTAATTATTTTAATGTTGTTTAAAGTAATTTTTTTATAGTTAATATGTTTTAAGGATATATAAAAAGGTTAATAAATTGAAATGTTAATTACTCGAGAATGATAATGGTTTTAAAATGAATAATAAGGATTATTAATAAGGTTTTAAAATAAATTATTATTATGATGATAAAGATTAATTATTATTATTATTATAATTTCTTAAACAATATTTTGGAATTATTAATTATTATTTTGAGATATTTAAAGTTAATGATTTCTATTTATTTATAATGTTCATTGTTAATAATCATTATCATATAGTGATGTTTTGAGATAAATGATTAAAATTATTTTTAAATGTTTCTGAGACCCGAAAATGGAGTCGAAAGACTTAAATTTTATAAAGGAGTTACAAAATGGTTTTAAGAATTAAGGATGATTTATTTGTAAGGTGAACGAGTTTATAAATGGTTAGATATTTATAACAAAATTGTAGAAGCAGGTTTATAATTTTTTAAAAGAAGTTTATAAATGGTATATAGGTTCATAAAGAGTTATAAATGATTTTGAAATGTACAAGAAGTTTATAAGTGACTGAATTCTTGGTAAAGAAATTATTAATGTTTTTCGAAAATTTATAAAAAAGATTATAAACGATCTAGGAGAATTTTAAGGGGAATTATAACCGATTTAAGAATCGAATAAAGGAAAACCTTTCTAAGTTTTGTGGATATACTTATACCATTGGGAAGAGTATATGGCTATTTCTGAATATGGAAATACAGGGATTTGCAAGCATATCTTTTAAAGGTGTTTGTATACAAGTAATTTACAAAATAATTGTATACATGAAGACTTATTAAAGGAGGCTAGTGGTTTCTTATATGCTAAACCAATGTTGATTTTTTACAATGAAATAAATCCCTGATTAAATGTTTGTTATTTGATAGTTAAATGACCGACTATCGAAAGTGGACTCAAACGTAACTTTGGAAATATTTAGGAGAAACACATGAGTTATATGGCATAGTCATCTCCGGTGATGTTGTACTGTGCGTATAAATCGCATTTCATTCTTCTTAGATGATGATAAGGAAATCCGTCCACTAACGGTTAGAAGGTGATCTCTGATTTTATCTTTGGCTGTTTATTTCCTAGAGAACCGGGGTTGAGTTTACCAGAAATTATCAAACATTATTTTGAAGAAACTAGGATCAGATATGTTATCCAAAAACCATTTCGATCCACCGAATGCGTTTCGAAGTGAAGGCATCATTAAGAGCATGAGATCGAAGATAGAGATGTGAAGTGCAAGGGCCAATCGCCACTAATCCTGAGTGTGATTCCAAAATGGATATAGTAGGAATAGTGCATTCGTTTTCGTTCAGACCCAGAAGGGACTTGTATGGATGGATGCTATGAGCACATTGTCATTGGAGGGCAACGAGCATTCTATGTGTAAATTTATTGAAAGGTAAACTCAGCCTCAAGCGTCATCAACCGGGGATTACTAAAACATGGGAGATGCAGCAGGGCTAGGTGTGGGTAGCTCCCATAAAGGGTATGTTATGACATTTCTAGATGACCATTCATATTTTCAGATTTAGTCATGCGTGAAGGGGCTCCATAAAGTTTGGGAACAACTGGGGTGGTGACATATTCAGTACTATCCAGTAAGGGGTAGGCCTGTACTGCGTTGGCAGGGGCCGTTAAGTACGATCTTGTACATTGTTCTAAAGGTGTACTGTGACGGGCGGTACCCTAGTAGATCAGTCATTAGTTGAAATCCAGTCTACAATAAGAGCTTTACGGTTTTAGTTGTATACCAAATATGTTGGAACGTGAGATGCAAGCATTCCAGCAATTTTAATACTTTACTTTGAACCTTTAGATATTATTATAATATCACTGGATTTTCTATAAAAGTGTTTTGGTTAAGGTAAAAACCCATCATGTTTATGTGCGGCGTGGTCTTATGAGATACCTTTGATTTCAAAGATTTTCTTATAACTTTAAATCCAGTTGGGTGTGTTTTATTACGTTAGTTTTCCAGAATGACTTGGGTGTTATTTTTTATAATACTCGAGTCAGACAGAGACTATTGCATATTAGTTTGGATGCATGGAGCTTCAGGAGACGAGTTGGAGGCCCGACCACTGTATGCAATTTGGGTTTATCAGCATTTGTGAGGACAGACCTGTCCAGGCTGAAATAGGTTAGTATAACATGATTGATGTTTATATCTACACACATCACAAATTTTCTTTTGTGTAAAGGTTTATGATATATTATAAATTATTCGTTCCGTTGTGAGATTCTGTGTTGTTTCATTTTCTTCTTACCTTCTTCCTTCTTTCTTTTTTCCTAACCATCCGCCTTTTTGTTCAATTTGGATTAGACATGTGTGGTTTATTGTCAACTTAAACTGTACGAAAAATTGGGTCGTTACATGTGGTGTGTGAAGCCTTTAGTCCCAAAAGATTTTACTTTATTTTAGAAAATAAAATAACTACAATATATCACTTGGGCGAGAAGTTGTGCATAGAATAGAAGTGAAGTGCTGTCGAAATTACTAACCTATTTTTGAATTAGGAACAATGTTCGATTATTTTATCGATCATACATGAATGTATGAAGTCAGAACTAGAATAAGAGGTTCGGTGAAAGAACATTTCTACAACGGTGTACACAAGTTTATAAGATTTGCAATATCTAATGATCGAAATAACGTAGAACTTCATTGCCCTTGTAGTAAGTGTCAACATTTGAAGCATTAGAAACCAAATACTGTTAAAATACATTTGTATAAATCTGGATTTGTGTCAAATTATTATTTATGGAATCGTCAAGGAGAACTTGTTGCACCTACAGTGGATCCTATTGTGTTAAATGTCGATGTTGTTATGACGAATCCAATAGAAGGTATGGTGGAAGATGTAGCGCGATTAATGTTCAATTTCAGTGTTGTTATGACGAATCCAATAGATGGAATCGTCAAGGAGAACTCGTTGCACCTATAGTGGATCTTATTGTGTTAAATGTCGATGTTGTTATGACGAATCCAATAGAAGGTATGGTGGAAGATGTAGTGCGATTAATGTTCCCTACCGTTCAAGTTGACAGTGAAGATGTCACTGTCAAAGAAGAACCAAATATGGGTGCTATCAAGTTGGAGTACGGTCGGTAGTCTAGCCGTTCGTCTAGCATGTCCTTATTGCATGGAAGAAACCAGATCACTTTCTTACGGTATGAAAGGAAAATTTCTTGGTTTGATTGTCATTATTGTTTTCTCCATCACAATCATACTTTTAGAAGAGATAAAAAAGCTTTAAATCTAACATAGAAGAGAATATGTCAGCACCGAAGATTTGGTCAAGCGAAGAAATATATGAAATTGTAAAGGGCCACCCGAAGATACATGAAACTGAAATACAGATTGAAATTCATGGTAAATAGGACATTCATAATTGGTGCAAACAAAGTATATTTTGAAAGTTACCTTATTGGAAAGATCTTGTACTTTTACATAATATTAATGTGATCCACAGCGAAAAAATATGTTCGATAATGTGTTTAATACACTTATGAATGTCAAAGGGAAAACTATGGATGATCTGAATTCAAGACTCGATATAGCACACTTTTGTAAATGTCCTGAACTTCATATGAAGCCCAATGACAATATAAAAATCATGATATGAGCTAGACAACAAGCAAATAAAACTCATGCTAAAGTGGGTGGAAGGACTAAAATGCCATGATGGAATGATCTCCATAGATGTGTTGACTTTAAAAATAGTAAATTGAGTGGGATGAAAAGTCACGATTGTCATATCATGATGTAATATTTATCATCAGTGGTTTTCAAAGAACCGTTGTCCATAAAAATCTGGAGAGTTATAATAGAATTAAGTCTGTTTTACAAACAGATTTGGCCGACAATGTTAAAAATCGATTATATAGGTAAACTTGAAGTACAAATCCCTATATTGCTATGCAAACTGGAGAAAATATTTACGCCGGATTTTTTTTAATGCAATGAAGCATTTACCTGTTCATCTTCCATCCTAAGCTCTTCTTCGAGGTCCTGTGCAATATGGATGGATGTATCCATTTGAGAGGTAATAATAAATATCCATAAAATTATTCTTAGTTTAAAATTCAGATTTACATAAGTGCATTAAATTGAATTAATTTTGTAATTGGTACTTAAATCATCTGAAGAAAAAAATTAAACAGAAAGCACAAGTTGAAGGTTCAATATGTAAATCATATCTTGAAGAAGAAGCTTCATTCTTTTTCTCTCATTACTTCAGTAATTAGGTGAACTTATCATTTGTAAATGGTCCTCATAATGATGTAGCCATTGAAGAAAATTATTCGCAGACAATGTTGTCTGTTTTTAGACAACATGGTTGACCTGTTGAAAAATATGTGGAAATATGGTTATACGATAGAGATCAACTTGTAGAACACATATATGTTCTTCTTAATTGTGCTGAAGTTGCACCATTTGTTAGGTAATAATAAATTCATATTTATTTCAGTAATACTTACATTTTAATCGTAATGTAACATATTGTACGTATGTATATGTGTGTGTGTGTGTGTGTGTGTGTGTGTGTATCTTCGTAGTATTTATGAATCGCAACATCCTTCTGGCGATCTCAGCAAGGAATTTTCTAAATGATTCACTACTACAAAACATGCCATTTGCATCGGTTGTTTACCCCTCTTTTGCGTCAGTTCAACAACCGATGCATATGCAACCGATGCAACATGCTTAACACTTTTGCATTAGTTCCGAAACCGATGCAAAAAGGTCCTTTTTGCATCGGTTGTTACTAACAACTGATGCAAAATATCATGGTTGGTTGCTTGAACACAGCCCCCATGTTGCATCGGTTGTAATGAAAACCGATGCAACAAAGGAACTTGGTGCATCGGTTGTTGTTGAAAACCGATGCAAACTAATCCCTCTATTGCATCGGTTTTTTATAACAACCGATGCAAACTAATACCTCAGAAACCATTATTACAGTACTCAAATAGACTATATATATTATTGATAATCTTTTATATATATATATATATATATAAAAGAAAAAATCATACACAAAAAATTAAAAAAAAGATTATTTCATTATCATTTACAAATTCTGCTTTGGTTTACAAATTTTCACCCTCATTTATAACATTGATTTTTTTCATCTCCACTGTGCATCACTGTGCACACTTCATCAGTAACAGCATCGACCTCCAACATTTGTTGCTCCTCCACCTCCCCCATAAAACAAAACACATACACTTCGCAGCAACTACTGACATCGCTTACACCCAAACTCCTCCACCACTTAACATTGAACATCCCCCAATATCCATCATCAAGCTGATGACCATACTTCATCACATACCCCAACCCAAGCAGCAACACTTCTCCTCATTTCCATAGCATATACCAACATTGCACACTGCTACCTGCAGGCACCCAAACAACAGGATCAGCTATAATGTTCCTATATGACTATTAAGTTAATCTAAAAAAACTATTTATATAGACTTTTTTGTCATGCATAAGGATACTGTGTCAAATCACTAGCGACAGAAAGAAGTATGAAGGGAAAATGATTCTAACCTCCCGGCAACAATTTGCAAAATGCAGAACAAATGGTCTCTCAGGGAAATATTGTTAAATTCTTTTTTGCTAGCAAGTAGACGAACTAGAGCAACTAGAGTTGAGCATTCTACATCATTGCCAGTTTCAGCGTCTTCATTTGCCTGACAAAAACGCATAACATGCACAGCCATCTTTACTTCTCCTGTAACCAAATTATAAACCACAAGAGCAGTAAATTTGTTACAAAAATGAAAGATGATGAGGGAATTTCAAACCTCTTAAATCAGCTTCATATTATACACAAAGTTCTACCACTGCTGCCATCTGAAAATACAAAATAAAACGAACATAAATCTAAAAAATAAAAAAGGTAATAAACAAAATTAAATAGCTTAATCATTTTTTATAGTTTATCATTATATGGTGAAAAGTTATAAATATTTCTTTACATAAAATATTTGTTATGGGTAGTGATTCTTTTTCGTTCAAGAGGTATACAAATGACATATATATAGTGCAAAAAGTATAAATCTGTAAAGTGCACACAGATATGCACACAACATATTCCAAGCTGGGTGATTTATATAATTTTATTTACAAATAAATATATCAAAAAAATATGACCAGAGTGTACTTCATAATCACACCTTAGCAACAGCTTTTGGTGGATAGTCATCTTTGAGTTTTGGATCAACACATTGCTTAACTTTGTCTTCGCTCAACCTTGGTGTTGCCTGAACTCAGTGTAAAATAGCATGAATGTATAAGTTAATTTGGTGATTATTTTTATAGGCAACTATTGAAACACTAGCTTCAGATGTGAGCTGTATTCAAAAAACCTACTGTGACGACCCGGGATTTCTAACAACTCAAATTGGAATTATTAATTGATTCTAAATATTTAAAAGATAATTTTTAATTGAATTCCAAATATTAATATTTATTTGGTGATTAAAATTTTGAATTATATAGTTTAAATATTGAATTTAATAATTGAAAATTGGGTAAATTGTTGAATCTGAAATTTCTAAGCCTGTTTAAATAATTTGAAGGCTTATAAATTTTATTGTGATAATACTCGAGATAATAGAATGATTGGAATTTAATTTAAAGATAATTTGTTCAGTTTTGAAATTGTATCATTTAAATTGAATTTAAAATAGCCTTCCGAGGCACAGTCTCGGAATTCGACGAAAACAGTTCCATTGGTTATGTAATAGTTAGTTATTATCGGATTTCAATGTTCGTAGCAATCAGAGTTGTCGTTTGACCCTAGCAGCTCGAAACGCTTAGATTTATTTTAATCGATTTAATTTAATATCGATCGTTTAATTCGGTATCTCGCACATACGTTCAAATTAGCCTCCGAAACACGTTTTATTGTGTTCGGAACGCGGGTAAAACCTTATGAACGCCTGGCGACATGTCTGATTCGGGATTCGAAAATTCGCGTTATGCGAAACGAGATATTTTGGAAATTTAATGATATTAAAAATGTAAAAGTCATATCAGCTGCACCTATATCCATCAGTCACCCTATAGCTTATACTCAGCCACCCTACATCTGAAACGCGCAAAGATTTTTTTTCCCCTTTCTCGTTTAAATCACGCTCAACCTTCTTAGGGAAAAAAATCAAAATCTTCAGAACAAAAAATTAAATGGCTTCCTCCTTTTTCTTCAGTAAAAATCAAAGCGACAATCTGTTGCTCGAATGCAATTCATGTCGTCTCCATCTATTATCCCTCGTCCCTCAAACAAAAAAAAAGAAACTAAATCGAACTCGTTTTATAAAAAAAGAGAGGGAACTCAGAGGAAAACCGTCTCCCTCTTTTCAATTCGTGCTCGATGCGAACTCGAGCTAAGGGATTCAAGGCGGTAAGGTGGTTAAAGGGAGTGGAGGTCAGTGCATTCGCAAGCAGGCGAGAAGAGGAGGTCGATGTTGAAGCGGCGCGCGATTTGAAGGTCGCGAGGAAGAGGCGACGTAGGCTCGAGGATTGTAGCGCGATGGCAGTTGGGGCGATTTGATTTTTATTTGGCAGAGGCAGTGGAGGTCTCGTAGGTTTTGGCGGTGGCGCGAATTGTGGCTAACGGTGGGGTTTAGGGCTCGCGATTTGGATTATGGGGTCTCGAGATCGATGCCCTCAAACGAGGCAAACGTTTGGGGTGAAGCACGAAGTGGTGCAGTGTTTCGTGGTGGATCTGGAAGGGAGGTCATGTCATGTTCTCGGGGTCGCAAGGTTGTAAGGTAGTGCTTTGATTTAATCGATTATGCACATGTATGTTTGTAGGTAGGCCGAGAAATAGAAAGAAATAATTACAGTAAAGAAGATATTTATTTGGTTATTTACTGGAAATATATATATAATAATAATTAGACAATTAGATTTAAAACAGTTTGTTATAATTTAATTTAGTAAATATGATTTTGAAAAGAACAAAATACAGGAATTTTTAAAAGGTTATAGAATCTATAAAATTTAGATTTTTAGAATGTATATAAATTATTTTCCTAAAAATATATCTATGTAGTTCAAAAATGAAAGAGACTATATATGTATGTTTTCACTTACTACTTTAATTTCAAATTAATGTTTTTTGGAGATAGATTTGTCTAATAAACTCATCCCATTATTTTAGTTGCTAAAAATATTTTTATTAGAGGTAAATCAGTTGAAATTTAATTTTTAGTTTATAATAAGTCCATCGGTTAGTAAATTTATAAATGGGAATGTAATTGTTCAATTAATTCAAATATTGATAAATTATATAATGACTTTTACAAGGTCTAAAATCATGGAAAACCTAGTCGAGATCTAGATTGGATTGCAAATAAAGAAAAGGTGATCAAATCTCACTCTGTTGGATTTTATTTAAAATTTAAATGGTTAAATTTATGTATTTGGCTGCATGATTAAATTGATTGGATATGCAATGATGATGATGTGACTTTGGATTTTTGGTTGGTTTTCGAGTTAATTGTGGTTTAACTCGAAGTATTTGGGTTTTAAATTGTTTTGAACTTAAGTCATAAATTAGGAAATGTTTCATCTTAATGTTGGTAAGGGCTTAATGATTTGTGATTCGTTTAATTAGTGGGGTAACTAAGAATGGAAAATTTACTTAATTCAAATTAATTAATGATTGGGTTAATTAATTTAGTAATGAAAGGTTTGGATTCATAAATTAAGTTTTAAGTTAAATAATTAGGTGTAAGTAATTCAGAATAATCATTTGATGATTAATAAATAATTACTTAATGAAATTAATAAAATATAATTATTGGTGCAATTAGTCAAGGGATTAATTAAGATGGTTAATTAAGGATAAATTGATTCATCTAATGAAGTAAATAAAAGGATAGATAATTTCAGTTGGAGATAAATCAAGTATGATTAATATTGTGGTTCAATTAATGCAATTAATTTAGATGAAAAGAAGTAATTAAAAATACAATTGGAAATCATTAATTTATAATTTATGATATAATTAAAGATTGATAAATTGAAATTGATTAATCCATAATAAGTGACTTATGAACAATTAATTAATATAAGAAATTAAGAATTAATGTAAGAAATTAAGATTAGTTATTGATTTGGATTAAGAATAATTAATATCATGAAATGAATTAAAGATAATTACTTGAATAAAATTGAAAGGTAATTAATCCAGAGTGATTAATTAAGATGAATGAATATGGAAAAGTTGATTAATTAATATGTTTGGGATTAACTAATGAAGAATCTATGTGATTGGAGGTTAGAAAATTCAATTAGAATCAATTGAATTAATCTGGAAGCGATAAAATTTGCTTATGAATGATTGATTGGTATTGGACGCTTTGAATGAGTTGATATCTCTGATATAAAATGTTGTGTTTATCATTTGGATAACTTGGGATGGGATGGTATGAGACTCGAAGAGGTCGGGATTGGGTATTGGGAGGTACCCGAAATCACTTCAAATTTTTATAAATTGATTTGAGAAACCAATAGGCAGGAATGAAATGACTTAAGTGAATTGGATTATATTATCCAAGTTTGGTACTTAGAAATTTATATGTAAAATAAGTGTTGTCTCTAGCAAATTGTGAATTAGTTAAATTGATATAAGATACCCCGGGTTCATTTAAGCTGTATGCTGTGGTATTCTATGTTAGTTGGGTTTACTCACGCTGGTTTCCAGCCTGACCCGGGTGTTACTTTGGTGTAATGCTCGGGTCAGACCGAGTATTACAGATTTTTAGGTAGGTACGTTCTGAAGCTTAGGAGGCGAGCTGGATGGCAGGAGCGTATAGAGTATTTCCGCTGTATTTATATTATTGTCAATCTGGGTCATGATAATTGTAAATATTCAGTGATTGTATATAATGTGAAACTCAGATATATGTTAAATGTAATCGACAGATATAATATTCTTTTGTAGACCGTTATTATTTATTATGTTATTTTATACGCCGCGAATGTGAGATGTTTGGTGTTTCTTTTCTTCTTCTATCTCTTTCTTCTTTTTCTTAACTATCTGGAATTTTTGAAAATTTTGGGTCGTTACATTTGGTATCAGAGCAGAAAGGTTAAGCGAGAACCTTGGTTTTGGTGGGGATTACTCATTTTATAGAGTCTGTAGTACTCTAGAATGAGTTGAGAATATATATATATATATATATATATATGTGTGTGTGTATATATATATACATACGAGAGCGTACTTGTTATTTTCTTATATAAAGATTTTAAATGATTTTATATAAATATATATTTTTTGATATATAAGGCAATATTTCCTTCTAATAAATATTAAGGTGATTGATTGTTAATTATTGAAATTAAAATTAAGAAGTAATATAATACAACCAAACTGAAGTCTTGAATTGGAATTAAATTAAGTAGAAATAGAAATACAACCAAATTAAAATTTAATGGATTGAAAATGAAATTCTAAAATTAGAATTCAGGAATTAAATTATTTAAAAGCTTCAAATAAAGGTAAGTTTGAAATGAGACTTATTGCAAACAATGGGTTGTTTGAAAATTTGATTTGAATTAAAAACCAAAAGTGGTTTAAAATTTAAGGATGACCTCGTGTGTAAAGGAAATAATATGTATGAATAAGGAATATACATAAATAAAAAATAGTTTGAATAGACTCTAAATATTGAGTTTGAAATTTGGAATGGGATGTGATGTTCAAGTGATAAGTTTTTAAGTGGGAAGATTATTATTGTGAAGTTTAAGGATTGAATGGGGTTGATTGGATTAAGTAAATTGAATTTAACTTGGGAGAAGTTAAATAAGTTTGAACGAACAATTTGAATTGGAGATTTCAAGATGAAATTGGAATTTAACTTGGAAAGTTAAATGGTTAATTTGAATTGGTAGTTCGTGTGATCTCAAAATGGGTTTGTGATTTGAAAATTGAAAAATGGATGGACGTTTTAAAGTAAATTGGATGATAGCATCTTGTTGTTAATGAAAATCTTTAAATTGAGAATGGTAGTGTATAAATAGAATAAATTTGAATAATTGAGTTATAAATTAAAATTGCTTATGAACTGGCTTCAAACTGGAAGATAAAATTTAATAATAAATTAAAATTTTAAAATAAAATTGTATTGAACTCTTATTTGAACCTTGAAATACATAAGTTAAGATAATTTAAAAAGGAATTTTGAGAATTGGACTCAGAAATTAAATTGTTAAAACTTTAAATAAAAGTTATTTTGGTTTAAAAAGTTAAACCAACCTTTGAGAATTTAACTCGAATTTATATAATTTGAGATAGTTTGGATTCAAGATTGAAATTGAATTAGTTCAAAATTGAAGATGGTTTGAATTAATTGGATTGGTGATTGAAGACGTATAAGATTAAGAATTTAAATGGGAAATTGATTTGGATTATATTGAAATGATTTGAATTTGAAATAGGTTCAATTGATAATAATTCAAATTGATTGGGATAATTTGATATTATAATTAAAGTAAACAGGATTAAAATCAAATAGAATTTGATTTAAATTGGGAATCAAGGTTGATTCGACTTGAATTGGGTTTAAATAAATTTCAATAGAATTGAAGTAATTCAAGTTACAATTGGGTCAATTAAATGGAAGTAGAAATTTAAGTTGAATTGTTGGGGAACTGAACAGTTGGCTCTTGACTATTTTCAGTATAAATTATTTTGGTATAAACTTATTTTTCTGAGCTATTAAATATATACAACCTTTCTTTCTTAAAGCCAAATAATTTTATACTTGTTTTACAATTATTTTTGGAGCTATTTAATCATTTTCAACTGTTTTCTAAACTAATTACTATTTTTCAACTATTTCACAAACTAATTTCTGTTTACAACTATTTGCCAATTATTTAAAAAAAAATTCTGAAACTATTTAACTATTTTCAACTATTTTACAATTAGTTAACTATTTTATGGCTATTTTGCAAACTAATAATTATTTTTCAACTACTTATCTATTTTTAAAATTTTCAAGCTATTTTCTAAATATAAACTGGTCGGAGTTCAAATTGTTATGGATTTAATACCCAACTGAGATAAGGGTTGAAGTGATAATTCAATGTGAATAGAAAGTAAATTGATTTGGCTAATAATCAATGAAGTTAAATACGTAGGATGCACGTATATTATTCCATTCACATAGTGATTTGGTCCAGATTCGAGCACAGAATTTCGAGATAGTTATCGATCCGAGTTGGGATTTTTCACTCGATTTTCGACGGCGAACCTGGATATGGATTGTTAGTTGTTTCTGGATATTCTCTATCATAGTTATGGCTATGCAAGGAGAATGACGGCTTTTAATCAAGAAACCAGATCTGTGTCCGCACTAGGAAGTCGGGTGGACGATACTAGTTCGGAAGTGAAATTGTGTGATCGAGTAAGCGATCAGATTGGTATAGCGTATGGAGGATAAACGTACATCGTACGGATTTGGATGAAATTGATATTGAAAAGAGTAATCAAATTGGGATATTTGGTTTTGAATAAACAAAGTTGTATTCTTTGTTATATAAGATAAATCTTCCCTTGTTGAATTTATTGCTGGAAGAAAAATGTTTTGAAATGTTTGAATATAAAGGGATTTTATACAAGTTTGAAATGATCCAAAGTTTTAAAAATTATATATATTTTTGAATATATATAAAGGATCTTATGGGGATTTTGAAAAGGTTTTGGGAACCTTTGGACTTGGAAAGGCTTTTGATTTTTGGGTAAAATCAATATGAGAATTTGGAAAGCCTGGTTTGAGAATTATCGATTTTGGAATAATCGATTTTGTATAAATGAGCCTTGTATGAGGTCATACTAGGTGTATGATTTGAAGATACTATATGTGTATAGTATAAAATGTTTTGATGATGGTTCTGGGGAAAAAGGCACTCCCTTGAAATGAACTTCTCAGGAGTGCCACCGGTGGTGCTGCCTTGAGCCCCAAGGGGGGTTCTAAAGTTGATCCTGTGAGGAGTCCGGACAAACTAGTTCCTGAGGATTATTGGGTAGCAAAAGTCGAAGGCGCTGATGCCTACAGGGGCATTTGGGTTATGCTATGACGACAGTGTAACTCGATGTCACTGCGATCTACTGTGGGGACCATAGCGAAATCGTGTGGAGGATGAGTGCCAACAGTCTACACTTGATTTTGCCGGGAAGGCAACGCAACATCGGTAGACTGCGATCTATGGTCAAGTGGAGTGGAGAAGTTTCATTCTTTTGGCAGCGAAATTCGAGGGGGATGATGTCTACAGCTATATGGGTTATTACTGTGATAGCTACGTAACCCCAGTTGTAGCTGCGATCTGTAGCGGGTTCCATGGCGTAATTGAGGGGACGGAGGCCTACAGTTATCTATGGATTTTATCGGGATGGCAACGTAACCATCGGGTTAACTGCAACCATGGACGGGGGTGATGATTTCCAGAGCATTCTCACCAAAGATATTTCCTCTATTTTTAAAAACTATTTTCTATATTTTCAATAAAATTATTTTCAAAAGTATATTCACTGGATGTTGAAAACGGGTTTACCAAGTACTTATAGATTTTCAGTTCTACGTCTGATCAACGTATGACTGAATTTCTGTGAGAACAAGGATGGACTGGTGGAGACATCGAGTTATAAGAAGTATTTTTATAAACAGCTATTTATTATGTATGATATAAATTTAAAAGCATTTATAAAAATTTTAAATAAAGATGTTGGAATTTTGGAAAATAAAGGAAATCCAAACTGGAATTTTAATGAAGTGAATTTGTAATTAAAATCGAATATTGATTTAGAAGTCGAAAGTAAGCTAATTGGCTAAATAATTATTTGGTTGAGTATATTAATAAAATTTAACTTGGGTAAATAAATGGGTTGTAAGTGATAATGGGTTTGAAAATGAATTCGAATTTTAAATAGAATTCGACTTAGATTGATAATGAATTAAATAAGAGGAGATGTTGTAAAATGAAAATAAAATAGAGTTGGATTGAAAAATGTGATGGTTTGAATTATAAATAAAATTCAAGGGTGATTTGAATAATATTTAATGAAATTTGCAGGTAAATTGGATATAAAAGAGTGATTATAATAGAAATGGTTTGAGTTGCAAAACAAAATCTAAGTGAATGGAAATAAATTGAGAATGGCCTTTTATTAATAAAATGAATTCGATAACGAATTAAGTAAGTAAATTAAAATTTTAAAACGGGTTAATCAAGTTAAATAATAAATGGATGAAGTCTGATTGAATAAAAAAACTAAATCAAAGTTGTGAATGGAATTGGATTATCAGACTGAACTTTAGTTCGGTGGCATATTAATTTAAAATATAAATGAGTTAAGTATATGGTTGGATATTATTTTGATAAATTGAGAAGGTGAATTAAAATTAAAATTAAAATTAAAATTAAAATGGATGGGCATACTGAATTTAATGGAAGTTGATTAAATGATAATCAAATAGAAGTAAACTTAAGTTTGATGTTGGAATAAATTAAAGTAAATTCACTTAAGTTTGAAATTTATGGAAGCTTGGCTTCGAATAAGAGTGAAAGCCCATTAAATAAAAGCTTGGATTGAATTAATTTGGAAATGGCTAGGAGTATACAAGAATGGAATGTGTCGAGCTAAATAAATGGTTGGTGAATAAATTAGAAATGAAATGGAATTAAATTTAGAATGAGTTGAAATTAATTCAAAGTAGTTATAAACTAAATAAATACTCTATTAAGTGAATATTGTTGAATTGGCATAGCATGAATCGTCGTATGACGTAAATAAAAGTAATTAAATTTATATGAGTTGACAGACATTAAATAAATTGGTTTTAAAATTAATTAAATTGAATATGGGCTTGATTGGATTAAAAATAAATTAAACATAAGCAATTGAGTTGTAAACCATTAAAGTTGAATGAAATGGCATATAAATTTGGTTGGAAGCAATTGGATTGGCTTTGAATCATATAAATTGCTTATGGTAAGCGTTTGGTGTTTGATGCTTTTGTAATGCTTGTGTTTTGCTATTAAAGTAAGTGAAATGCTGATAAATTCTCTATATGGCACTTACATATTTAAATTGAGTAAGTACAGGTACCTGAAGGCCGTTTGGCTGGATTTGGATGCACTAATTGCTAAAATAAATAAACCGCATGCTTAAAATGCTAAATAAAGTACGCCTACGCAATAAAAATAGAAAATATGAACTGTTTTTGCTTTTTCCGACCGTGTGGGTCGATGTATATATATTTATATCTCTTGTCAAATTGCAAAAGCTCCTCCGTACAAAGGAGACTCTGCCAAAAAAATTCTGAAATTTTGGAAGTTAGAAAATTTTAGAAATTTTTGAGAAAATTTTTGTTAACGACAAAACAACTTCAAATTGAAAATTTAAAATAAATTGGTAGATGAACTAATATGAATCAGTTATACTTGAAAGATAAAATTTGATATTCAAAATTTAAAGTAAATTGAATTCGTATGAAAGTGGGGAAAACTAATTTGAATAAAAATGGGTATGAAACTTATGTAGAAAAATGTATACAAATGATTTGGAAGGGTTACGATTGGATATTATTGTCAAGTAAGATGTGTAGGTATTAAAGGGGGAAAAGAAATCTGGATTAGATATCAGAAGATAAATTTGAATTGCCCGAAAAAAAGGTATGTATTTTAAATTTCTATATGAAATTGGATTGGGTTTTTTGATCTAACCACTTGGCTTTCTGTTTTCTTTTGGAATTTGGGTACCCGTAGAGGCCTTTTGCAGTACTACCGAGCTAGCCGCGCAAAGGAGACACTGGAAATTTTTTTGGGAATTTAGAGAGTTAGAAATTTTTTTTTGAGAAAATTTGATAATCCAAATTTGATTTAAAATTGAAATTTAGATGATTGAGCAATAGGGTATTGTTTGAAACTATAGAAGATTTTGGAAAGTTGGTTAAGTTGATAGTGGGTTTTTAATAAAAGATAATTGATAGGATGTTGAATTGTGAGTTATGGGAAAAGTAAATGGGTATTGGTCCATTCTTCCTAACTAGTAATTTCGGGGACGAAATTCTTTTAAGGGGGGAGGAATGTGACGACCCGTGATTTCTAATAACTCAAATTGGAATTATTAATTGATTCTAAATATTTAAAAGATAATTTTAAATTGAATTCCAAATATTAATATTTATTTGGTAATTAAAATTTTGAATTATATAGTTTAAATATTGAATTTAATAATTGAAAATTGGGTAAATTGTTGAATCTGAAATTTCTAAGCCTGTTTAAATAATTTGAAGGTTTATAAATTTTATAATGATAATACTGGAGATAATAGAATGATTGAAATTTAATTTAAAGATAATTTGTTCAGTTTTGAAATTGTATCGTTTAAATTGAATTTAAAAATAGCCTTCCGAGGCACAGTCTCGGAATTCGACGAAAACAGTTCCAGTGGATCCGTAATAGTTAGTTATTATCGGATTTCAATGTTCGTAGCAATCGGAGTTGTCGTTTGACCCTGGCAGCTCGAAACGCTTAGATTTATTTTAATCGATTTAATTTAATATCGATCGTTTAATTCCGTAACTCGCACATACGTTCAAATTAGCCTCCGAAACACGTTCTATTATGTTCGGAACGTGGGTAAAACCTTATGAACATCTGGCGGCATGTCTGATTCGGGGTTCGAAAATCCGCGTTATACGAAATGAGATATTTTGGAAATTTAATGATATTAAAAATTTAAAAGTCGTATCAGCCGCACCTATATCCATCAGCCAACCTATAGCTTATACTCGAGCCACCCTACATCTGAAATGCGCAGAGATTTTGTGTCTCCTTTCTCGTTTAAATCACGCTCAACCTTCCTGAGGAAAAAAAAAATCAAAATCTTCGGAATAAAAAATTAATTGGCTTCCTCGCTTTTCTTCAGTAAAAATCAAAGAGACAATCTGTTGCTCGAATGTAACTCATGTCGTCTCCATCTATTATCCCCCGTCCCTCAAACAAAAAAAAAGAAACTAAATCGAACTCGTTTTATGAAAAAAGGGGGGAGGACTTAGAGGAAAACCGTCTCCCTCTTTTCAATTCGTGCTCGATGCGAACTCGAGCTAAGGGATTCAAGGCGATAAGGTGGTTAAAGGGAGTGGAGGTCAGTGCGTTCGCGTGCAGGCGAGAAGAGGAGGTCGATGTCGCGCAATTTGAAGGTCGCGAGGAAGAGGCGACGTAGGCTCGAGGATTGTGGCGCGATGTTAGTTGGAGCGATTTGATTCTTTTTTCGGCAGAGGCAGTGGGGGTCTTGTAGGGTTTGGCGGTGGCGCGAATTGCGGCTAACGGTGGGGTTTAGGGCACGCGATTTGGATTATAGGGTCTCGAGATCGATGCGCACGAACGAGGCAAACGTTTGGGGCGAAGCACGAAGTGGTGTAGTGTTTCGTGGTGGATCTGGAAGGGAGGTCATGTCATGTTCTCGGGGTCGCAAGGCTGTAAGGTAGTGCTTTGATTTAATCGATTGTGCACATGTATGTTTGTAGGTAGGCCGGGAAATAGAAAGAAATAATTACAGTCGAGAAGATATTTATTTGGTTATTTACTGGAAATATATATATATATATATATATATATAATAATTAGACAATTAGATTTAAAATAGTTTGTTTTAATTTAATTTAGTAAATATGATTTTGAAAAGAACAAAATACAGGAATTTTTAAAAGGTTATGGAATCTATAAAATTTAGATTTTTAGAATGTATACAAATTATTTTCCTAAAATTATATATATGTAGTTCAAAAATGAAAGAGACTATATATGTATGTTTTCACTTACTACTTTAATTTCAAATTAATGTTTTATGGAGATAGATTTGTCTAATAAACTCATCCCATTATCTTAGTTGCTAAAAATATTTTTATTAGAGGGAAATCAGTTGAAATTTAATTTTTAGTTTATAGTAAGTCCATCGGTTAGTAAATTTATAAATGGGAATGTAATTGTTCAATTAATTCAAATATTGATAAATTATATAATGACCTTTACAAGGTCTAAAATCATGGAAAACCTAGTCGAGATCTGGATTGGATTGCAAATAAAGCAAAGGTGAGTAAATCTCACTCTGTTGGATTTTATTTAAAATTTAAATGGTTAAATTTATGTATTTGGCTGCGTGATTAAATTGATTGGATATGCACTGATGATGATGTGACTTTGGATTTTTGGTTGGTTTTTGAGTTAATTGTGGTTTCACTCGAAGTATTTGGGTTTTAAATTATTTTGAACTTAAGTCATAAATTAGGAAATGTTTCATCTTAATGTTGGTAAGGGCTTAATGATTTGTGATTCGTTTAATTAGTGGGGTAATTAAGAATGGAAAATTTACTTAATCGAAATTAATTAATGATTGGGTTAATTAATTTAGTAATGAAGGGTTTGGATTAATAAATTAAGTTTTAAGTTAAATAACTAAGTGTAGGTAATTCAGAATAATCATTTGATGATTAATAAATAATTACTTAATGAAATTAATAAAATATAATTATTGGTGTAATTAGTCAATGGATTAATTAAGATGGTTAATTAAGGATAAATTGATTCATCTAATGAAGTAAATAAAAGGATAGATAATTTCAGTTGGAGATAAATCAAGTATGATTAATACTGTGGTTTAATTAATGCAATTAATTTAGATGAAAAGAAGTTATTAAAAATACAATTGGAAATCATTAATTATAATTTATGATATAATTAAAGATTGATAAATTGAAATTGATTAATCCATAATAAGTGACTTATGAACAATTAATTAATATAAGAAATTAAGAATTAATGTAAGAAATTAAGATTACTTATTGATTTGGATTAAGAATAATTCATATTGTAAAATGAATTAAAGATAATTACTTGAATAAAATTGAAAGGTAATTAATTCAGGGTGATTAATTAAGATGAATGAACATGGAAGAGTTGATTAATTAATTGGTTCGGGATTAATTAATAAAGAATCTAAGTGGTTGGAGGTTAGAAAATTCAATTAGAATCAATTGAATTAATCTGGAAGCGATAAAATTTACTTACGAATGATTGATTGATATTGGACGCTTTGAATGAGTTGATATCTCTGATATGAAATGTTGTGTTTATTATTTGGATAACTTGGGATGGGATGGTATGAGACTCGAAGAGGCCGGGATCGGGTATTGGGAGATACGCGAAACCACTTCAAATTTTTATAAATTGATTTGAGAAATCAATAGGCGGGAATGAAATGATTTAAGTGAATTGGATTATTTTATCCAAGTTTGGTACTTAGAAATTTATTTGTAAAATAAGTGTTTTTCTCTAGCAAATTGTGAATTAGTTAAATTGATATAAGATACCTCGGGTACATTTAAGCTGTATGCTGTGGTATTCTATGTTAGTTGGGTTTACTTATGCTGGTTTCTAGCCTGATCCGGGTGTTACTTTGGTGTAATGCTCGGGTCAGACCGAGTATTACAAATTTTCAGGTACGTACGTTCTGAAGCTCAGGAGGCGAGCTGGATGGCAGGAGCGTATAGAGTATTTCCGCTGTATTTATATTATTGTCAATCTGAGTCATGATAATTGTAAATATTCAGTGATTGTATATAATGTGAAACTCAGATGTATGTTAAATGTAACCGACAGATATAATATTCTTTTGTAGACCGTTATTATTTATTATTATATTTTATCCGATGCGAATGTGAGATGTTTGGTGTTTCTGTTCTTCTTCTTCTATCTCTTTCTTCTTTTTCTTAACTATCTGGAATTTTCGGGTTTGAAAATTTCGGGTCATTACACCTACCCAGGTAACCAAACTTTGTTGTCCTTTCGGCATAGCGTGGTTTATGGGTTTCCTTCCTGTTAAAAGATCCAAAAGAATGACACCAAAACTATACACATCGCTCTTGTGTGTTAGTTGTCCAGTCATAGCATACCTGATTTTTTATAAACAAATACTTTTGAGGAAATTATTTGCTACTGCACTTCGAGCAATAAAAATACTACAAGTATATAGCCATATCATGTTTAGTTAAATCCCGACAAAAGTTCATGAAAGAAACAGAGGAAATGGAGTTAATTAACTAGAGCAAGAAAGTTAATGTACGAAAAATTGATGGATTATATTTTTCTTACAAATGACACAAAGGAAGACAACTTCAATGCAATCTGTGCTAGGGTGTGAATGCAGCTAATGGTAATAATTCCATTATGGCTAGGCATAAGGCTTAAATTTGATGAAAAATAAACAAACAAGTGTTTAGCATGCTGTTATGGTAAAAGCAAGACACATTTTATTCTATAAACTAAAATATACCTGTCAAATTGCATTACATGTTCAATGCGCTTGAGAAGGGATGACAAAAAGGAAACATTCTTATAGTTGACGCCATGTATTTCATGCCTTCACCATTAGTCCACGCCATGCATGTCCTATTCTGATTCTCATCTTATAGTTGACGTTCATAGAAATGAATTACTATTAAAAGAACATATAGCATATGTCATAGGTACATACAACCTATACTAAATAAACAGAGGGTTTGTTTTTACGTATATGATAATTCGTATAAAAGAACAATATGACTATATATGCTCAGAATTTTTCCCTTGTAAATAACCAATTCGAATCAAATTTTGATTTCTATAACCAATTTGAATCAAAATTTGAAAAAGTACAATTCTCAAATTTCATATCTTACACAATTGAAAAAAATATAACAAAGAAATTGTTACTTACTGTTGTGTCGAGCATCTCTCTTCTCAACAACCTTCTTCCCCTTCAAAAGAACCATTGCGGCCATCAACACCTACAGACCGACAACAGGGTTGTCCCCTTGTATCGATCGAATGAAGAAAATTAAAAAAATTACCAAAGTATGAATTCATAATTTACGAAACAACATCACACTATCATGCCAACTAAAGAGAAATTGTGTGCCAACTTACTTGCCATACCATACTTCCAAAACTGCATACAACTTCTCAATACTTCTATGAACACCCAGTGCATATCACTCTTGTGCACTGTGCACAGCCACCCACTACTTTCACACCACAACTATTGCTCATCTATGCACACAATCCATACAACTCCTACATACATAAATCTCCAAACTGCGTTGTGCATTACTGACCATAACTTTGTGCGATACAAATTCATTTACCCCAGCCTCATCATTCATCACTCCAGAACCATTTGAACACTCATGTCAACAACACAATAACATCTCTGACCCTCCTCAACATCCACATAACAACATAACTGCATTTTCACCTGATTGCATTTTCACCTGACCTGACCTACACACATCACCTGCCCAATTGTATCCATCAACAAACATACAAGATTTTCTGTTACCACTACCACTGCTGCAACATCATACAACTTCCCCTGCAGCGATTATTTTGCCAATAGTCACTCCTCACAACATCACCACTGCTCAACAACAACTCCTTACCATCAACACTTTACCTCATTGCCTTACCATTCCAGCCACTTCCATATCACTGCAACCACCACTGTCAGTACAACCGACCATACAGACCATACAAACACTGCACTGTAGCCACTACCCATATACAAACATACGTCTTCTCTGTTGCCTTGCAATGTGCTCTACCATAAAATTTCACCACCTGCTACTTTGCACCTTCTACAACCCCAAAACACCACAACAACACTTCAGGCATCAACATGCTAACCAATCGCCACTGCTTTCAAACTGCAACCGCCTCCATCATCATCAATCACCTCCTGTAATTCGCCTTCACCGAAACAGCCACGACCCAAAACCCTTAAATTCCAAAACATGAATCACCCTCGGCACACAATCGAGCACCGAATCACCTAAATTCGAATGACAAACTCGAACAAAGAACACCAGAACATCAAGATTGTTTGCGATTTTTTTTTGTTTGTGAATGGTGTTGTGAATAGTTTTGTTTTATTCTGTATGCTTTGGTGGTTTTGAAACCAAAGTTCGGAACCAAAGATGGAACTCGAATTCATGAAGTTTGGAACTTTACCTGGCCATCATACTCAAATTCATGAATTCTGAAAGCAACGAATTTCCAATTTCATTGTAAGTGGATCAGGGTTCGGGCTTGGATTCAGAGCCGAGGGAGAGGAGAATGGAGAGGAAGAAAGAGAGGTGGGGAGAGCTCATGATAGAGGAAATTATTTACGGGGATGGAGCTTGGATTTAGATCAAGTTTTGCTGACTTTGGAAAAGATAAAAAGGGGGAGAGGGATTTAGGTTTTCGAGTGAAGGACGAAGAGGTTCGTGGTGAAAATGAGAGGGAGACGAAATAATTTACCGCTAATCACAGTTTTCAACGTGGGAATAATATTTTTCATCGGTTGTAAATAAAACCGATGCAACTAACACTATTTGCATCAGTATATTTTCTTCGGTTGTCGATGATAACCGATGCAAATTGTATTTTTTTACTATCTACTGCTTTCCACATACCGAATGCATCGGTTTTTAAAGCGTAATCGATGCAAATACTTCTATTTGCATCGGTTGTTGTAACAACCGATGCAAATGATAACAACCGATGCAAATGAGGCGAAGCAACATGCGTATTTTGTTATAGTGATTTTCGACTTCCGTTTAGGATCCAAGAAATAGCGTCGTTGATGAAGGATTACAACATCTTGCGCTCAGACCAAAAAAAAATGTCAAGACTTATTCAATATTCTTCGTTAATGGATTCAAATTCAACACCAAGAATTATGATGATGAAAAATTGACGTATAACAGTGGTGTATTTGTCAAAGGCAGTGACAATCCAGAAGAGTAATTGACGTATAATAGTGGTGTTTGACATATTTTGTAAAACCTATAGAATTTTTTTTATCCAAGTCCAATTGATTCAGCAATATTCCTGGTTTCGGAATCGATGTGCACAAAGATTATAAACTTATAGAAACAAAGCACACCTCACATTACTATAAGTATGACCCTTTCATATTGGCCAAGCAAGCAATACAAGTTTAATTTTCCCCGTATCCATCCTTAAAAAGAGATAAAGCAAATTGGTTTGCTGTTTTTAAAACAAAGGCAAGATTTACGTTTAATGGAATTAATATTCCGAAAGAAGCAGCATATCAAGCGGATCTTGAGCCAAATAATGTAATAATATTAGCTGATGATATTGATTTGGGTTTGTTAAATGATGAACCAAATGTTTTAATAGAAGCATTTGAGAGTACAGAAGAGAACGATATAGAGTACAAGACTGAGACTGAATTAGAAGACGACGAAGACTGAAAATTTTGAATTTTTGTATCAGTTGTTGTATGATGTATATTTTGAGTTTTAGCTATTATCAATAATCATGACTATGTCGTGAGTTATGTCTTGTTGTTTTTTTTTAAATTATGTATATATACCCAGGAGATCTTGTCTCATTTATAATGTTTTAGTGCAATATTTATGTGATGAAGATTAATCAAATATGTTTTGTAATAATGAACAGATATTTTTTTATCATATGAAATGATATGTTTGTAACAGATATACACATGAGACATTCTAGCAGATCTCAGCCTTCTCCTTCTGCTGGTGAGGTGCTAGCGGCACAACGTCGGATTTGCGTCCAGTGGCAGTGGTAGTGCCGAAGTGCATGGGGTAAGTATCAAATTTATTACATTTTCCCTATTTAAAATTTATTAAATTCCTACATCTTATTTTATACAGGGGGTTTGAGGTCCAGCTGAGCGATTTTATTCTACAACTTTCGAGGAAGGCATTTATGTGCCGGATGTCGGATGTTGGGCTCACTAAGATGACATTCCCGATCACATCAAGAATGGCATATTCGTGGACTTGATGGTAATTATAAATTTATAATTTATTTGTAAATTAATACAATGCATATAATTCAAACCAATATCAAATTCAGTACGCAGGCAGCTGTTCATGTGGACCCGCGAGATATGGATATTTTTGTTAATCACTGAAACCAGAGAATGCGTAAAAATTACATAGACACTATGTCCAAAGCCAAGATAGCGGGAAAGAAGCCATTTTGATGGGTGCTAATGTATGGGCTCAATTTATGCAACTGTGGGAAACTCCAGAGTCGAAGGTAAGTAATAAAATAATTTCATTTTGTTATTACATTTTGTTTAAAATTCGTATATTAGGTGCATTAATTTGGTTAATTTTGCGTTTAAATTTATAGGAACTATCAGCACGAACAATGCAAACAAGGATAAAAATCCTGCTTTCCACCTTGGTGGGTCGAAGTCCTTCCAACAGCATCGAAGGGAATTGGTAAAGTTATAAAATGCGTTTCTAAATAGTTATAAAATAACTTAGTCATATTGGTAACATTATTCGTTGTATATATAACTTCAGTTCAGCAATATAATCGTGAGCCTACACTGCCTGAGAATTTTACTTACACACATGTCGTCGAGCGCAAGGATGAGGAAGGGAATATTAGGTATGAATTTATGGATAACAAATCCAAATTCGTGATGGTAAATTTGTTTAATTTTTTTACTGCACATTTGATAAGTTCTTTATTGTTTATTATTACAAACTACCGTTCGTCATCGCAGGAGAGGTATGAGGCGGAAAAAGCTCGAGTGGCACAGTCCGCTGACCGTGAGCTGATCTTAGAGGAGGAAGACCGTATCTGGGATGCGCTCATTGACCCGCCTATTTTGAATAGGCGACGTGGTTATGGAAATCAGGAGGTAAACTGCTTTATTAACTAATATATAAATTATATTTAGTCCTGAAGCAAATTATATCCCAATCAAGTAATTTGCAGACAGCGATGGCCCAGAGGATGTATAAGAGATCCTAGGCCGATGGGTAGATAACTCAGCTCCGCCAGCAGATTGTAGAATTCAATGACTGTTAGAAGGGTAGAGGACTGGCGCAGTTGCTAGATGAGCGAATTGCAACCTTTTTTGCAGAGCACAGAAGGATGCCTGGAGTGGCTGGATCGAGAGATGATGATAATGGGTAGGTACATTTTTTTTTTGACTTGCAATTATGGATTTGTAATTATTGACTTGTGTTGATAAAGTTGGTACTTTATTGATGGTTATGTATAGTGATAATTATGGATTTGATGAACATTAGTATTTGTATGGATATCGTTGTATTGGTTAATGGAATATTGGTTTTAGTTGATGAAAGTTTAAGTAAATATTGATATTTACGTTATGTTTTTAATTATTTATGATATGTATAAGATTATACGTTGCATGTGATGTTAATGGTTGCAATATATATTGGGAATGAAGCGAGATTGAGATATGACGTTTATTGTGTGGTTTGGAAGATTTAAAGCAGAGCTGGGCAAAATTGAAAAATTCAGTTTAACGATGGCTAGCGACGGCCAACTGATCACAGGTTTGAGGCGTATCGCGACAGATAGCGACAACAATCTGGTTCCAGCATAGCGACGGCTAGCAACGACCATTTTTCTCAGGTTTCCGTCACTAACCGTCGCTAAAACGGCGACAACGCCGTCGCTATAGTCATCGCTATTTTGGTAGCATCGTCTTGTTTTGCTGTGACATTTAACGACGGCTAGCGATGGCCGTCGACGGCTTTTTGTTGTCGCTAAATGCAGTCGTTTCTATAGTGCAAGCAGTAACCCTAATTCATGCCACTTGCTCCTTTTCCCAGTTAGGAACACAGGTTTTTTTAAACCTCCTATTTTGCAAATACTACCTACTGATTCCTCTTCTTTTTGCTCATCATTTCCAGCCGCTTGCCAATTCATCATACATACACACACTTATACATACATATATTTATGTATGTATGTATGCATGTATACACTACAAGAACGACACCTGATAGCGACGGCTTTTAGCCGTCGCCGGCCGTCGCTAGCCATCGCTAGCTGACGCTAAAAGCCGTCGCTATTTACCTCGTCGTCCAATAGAATCGCGACGGCTTTAGCAACGGCTCGGTCACATAAATAGTGACGGCTCACGACTGCAAATGTGCCATGTGGAAAATTTTCAACGTCTAAATGTCGTCGCTAGCCGTCGCTAGCCGTCGTTAATCTGAACAAAATGGCCATCGCTAGTCTGAACAAATTGGCCGTCGCTAGCCGTCGCTAATCTGAACAAAATGGCCGTCGCCAGCCATCGCTAGCCGTCGCTATACTGAACAAAATTCTGTGCACTTGCACAGCCCATACACTTCAAACAATAGCCATCAAATACCATCATCACAGCCACTATACACAATATTCATCAACTATAACCATCATATATCCATTATATAACATCATTATACATTCAAACAATATAAAATCCAACAAAACCAAACAAAATCATATACAATCCCAACAACAATACATATCATGTCAACCAATACAGGTCATCAAAATATGTACATAGTTCCCCAACCAAAATGTGTGCATAGTTCTCCAACCACAACTACAAACCGTTAACCCAAACAAACCGTTAACACAACTACAAGTCATTAAAATATGTACATAATATTCCGAAATATATATACACCAAACCAACCAAAATATGTATATACCAAACTGAAACATGAGCAAACAAGCATACCTACTCCTCACCATCGCTGCCATCCTCTTCAGGCATCCTCCCATGCTGTTGCAAATAACCTGCAATCCGCTCATCCAGCTGTTGCTCGAAGAAACTCTTCCTCCACTCATTTATTTCATCCACTGTTTGCCTCAACTGAGCAATCTCCTCTTCTTGCTGGGACCTCCTGTATGCACTCTGCAATCTCATCGCCTGTAAAATAGTTCATAATTATTTATATATTAGTATATATATATAATATTATTAAAATTATTTAACTATTCATATGCATGTGTAAATTTATATATTAGTACATGTCAAAATTTACCTCTATATTTCCATAGCTATACCGCACATTGGTCCGAGAAGGCGGGTCAATAATAGCATCCCAGATATTGTTCGCCTCCTCTAGCGTAAGCTCTTCCCGACTAGTGGACTTTGCTACCCGAGCCCGCTCAGCTTCGTACCTCTCCTGCGATTACAAACAATTATTTTACATGATAAAAACCGAATTTCAAGTTTTTGAAAATAAAATAAGACAAAATATTGTTATTAACAATAAATTAGTTTACCCTTACGGACTGGAATTTGTCGTCCGTCCACTCGTACGAAACAATGCCTTCTTCATCAGTCCTCTCCACGGCATGCGTCACCTTGAACAACTCGGCCATAGTGGGCTCGCGGTTGTATCTCGCGGTCTGAAAATATATAAATATTATTGCTAATCTGATTATAAAATATTTTAATAAAATGTAAACACAGTTTATAAATTTAATTACCAGCTCTCTCTTATGCTCATGGAAGGATTTGGAGCCACCACGGTGCAATGCAGGATTTTTATTCCTGTTAGCCCGGTTCCGCGCAGATAATTCCTAAAAATTAAGATAAATTATCACGTACATATCTTGCAGATTTATATTAGACTTAAATAACAAAGCAAACATATATTACTTACTTTTGCTGCCGGAGTGTCCCAAAACCGAAGAAAATCTGCCCATACACTGTCACCCATCCAGTTCGGCTTTTTGACTGAATACTTAACCTTGGACAATGTATCCCTGTAATTTTTCCTCATTCTTTTGTTCCAGTGATTTAAGAAAACGTCCATGTCGTCAGGGTCAACGCGGACTGCAGCCTGTAAATTAAAATTATTTTAAGTTATATAGATTATATTAATTTACAACTGAAATTCAAACTACCACTTACAAGTAAATCGGCCCGTATTGCGTTCTTGACATGAAGGGGGATGTCGTCCCAACGAGGCCAACAACCATCCATCCGGCTCTGAAAAGCCTACCTCGAAACCTGTAGAATATAATCTAATGGCTCCACCTCAAAGCCTCTGCAAAAAGTTATGATATACATGTTTAGTGGATTTTAAAACTTATACTTTAAATAAAATTGATACTTACCCGACACTTTTCAGAACAACTTCTGCCATCAGACGTAAGTCCGGTGCAGTGCCACTACCACCTACACCGGGAGATGGTTGTGGCGTGCTTGTCATACTTCGTCTCCTGCCAGACATATCTACTATAGAAAAACAATATCATCACGGAACAATTATAGAAATTCACTACTACATAGCATGTTTCAATCACTTTCACAGAAACAATTATAAAAATTTACTAGTACAAAACATGCATAAAAATTAAATAAATGATCATCACAGAACAATAATAGAAATTCATTACTACATAGCATGTTTCAATCACTTTCACAGAACAATTATAAAAATTTACTAGTTCAAAACATGGATAAAAATTAACTAAATGATCATCACAGAACAATTACATAAATTTACTATTACATAGCATGTTTCAATCACTATCACATAATAATTATATCAATAACGATCAGTCTTCATCATTTTCTGATTCAGACTCAGTCTCGAATTCTATCTCATTTTCTTCGGTACTTTCGAATGCATCAAATAAGACGTTCGATTCATCATTCAAAGGCCCTACATCAATATCATCAGTTATTATTATTTCTGTATTTGGTTCAAGATCGGCTTGATATGCTGCTTCATCTGGAATATTATTTCCATCAAACGTAAACCTTGGTTTTGTTTTGAAAACAGCAGACCAATCCGCTTTATCTTTTTTCAAAGATGGATACGGAGCAAAATAAACTTGTAACGCTTGCTTGGCTAATACAAAAGGATCGTACTTATAGTAGTGTGATGTATGCCTTATTTCAATAAGTTTATACTCTTTATGCACGTTGATTCCGGAACTAGTAACGTTACTGAACCAATTGCACTTAAATAAAAAAACCTTTTCTAAAGGTTCAACATAATATGTCAACTCTAGAATATGTGTTAAGACGCCGTAAAAATCTTTTAAATGCTCGTCTGGATCATCACTGCCTTTGAAAAATACCCAGCTGTTATATGTTAATTTTTCAGCCCCGTAATCTTTCGTGTTGAACTTAAACCCATTGACGAAGAATATTGGATAAGTCTTCACATTTCTTTTCGGTCCAATCACAAGATGTCTTAAGCCTTCATCAACGACACAGTTTTTTGGCTCATAAACATAGTTCAAAAACCATTTGGCAAATTCTTTACTGAGATCGTCAGATGGATACTGTGATTCGTAGATACTGCATATATGTAATATGTGTTATAATTATTACGTACGTACAAGTAAATTACAAGTGAATTAATTATTACCTGACAAATGGTGCGACTTCGACACAATTTAAAAGAACATACGTGTGTGTTACATGGTGGTCTCTATCGTCCAACCATATTTCCACCAGGTCTACCATGCTGTCTAAAAATAGATAACATTGTTTCAGAAGAATTTTGTTCAACGAATTTCTCATTTCGAGAAACAGTTATAAACGATAAGTTCACATCGTCCTTGAAGTAGTGAGAGAAATAAAATGAGGCTTCTTCTTCAAGATACGATTTGCAAATCGAACCCTCAACTCGGGCTTTTTGTCGAATCTTCTTCTTCAGATGATTCAAGTACCTATTAAGATATTTATTACATATTTAGATATACAAATTTGAATTTGAAATTGACATGAACATTGCACATGTTAATTTACCTCTCAAACGGATACATCCATCCATATTGCACAGGACGTCGAAGAAGTGCTTCAGATGGAAGATGAATAGGTAAATGCTCCATTACGTTAAAGAAACCAGGCGGAAGTATTTTCTCCAGTTTGCATAGCAATGTGGGTATTTCTACTTCAAGTTTACATATACGATCCACCTTTAATGTTATCGAACAAAGCTGTTTATAAAACAAACATAACTCTGTTATAACGTTCCATACTTTTACGGGCAAAGGTTCTTTGAATGCCACGGGTAGTAAATATTCCATCATGATATGACAATCATGACTTTTCATCACACTCAGTTTACTATTTTTGAAGTCAACACATCTACGAAGATTGGAAGAAATCCCATCGGGAGATCTTAATTCTTCCACCCACTTTAGCACGAGTTTTACTTTCTTATTGTCTAGCTCTTAGCATGCTTTCGGTTTTTCATTGTCATTAGGCTTCGTATGAAGTTCCGGACGCTTACAATAGTTTGCTATATCAAGCCTTGAATTCAAATCGTCCTTGATTTTGCCCTTTACATTCAAAATTGTAATAAACAGATTATCAAACACGTTCTTTTCGTTGTGCATCACGTCAATATTATGTCGGAGTAAGAGATCTTTCCAATATGGTAACTTTCAAAATATACTTTGTTTGCACCAATTATGAATGTCTGACTTTCCTGGGATTTAAGTTTGGACTCCAGTTTCATGTATTTTTGGATAGTCCCTTACAATTTCGTATATTTCCTCGCCTGACCAAACCTTGGGTGGTTTCAAATTCTCTTCTTTGTTAGCTATGAAAATTTTCTTATCTCTTTTGAAAGTATGATTGGGATGAAGAAAATACCGATGAAAATCAAAGCACGAAACTTTCTTCTCATATCGTAACGAAAATGCTCGTGTTTCTTCCATACAATAAGGGCATGCTAGACGGCCGGCCGTACTCCAACCAGAAAGCATCCCGTGTGTAGGAAAATCATTAATAGTCCATAACGAAGAAGCAAATAACTGGAAAAAAAATTCGTTGATACATCGTAAGTTTCGACTCCTTCATTCCACAGTTTCTTCGACTCTTCGATCAATGGTTGTAAATAAACATCAATTCGTTGGGTTGGATCATGAGGGCCGGGAACGACAGTGGTAAGAAACATATATGGTGTCTTCATACACATCCATGGAGGTAAATTATACGAAGTAACGATAATTGGCCAGGATGAATATTTACTACCAAACTTTGAAAATGGTGAAAATCCATTCGTACATAAACCAAGTCTGACATTACGGCTTTCCGTAGCAAATGCGGGATAAGTCTTATCGAAATATTTCCATGCTTCTCCGTCGGGTGGATGTATCAAAGTTCCTTCTTCCGCTGTTCTCACACCATGCCATTGCATATGACAGGCCGTAGCAGAAGATGCATGTAATCTTTGAAGTCTGGGAGTGATGGATAAATAATGCATACTCTTGTACGGGACTTCTTTCCCTTTCTTCTTTCTTGGTTTTTATCTTTCTACGTTACATGTTTTGCATTTTCTGAGGTCAACGTCGTCTTTCCAATACAACATGCAACCTTTCACACATGCATCTTTATTCTCCTACGGTAGACCGAAAGCGGACATCAATTTTTTTACTTTATAACGACTATCGCACATCAGATTATTGGGTGGCATGTGTCGTTTTGCAGCATGTACAACTGCTGTAAATGCAGCTTCCGTAAGGTTGAATTTTGATTTGATAGTTATGTATTCGGCGGTTACTAAAAGTTCGGTTCCGCTTTTACATCCATCCCACAACGGCCTCTTCGACATTTTCGTCTTCATCGACGGCTTCAGTTGTAAGAAACATTGATCGTGCTGCATCATCCACCATATTTTCTATCGGATTCGTCATCATATTAGCGTCCTCTAACACTTCAGTATTAGGTGTTGGTTCAACAAGTTCTCCACGACGATCCTAGAAATAATAATCAGGCACGAAACCATATTGATACAAATGTACTTCAACTATATCTGGTTTCCAATGCTTCAAATGTTGGCACTTACTACATGGGCAACGAATTTCTGTGTTGTTTCGGTTATGAGATTTAGCAAATCTAATAAATTCGTGTACACCGTTGTAGAAATGTTGTTTTATTGATCCATTCTTTCCAGTTCTGACTTCATACATCCAAGTACGGTCGAGAAAATAATTGAACATTTTTCCTGATTTGAAAATGTATGTTCGACAATTTAAATCATTAATTTTCAACCATTCTCCACTGTAAACAGTTCATCGTTGCAGAAAATTCAAAATAAAAACTTCACTTTATTTTTTTATTTTTTGGTATTTTGGTTTTCACTTCGTTGGTCACTCATCCTACTTCCCATTACAAACACAATAATGTAATTACATTTTATAAATCATTTCAGATTAAACAGTTCAACAAAATTTCGGCAGCACTTCCCTTCTGTTCCATGTATCGTACACAAATGTGTGTACACAGGGAACGTAAAGGAAGTGCTGCCGAAATTTTGTAACCGTTTAAAATGAAATGATTTATAATATGTAATTACTTTATTGTGTTTGTAACTTGTTCAATACAGGGACAAATCCGAGAAATATTGTATCAGATGAATATAAATGTCTGTTCCGTTACAAAACGAATATCCATATAACGATCATATACAACACTTACCAGACAGCGCCAATGCCAATCTAACGGATAAATTTTTTTTAAAATTTTTATCAAATATTGTTGTTCTTTTCAAATTTTGACAATGTTTCAACTATTTAAATTTTATTTCATAAATTTGTGTATTTAAATTTTAGTTCAATATTCAATTAACAATTTTAGTTCAATATTCATTTCTTTATTTTATTACGACATAGATTTTAGCGGAATATTTGTTGTTGTTATATTCATTTCTTAATTTCTTTACAAAATCGATTTTAGTACAATATCAGTTGTTTTTAAAGTCATTTCCTAATTTTTTTTAAAAAAAATTTAGATATTTGCAGAATTTTTAATGTTTTCATATTCATTTTTTAATTTTTTGTATAAACTTTATTTTTGTACAATATATACAACCTTTTGCATTTTGACCGTCGCTAGCCGTCGCTAGCCATCGCTAAAATTATTAAAATGGCCATCGCTAAATCAACAAGATAAATAGAAGAATTATCAATGAAGATAATTATAAAACAACAAAATCTAATTATCAAATAGATAATTAGAAAACAATAAAAATCTAAATATTAAATAAAAATTTGTCAATTTAAATTTACTTAACAACTTAAATTTGTAATTTATCAATTTCTATACTATGAAATACTTTCATGTAAATTTATCAATAACAAAGTTAATCATTAATATACACTAATTTTTCACCTAACACAACTAATTATGTTAATCGCCAACACTAATTATCTACATCAACCATTTATTCAACTTCATGATAAACTAATTAATTTAATACCTAATTTAACTTCATGATAATAAATTAATTAATCTACCAAATCAACATACAACACTACTAATACCTAATTTAACAACACTACTAATACCTAATTTAACAACAGATCTTAATTTAACAACAAATCCTAATTTAATTAAGGTTTAAACAAAACTTAAAAAACATCAAATTTACATTCAAAATAGAGATTAGAAGCATACCTAGGCGAATTTGGATGATTTGGAGGCGGCGGAAAGCGGGGCGGCTGCTACGGTGACGGGGGGCGCGGATTGGAGGGTGGGGAGGGGGGAATGTGGGCTTAATTTTGGCGTGAAGAATGAAATTCTGCTCGCGGGAAGCAGATCTGTATATTTCGTATAGCGACGGCTGCATTTTTTTAGCCGTCGCTAGGTTCCGTCGCTATCTGAGCCGTTTCTAGCAGTGATAGTTACATACATACACACACATATGTACATAGAGAGACGCACATGCCGGTGTGTGCATGTATGTGTTTGTTTGAATGCGCACGTGAGTACCTATAATATTTCCAATACTTAATTATTAGTTTATTCTAACGGAGTATTCAAGGAAAATGCAAAATTTATAAAGTGTTAAGAAATATCATTGAAAACTGCAAGTTCCATGGAGCAGGATACAATGCATAGAAACTAGAGACGGATTGTTGGAATTTCTTAGTTTTCTTATTAAATGCTAACATAAAATAAAAGGAATCGGAAAATAAGAAATGCTATGTGTACCTGCAGGCCTGTTGGTTTGTCATTTACGCTGGAAACAAACAACGTGGATGCAGCAATGTCAAAGGAGTAAGTGCAGGAGCTTTGATTGCATCAGAGATAACTGAAGTGAAAATGGTGGATGCTGCGGTGAACTTGTTGGCAAAGCGAAAGATCCATTCGATATTGTTTGGAGCATGGCCTCTTTTAGCAACAAGAAATGCAATGATGCTGCTGAGCCTGAGGCTCCCTAAATATTCAATTGTTGTCTTTGGTGTTGGGAATCTAACTCTGAACATGTTCAGCTTAACTAGTACTTAGAATGTTTGAACTCCTATTTGGTAATGTTGTCGTTGTCTTAGTGTTAATATCCAAAGCCATATGGAACGCAAATTAGCATTGAGTGCTTGCTTGTGATAATATTAAGGCTTATCTAATTGTTATTTACTTGTATGCTTTTGCCGTTATACCGAGTTCTTGTATAATATCATATTATACAATGAGATGCAAGCTATACTTGTAGTAGATGGAAATCTCTTTCTAAAGTTAAAATATGCTTTTGTTTTTCGTGCTTTGTCCACAGGTACATCATACTGGTCACAGTTCAATAGAATGATAGTTTCGTAAAATGATTTTTATTCTACTGCATACCAGTTCGTCCTTCTCATTTTACTTATTAACTATACGTACATGAATGGATTCTTCGTATACATATATATGATAATTTTCAATATAATGATGGTCTAGTAAAATGACCACCCTTACCAACTATGCCTTAAATTTCATTTATTGAACTGATCCATGCCCTACCTGAATGTATTGTGCACTGCAATCCCGTGACCGAATTAAAACAATAGCAGATCATAACATCCCTAATTCCTTCCCTTTCAATCCTCGTGATAGCACTTACTCTTTCCCGACCCTACACACAACCACTCCACTTCCATAAAATCACGCATGACGGCGCCACGACTGTTCACTAAGAAGCGTACATCCGTCTAAACTATATAAACCGAACTCTCCCGTTTCCCACCTAAAATCAAAGCCAAAACAAAAACATAAAATGAAACTGTACTTTCTACCCCTCCTCATCTTCACACTAACCCAAAAGACCCAGTCAGAGTTCACCATAATAACGCCAGACTCCAACTCCCCCTTACTAACCTCCCCACAAACCTCCTTCTCAACCCACGCCACCACCGACCCAGACGAGCAATCAGCCGTGTACCAAATAATGGCATCCACCGGCAACCCGTGGGCCTCCTCCATCTCGAACATATGCGCCAACCGCTGGCACGGGATCGAGTGCACCCCTGACACCAACAACGTGTACCACGTAGTCTCCCTGTCCTTCGGAGCCCTATCCGACGACACTGCCTTCCCCACCTGCGACCCCGCTTCTGCCACCCTCAACCCCTCCGTCCTCAAACTCACCCACCTGCGCACCCTCTTCTTCTACCGCTGCTTCACCCTCAACCCTCAGCCCATCCCCTCTTTCCTTGGCCTGTTAGGCCCATCCCTCCACTCCCTCGTCCTCCGCGACAATGGTCACGTGGGTCCCATCCCTCCCAACCTCGCCAATCTCACCTCCCTCACTTTGCTCGACCTCCATGGAAACGATCTCCAGTCCTCCATCCCTCCTGCCTTATCGACCCTCGTTAGAATTCGCAAGCTGGATTTAAGCAGTAACCAGTTAACGGGCACCATACCCAAGTTCACTTTCCCCGGTCTGAACGTGCTGGACCTCAGCCGTAACCTTTTCCAAGGGTCGATCCCGGAGTTCGTTACCAATCATGATTCTTTGATCAAGATGGACCTCAGCAGAAACTGGTTGACGGGTCCAATACCGGATTCCATTACCAGGATGAGGAACTTAATGCTGCTGGACTTGAGCCACAACCGTCTAACCGGGCTGCTGCCTAAGGGTTTTGATGGCTTGATTTCGCTTAGGACTTTGATTTTGAAAGGCAACCTTATACCTGATATTAGAGGGTTGTCAGGTTTGAAGGAACTGGGGACGCTCGTGCTGTCGGATATGGGGTTGAGGGGAGCCATACCCGATTCGCTTGGTGAAATGAGTAGATTACGGGTTTTGTATCTTGATAACAATGAGCTGAACGGATCAATACCTGGAAGTTTGAGGAAACTAGAGAGACTAAGTGAACTGAGGCTGAATAACAACAGGTTAAGAGGGTTGATACCGTTTAGTAAAGAGATGATATGGAGGATGGGGAGGAAGATGAGGATTCAGAATAATGCCGGGCTTTGTTATGATGTTGAAGATGGAGGAATGGAAGAGATGGATTCCATGTCGGGAATTAGTTATTGTGATCCAAATGCAGTTGATGGAAGTGGGGATGGTCCGGTGGTGCAACATGTGTCGGAGATGAACGGTCATAGTATCGATCAAGATCATGCGACCAGTTCGTGTGAGGGTCTGGGTAAAAGACTATTTGTTTCGGTTTATGGTTTCTTCCTTTTACAATTAATCTTGTAATACAGAATGCAAAGAGCTACTTTAATGCACAGACTAAGCTGCGATATTTTGATAGGCCTTCTGTGGGGAGCAAAGCTACGTACCTTAAATTCCTCTGTCCCGGTTTCATCTATTCCCATGCTAATCCAAATCATTAATTCTAGTTTTTTTGGTCTATTGAAAGCCGTTGAAATTGAAATGCACACAATAGCAAGTAAAAAAATAAAAAAATAAAAATAAAATTAGAAAAATTGAACCATTTTGATAACATACGAATTTAATGTTTCCATTCTTCATGTCAAATGAGCGCAAATAAGCATAGTTTTGAGAACCGGACCGGACCGCGGTTCAACCCCGAGAAACCGTCGACCGTGGGCTTCGCCGGTCCGGAGCTTAATCTGACCGTCGTCGCGCAGAAACCGTCGGCTGGACCTCCAAATCGCGATTGAACCGTTCCCTGATACTGTTTCTCCAGACCGCATCCGTACTAATTATTGCTATTTTACACCCAAATTGAGAAACCCTAAATCCTAAGCTGCTTCCACGGCAACCGCCATCCCCATCTCAGCCTCCCATGATGGCCTTCAGTCCTAAATGCTACATTAATCCTTCTTGTTGCCATGGTCGAAAGCTTTGCAGGTATATTTAATCTTCACTTTTATTTATTTTTAGTTGTACGCAATTTTTGATACAGTTATTTGATGAAATTAAGAAATGACTGGTACAAGGTTAAGCTTTATCTTGAGCAAATCACTAAAAGCCTGCTGTGTGCCAAAGAAGACTGTACAAAGTTGGAACACATTAACTTATAATAATCTTGTTTAATAAAATCCAAAATAAGTTACATAAGCAAATACTTGTTTGTATGTGTGTTAACTGTTAGATAAAAATCATATAATCAAATTGATTGACTCTTTTATTCTTTGCCAATTTATCGCAAGTATAATATAATTTTGATTAATAACATTGATAATATATAGTTTGTGAAGAAAATAAAACAACTGGGATTTCTGATGTGGTTTACTACTTTATGCATTAATACGATACATGGGATTATGATATGCTGTGCGTTTGTACTACCATAATTTTTATTTCATATTACAATCAAATTACCAAAAACAAAACGTATACGGTTTTGCCGGTTCAACCGGTCCGACCATCGAAACCTGAAATCTTAAGTTGTCGCGGTTCAATTCACGGTTCGGTTTTTAAAACATCGCAAATAAGTCTCAACATTGATTAAAATGATCATGTTAATGCGTGGATCACTGATCAAATCCAATAATAATAAAAATAATCAATAGTTGATAACGTCTTGTCAGGTGGGAACGGGATTTATGGAGAGAATGATTTGAGCCCTTTAATAAACAACGTTATATCAAAATTTTGATTCCACCCTTGAATATTTGACCACATGTATGATGTATCAAAAATTAAACAATGCATAATTTTTGTCATGTAATGCAGGCTTTCACAAATGTCAGTAAGGTGCATCAAAACTTGGATACAACAAAATGTATCAAAGTTTTTTTTTTTCTCCTTTGTTGGCCAATACATGTGTAAATTCATTTATTCATTTTTAGGACAGGTAAATAGGCATAAGGAAGAAGTTGCAAAAAATTTAGTTTCAGGGACAACAAGTTTGCTTTTTAGTTTGAAGGACACTTTTTAGTGTAAACTGAAAATAATAGTTACAACTATCATTCTGCGATTTACACTAAAAAATGTCCCTCAGGCTAAAAAATAAACTTCTTGTCCCTGAAACTAAATTTTTCTCTAACTTTTTCCTTTAGCCTAAAAACCTCTTTTTAGGATAAGTAAAGAAAGTTATTGTTATCGTTGTTTGTAGTGCAGATCTCTCTCGAAAATATAGTATAACGAACATTACAAAAATAATTTGACTTAAAGGCTGATGGTTTCAATCTTTAATTAAATAAATAGGTCTTTAAATTATATCTAAAAACCGACTAAAGACTTGTATTTGGGTCCCGAATCTATAGTTCCAAAAATATTTGAAACTGAAACTTTAGTCTTAAAGTTTAAAGATCGAAAATTCAATTACAAATAATGTTAGTAGTTGAAATTCAAGGACTGAAATGTAGTTTGTAAAGAACTAGTAGAAAGCCCGTGCGGATGACACGGATGAAAACTTTATGTTATATATACCTTATGGTACTATTTGTTACAAGATGCGAATTTTGATCATTGTACACTGTACCATATAAAATATGTACAAAAAAATATAGTCTTGTTTATATAATGTATGTGAAAACATAAGTAGTCAAGTGATATGGTGATTTTGCATGAGTGGTTTGCTTAAATTAAGTATCATTCTTGTTATAAAAAATATGGTATAGCAATTTAACCTTAGAGTTTTTTAGAAGGCAGCTTCTTTTATAGAGGCATGCAACGTAGGCAATGGCAGTCAATCTGAGGTACGTTTAATGACTTTGAATTGCATAATAATAAGCTAATGCTAACTGTTATCATTTTTTTTCCTCCTAAACTGTTCTTCGCTTTTTTTTGGTGCTAATGTACAAAAAAAAAATGAGATGCTAAAATGCATTTGGAAGCTAGTAAAATACATAAATAGATCAGTTTATCAAAGTGCAATTTATATTAAATTTATTAGAGGAACAAAACTTTCTCAAATAAAATATTTCAAATAGAAAAACACCAAAATGTTCAATATACATAAGAATTCAAAGAAGCATTTGAAATACCCTTAGCGAAAACGAAGGCAAATCACAAAAGATATAAGGAAAGATGAACTTAGCTCATCCTTCTGATGAGCTAATTGATGCAATCCTCCTTATTTCCAAGTGCTCCATCTTCAACATTGTGATTCTCTTCTTTTTGAAACCTTTCAATAGAGCCTTCAAGTTAAATGTCCATAAAAAATTGTTTGCCTCCTTAAAGTGTTTGCCAACTAATACTTGCGAATGAGATCTTTAATGAGATTACTTCATTTTTCGGTAAACCCTGTTTGTTTACTGAGTTATCAGTTAAACAATTCTTGTCTTGTTAAGTTTTCTGGTTCCACTGTTGTAGATCAACGCTCTCACACTCTTCACATTGGGATAGCCTTAAGTATCATATAGTTCATCATGCTATAACATGTTCATGCTAGCCTTGTTCTATATCCGTAAGTGACCACATTGTCATCTTTTATATTATTTAAATAATCTTTCTCTTTAAAGGCTAAAATATAAACTGAGAGAAAAAAGAAACTACATAGGTAGAATTATAAATTTCATGTTGCCATAATAATATTTAAACTCATTTAAAGAACATAATGTAAATAAATTTGAACTCATTATGTTATTGATTGTCCAATTTTTACAAATAATCACTTGGTGTATCATAATACAGTCCAAGAAGTAATGAAGTAGCATAAAAAAATATTATTCTTTTAGGCTTGTTAAATTTCAAGTTATTCTAATAGTCTTTTCTCCAATATTTAAAAACTTAGAATCCGAGAAAATACAGTAAACAAACGACAGCATATAAAAGATGATGCCTCTATAAATCAAGCACTCGTTGTCATCTAAACGCTGCAAGAAACAATAATATGAATCGTTTGGTTGGTAGATAAACACTAATAACGTAAATATAGAAAAAACACAGAGAAGACAAAACTTTAGACTATAAAGTGGAACCCAATGCACGAAGCTCCCACATGATAGCGGGTTTTAGAGAGGTCGATAATGTATGCAGCTTTTCCCTCGCATTACGAACAGGCAGTTTCCTGACTCGAACTTGGGCCCCAAAATCACTATACGGGTGACCTAGCCATTGCGCCAAAGCTCCACCTCACAAAAGTTTAGACTATAATAAAGAAAAATTTGTGAAGATTGACTTACTCAAGCACACGAAATTATAACATATACCATTTCAAGTTTTTATTACCAAGTATTTATTAAAATATGATAGTATAATTTTAAAAAAGGAAAAAAAGTAGACTAAAATGCATAGGCATCGTGACTCTAGTGCAAAATAATGACTCAAAACAGTATGTAATGGATAATGTTATGTGTATAATTATCAATGTTGGAGGGTGCATGAATATCGCCAATATCAAAATATGATTGCCCATATTGTTTAGTGTTATCTGACCCAACCGCGACAAATTTTAAACTGGTACGCACCACGATTTGAAGTAAACTTTGACATAAAAGAATTCAGATCTCAAATAGCAAATATAATGAAGAGTTATAAGTGATATCAAACAACTTTTGCTAAATATAAGCACGTTGTCGAAGAGTAACATGCATGTATGCATTCACACATGCACAAACATAAAATCATACTAAAAAAGGTGGAGTTGGATGGAAGTGAATTAAGAAGCAACATCGCAAATTTGAATAACTTCATTCTGTAGAGCATCTAACCAATTTTTTCCATCCGCACAAATAACAAAACTTGATTGTAAACTAAAGGCATGGAGATAAAGTTGAAGTAACATCAAGGGCAAGGTTGATTTTGAACAATATAGATGGATCTATTCTACAAAGTATAGCAATTATGGTGAAACCTTTCTGTATCTAAAAGAGCATCACCTTACATGTATAAAATTTGCAGTGTGCATTTTAATATGAAATTAGGTAAATTGGGAGATTGTTGATGTGTAAAAATATTACCGTGTTGACCATAACAACTGCTATATATATATTCTACACAACTCATGTGCATGAATTTGTAAAGGAAAAAAAAAGCAAACAGTAAAAAATTTGTACGAAGAAAGATATCGGAATTGACATCGTGAATCCCAACCCGACATCGTATAGTAAATAAATAAAAATGAGCCACAACTTATTGATTAAGTTTAGTTCATTTTTTGTTAAAATGCTAGGAAGTGAAGAATATGGGGGTTGGAATTATGTTGATGAAAAAGTCAAACAACATAACTAGCTTTATAACAATGAAACGAACATGTTGCAATAGTGTTTTATCAACCAAAAGAAAAGGTACCGACATCATCTTCCATTACAATACATCAGATATGATAAAATCATCTCTTGCAGTTTATACGTTATCAGGATAAGTAGGAAAAACTTCAAAACTTGAATTTAGTAGAAGTAAAGCAAATCTAAAGCAACCACATATATGGTTGGAGTCCAAACAGTGAAAATACCAATAATTATTAATTATTCACAAAAGGTGTCAAACAAAAACATACTATTTATCCCTCTAAATTGGAAACACCAATTAATAAAGGTTGAAAGATCAAAGGGAAGACAACTTGTCAATATTAATATATTTATAGAAATGGTGAATTGTTCTGATAGAATCTGGGTAAACTAAATCAATTTATTGGATGGGGGAAAATTATAGAGAAAAGATCTAATTTGAAATACATATCAATAAAGAAACAAACATAAAATTGGAAATAACCCAAAATGGAATCAATATACCAAAAATATCAATCTGGCTATGACAAATTTTATATTTTAGATGGACATTTAATCAAATAATTTTGTATGTATTATTGACAGATCCAGATATGGAAACCGTCGTAGCTAAGCATGTATCAGATCCACAAATGTATATATCAATATAATAATAGCAAATCAATTAATAGAAAAGACTAAGACAACTAAATAGCAATTCTACTATGTAGTTAAATAAACCCTTTTCAGGCACATTACAACCTTATTCTTAAATGAAATCTCATTTCATTAATGCTTCAATTAGGCGTATCAACTTTTTGTAGTAAAAATGAGCAAGAGATGTATAACCAAAATTTACTTCTATTTTTTGGTTTTAGCAGTAAGTGCAAATATTTCAAAATCCGGCTATTGCATTCCCACATGTAAAACAATCATCTCCAATTTAGAAGTTATATGAGAGAAAAACTGAAAGATAATCCAAAATCTACAGTGATGTGCAAAAACTACAGGTTATTTCAGTCGGACCATCGTTGAAAATAATTCATGTGAACAGTACTTAACAAATACTTGGTGACAATGGTGCAGTATAAATACTTAACAAAGAAAAAAAAAGTACTTTTCAGCTTTAATCCTATAATATGTAAGTAACAAATATAATAAGAAAAATTGTTGAAGCAACATAATTAATACTTCTTTTGGGTAACGTTGGCTACATACTTCTTTTGGATCACTTTGTTATGTAAAGATAATAAATATAAATAAAGCAATAAGTTAGAATTAACATGATCTTGATGATTTGCTACTTCTAAACAGCTCAGTAGAAAGAGAGGCAAAACATTTCTTTTATTTTCTTTTCTCAGTCAGTAATTAGTAAAATAAACATAGCTTCCTAAATATAACTACCCAGACAACTTTCTATTAAGGTCTCTGGTTTAAGTTAATCACTCGATTGCTCCTTTAAACAAAAAAGTTTACCCAAAATTCAAATGGATTCACTTAAAAAATAACAAACAGAAAGATTATACCTCATAAATTATATTCATAATAGAATTTATAAGTTGTTAAAATGTGGATGCTGAAAGCACCGAACAAATAATTTATACGCTGCGAAAAATGAGTTTTATCAAAATAAAAAAATTAATTTAAAGACAGTGGATAATTTAATATGCCTGATATGAAATGAGGGTCATTTCTCATTCCTATAAAAGGAAGAATAAAATTTGCAAATCATATTAATTTGTTGAGATAAAACTGCTAGAGAAGACGAAATCAAAATCGCACGTCAAATTACAGAGAAGAACAATATCAATATCGCAAGTCAAGTATAGAAAAAAATCAAATCGAAGAAAGATTATTATGAAACAATAATAATTAAAAGGTAGAAGATCTAACTTGCTTACTGTAACGATTATATCAGATCCGAAACCAAGCAAAGCATAAGCCACCATGAGCAAGAAAAATGAAATTAATGGAGTATAATTGTTGAAGGGTTATAGCGACTAAAAAATTGGGTTCATTGATGGATGGATCTTGGATTTCATTCACGGTGTTGTCCGTTTAGTTTTAGGGAGAAAGAAAAGGTAAAGAAAAAAAGAATGAAGTACGTGGGAGGACAGTTGGGAGGATAGTGGGGTGGATAGTTGTAACGATAATGGAGTATAAGTGGTTACAGATTTGGATTTTTAATAGTTATCTTAACTCCGTTTGTTTTATTTACAGGTGTTAGCATATAAGAGTTAACGGAGTTAAGAAAACGTGATTTGTTTGCTGACGTGGGTGAATTGCAGCCATCTGATATGTTCAGCAATAATAAATCCGAACCATTCTTTATCTTTTCCGTTAAGCCAAAGGAAATTGGTTATGTAGATATATACTAAAATAATATGTCATTAGTAATAAAAATATTGTCCAAAATGCAATTTGAGCAAAGTAATTGATTAAATTGAGACATTCAGCATTGTATAACTAAATAATAATGGAGTATATTAAATACAACTAAAATAATATGTTTGTGAACATAACAATACATAACATACTAGTTTAATACAATCTCAATTTCAATATTCATTGCAACATTCGTAGTCCCATAAAAATAAATCACTACTAATGCATATTGAACTCAGCAACTTTTTGGACTACAACCAAATTGGAATAGGGCAATCGTGCATGATTTCCTAGGACTGAAACATAGGAACTACAAGAGAGTTAGATTGGGCATTACGGCAACACCTGTGTGCACATGAAATATTTTTGCACATCAATTCCAAAGGGCATGTTCTCATTAGCCAACACAACATCACGCTCAATTACCGTGCCATCAAATTCAAGGCTTTCAAAGATGATGCCCTCACCACCAATATTCAATGAGCTGGCTAGTAAAGAAAAAGTAGTAAAAGAAGATGCTGCAACGGGACAAAGCTGTAACAACCCGCATATTTATCGATTTTATATTTAAATATTTTATTTAAATATTTTATCGTTCGTCGGATTTTGGTCCGAAAAGCTACTTTTTGCAAACAGTCGAATTGGGACTCGAGACCACCCCCATTGAGTTCAAAATAACGTTTGCGACCTTTTTGAGTATAAGCTTCGATATGTTTGGAGAAAGTTGATTTTTGCTACTTTTTCCCGCTTATGACTTTGGTTTGGACTGCACCCTTATTAGCTCAGCCCAACCCCTTCTCTTCATAACTTCTCCTCTTTAATTAAAACACTCAAGCTCAAGCAAAAATGGTGGAAGAGAATGGAAATTAGAAACTCCAAACCCTAGTTCCTCTTGCTAGCTCAAGTTCTTGCTCCAAAATCAAAGAGAACCCATTAGTAAGCGTCTCCTTCTTCTTCTCCAACTCATTCTCTCTTTGATTTCAGAAAATTCCTAAACCTAGTTTGGAAAATGTTTCTCTTTTTAGCTTAGAATCAAGCTTCTTGAGTTGGATTTGAAGAGTGGTTGATTCTCCTTTGCTTTCAAGCTTCATCTTCATTTGTTTGGGTTCAAAGGTGAGATTTTTAATCTCACATCTATGCTTGTAATTCTCTTCTATTGTTAGATATGAATTCCTAACACTTATTCATGTGCGTTTGAGTTTGATTTGGATTGCTTTTGTGAATATTCCAATTTTTAGTGTTTTGAGTTCAATTCGTTAAAAATCCTAACTTTGATGTTTGAACATGTTTTTGGCGACGCATCGAGGAGCTTATAGGGCCGGGTAGTCGATTGACATAAACCCTTAGCGCCGTTGCTCGTGCGAATGCAATTTTGGTCAAGATTGAACCTCATTTGTAATAGGCAGGGAAGAGGTTGGAAACAGGTTCGGCCGACCGACCCCCCTGGTCCGGTCGACCGACCTGCTTCCAAGTGCATAAGCACTTTTGTTTTAAGGTTCGGCCGACCGACCCCCCTGGTTCGGTCGACCGACCTGCTGTCTCGAGAGGTTTCCAACCTTTGGTTCGGTCGACCGACTCAGGGAGTCCGGTCGACCGACCTGATGGTTTTTGCCAGATTAGCCTATTTTGCTAATCCGTTTGAATATCCAACTTTAATCGATTCGTGTTGCCTCCCTTTTGTTGTTGTCATTTATTATCGACTTTGATGACCTTTTCTTCGGGAATTCTAGATATATCCACTTTGATGGATTTTATATCGATTTCTTTGGATTTTATTCACATCTTCGAATGTGAATTTTTGTGCCCGATTGTTCCTACAATCTTCTTTGTGTTTTTTCACTTTAAAAATATAAAGGTTTTCTATACTAGTAGTAAATATCAAAACCCTTTCCTCAAACGATTTCAATACTATTTTATTACAAAGCTCGTTTTCTTAAACCGTTTTCCAATCTATTAGTATATACAAACATTTACCTCACTCGTATGAGAAATCTAATTAAACGACTTAGTAAAACAAGTGGTATGAAACGCTTGCGTTTACTTCGTTGGTTAATTTTTGGATTTGTTCGATTGAAACCCTTGTGACAATTTTCTAGTGGAAATCTACAATTTGTTCGTAAATATTTAAGTTAAGCCAGTGGTTATGGGACATGAAGCTAAGCTCATATATTTACTAGCTTATTGTAATTGACACTTCTCGTTGATCATGACGATCATCTTTATGGTTCAGACTAGCAATGTGCGATGTCGCTTTGTTTGTGTTTGGTTAGGCTAGACACCATTTGTGTGATTCCATTCACACATACCTTTTCGGTTAGCCTAGACACCACTTGTGTGATTCCATTCACACATACCTTTATGCTTTTTGGTTAGGCTAAACACCACTTGTGTGATTCCATTCACACATACCTTTTCGGTTAGCCTAGACACCACTTGTGTGATTCCATTCAGACATACCTTTATGCTTCTTGGTTAGGCTAGACACCACTTGTGTGATTCCATTCACACATACCTTTTCGGTTAGCCTAGACACCACTTGTGTGATTCCATTCACACATACCTTTATGCTTTTTGGTTAGGCTAGACACCACTTGTGTGATTCCATTCACACATACCTTTTCGGTTAGCCTAGACACCACTTGTGTGATTCCATTCACACATACCTTTATGCTTTTTGGTTAGGCTAGACACCACTTGTGTGATTCCATTCACACATACCTTTTCGGTTAGCCTAGACACCACTTGTGTGATTCCATTCACACATACCTTTATGCTTTTTGGTTAGGCTAGACACCACTTGTGTGATTCCATTCACACATACCTTTTCGGTTAGCCTAGACACCACTTGTGTGATTCCGCTCACACATACCTTTTTGTGATTTCTGGATTTCGTGTGTTGATTTCTGGAATTTATGTTTCACCAACTTTTACGATGGGCATTGATATATATGTCATTTATTGTGGCTTGGTGAATGAAATTAGGAGTATGACATTCCTTTTTATCTTGAGTAGATTATTGTGATATTGATTAATCTCTTGTTGATTTTCAATTACTTATTTATCACAGCTTGGCATTGTGATTATTATATGTTTATGTCATATCTCTTATTATATATCACTTCATCTGATATTTATAGCTAGATTGATCCGTTTATTATTTTCTTATTAAATAATACTCGGGTCAGACCGTGATGTTACAGGTGCTTCTGCTTGACTCCTTATCGGACTATCATCTGATCTTTTGGCTAACTACTTTAGTTTAGTAGTTTTGTTGTATACATTTGAGATATAGACTCTATGATGTATACTTATTCTTTTGTCTTGCACTTGTATCTATTCCTTTGTATTATTGTGGATCCTTTTGACCACTACTCTGATGTACACTTTCTTGTGTAATATTCATATCTATTTCCGCCTTTGTGATATGAATTGTCTGTGACTGATTTATGTTATGTTTATTTCTATATTTGTTTCCGAAGACCTTTATAGCCACCGTGTAGTAGCTTTGAGTTTGTGTAGGTGTGTCGGGTTTCCTCTTGAAATAGAATGCATGTTACACTATCAGACATATCGATGCTCGCGCAAAGCAATTACACGGATGGTCGCTCCTCAACAGCCTTATTCTCCGTGCTAGTTGACAGCATTACACCGTAGTGTTCTTGGCTAGCGTGGGTATAGAGGTGGGGCATCACAGCTTGGTATCGGAGCCAAACGTCGGAACAATATAGAATAATTTAGCAAGGATCATGTCCTAAGTCTTTCTTAGGAGTCGTACTTTAGGATTTAATTTGAGTCTTCGTACCGATTCATCCTATTTTCTTTATGATTCCTTGTTTTATCTATCAAGATTGCTTGATATTCATTTGTGAATAACCTTTTTGCTCTTCTTTCTTTCTTTCTTAAAGAAGAGAAATGGTTAGACCTGGCCGTCCCAGCGCCGGTCAATCTAGTGCTACTCCTTAGGATGGAGTATTCATGTCTGCTCAGCAGTTTTTGGATCTCGTGAAGAACGCTCAAGCTACCGGACCCAATACAGAGCCTACTCATCCTAGATCCGGTTTTGCACGCTTGTGCAGAGACTACACTGATTTGGGTGGAAGGCCATTCAAGGGATCCGAGAGTGTTATAGAAATTCAGTCTTGGCTCAAATCATGCGATCGAATCTTTTCTCGCATGAACCTTATTGACCTTCATCGAGTTCAAGTAGCTTCTAGCATGCTCCAAGAAAGAGCATTGGATTGGTATGAGCTTTTAATTTCTGAAATCGTTGAAGCGGATCTCACTTGGGAGCAATTCCGGGGAAGGTTCGAATTGAAATTTGTGCCGGAGGATGAAAAAGTAACTTTGGCCCGGCGTTTTATTGACCTTGTTCAAGGTGAATCTTCTGTGACAGACTATGTCGCATCTTTCGAATCTCTGTCCAAATACGGGGTTGAATACATCAACACCCCATTGAAGAAAAATCAGAGATTTGTTTATGGCTTAAATAAAAATCTTAAGAAGCCACTACTCCTGAAACTTGAAGTTTCATTTGATCAGCTTATTGATATCGCTCTTCGTGTTGAAGAGGCCGATAGAGAAAGCGATAATGAAGTTGTGCGTGCCAAACCCAACTTCAACAACAAAAAGAGACCCAACGAATTCCGAGGCCCTTATCCCAACAAAAAGGGTAAGCAAGCAACGCCTGCTGCAAAGGCTCCTTTTCCTTGTAGTGCGAGATGCTTCAACTGTGGATCTGGGGATCATTTTGCTAATAAGTGCTCAATGCCCAAATCGTGTCGCTATTGTAAGAGCCCAAATCATTTCATCCATCAATGCCTCAAACGTGAAGGCAAGAGGGAGGGAAAGTTGAATGTGGCTCAAGCCCTTGGCAACACATCTCGTGGCCAAGGTATTTCTCATTTAATCCTTGACTACATTTATTTTGTGATCTTCTTATTTGAGTTCTTTTTGATATGGGTTTCATCTCACTATTTTATATCAAAAGAACTTGTCGATTCTTTTCTTTGAAAATATTTTGTGCTTGTTGACTTCTTTGAGGATTGTGAATCCGGATGGTAGATCCGCAACACTCAATTTGCTTTTTATTGATGTCGAAATTATTTTATGAGACTTTTCTTTCTGAGCCGATATTTTTACTTAGGCTTCGGAATTGATTTTTTTGAAAGGATCGGCTTAATCATTGTGAAGCCCATATCCTATTTTTCGAGTGGACTATTCATCTTCGACATTTTCAATCTGTTAAGCAGATTTCTATTTTTCCTTTATGATTTTGATTCCAACTTGATGGCATCATTTTATTCCTTAAAGCCCACTTATAAGGAAAGTGTTATTTCTCTCATTCATGTAGTTTGAGAAATTTTCCGGTATTTTTGAGTTTGTCTTAGGATTATCACCTAAGAAATCTTTTGTGTGGTGTTAAGATCTTTCTAGTTTGACCTTGCCACCGGTTTTCATTTGCTACGAGTTGCGGAAATTAGCATCCACTTACCGCATTCCGCACTCATTATGATTCTATGAATTAATTATTTTGTCATTCAGTTTTTCCAGCTTATTTCATCCATTTTTTTAGATCGAATATTCTATGAATATCTCGATGACTCCATTCTTGTACTTATTGATTTTGGATGAAAATAGTAATTTAAAATTTTGCAAATCTTTTTCATAAGATTTATTTATAAGTAAAACTGGATTTTGTTCTTGAAACGAACAAAGAATATTCTTAAAACTTTTTAAGAGATTTATTTATCCTATAAAAGATGATTTTGTGATTGTATTGCCCGTTGAGTGCTTTAAGAATTCTGGTCGATGCGCTTGATCAACGTTATCGATAGGAATTTCCTAAACGCTTTGATGAGACAATCAGACACAGTATATTAACTTGAAAATAGTAAATTTTTCTAGAAAGATTATTACATAATGATAAATGTAATTTGAAAGTCTAAACTTTTCAGGAAAGGAGATTATTTAAAAGAAATTCTTTCTTTTTAATACTCTTATTCTTGTGATTCCTGGAGGGGAACCAAGACTTTGCTATTTGTACCGATACTAGTCGTATTGGTTTGGATGTCGTTCTCTTACATGAGATAACGTGCTATCACTTGTGCTTCTAAATCATTATAGCTTATCGAGACTAGATATGCCACTCATGATCTAGTGCTCGCGGCTATTGTTTTTACTTTTGGAATTTGGTATCATCATATTTGGAGGAGAAATTTGTTCTCTACGTCGATCATAAATCTTTGGAATATTTATTTTATCATAAGGAACTTCATGTTGACTCGAGTTCCTGGCATCTTATGATCTTGATATTCTTTTATTCCTGAAAGGGGAAATCGTGTTGCCAATGCGTTTAGTCGTAAGCAACAAGTGGTTGATTCTTCGATGATGTCTGAAGGGAATTATCTCTTTGTAAAGTTCATCGAATGTTTTGATGTACTTCGTTTTATTGAGTTTCATCTCATTTCTTTTTATGGACTCGCGTCCGATGTTCTTTTATGGTGTTCGGTTCATCGGATGTATTGTTATTATACTACATCGATGTTCCATCTTATCTGGATCAATGGATGTACCATTATTATACTACATCATTGTTCCGGTTTATCGGTTCATTTGGCGTACCGTTTTTGTACTACGCTGATGTTCCAGATTATTTGAGTTTCTAGTTTCTCGGGCGTACTGTTATTACACTACGTCGTTGCACCAGCTCAATTTTCTGCTATTCTTGACGTTCTCCACGTCTTTTATCTACGGAAATTCTTTTATGTTTCCGGTTTTTATTCTTGTGCCCGGTGATATTGTGGAAATTGAAGTTTCACCAGATTTGATTTATGAGCAACATTCCATTCGCATCATTACTTCGGAGGTTGAGCACCTTCGGAATAAAGATGTTCTTCTTATGAGAGTTCAATGGTTCTCAAATTCTAAGGATTTCTCTTGAGAAATCTTGAGAATTCATCGAACGAAAACTTTCGGATTTACTCCTTCGTGCTCTTTATGGTGGACTTCTTGATTCAAATTTTCTTTTGTGTTGATATGCTTCTATGGTTGTTACTTCTTATTTTCTTCTTAAGTATTGCGAGGACGCAATTTCTTTAAGGAGGGGAGTCTGTAAAAACCCGCATATTTATCGATTTTATATTTAAATATTTTATCGTTCGTCGGATTTTGGTCCGAAAAGCTACTTTTTGCAAACAGTCGAATTGGGACTCGAGACCACCCCCATTGAGTTCAAAATAACGTTTGCGACCTTTTTGAGTATAAGCTTCGATATGTTTGGAGAAAGTTGATTTTTGCTACTTTTTCCCGCTTATGACTTTGGTTTGGACTGCACCCTTATTAGCTCAGCCCAACCCCTTCTCTTCATAACTTCTCCTCTTTAATTAAAACACTCAAGCTCAAGCAAAAATGGTGGAAGAGAATGGGAATTAGAAACTCCAAACCCTAGTTCCTCTTGCTAGCTCAAGTTCTTGCTCCAAAATCAAAGAGAACCCATTAGTAAGCATCTCCTTCTTCTTCTCCAACTCATTCTCTCTTTGATTTCAGAAAATTCTTAAACCTAGTTTGGAAAATGTTTCTCTTTTTAGCTTAGAATCAAGCTTCTTGAGTTGGATTTGAAGAGTGGTTGATTCTCCTTTGCTTTCAAGCTTCATCTTCATTTGTTTGGGTTCAAAGGTGAGATTTTTAATCTCACATCTATGCTTATAATTCTCTTCTATTGTTAGGTATGAATTCCTAACACTTATTCATGTGCATTTGAGTTTGATTTGGATTGCTTTTGTGAATATTCCAATTTTTAGTGTTTTGAGTTCAATTCGTTAAAAATCCTAACTTTGATGTTTGAACATGTTTTTGGCGACGCATCGAGGAGCTTATAGGGCCGGGTAGTCGATTGACATAAACCTTAGCGCCGTTGCTCGTGCGAATGCAATTTTGGTCAAGATTGAACCTCATTTGTAATAGGCAGGGAAGAGGCTGGAAACAGGTTCGGCCGACCGACCCCCCTGGTCCGGTCGACCGACCTGCTTCCAAGTGCATAAGCACTTTCTGTTTTAAGGTTCGGCTGACCGACCCCCCTGGTTCGGTCGACCGACCTGCTGTCCCGAGAGGTTTCCAACCTTTGGTTCGGTCGACCGACTCAGGGAGTCCGGTCGACCGACCTGATGGTTTTTGCCAGATTAGCCTATTTTGCTAATCCGTTTGAATATCCAACTTTAATCGATTCGTGTTGTCTCCCTTTTGTTGTTGTCATTTATTATCGACTTTGATGACCTTTTCTTTGGGAATTCTAAATATATCCACTTTGATGGATTTTATATCGATTTCTTTGGATTTTATTCACATCTTCGAATGTGAATTTTTATGCCCGATTGTTCCTACAATCTTCTTTGTGTTTTGTGACTTTAAAAATATAAAGGTTTTCTATACTACTAGTAAATATCAAAACCCTTTCCTCAAACGATTTCAATACTATTTTATTACAAAGCTCGTTTTCTTAAACCGTTTTCCAATCTATTAGTATATACAAACCTTTACCTCACTCGTATGAGAAATCTAATTAAACGACTTAGTAAAACAAGTGGTATGAAACGCTTGCGTTTACCTCATTGGTTAATTTTTAGACTTGTTCGATTGAAACCCTTGTGACAATTTTCTAGTGGAAATCTACAATTTGTTCGTAAATATTTAAGTTAAACCAGTGGTTATGGAACATGAAGCTAAGCTCATATATTTACTAGCTTATTGTAATTGACACTTCTCGTTGATCATGACGATCATCTTTATGGTTCAGACTAGCAATGTGAGATGTCTCTTTGTTTGTGTTTGGTTAGGCTAGACACCATTTGTGTGATTCCATTCACACATACCTTTTCGGTTAGCCTAGACACCACTTGTGTGATTCCATTCACACATACCTTTATGCTTTTTGGTTAGGCTAGACACCACTTGTGTGATTCCATTCAAACATACCTTTTCGGTTAGCCTAGACACCACTTGTGTGATTCCATTCACACATACCTTTATGCTTTTGGTTAGGCTAGACACCACTTGTGTGATTCCATTCACACATACCTTTTCGTTTAGCCTAGACACCACTTGTGTGATTCCATTCACACATACCTTTATGCTTTTTGGTTAGGCTAGACACCACTTGTGTGATTCCATTCACACATACCTTTTCGGTTAGCCTAGACACCACTTGTGTGATTCCATTCACACATACCTTTATGCTTTTTGGTTAGGCTAGACACCACTTGTGTGATTCCATTCACACATACCTTTTCGGTTAGCCTAGACACCACTTGTGTGATTCCATTCACACATACCTTTATGCTTTTTGGTTAGGCTAGACACCACTTGTGTGATTCCATTCACACATACCTTTTCGGTTAGCCTAGACACCACTTGTGTGATTCCATTCACACATACCTTTATGCTTTTTGGTTAGGCTAGACACCACTTGTGTGATTCCATTCACACATACCTTTTCGGTTAGCCTAGACACCACTTGTGTGATTCCATTCACACATACCTTTATGCTTTTTGGTTAGGCTAGACACCACTTATGTGATTCCATTCACACATACCTTTTCGGTTAGCCTAGACACCACTTGTGTGATTCCGCTCACACATACCTTTTTGTGATTTCTGGATTTCGTGTGTTGATTTCTGGAATTTATGTTTCACCAACTTTTACGATGGGCATTGATATATATGTCATTTATTGTGGCTTGGTGAATGAAATTAGGAGTATGACATTCCTTTTTATCTTGAGTAGATTATTGTGATATTGATTAATCTCTTGTTGATTTTCAATTACTTATTTATCACAGCTTGGCATTGTGATTATTATATGTTTATGTCATATCTCTTATTATATATCACTTCATCTGATATTTATAGCTAGACTGATCCGTTTATTATTTTCTTATTAAATAATACTCGGGTCAGACCATGATGTTACAGGTGCTTCTGCTTGACTCCTTATCGGACTATCATCTGATCTTTTGGCTAACTACTTTAGTTTAGTAGTTTTGTTGTATACATTTGAGATACAGACTCTATGATGTATACTTATTCTTTTGTCTTGCACTTGTATCTATTCCTTTGTATTATTGTGGATCCTTTTGACCACTACTCTGATGTACACTTTCTTGTGTAATATTCATATCTATTTTCGCCTTTGTGATATGAATTGTCTGTGACTAATTTATGTTATGTTTATTTCTATATTTGTTTCCGAAGACCTTTATAGCCACCGTGTAGTAGCTTTGAGTTTGTGTCGGTGTGTCGGGTTTCCTCTTGAAATAGAATGCATGTTACACTATCAGACATATCGATGCTCGCGCAAAGCAATTACATGGATGGTCGCTCCTCAACAGGCTTATTCTCCGTGCTAGTTGACAGCATTACACCGTAGTGTTCTTGGCTAGCGTGGGTATAGAGGTGGGGCGTCACAAAAGCAATCAAAATCGAAGGTAGGGCAAGACCGGAAGCAAGAAGCTCGTGAAAGTTGCCAATGGAAGAAGGGTTTGATTTTAGGGGAATCGATCGACGATACAACCGGAACAACAACATAAGGTTTAGAAGGAAGCCGCGCATGCGAATTGGCGGCAGGCATAGGAGAGGGACACAATGATGTGATCTAGTGGAGGAGATAAACGCGAGAGGTTCGAAATCTAGACTGTCAGAGTAGCGGCGTTGACTTTTCATCTTAGGCTTGAGGAGGGAAGGGGTGAAGGCCTAGCTACTGAATCGGCGAATTTGACTTTTCTTTCCAGAATGCAACATGAAAGGTGTACCGACTTTCTATTTACTTCCACGTAATAGATTTATGTTTGCGATAAGTTGAGTTAATATGTGAAGAGAGATAAGAATATAAGTTGTGTTTCAGCGAAGAAGAAGTTGGTTTGTAAACGAAGTGGAGAGAGTTATGCGTGAATGGGAATAAGGGGAGGAAACATGGAATTTTAGTGTGGGTTAATTGGTTAATTATTTAAAAAATGAAACTGAAGTACGATGGCATGGATCATCAAATTTAACCATTGGATTAAAAAAATACAAAAATACTCAACTGTTAGCTATTGAGAAGGGGATTTTCACATAAAGGGCTTCTTTGTGTAGGGTAATAAGTTTTGAGAACAACATTTCTGAAAAATTAGTTTTAAAGACAATTTTTAGAAAAAAGATAAATGAAGTTATCATTTTCAGTTATACAGAAATAATGATAAATGAACATATCATTTTTTGTATAACTTGAAAAGATAAATGAATTATCGTTTTCTTGTAATTTGTCCTTAAAACTAATTATTCAGAAGTATTGTCCTTAAAACTTATTACCATGTAATGAGAAGCCCTTCAACCTAATTTCCACTATTGAGAAATTATAATATAAATTACTAGCCGATTTAAAGGCAGGATTTTCATATCACGTCGATTTTAAATTTTAGTGACCCACTAAAAACTGATTTTCGGTATGTAATGCTAATAACTTAAGACAGATTTTTCAGTATTTAATCAGTTTTTAATCAAGGACTGAATTTTTTTAGTTTTTAATTGTTAGTCTTTCATTGAACTTTCTTTTATAGTGGAAATAACTTTGCATGCTTTTGCAGACATAGCAGCGCCAAACGATTTGTAGAGAACCTTGTGTTGAATATTTCTAGTAGCCTTCCTCCATTCTCTATAACGATCTGGTAGCTTCTTGGTGCGAAGTGATTTGTCCTGCATAATCATAGAGCAATCATGGCTCCTCATGAGATTGGACCTTGTCCTCAATGTCTTGTGTGGTGTTTTTCAAAGTGATTTCCAAAAGAAGAGGAGTTGGTGAGATGTTAGTTTGAATTGGGTAATGTTCAAGTATGGAAATATATGGAATATGCGATGAATACTTGGGTCTTAGGGTAGGTGAAGTTTGTATGTGACAAGCTCCTACACCTTCGTTACCGGATATATCTATATGTCACACCGTGAAGGTACCGATCGATGAGGACAATGACCAAGGATTTAAGTAATAAACATCTAAAAATAGTACCTGTAAAACATCTCAAAGCGCATAAACAAAATATAATAATCAAATAGATGTAAGACATGTGAGACACTAATATAATCAAATGAATCATAATAAGAACATCACCGTGCATCAGGTTCACAGATTATCCAAAAAATAAAATAAAAGAGTTTATACACCCCACGTCTCAAAAACAAACTCTATAACCTTCTTTCAAAATACAAGTGTTGACATAGTTCTACAATACTGCACAACAGAATACAAGCGATTGTTAGCTCGAAGTATAGATTTATGAAAGCGTAACCTCCTGCTCGCACTCTAAACAACTCTATGCGATATCTTGATTTTTATCCCTAATCTACTCATTTAAGAGTACTCAAAATAATAAGAAACAAAGCATGAAACCTTGGATTGGGCAACATTCTAATGTGAGTAATACCATCTCAAAATACTATAAAAAAACGAATATAATAAATAAGGTTATAGGGTATGAATAACTATACCTGACATGCTTCTGCATCCAAAAAGTTAGTATATAAACATAGTGTATGCTAAACTACTATCACAAACGGAAAATAAGGGGTATAGGGTATCACACAGCATATCAAGCACAAAACAAACATAACATCCATCACACATCCTTGCATCTCTGCTTTAGATATATGATAAATCCTATAGATGTTCAACTCATTGCCCATGCAGATGGCTAGGGACTAGACACACGCAGATGTCTAAAATATAGTTACACAGACTACCCTGAATACACACAGATTACCTATCCCAACAATGAGTATCACAATCACATAGTAATCCATCAATCCCTTAACACACGTACGATAATAGAACTACCTCACAGATGGACAACTCATTGTCCACACATATGCTAACGACTATACCCATGCAGACGTCCAAAATATAGGTACATGTAGACTACCGTGCGTACATGCACACTACCATGCATACATGCAGGCTATCTTGTCCCACTCACAAGCATCACAACCTCATGTTCTACTCTACGAGCTATCATGCAGAACTCGTCCTTTCAATCCATCATCAGATGCTATAGTCACTGGTCACATCGAGTCGTTATAGTACTTGAACTTCATTAGTTTCCATCCTAAAATCATCTAGAGTCATCCCTAAGTCATCCATCCTTACCTCGAGCAAACTCCTAAGGACACCAAGCAACCCTAAGTCTTTCCCCGAAGTTTCTTCCTGCCAATCTTGAAGCTAATGCCCAAAACTCCATTCCTTACCATGTCCAACCCTTCCTCTATAACCGAATTGAAATCACCGAATGATAGTTTTGTCCAGTAACCGGACAAATACAACTACTGGATTGGATTTCCTGTCCGGTACCACATCACTGAACCAAGTAGCCATTGGACATGATTTCCTGTCTGGTCCTCCACTGCCAAAATAATTATCTATCCGACAGGATTTCCTGTCCGGTCTTCCACCACCAAGCACCAACACTACCAGACATGATTTCCTATCCGGTCTTACATTGTATGTCATCCACGGGCCATTGCATTTTATGTCATCAGACCAATGCGTCACCATTTGGAAAGGCCTGAAGAAATTTTTAACAAGTTTGCGGAAGGAAGGACGAATTTTGAGTTGACAATATAGTCAAAGCTTTATGAAAACTCATGAACCAACATGGAACTCTTTTCCTTGTCAATGTTGATCCCATAAACATGCGAAGTTGTTCTTTTTTGAAGATTGGTCTTCAACGTTTGTAGGATTTGTTCTCGATCAACAACCCACTCTCCACCATCTTTAAATTTAGCTTTAGCCAACATGTAATCAGAAATGATAGGTGGAGAACGTCCATACATGGCTTGAAATGGAGACATCCCTTTGTTGAATGTCTGTAATTGCTATACCACCATTCCATCCAAGAAAAGTATCTCATTCATTTTGAAGGAAAAACCCCCGTAGCGGCCTTTAAATAAGTGTCAAGGAAATAGTTAATGACTTTCATTTGACCATTGGATTGAGGATGATATGCACTACTCGTTCGCATCATGTAAGAAAAAAAAGCTCTTTCCAGAAGAGACTTGTAAATACCAGTCACGATCCAAACGATTATTTGTGGAAAACCATGTAAACAAGCATGCTCCTACAAAAAATAACTTGCCAATTCTATGGATGTTATTGATGTAGGTAGAGCTATGAAATGAGCATATTTTGATAGGCAATCTATTATTACCCAAATACATGATTTACCGACAAAGAAGGCAAATAGGTAATGAAATCCATTGAAACATCTTTCCAAATTTTTTTAGGGATAGGTAGTGGATAAAGTAGTCCATTTTGTGGAGATAAATCTTGGTTTAGTTTAAAGGAAAATAAAAGATCGTTGTAGAAATTCATGTACTGACTTAGGATACATGACCAGTAAAAATTGCTAGCAAAGTAACCAATGCTCCCTAATACTTGATTGGCCACTTATTTTCAATGCATGATAGGCATGAACTATGGACTGTTGTTGTAATATCCCCCGTTATGAGATCCGAAGTTGGGACACTAATGTGTTGTAGTCATCGTGGAATTAACTTTCAACAATGAAATGAGTTCAGTAATTTTTCTCCATAGTTAAGCAAACAAAGAAACTAAATAAAATTCGCCATGGGTAAATTGTCTTTACATATTTCAAATCCCAAAACATGCATACGCACGGGGTAAAATATAATCATTACATAATAGCATCAAAGATCCAACATATGAAGATGTCGCACACTTCTAGACTCCTAAACTTAATAAATATTTACGTTACACATTAGAATAAAAGCTACCAAATAATAATAAGGCCATCTGCTCGTCTTCATTTTTAGTAATGAATTTTTGCTAAAATCTGTTATATGAAATCCTATAAACTCAACTTACTCAAATAAGTACCCATGAGTTCATTTAGAAAAAAAAAATAAGCACATGGATCGGACATAGGTCTAGTATGAATATTACCATTTCCTATCTAAATTCCTCTGCTAATGGAACCACAATGCTAAAGCATGGAAAGGGTTTTCTCCTACATTAGCTTTGGTTATAATCAATATAAGACTAACATAAGTTAAAAGTCATAGCAAAGTATATGTTCACTTAAACATAAAACATGTCTCAATCAAACCATGCCATCTTTGTTTAGGGCCTCAAAACACAACACCTAACCTAGGATCATATTCAAGTTTTAGAAATGTTATTTATGAAGTGTCTTCTTGGTTTCATTCATTTTAGTTTCTATACTAAAAGGTACAATCCCTCTCAGTCTCAGTAATGCATTAGTTAATTTTATACTACATGGTATAACCCTAAGCGGTCTTGGTTTCTTTAATTTGTACTGCAAAGTACGACCTTAAGCCATCTCGGTTTCTTTAGTTTATACTACAAAGTAAAACCCTAAGTAGTCTCGATTTCTTTAGTTTATACTGTAAAGTACAAGCCTAAGTGGTCTTGGTTTCTTTATGTTTATACTGTAAAGTACAACCATAAGGAGTCTTGCTTTCTTTAGTTTATACTGCAAAGCACAACCCTAAGAAGTTTATGTCCCCTTTTTCTTAAGCTTAAACCTCGTATAAGAGCTACAACTACTCTTGTGAAATCATACAACCCACTCAGAAGTCCCACGTCCCTTTTGGAAGTTGAATGTCGAACCTTGCTTCTTAAAGTAGGTGCATTCGAGTAAGTGTCCCTACTCAATGTTGATAGCACTTTCGAACTCGCATTATTTATAGGTTCTCATTGATTACTTCTTAGTTATCTTTAAATTTCAATACTTCACCTAATTATTCATTTATATAGTCCATGGTCTAGCTATTTATTATGCTTTGTTAGACTCCCAGCCCTCTTTTAGTTATCTTAAACTTTAGAACTGTTTCGTAACACTTTGTGTCATAGAAAACTCTAAACTCCACCTTCGATCAACTTAAGCCTTAGGTTTCAAAAATAGCTTTCCTCTGAAAGCTAATAGGTCTCGGTTATCGAATCACTACCCTCTGGTCTCGTCCTTGGGAAGCCTAGTTTATATACTCCCATTAGAAATACCTTCGTCCGAAACCCTCCTCTGGAACCTTTAGCTGTACTCTTAGTTCATCTACTTTGAACCTGTTCTTATTTCTAAGTTCATTTTAGGATTTGGGTGTTATACTCCTGGCATAACACCTTCAGCTGGTCTCTTCCTTAGGTATATGTTAAAGCCTACCTCTTTAACTGCTCACATTTGCAATTCAGACCATTTCTGCACTTAACTTTCCACGCGTCATCGTCTTATTCGTATGGCCTCTACTTTTAGTTAGTGGCAATGTCCTTTATTTTATTTTTACCATGCAGTTCTTGTTCCTTTCTTACTTGGTCGTATTACTTACATGCATAATTAAGTCTCGATTGCCTTATTATTTAGTTTTAGCCTTCCTATTTATTTGGGAAGGGCTATTTTTGTTTCGGAAAATACATATAAAATTACAAGGATCCATAAATAGATCCCTTGTCCTATTTTATCCAATATTTCCATGATTTAACAATTTCCCTTATTTATTTAATAGATAGTTTACTTTAAAAATTCATAATTGAACATTTTAATATTTAAAATTTCTCAGAAATAAAATCAATCTTTATAATTCACTTCCCTTGTCATATTAAATTTTTGCTTCATTTCTATGTCATATGGTTATGGATACTTAGTTATCCCCCCTCTAACAAAGCTATTATAAACCAATGTTCAATTAAACATCTTCATCAACATTTACATAAAACATGTTAAACCTATCATATAAATCATTACCAAGTTCAACATATATAAAATTGGCCATAAAAGAAATAATATTACTCAATTAGGTCATTAAGGTTGCTAGATCTTTACTCTTCTTAGGTTTCCTTAGCTCTTTCTCTATCTCTTCTTCTTTTCTTATTTTAGCGACTATCGACAATGTCTTAATTTTAGGCAAGAATGAATATGTGAGGAAAAGAATATGTTTAATGGTATTTATATAGTCAAGGTTTTGTTTTGCTTCCTTATTTTTAAATTATTTTCTCCTCTGCAAGATCCACTCTATTTAAATATCAATTTGACTTCCTCATATATAGCGCTTTTAATTATTTCTCATTCATGTATTTAAATTGATTTCCATTATATATGGCCATAATTACATGCAATTTCTCTTAATATAAGATATTCTATTTACAATCTTTCCTTGCCTAATTTATTTTCCTTAATAAAAAATTTCTTCATTCAAATATTCAAAGTTTCCCTTTATTCATATAGCCAAATTTGATTACCTTGAACATAAAATCTCCTTTTTTAAAATATTAAATCTTCTTCTTAAATATTTACAAGCAAGTTTGACTATTTATAATTTCCCTTAGTTACCAACCAATTGATTTCCACTGCTCACAGCCATATTCAATTATATCTCATTTTAATTAGATTACATACATTTCCATTCAATCCCATATTCACAAAGTAAATAAATGTTCCCCTGTATATTTACCTTGTATAATTTGTTCATATCCCCATTTAATCAATTAGACTTTATTCTTATAATTAATTTCCTTAATTAGTTATTCATTAATTTTATGGGTCCTTAGAAGCTTCTTTCTCATAGGAATTTTATCCTCGAAATTCAAATAAGGTACAGTGGTGATTCTTAATCTTTTTCATGCCTACTATAGCATAACTATACAAGTTCCTAACCCATGCATCAGAAACAAAACGTACTAGTGCATCTACTAATACATATTAGAATCAACCATAATAACACAAACATATATGTATGCATGTATGATTCATAACAAAACATAGCAAACATACATGTTAAACCCGAACCCATGCAAACTTCACTTCCTTTTCTGAAGCTTCTTTATGTCTTAGTCTACAATCTAAACTTGGTTTCCTAACATTGGTATGGTTTGACTCAATAACCAAGTCCTTTATAGCTCTTGGTTTTACTACATCATTTGGGTATTAGATACACTTCTTTAAATATGATAGATAAATCACATTATGAACCCCAGCAAATGCATTCGATAATTCTACCCTATATGCTACTTTACCAATCCTCTAAAATATTGGAAACGAACCAACATATCTTGGCTCTAATTTTCTAATCTTTCCAAATCTCATAGTGCCTCTCCATGGAAAAACTTTAACAAATACATGATCTCTTACCTTCTGTCGACGTAACTTATCTGTCTCGATTGAGCTTCCTTCATTCTTTGCTAAATCAATTCAAGCTTTTTTTAAGCTTCTCTTTATGTATTGTTACATTTTACTACCATCTGGGTAGATATCGTACTTTGAGCAATGGCATTCCTTTAAGATTTCTTGCTGAAGGTCTCCTATTTCTGGAACATACAATCTTCTTTTCTTCTAAAGCCAACCTTTTTTGTAAACTTCGAAGCCCCATAACGTTTCGGTCTCAACACCAGTCCTTGTGAACCTAATATTTTCAGTACAAAGTAGATCTTCTCTTTGCTTCTTGCTATTCTTTCCATAAGGGATGACTGAACTTCCAAGCATGATAGTGTCTCGTCGAGCCATTACTCGATCAAAAATGTATATTGTAGAAAGCCAATGTCTAAAAAAATATTCCTTTCTTCTATCATAGCCAAAACACAGCTCTGCTACCTTTGGCTTAAGGTATCAACAATCTTATTTCCTTCCCCGTGAATATAGTCTATCCTAAAATCATATGACATGAAAAATTCTAACTACCTACATGCCTCATGTGACTCCTTTTGAGAGAACAAAAAATTCAAGGATATGCTTTCAGTAAATAACTTAAACCTTTTTCCAAAAGTGTCACTTCGAAAATTTCACCCTTAACTTATATTATCTCAATGCCTCCAACACAAGCCTTTGCTAAATCTCATGCTCCTTCTCATCCTTTGAGTATACCCATCCGACTTCTTCATAAACACAACCGAAGCTCCTCATAATGAACTACTGGCCTTAGAAAGCTCTTGCTTTCCTACTCTATTAGTTGCTACTTTAATTCCTCCATCTCCTTCGGAGGCATCCTACTAGGGGTGTCGACTAAATGGTTCCAATTCTGTATCTACTCAATACTAAATTGTACCGCTCTCGGGGATGGAAATCCCGAAATGGGTTCAAATATATAAAGATTACACAAAAAGTTACATCCACACAATTCAACCTCTACATTAGTGTACCTAAATTTATGGATGGCATATCCCTTACCGGATTCACCACAGGTATGGAAGTGACTAATTAGGTAACCAAAAACAAAAATCTACCAACCAAGCTTTAGCTATAAATAAATGTGCAACAGCGGTATTAAATAGTATTCTAACCTAAATACTAAAAATCAAAGTCATACCTTCCAAAAACAATATTTTTGCCCTTATATCCAGCAGATGGTCCTTCCTTTGGTCCCTCCAAAGCAAACACTATAGATCGCAACTCTGGGAAGTCTTTCTTATGACGTCCTACTTTGTTGCAGTTAAAACGCTTCATCTTCTCGTAGGTTCTTGGTGCTGGAAACTTAGATGCATAGTACCCCTTTTGCCCATAATTAGAACAATAACCTTCAACAATAACAGTCTCAAAACACTTTCCTTTCGACATATTCTTCTTGCCCTTAGCATAAGGTGTGAACTTCTTTTCTTATACAGCCTTGGGCCTTGTCTCGACTCTCCTCTTTTTTGGACACACTAGTACAAAAAGTGCATTGCTTCGCGTCATTTAAATCGGTTGAAGTAAAAACTGATGCAAATAGAACTATTTGCATCAGTTCTATCTTAATAACTGGTGTAATTGATACGTGGAAAGCAACATGTAATGAAAAATCAAATTTGCATAAGTTGTCACCAACAATCGAAAGAAATACATCGATGCAAATAGTTTTAGTCGCATCGGTTTTAAAGTCAACCGATGCAACTACATTAATTTGCATCCCTTATCAACATAGTTTTAAAGTCAACCGATGCAACTACATTAATTTGCATCCCTTATCAACATAGTTTTAAAGTCAACCGATGCAACTACATTAATACGCTAATTTTTTTAGTTAAAATGAATTCCAGCGCTACTCTTGTTTTAACCTAACTCACTTGAAAACGCAGGAGTGGAAATAAAGGCGACATCTATTTTGATCAAGTAAAAATACGGCCGCCTAAATCGCTCTCCGTTTTCACTTTCGACCAAATTTCTTATCCTCAATCAAATGATCATCGTTGCTTCCTCGTTTTCGAATTAAATCAATCCAACATTTTTTAACTTGTGCTTTTGTTCAAATTCTGGTTGAGATGCTTCTTAATCTAGTCAGCATCGTAGAGTTTCACCTGATCGATTCGTTCTATTGAAGCTATAGCCAAAAGCTAATTTTATTTCTAGAACCCTTCACAAATAATCTTGGTAGATCTGCATTCAGTTGTTCCATGAAGCTAAGAGGTAAAAGTGAATTCACTATTTTTAAAATTATTCTGAACAATAATAATGAAAGATTTTGATTTATTATCTAGTCCTTGGGACAATCAATTCCCAATGAACTCGTACCCTTGAATTTTCACTTTTTAATATTTTTCCTTGGAATTGCATACAAAATTTGGCTTTCCTATTGTCGTTTGATAACTAGAAGACGACAATGATAAATGACACCACAAGCCTGTAATAATATGCGTTTATGATGCATTCCCTGGACATCTAAGGAGCTGAGTTGTATTTTCTTAATTCACATGATTCAAACTTTTGTTTTGTATAGAGCTCTCTGACATAATTCCGTATTAGATTTTGATAGTTAATGGGCTTAGCTGTAATATCAACAATATGAGTTTTAGTGTATTTGATTTAACTTTCATAGATATGATTTTTGTTTTTCATGAAGATACAAAATTTCAGATGTTTAACACTGAAACAAATAGGAATTAGATCATAAAGTATTACATTAAGGGAAATGTTATCTTGTGTCCTAAGAGCACATGTCAAGGCTGTAAATTTACCCTTGAATTTCACATGTCCACTTTTCTATTAGGGTAAAACAATGGATTTTTTTCTTTTAGCCTAGAATAATCATTGCTAACATGTGATAACAAAACCATTAAATCAAATGTTAACGGAACATGACCCCAGTAAAATTTGCAAATCAAGTCTCTAGTTATATACCATGCATTCAGTAAAAACATCTCCTTTTTTGTTAATCCATATTTCCTTTGATTTATTTAGGATTATTATACTAATGTAATTTGATAACGATATTTTCATTATTAAATTATAATTATTATTAGTTCAGTCTACAGAGGTTACACCTAAATAAACTACCTTTTAGACCATGTGCAAATGTAGTTTATAGGAATTTCGTACGGATATCATTTGATCGATTTTGGAGTGATGATTAAAAAGATAAAGTTGATGATTCATTATACAGATCTATATTGATTTGCGGATTTGATTGTAGAATCATTGCAGAGTCAAGGATGACTTAACCCTGCATAAATCTTCTTTTAAATCCATTGTTTTAACGTACAACGCTTTTATTTACTTCAAAGTCATAATTTTGTTTCAATTAATACGAATGTGTTTGCTTCATTATCTTGTCATTTGAACATTCAATTCTTAGTAAACTCCTACCCTTGAAGCATTATTATTCTGTTATAATTTTTGATATACTTGTCCTTCATTTATTTCTATGATGAAAAATATCGGGTGCATTTAAATATCATTCTTCTTTTTTTCTGCCAATGCTTTATGATGCATGCTTTATATGATTTGTGAAAATGATCTTAGAATCATTGAACACCCAAGGGACTATATCATCTTATTTTATTTACAATTTTTGAAATATTAATTTTCTATTTTCCTATGAATTTGTGAAAATGATTTGTGAAAAAGACGTGGACGTTCTTTTTGCCTAACCACTGTTTTCTGGCAAATCTATCCTGACTTCAAACGGCTTACAATTTTTACAAAATCATCATTATTCACACTACAGCCTCCTTATAGTGTTTGCGTCTTTGTAAAAAAAAATTTGGATGCACAATGTTTGACTAGAGACTCTCATTGCATATGGATTAATCATAAGAGATGATTGGCTATTAATGACTTTCTAGTAGTTATAAGCAGCAAAGAAAGAATGTTGTTTAGTTTCTTCGATCCAAAATCTCAAGTACGATACGTGAATTGTTTTTTTCCCTGCCATGACGAATCAGTTGATTAATCACATATGATATTTTCTATGTTTGGAATATATGCCAACCATGGCACTAAAATTAGAGTACAATTTTCACACCTCCTATGTCTTATTGGTAATGCCTTTACTGTCTTTCATATCACAGTTGGCTAGCTTCTTAATGGACCATGTTTTTAAACATTGTTATAATTAACACTAAACCTAGACATATATTTTAATTTGACCTTTCATTTTCTTTCTTTTGTGTTGTAATACAATGAGATAAGGTGATCAAAGTAAGCAAAGAAGATACAATGATTTTTAGAAGATGACAAAGTTTGTTGTGAAGTTGAGGTAAGTGTGGGATTAAGGCGATGCGTGTGTATGTGAAATTGGTTTATTTGGGCTTCTTGTTCTTTGTGATTATAGATTTCTTTTGATATATATGTTTTTTTATTTTATTTGCAGGCACTCATTTGCCAAAAAATGTGGTCATACTGTTTTCCAAGAAGCTATGATTTACTGTAAGAATGTTATATATATTAACATATTACTACTAATATGGAACTACGAGAAACTGCTATTCCTAGTTTATATTATGGCGAACATGAAACTAGTATGAGACCATGTACTAGTAAATACTACTATTATGAAATAATATATTAAAATACTTGCAACAAAAAGGGTTGCTTGACCTTTATTCCAAAAAAAATTCTTGTGCTTTCTTTATGCCAAAAATCTTAATATATCACTGCTAGTATGTTTATAGATCAGTAAGTTTAGATTTTAAAATATGGGACCCAAAATGGAAAACAGAATCTGATGTATAGAGTAAGTTTATATACTCTTTTATGCTAATTATGTTTCACTGTTATATTTCTTTCTCTTTTTTATTTTTAGCAACGATATATTACTAATATATACTCTTTTTTTTATTTAATACATTACTAATACACATTAAATAGAACAAATTATCTACAACAATCCATACCGTGTTTTGATTTCTCCTTTGGGAAGAAAATACTAACGTAAAACACTTCAACATGTAACAAAACACAACACAACTCACATCAAATAAGAAGAACAATAACAAACACACTAAAAAAGTTAGGTAGTTCGATATTCATATCATTATGGAAGTATCAAGACTTCTTAAAGTTTGCCTTTTTCTATCTTTTTTTCTATTTTAGATTCCCATTGCTCAATTAGTTGTTGATGCAATTTTTGGTTGAACTTTGGGTGTTTTTCTGTAGATTTTGGCTGGGCTATTTCTTCCAAGTGACGGGTGCTTATATGTGAATAAACCCAAGAGCTTTGTTTTTCAAAATCCTGATCATCAGGTATTCGTTCTGTGGTATTATATGTAAACCATAGTTATGCATAAGTAAGTTCTTTTTGTATGGATATCAATTTAACAGAAATATATGAGTTGTTTTAAGATGTTGGTAACAAGTTTTAAATTCTATTATGCATACAACTACAACTTCTTGTCATTTCTGTTATCACAAATTTACAATTGGTGCTTTGATGAATGTTATGTATGAACTTATTATCAGTTTACATATTTGTTTGTACACTTTCAGGCAGTACTTTTGATGAATATTATAATGTACGAACTTGTTATTGTGTAGGTTGTGATGCCTATAGTGGAGGCAGATGTTGCATTTGGTCTTGGTAAGTGCAAGCTAACGTTGGACGAAGTTAAATCAAGGGTGTCTAAAGCATTAGATGTCGTAGGCATGTCAAGCTATACACAAGTAGGTATTTCACTCATGAAAACATACAAATACCATTGATTGATTGCTTATCGTATTTAGTAGAGGCCAATTCAAACTCTAAGTGGCGGACGGAAACAAAGACTTGCAATAGCTGGTGCTCTAGTAGAAGCATGTAGAGTGTTGTTGTTAGATGAACTCACTACCTTTTTAGATGAATATGACCAGGTTGTCATTTATGATACAAAAGTTTTTTAGATAATAAATATTCCCACCATCATTCAAATTATGTGATAGCTAGTGGTCATTAAATTACAGGGTCTTTTCTAAAGAAGTTTTGATTCTTATGCAACATATGATGAATGCTAAAAAAATAAAAATAAAAATATCAAAAGCAACATCAAGCGTGCTATGTTTTTGGTGTGATAAATGTAGGAACTATAACAGCTTTAGGACTTCTAAGCGACTTTGAAATTTTACACAAAATATTTTGGTCTACTGCAAGAGACTCAAATAAATGCTTATTAACTTTGTTGACCATGAACATTGTGAATCTTCTTTATAGCTACAATCTGTTGACATAGTAAATAATTGAAAAGGTATATTATTATGTATGTTGGTAACCAGCTTCATAGAAAAATTGAACTTCAATGTTCCATGTCACAATACATAGCTTTAAAATATACCTCGTCAGGGCGCTTTAATATTCCTACAAAAACTGTACCAAATCAACATCTTCCCAGTAGACAACCATCACTGAAATTATTGGTGGCAGCGGTCGGTTCATCAACAAAAAATACCTTATGATCAATGCCTGTTAAATCTAAACAAAAGTCGGTAATAAGAAAATGTTCTTGAACCGCTGTCTACTGAATCCAAGCAGAAGCAACGAATTTTGGTTTATCATGGAAAAGACATAAACTAAGCATTTGGCTTCAAATTTGACTAACAAGCCAGATAAAGGACTTATATTATTAAGCACATAAGTCATGTATAATCTACAAATGAGTATTTCAATTAGAAAGGTCTCGCAAAGTCCAAATACTTCAAATCAGCTGTTGTTATAGAAAAAGAAAAAGAACAACAGCAGTAATAATAAAAAAGAAAATCATAGAAGGGTTCTTACTTTCGAAGAAAAATCATCCATAAGCCAAAACTGTCCAAAAAAATCAAGAAATATGGTTTCAGAACAAGAAGAAGAAGAAGAAGAGAGAGCGAGAGAACGTTTTATTTGTTGAGTGATAACGAGGGAATTCAGGCTGTCAATTTTCACATACGAACACACGATCTTCAACTTGTTAATAGCTGGAAGAGCCATCAAGGTTATTACATCACAATACTCTTTTCCCAAATTTGTTTTCCATAAAAACTGCATCAATACATTATCACAAAATTATACACATAATTGCATATGTTTGCAGATATCAACAGTCATAGATCATGTTACTGTCCCTGAACCGGGGCAAATGTTGCTGATCTTCATAATGAAGAGGGTGGTCTGGTGAGTATTTTTCAGTCTTTTATTTTTTGCTACTTACAATTATCATCTAGTACAATTATCAGTGTGATGAATAATATATGTGGCATCATTTTTTTTATGTAAGTCAAAACAAATTTTGCATTCTGTGTATGCTTACTATGTGTATTTTATATGTGTATTACAACTTACATGCAAATTTATTTGTTTGTTGCAATCCTTGAATGCTTAGTCCAGAGCCATGCTTATGCAGAAACTGGATCGCACACGAAATACTTCAAAGTTTGCTTCTGATTCCTTGAATATCTTTTGATGGTTTTCTTGCTATGGTATAAATATTAATACATGACTGTTTTGTATAGTATTGCTGAGTCACTGGGTGTACCAGTTGTTAATGGAGTTACCCAGCCAATTCTGCAACACTTACCTTTGCCTATAAATGGGCAGCCGATGATGCTACCTACTATGCAAACATTATTACATCCAACCCTTGGTACTATGTCGGCAGCTATGACTATTGGAGAGCCTAGTGAATGCCCTCTATTAAAGAATATGTTTAACCCAAAAATAGAGGTATTTTCTTTGTTATAGTGGAGAGTGAGGACATCTTGCCTGAGCTTTTTTCTCTTCATCTTGACACATTAAAGATTGACAACAAGGTACCAATACCTAATGTGGTAAATTCTGTCAGCCATATTTACATTACTAATAAATATTTTAATGACATGTTTAGAATTTTTCACCTGGTGCTCGAGTTGCAAAAAATGTGATGGACATCAGTGCTAATAAAACAAGGACTTACCTAGTGAAGATGGTCGAACTAAAGCGCATGGTCTTCAGCGAGTACAGTGCAGTAGTTGCATCTATGTATAAGGGGGTCTTCGATGTTTCAAACTCATCCAATGAAGTTTTGGTATGGTGTTATTATTCAGTTACTTATATAATGTTATTTTTTTTCCAAATGATATAGTGTTATGCCATGCCATTTTGTGCTTACCAACGAATACCCACAATCACAAACTCACAACGAATATCATGTTGTTGGTCTCTTGACATGAATTTATACTATACTGTTTTTCTGCATCTTTGCGTTAAACCCAATATAATTGATGGCTATTTTGGTGTTATAATTGTTTAAAAGAAAGCGTGGTGTACAACCTTTTGCTATGTAACTGGGTAAAAGTACACTATTGAGTTGTTATAAAGGTAAAAAAAGCGTACACTTGTACCTATATATTAAAGGCCGGACATTTATCTTTATGTAGCGAAAATAACAATGTATGGATACCGCTATAATTTAACACAAATAATTACATAATTTTAGACATTTTAATAATTGATAGGTTATAAATGTCATATGGTTTTTGGTATGATTTTACTGCTCAACGTGCCTTCAAATTTTGTATGCATAAGTTGCTTCACAACTCAAGGCATACTTGTTTTATTATAAATCTATACCTGGTAAACTTGATATCATGTTAATCTTGAAAATTGCGTCTTCTACCCTCTCTTCAAGTTATATTTGCAATACACGTTCCCCAAAAGAGGGACAAAATGTATCACTCTTTTTTCATCATATTAACCGTCAAATATGTGATGTATTCTTCTAAATTAGGGAATTACAATTTGGGTTATTATTATGATTGAAAAATCATCTTCGGTTTCATAGCCTCCTTTCCATCATTGTTCATGTACTCATATCATCTTCTTTTGTGACATCATCCCCGTGCTACATCCTTTCTATTTCTTCTCCCTTATCTCCATCACTATATTCTGAATAAAATGTTAAATGCTTGAAAAGGTGATCCCAGCCATTTCATAAATGAATATGAACAAACTGATGTATTGTATATAACTGGATGCATCCGGACAGATTTAGATGAACCTGGTTTCTAGGCTTACTTGAAAAAGAGAAACAAAAATGATTTATTATAACTCCTTAGATTATTAAGCATTCTTTTGTCACAGACTAGTTGATAGTACTTCTATAAACCACAGGTTTTGAAAATTTAGATTTTGCATGCATTAACTGGAGGAAGACTAAAGAAGCATGGACTGCGGTTAGTTTGTCATTTTTAGTTTTGGGTTTTTTGTAAATCACATCAACTTCAGTTTGGTTTTAAGTTAATTGGTCTTCATTTCATTTTAAACAACGGGGTTTGTTATTTTGGTGAGAATCATTTATCATGTGCTAGCTAGTAATTGCGTAGAATGGAATGCAAGGTCTTATATATTAACCAAATTTCCAAAACATGTTTATTTCTTGTTTTCCCAGGTTCAAGTTGACATTGGAAACATGGAATGCATCATATGGTTTTGAGCTGAAACCTAAAAATTTAGGTTTTCAAGATTCCATGAAGTTTTTAAGGTTTTCACTATACTATTTCTTAATAGTTGTACTAATTAAAGATCTGAATTAAGACTATACCATTTAATGATTGTACTAAAGATCTGAATTATGTTGCTAAAATGAATGTATGAACCATTATTTTGTATAGATTATTAACACTATAACTGATATATGTTTATTTTGGTATTAGGTTATTCAGTTTGTATTTGCCATCAAATTTAATTTTGAATGATTGTAATATCACATGCAATAATTGTTTGTTATAATATATATTGTCTATTTGAGTACTGTAGTAATGACTTCTGAAAATGGTTTTTTTCCATCAGGTATAAATAGCTGATGCAATAGAGGGATTAGTTTGCATCGGTTGTTATAAAAAACGATGCAACAAAGAAGCCTTTTAAACCCAAAGACTCTTATGTTGCATCGGTTTCCGACAACAACTGATGCAAAAAGGACCATTTTGCTTCGGTTTTAGAACTGATGCAAAACTGTTAAGCCTGTTGCATCGGTTGCATATGCATCGGATGTTGAACTGATGCAAAAGGGGGTAAACAACCGATTCAAATGTCATGTTTTGTAGTAGTGACACATCCCATCATACCTTCGAGTCATGTCCATAATGAATTTAAAAGGAGATGTAAAGTGCATCATCGCCTTATGATCTAGACCCTACTTCAAACCTCAGATGAACTTCTCATTTTTCTTTAGTGGGGTATTTATTTCTCTCTACCATACTTAGTCAAAGGGTTGAACTTATGAATATACCATTCCACTGACCCGTCTCCTTGCTTTAAGTTAATAAATTCTTGTAGCGACACACTTTGTGGAGACTTGGATATAAAATGAGTCTCAAACCTCTCCTTGAACTAATTCCAAGTGATCTCATCCTCAGGGTTCTTGGCAATCACTGTTTCCCACCAATCCAAAGCATCTTCGCACAACTGCTTCGAAGCTAATCTTCTCCATGGCGCATCATCCAACACCAAATTTCTAAAGACATGTTCACAAACTTTCAACCAATTCAACATTTCAATCTGGATGCCCTCCCTGTAAACATTTTATCTCCCAAGTTTCTATAGTCTTGGTTCATCTTCGAGAAACCCCCCTTTACTATAGGCCTTGGCTCAACTGCTTCTGACATGTTCTCCCTCATCATTTGCATAATAAATTCTTGAAACAAGGCAATCAAGTCCATGCCCATTTCATTAACTTATGGGGTATCTTCAATTTCAACTGGTTGTGGCATTTCGCGTTCATTTCTTCTATTGGTCTGGGTGATTTCGATCTCTCTTCCTACATCTAACCCCTACTATAATTCGTCGACTTCTCATTTCTATCTTGCTTTTCTGTTAATCAAGTTCATCAGAAATGAAAAAAGAAAGTAAAACAATAATAGAAGGATATGTATATCCACTTATCTATCTACATATGAAAATACAAGTATGTTATATACAATAGATTATACATACCTTAAGGCGTTCATTTTCTTCTTCCACCGAGTATTTAACTAATTCCATCTCTATTTTACTTAAGTATCCCCAAACCCAATCTATAATACCAAACTGTAACAATCCTCCTTTTGAGACTCAAAGATGGAACCCCAATGTGGTACAATCACACTGGACTTATCATTCGGTGATATAACGAGTTTAGTAATTTTTTAAAGCAAAAGGAGAAACTAAATAAAATTCATCATAGATAAATTGTCTTTACATGTTACAAATCTCAAAACGTTCCCATATAGAGGTAATATATAATCATTACACAATAGCATCAAAGATTCAACATATAAAGATGTCGAACCCATGTAGTCTCCTAAAGTAAATAAATTTACATTATATAGCAAAATAAAAGACACTAATAATAATAAGGCTTCGTATACATCTTAATCTTCAATAATGGCTTCCGACTAAAATTTTTTATTTGAAATCCTATAAACTCAACTTACTCAAATTAGTACCCATGAGTATATAAGGAAAAAACTATGAACACATGGGTCAGAAATAAATATGGTATACATAATATCATTTTCCTCATAAATTCCTTCGGCAATAGAACCATGCTGCTAAAGCGCTGAATGGGTTTCCCCCAACACCAACCTTGGTTACAACCAATGTAACACTAACATAAGTCAAATGTCATAACAAAGTATATGTTCACTTAAACATCCATAAACATGTCCCAATCAAACCATACCCGATGCCATTTGAGATTTAGGGTCTCAAAACACAATACCTAACCTTGGATCATATTCAAGTTTCAGAAATATTATTAACGAAGTTATCTTCTTAGTTTCGTTCATTTCAGTTTCTATACCAAATGGTACAACCCTTCCGAGTCTCGGTAAGACATTAGTCAATTTATACTGCATGGTATAATGCATTAGTTAAGAAGTGTCCCCATTCCGTGTTAATAGTCCTTCCAAACATGCATTATTGGTAAGCTCTCATTTATGTACTTCTTATTTATGTTTAACTTTTAATACTTCACCTAATTATTCATTTATTAATTCTCGGATTTATCTATTCATTAAGCTCCCAACCCTCCATTGGTTATCTTAAACCTTAGAACCACTTCTATAACACATTATGACCTAGAAAACTCTAAACTCTACCTTCAGCCATCTTAAGCTTTAGATTTTGGTACTAGCCTTCCTCTGAAAGCTAATAGGTCTAAGCTATCGAATCATTACTGTAATGACCCGTATTTTTAACAATCGAATATGTAATTGATTTAAATATTGAATCATTAATTAATTGACGGTGCAAAAAATGTGAATTTTTGCATACAATCGAATTAGGACTCGAGACCTCTTCTGTTGAGTTCGTATCGACGTTACGAATTAAAATGAGTCTAATGATTACAATATTTGGAGAGCGGATGAAGCGATGGTCGAAACGGTCTCGAAGAGCATGAAATTATCATCCAGATGCATAGTATCGGATAGCCACGATACCATCTGGATTGAAAAAATGAGATGACATACACAGATGAGTTTTGTGACGATCAGATGCATCGTTTGATCGTGTGTGCTCAACACGCATGACCGTTTATTTGAGAAATCAACTAAAAGGAAAATAGAATAATATTTAAATGGGCCAATCAAAACCCTTCTCCCCACTTTGAGTTATTGTTCCATTGCTTTTCCTGAAGCGAGAAAAATAAACATGGCCGCATCTATTTTTATTTTCAAAAATTAAAATCGACTGATATAGTCCATGATAAATTACCAAACCACCTTCATTGCACTCGTAATATGAAGATCTTCATGCCCATATCGACCTTAAAGGGTGCGATCGTGTCTTGTCGAGATTAATGTTTTGAGGTCATGGTTAGTGTTTTGGATCACTGAAGTAGACGCGACAAGGAGCGAAACAGAGGGCGCAAACAAGTTCCTCTTGGCGATATGCTCCTTCTTATACCCTCGATTTATGGTCCGAACGATCCTAATAAGTCGCGACTTGGAAGCTAGGCAGAGCATGCCTGGATGAAGTGATTTGATGAGATGAATTGGGCTTGGGGATTTTGATGTTGGTGAGTCAAACGTTTGACGAGTAGAACAATGACGCAGACAGCTTTCGATTCCATTAGTTGGAGCTTTGTATCACTACTGAAATGTGCATGCATTGATGGGTTTAGGGATTTGCACATATATGATAAATGAAATTGGGAGGGAGGGAGATAATAAGATAGGTAATTAGTTAGTTAATTAGTTAATTAATTTATTTAATTCGTTATCTTATAAAATGCATATCTTTTGCAAACAAGGTCTATTTGGGACGTCGTTTCTTAAATCGCACTCGTGGTGGAGAGATCTACGAGTTGGCGATGTATTGGACAGATTTAGTTGAGGTGGGTGATCTTGTCCTCATAATACTATGATTGTTAATATAGTGTTAAAAAGACATTGTGAGATGAGTTCTAACCTTAAAACGTGATTTTTGACATATATAACCTATAGCTTATTTTATAAAAGAATTTAAAAGTGTTTTAAAATGGTTATAAATAAATATTATATTTTTCTCATTGATGCACTATAATGACGATATTGATAGGTTTAGGCTATTTTGATTTTAATCCTCATTGGTTGCTTGGATGTATTGTATTGTGTTATTATATATGTACGTAGGCTATTATTGACATTTCTATGCTTGTTGGTTGCACATCTGCTTCTTCGCTAGTTGGTTGAAAATGCCATTCAAAGGCGATTTAGGATTAGAAAACATCCCATAGGATATGATTTCATGCATAGAGTTTCATGCATATCATTGATCTAAAGACGGATGGACTTGGGGATGTGCTTCGGATTTTGGGGTAGGTGTCGGACCTTTGCATTTGGTTTGTACTTAATCATTTTTGGTTTAATACACGACCAAAGTGGTCGTTATCGATTACTTTGGAATGATAGATATCTACCACTTTTGATGATGCTCGATTTAGCCAATCTTGGCGTAAACGATGGAGAGGCTTTGAGGAGCATGATGCAATGGTCCGTTTATTTGTTTGACATTCGATGTTGATGATTTGGCTATTCTACAAGTGGTTTTAGTGGTAAAGCGAAGATGTGACGCTTCGACACGATGACTTCATGATTCGATGATGATGATTCCATGATGGGAAGTGATAGCTTCGATGATGGATAGCCATACTTTGGGATGTAGAGTAGGCGATGACGAGTCGGATTAATGGAACCGTCGAAGGAAGGTTATGGGATGTGTGATGATATTCTATGACTAATGATGGTCATCTAGAATAGTTTCCAACTGTGATAACTTCAGACGAAAGTTATAAGGATAGTTCCGAAATGAGCGCTGCTATAGATAACATGTGTTAAAGGATCGTTAATATTCGTAGGTTTTGATGTGTACTCGTAAAACAAGGTATGATAGGATGCTTATTTGGGGTAATGATGGCCCTTGGATCGCATGATATTTAGATCTGTTATACCCTAGACTATCAGACTAGTAGTCTGGTCCCTGGCCTACTAAGTGGTATGGATTCGGGAAATGAGGAACCGGGACATTGAGTAGTCCTTGACCTAATGTTAGGGTCATATGTGTTATACCGCCTCTTGACTAGGAAGTATATCATAAAAGTTAGCTAAATGGCTTCCATGAACATCAAGGCGGGAGGCCAGAAATACGGTTATCAGGCTCGAAAATTGATGATATTTGGAATTATGGATAATAGTTGGGTGGATTTGGACTGGGTACTAATCAAGTGCAATCGGTATGGAGTGATAAGGAAGGCCTTGTAAGGCTACATTTCAAATTTCAAGTCGATCGGAGTTCGGGGTCTCGAGTTATGGACAAAAGAAGATGGATCATTATCGACGGATTAGTGTTAATTTGCTTGGAGTTGGACTTGGAAAAATTTGCTACTTGCTTGGAGTCGGCGTATGATTCGCTTGGAGTCGCAGAAATTTGAAGTGTTGGATCGTGTTTGGTGTTGGGCATGTGATTGCTTGGATTCGGGTTGGAGTCAGAACGGTCGGTGCTTGGAAAAAATGATCAGCTCCGCTCATTTTTTGTAATTGGCTTTAGAATGATCGGTTCTAGAGGGGAAACGATCGACCTCGATCATTTTTCGTGCTTGGAGTTCGAACGATCGCTGCTTGGGGAAAAACAATAGGCCCCGATTGTTTTTTATGCTTGGAGTCAAAATCACGTTTGCTTTGGGAAAATTTTGATTTTACCCGAGTTTAACCCAAGGCCCGAATTTTCAGCATCTGCTTCAAGTCAGAAAGGTGATTACTTCGGGTCTCGCTTCGGGTCAACTCTGAAGTGGGTTTTTTGATGATCGCTTTGGCGATTTTCGATGATGATCGATCTATAACTCAAATTTACAAAGGAAACCGATATGAAATTTAGAGGAAAACTACAATATACCATGAGGGACCCACACCATCGATCACCGAGCCCCACGATGAAGTTGGATCGGTTGGTCATAATCCACACAGAATGGTCCATAAAACAACATCAATCGATGAAAATCGATTAATAACTTAAGATCTAAAACTCCATTACCATTAAAATTTAGAAACACTGATATATTAATGAAAGGAGTCCCTAAAATCGATCGCACATCAAAACTCACAAATATCAGAAAAATATACCGATCATTCCAATAACAATCGTACAAAATCAGCAAAACGATCCATATTTTACGGAAAACGCGATATCTCACAAACGGTACATTGGAATTGCATAAAATTTGGAGAGAAAGTAGCTAACATCAGGGGGAATGCATATGATTAATCATTGCTCAAAAGAGTAAAGCATTGAAGGATCGTATATGATCTAATTTCTAGTCAAAACAAAAAAAGATCGATCGATATCTTACAAATGGTAAGTCGAAATGGCGTGAAACTTTAGGAACATGGACTAGAGCCATAGGGGACCCCATAAAAAGATTGTAGCCCCATTGGTATTAGTATGGAATGATCGGTCTAAATATTTTTTGGTGTCCGATCGATCCCACATTTTGTGGTTCGAGTCGTATGCGCCTGGAGGTTCTTCTGTTGAAGTTTCAGCCCAATCCATGCATGTCTTTACCTGTAAATACAGCAGACTTGGCTCATTACATGGGAATTTTTTTAGCTGGCTCTCATTCATCTCTTCTTATCTCTTCCTCCATTAACTTTCTAAGGCAAAAACAACTATAAATTGTAATCTTACAGTATAAATAAAAGATTATTGTAGTAGACGTAGGTCGAAGTTTGCCGACTATAAAACTCGTGTGTTCCTTTACCTTTTCTACATTTATTCTACGATTTACGTGCTCATCTTTCTACTTGGATATTGTTTTTGGAAATTGATGCTTTCACATACAATTGGTTTTTTGTGGCAATTTTCGGCATAGACATTATGGTGCTTTCACCGAGATGGACTTGCACCCGAGGATTTGGAAGCTAGGTCTTAGATTTGGAAGCTTGGATACTTGGATCTAGGAAGCAATGACAAGGCAATCAACAAGGATACCATTAGCAGATAGAAACCATCATGGAGGGAGTCAGAAGGCTTCATTACAACAAAAAGTGTCTTTTATAGTGGCATATAGCCGCTATTAATCACAACCATAGCGGTTTGATAAGCGCTGTATATCGACATGTTATAAAAAACTGTTGAATATTTATAACACAAAATATGCCACTATGGTTGAGCTTAGTTTTATAACGCAAATTCGCCGCTATGGTACGTTAATTTAATAGCTCATTATAGCCGCTATAATACAGCTAAATCTCAACGGAACTGGAAATCTTTATAACACCATTTTACCGCTATAAAATATTTATTCAATAGCTCATTGTAGCCGCTATAATACAGCTAAATCTCAACGGAATTGGAAATCTTTATAACACCATTTAGCAAGTGCATAACCATTGAATAAAACATAAGCATGCAGCCAAGTTAACACAGAGAAATAGAAAATAATATCAATTTAACAAGTGTACAAACATTACAGAGTACAAACATTAAAGCAATCCTTCTAAATATTACAGAGTACAAACATTACAGAGTTCCAACATGCAAGATCTGATCTAGTTGCGTACTAAGGACCTTGCTTCCTTCCAAATAAGCCTGCGAAGTTAACACAAAGAAACAGAAAATGTTAAAACAAGTGCATGCTCAGATAGAAATGTGATATATATTTTTCGTTACAGTGTACAAACATTAAAGCAAGTGCATGAACTGTATGAACTAGAAACTACAATTGATTATTTCTACTGATCTATTTTCCCAATATGGAAAATAGATTAAAGCAATGTTAACCTCACTTTTCTCAGTTGCTGCAACCATCTGTTAAAGCATTTCTAACACTCCAACATTTTGCCATACATTTCTAACTGTTATTTCTTCAATACACCCATGAAAATACAACATATCCTTCCACCACGTGCTCCATACATACCAACATTTTCTGTTATTTATTTTCTTCTACAGGCAGTGTTTGTGTAACTTACATTCAGTATTTATTTTGAATTTTTATCAATTTATCATTTGTTCAGCTATAAATGGATATATTACTAATCATAACGATTCAATATATATTTTACTCAAATTTGTTTCATGTAAAAGATCTTTTAATTAGGGTAACTATTACACCAAGAAGAGATGAATATGGTTTTGCTTCATCATGCTGTATCACTACATACATTCAACTGTTTATGAAAGGGAGGTTTAATCCGCACTCCCAATAAATCAGCACATGTGTTTCATTTTTAGGTTTTATGGGGGAAAAAACATTCTCTGCATCATATCTTCATTCATTAGAGTAAATGATGATTATGTGTGTTTTTGTACATGTAAAATTAATTATAATGATGGTTATACATTAAGAAGATGTTTATGAAAGGAAAACTCTTACAGTCTCAAAGAACTTGATTCCTTATTCGTCGGTAAGTTCTTAGCCCTTTGAAGTAGGTATTGCCTGGAAAAAAGAAAAAATGCCCTGACCTTTGCTAGCAAGGTAATGATCACAAAACAGTCCATCTTGTCATAAAGAAATTAGGGATGTTACGCAATTCATCACTACTACTGCTACTGCTACTAACTTAATTAATTTTCATAAACTTAGTTAACACAAAAAGTTAATTTTCATAAAGTATATCTGTGCATGCATACTGTATTCAAACAATATCACTTGGGAATGTATTTTATCAAGTTCAGAATGTACCTTTTTAGTCATCACAACAGCAACTTTTCTCTTCAAGCAATTTTGAAGTTTATGAACATGGTCTCTGATCATATAAATTAAAAATGAGAGTAATCTCGACTTTGCTCGAATGTATGTATTTTAATCTCTTTTCTATATATAAAAAAGAATTTCTCCTTACTCAAAATCGACCTCTTGCTGGAGATGACCTAACAACTTAGTATACCAGAGAGATGAACATAATTTAGTGCACATGGTATAATCTCAACAAAATATGTTAGTCTAGTTTATAGTTCAGTAAGACCCATCAAATTTAATATGGAAAGAGCTATTAAGATGAGTGCGTTTGTTTTCTAAAATTGGTATAGCTACTAATAATAAATAACATGGCCAAAGGAAAAGTGGCTTTGCAGATCTGGAACGATTGAAATAACGAATGACATTTATTTTTATAAAAAAATTACTGACAGCGGACTTAAATTGATGGTGATCACAATAATCTAGCCTATTAATATGGGAAGGTCCAATCTGCATAGTGCAATTAAAAACGATGAGAAATATATATAATAAGTAACGATAGCAAATAGGGTCGTTCATCGAGACTCAAAGGATAGGATTGAGATATGCCTGGCTAATTGTGAACACAAAGGCGTCTGCACAACCAATCCCGTAACATACAACACAATAGTATCACATAGAATACTCAACGGCAACTTGGAGTCTGTATCATTGACTTCAAAGAAGCATAATGGTGCTGATCTAGTAAAATAAATCAATGCTGATGTGGTTTCTTTTCTGATGGTAGACTCAATTACTTTGAGCTGTTCATAAGATACCTGCAAGAAATATGAATTTTGTTAATTTATTAGCATGCATGTGCGCACGCGCACGTACACACATACGGATACACACACACCTATAAATAAACACAAGCGTGCACACACACAAAAAGGAAGCGATTTCCTCGTCGTACAGTGCAATCACTCCACATGTTGTGCATACAGACACAAATAATAGAAAGCAATTGAACAAAAGAGATGGAAGCTTAATCATTCATAGTTCCATACCAAATCGACATGATGGAGGACTATGATATCTGTTCTCCCAAGTGCATTTAGAGGCTCTCTTAAAGAACTACGTGGAAGTAAGTGGTTGTTTACCCATGGCATCAAGCTATTCACCATGACAAGATCGACATTGCGATGCAAACTAAACTTATGTCCATCAGAAAAATTACAATCAGTCCAAAGTGTGTTAATAAAATCCCAAATGAACTTGTTAAAATTTATTTTTAAGTTGTTCACACTACACAATATGACCAAAATATGCTTAGTTTTATTACAGAAGAAAGTACTAAGATGGATGGATTCTGTTCATACTCCATACGCAGACTGCCATGATATAGATATTAAAACGGAGAGCTGCATTTGAGTTACTAACAGTCAAGAGTATGCAATAATTATAAACGTGACGATAAGTTCAAAAAACATTGTAACGAACTAGATAAGAAAATAGTAATTTCAATAAATACCTGCATTCCATCATCCAAAATCACAGCACCAACTTTTTTATTTTCTTGACCAGTTTGAAAGTTAGAAGAAGATAATAGGTACAGCTTCAATACACTTTAAAACATTCTCGCGGCTTCAAAATTCTACATTATGCAAAATACACTTAAAGCAAGTATTGAGCTTTAATTCACCCAAAATATGTAAAGACATAAGTGAATGAGTTTAACTTTATGTTATGGTAACATAATTATTGTATTTTCTTACCTCTTCAAAGGAGAACTGAAATATAATAATAAAATATAGATTGGTAGTATAGATTGATTGTAGGTTATGACTGTGTAAAAAGCTAGAAAAAATGGTCTCTGCAATTTTTTGGTTTTAATAGTAAACTAACGGTTCTACTAAACGTGAAGGAAACCAAAAGGAAACTAGATGGAAAAGAATAAGTAACAAAACATGTAAGCATGCAAAATATACCTCTTTCGCTTTCAACTCAATGCCTCGGTGCAAATACATGTATGGTAGAAACACAAAACATTACAAAGTCAATATGTCAAAGGGATTGTCTTGGTCAATATTTTTGTGACGCCCTACTCCGAGAGCCTCGTTAACAAAGAGTATTACATAGATAATACTGTCGGCTAACGCGGACAATAGAGTATAATGGAAGCGACCATGTGTAATCTTACCTTAAGTATTCACTAAATACGTCGAAAAGTAGAATCACATTAAAATTCGACCTATTCAATAAATATTTAAAGCAAAACTACAATGGCTATAGGATCTATCAGAAGAAAATATAACAACTCAAATGTAATTCACATCACAGAACAGTCGATCATAATATACACATAAACAGATACACAACAGAGTATACAAAATAATACATGTCAAGTGGTACAGGAGACCACAATATACAGACGAGACGAAAAAAAATAATAATATCAGAGTTACAACAGATAAGGACCACAAAAGACGCTATAACAAAATGAAGCTAGCGAATAGTCCATGCGGAAGCAAAATAGGCTAAGTCCCAAAAGCACCTAACCTGAAACATCTCGGTCTGACCCGAGTATTAAATACACGGGTCAGTCTAGATAACAAATCAGTTAGATAAACTGAACAATAATAAACCTGCAAGGTCATACAGTATAACAAATATCTCTAGAGGAGATAACACAATCATCAACAAGAGATGAATCATATAGAACAAGCCTCATATCATCGGCAACATATAGAAACAAAGGATACAAATATCCCAAAACAAGCCGAAAGGCAAATAACAAATACCAATAAGGTATACAAGTTCCACAAGGTAATCGTTATACATCATGCGGCTCAAACAGACCAACACGATGGGCGATACCAAGGGAATATAATATCAATGAAACATATGATTGCTCGAGCTCAGTACTGTATAACAAGGATCCATAAGCCCGAAGGCTCCAAACCCAAGTATCACCCATGCGGCACATAAGGCCAACATCAGAGCAAAACTATATAGGGCAACAAACCCGAAGGCACACACCCGAAGGCAACATACCCGAAGGCAACAAACCTAGGGAGAAAGTCCGAAGACACCATCCCAGAGGCAACAAACCGTAGTGGTGAAGGTCGAAGACCCAGTACTGGACACCACTAACTGGCGGAATGTGTCACAACTCTCGAAAAGAAATCCGAACAGTGTTAACGTGTGTCCCATAACCACTTATTCGCACTAAACGGTTTACTATCCGTCAGTCACTTTCACACTCAAAGCAGTACAAATTTACCTCATATCATCGGTAAACTAAACCCGAAGGTCAAAACAATCAATCGAATAGGTCGGGGACTAATCGGAAAGATAAACGCACAGGTTCATGGTCCGTGTTTTGCCCAACCATTTAATCACCCTTCCACTTCGCTCGAAGTGCGAAAGTGTGTGTTTTAAATAGAATTTATAAATTGGAGAAACGAGCTTTTAAATGCGATTCGAGAGATTATTTTATAAAAACCCATGGATGAAGTCAAGAGTAAGTTATCAAAGCCAAATATGCAATAACAACCATTAAAAAGCAACTTGAATCGATAAAATCCGGAAAACAAATCAAAATATACAAAAACAGGCAAAACAGGGCAAATAGGAGCAGGTCGGTCGGCCGCCTACAGGGCTCGGTCGACCGGACACTGTTCATAAAAACTCTCGGGAAGCAGGTCGGTCGACTGGCTACAGGGCTCGGTCAGCCGAACCTGATGATTTTGCACTTCCTGCCCTATTTCAATGAAATGCAAATTCTTCCAAAACGCGATCGTTCGAGCAATGGACCTAAGGAGCTTTAGCCAATAGATACCCCAGCTCCATTAGCTCTCCGATTCGCAACCAAAAACATATTCAAACATCAAAGTTAGGATCTTTAAAGAATTGAACCCAAACACTAAAAATTTGGATATTCACCAATTCAATCCAAACCAAAAGCAAGAGCATATGAACAAGGTGTTAGGAATTCATACCCAACATCAATGAAATCATGAGAAATAGATGTGAGTTCAAAACTCACCTTTTTACACAAAAAAAAGAAGATGAAGAAGAACAAATGCAAGGAATCAACCAACTACACTCCACTTCAACACTACAAGCTTCAATCTAGAATCAAAGCAAGTATTTCCTAAGTTAGGGTTAGGAAATTACTGAAATTGAAGAGGAGAAGAGGTGGAGAAGATGGAGATGAACTTACCAATGGATTCCCTTTGATTTTGGAGCAAGAATCAAGTTTACAAGAAGAACCAGGGCTTGCTAATTTCTATTTCCACTTCCTTTCCCCCATTTCAGTTTTTAGCTTAAGAAATGAAATGAAATGAAGAGAGATGAAGAGAAGGGGTTGAGTTAGAGGTTTAGTTAAGCTAGTGGGCTGAACCCAAACCCAAAACCCAATAGAAAAAGGGTCAAAATTTCACAAACTCCAAACATATCAAAGATTATACTCAAAAAGATCGCAAACGCCATTTCGGAACCAATGAAGGTAGTTTCGAGTTCCAATTCGGCCATTTGCAAAAAGTGACATTTCGGACCTAAATCCGACTAACGACGCTATATTTAAATAAAACATTTAAATATATAATCGTTAAACATTCGGGTTATTACAGATCTCCCCTCCTTACAAAATTGCGTCCCCGCAATTCCCAGAGACGATATTTGTAACAACTACATACATACAACATTCAAAAGAGAAGTAAACAAGTTAGAAACGAAAAAACATACTCACCGTTTCAAAGCAAAGAAAGAAAACCCGGATAAGATCGCTCGATATACTCTCTGGTTTCCCAAGTACAATCATTGGGATTAGCGGACCATTGAATTTTAACGAGCGGCACATCCTTGTTCCGAAGGTGTCGCACCTCCGTGTCAAGCACGCGAATAGGTTGCTGTACAATAGATAAGTCTGGTGAGATCTCAAGCTCTTGCAAATCAGGAGAAGTAATAACAGAATCCGACTCCCGAAGACACTTCCGAAGTTGCGAGACGTGAAACACATCATGAATGCCAGATAGATGAGCTGGAAGTGAAACTCTATAAGCCACAGGGCCAATACGTTCAGTAATAGAAAACGGTCCTATATAACGAGGAGCCAATTTCCCAGTTGCACTGAAACGCATAACCCCTTTCAAAGGAGAAACACGAATAAAAACAAGATCACCAATCGAGAACTCGAGAGGCTTCCTACGGTTGTCCGCGTAGGATTTCTGGCGACTCTGTGCCTCTTTCATTCTCAACCGGATAAGATCAATCTTCTCGGAAGAATCACGAATAGAATCGGGACCAAGAATAAGCTTCTCCCCAGATTCCAACCAACAAGAAGGTGATCGGCATGGCCTTCCGTATAAGGCTTCGAAAGGAGCCATACCAATACTAGACTGAAAATTATTGTTGTAGGAGAATTCTACAAGAGGTAGGTGATCCTCCCAACTACCACCGAAATCAAAGATACAAATACGGAGAAGATCTTCCAAGATACGATTTACCCGTTCAGTCTGTCCGTCAGACTGCGGATGATAAGCTATACTAAAATTAAGCTTTGTTCCCAAAGCTTGCTGAAGACTCTTCCAAAAATGACTCGTAAATAAAGGATCACGGTCACTCACAATAGAACTAGGAACACCGTGAAGTCTCACGATTTCCTTGATATACAACTTAGCCAAATGCGAAGCAGTCCTATTAGACTTAATAGGGACGAAATGAGCAGACTTAGAAAGGCGATCAACAATAACCCAAACGCTAGAATGGCCAGATCTCGAACGAGGTAGGCCGTCAATGAAATCCATAGAAATTTGATCCCACTTCCACAATGGAGTCTCAAGAGGCTGAAGAAGACTAGAAGGACGCTGATGTTCGGCCTTCATACGTTGACAAGTCATGCAATTACTCACATAACTCACCACATCGCGCTTCATACCTTCCCAATAGTAAAGGCGACGCATATCGGCATACATCTTACTACTACCGGGATGAATGGTATACCTAGAACGATGGCAATCATCAAGAATATCATGCCTAAGTACAGAATCAGAAGGCACAACAATACGGTTCTTCTTATGAAGACACCCATGAGAATCAATGCTAAAATCCCGCAACGCCTCATCACGGGATTCAGTCTCACAAAGCTGAATAAGATGCAACAAATTAGGATCACACCGCTGAGCATCGGCAATACGATCCAATAAAACAGGTCGAGCTCCCAAACTAAATAATAGAATAGGAGAATCAGAAGATTAATCTCGATCACGAATTTCACAAAAAGATAGAGTTTCAAGAATATCCCATTCGGCAAACATCATAGAAGTAACAGCCGAATGTTTGCGACTAAGCGCATCTGCAACACGATTACCCTTACCAGGGGTATATTAGATATCAAAGTCATAAGAGGCAAGAAACTCGAGCCAACGTTGTTGTCTCATATCGAGTTCCTTCTGAGTGAACAAATACTTAAAAGATCTATGATCGGTATAAAGAATGAAGCGCTCGCCCAATAAATAATGTCGCCAAATCTTCAGGGCGAAGACAATGGCGGCTAACTCAAGATCATGAGTGGCATAGCGAACTTCATTCGGACGCAGTTGCCTAGAAGCATAAGCAACTACCCGATCTCTCTGCATAAGCACAACACCGAGACCACTACCACAAGCATCGGTGTAGACAACAAGATCATGATTCCCTTCGGGAACCACAAGAATAGGAGCATTAGTGAGAAGTTCTTTCAATGCCTGAAAGGAAGCTTCACACTTGTCGGACCAAATAAAAGGAATGCCTTTCCGGGTAAGGCTTGTGAGAGGAAGCACAACATGGGAAAAATCCTTGATGAACCGACGGTAATAACCCGCCAATCCAAGAAAACTACGGATCTCATGAACATTCTCAGGCCTTTCCCAATTTTGAATAGCTTCTATCTTCGATGGATCGACAGAAACGCCATCGGAAGATACCACATGGCCTAAGAACTTAACCTTATTCTCCCAAAAATGGCACTTGGAGAATTTGGCTTTAAGCTGATGACGACGGAGAGTACTCAAGACAATCCTTAAGTGATTAGCATGCTCGGCTTCAGACTTAGAATAAATAAGGATAACATCAATGAATACAAGGACAAACTTATCGAGATATTCCCGGAATATTCGATTCATGAGATCAACAAAGAAAGCAGGAGCGTTCGTCAAACCAAACGGCATAACGAGCCACTCAAAAGAACCATAACGAGTGCGGAAAGCGGTAAGAGGTATGCTATCCTCCGCGACTCGTAATTGATGAAAACCTGTGGCAAGGTCAAGCTGAGAAAAGACCTTAGCACCACTCAATAGATCGAACATGTCATCGATCCTAGGCAATGGATACCTATTTCTGATGGTTAACTCGTTAAGCTTGCGATAATCAATGCAAAGCCTAAGAGTTCCATCAGATTTCTTCACAAAGACGACCGCGGATCCCCACGGAGAAAAACTAGACTGAATCAATTGCTTGGATTCAAGCTCTAAAAGCTGCTTCTTGAGTTCCTCATTTTCCTTTGTAGACATCCTCGTGGGAGGACGACTAACTGGCTGCGCGCCTGGAATGAGATCAATGCGGAACTCAATTGCCCGTTTGGGTGGCAAACCCGATACAGGCTCAAAAACATCAGAAAAGTCACAAGCAATAGGAATACGAGATATATCCTCATCATCTCGCAAATCAAGAGAATATAAAGCCATCTCGGAATTATCCACATCCCGAAGAACAAGAGATAACTGAGAAGGCGAATCAGGATGACAAAGATATAAAATTCTCTCGGAACAAATAATCCTGGCATCGTACCTCACTAGCCAGTCCATACCAAAAATCATATCAAAACCCAAATGAGAAACAACGTGCAGATTCGCACGGAAAGAAAAGCCACATTAAACAATCTCAATATCATCACAAAACAAGCTAAGGGTCACGGATCCCCCAATAGGATTCGCAATCCTTAAAGAAGTAACCATACAAAAACATCCAAAGATAAATCATCTACAAGCTTCTTCGATACGAAAGAATGTGAAGCACCCCTATCGAAAAGAACTCGTATACTATGATCATGAAATAGAATTGAACCCTCCAAAATAGATGGAGACATACCTTTGGATTGAGATGAACCTCCAGAAGCATTAGCCACATTGAGCTTGCCAGATTTTGCATTAGCAGGAGCAGTAGGACAAGCTGAAACATGATGACCTTCCTTCTTGCAATAGCGACAGAAGAGAGGCTTTGGACAAGCTCGAATTATATGGTCGGGAGAACCACAGTTGAAACACTTCTGGATGAAAGGTGTTCCAGCAGACTGAGATTGAGGATTAGCACCAACAGTCTTCTTCTTCTTAGAAGGAAAAGACCTCTTTTGAAATGGAAACTGCTTCTTGTTGGGGTTCTTGGAAACCTCAACATCCTCACCACTATCACACTCCTTCTCGACAGCTTGGAGATGAAGTGCCGAATCAACCAATTCCTCGAAAGAAAGCTTAAGCTGGAGCAACAAGGACTTCTTAAGATATTTCTTAAGACCAGAGACAAACTTCAAATTCTTCTTGTAAGAAGTGCTAATGAATTCAAGACCATACTTAGATAAGGCCTCAAAAGATGCAACATACTCAGAAACAGAAGATTTCCCTTGCTTCAACTCAAGGAAGCGACGGGTCAATAATTTTTTTTCAGATTCAGGAACGAAATTGAGTTCAAATCGCTCCCGAAACTGAGTCCAAGAAAGGGTAGACTCATCAATCTCAGCTGTAAGAAGCTCATACCAATCAAGAGCACGCTCTTGCAATAAACTAGAAGTCACAAGAACTCGATCATGGTCAGAAAGATCCATGCGAGAAAAGATACGTTCGCATGTGCGAAACCAAGCTTGGACTTCAAGAACGGATTCGGAACCCTTAAACGGTTTTCCTCCAAGATGAGAAAAATCATTGCACTGACGTGCAAAAGCAGACTTGCGAGGTGGAGACACTCGAGGAGGAACGGGAGGCTGAGTGCTCCTAAACAACTCCATAAACTGATCGGCAGACATATAAACGCCACCGGATGTGAGCCACTAGATTGCCCAGCATCCGAACGTCGACCTCTGCCTCTTCCAGACATAAACTGAAAGTCAAGATAAGGAAAAGATTATTCACAAGGTAGATATTTCAATATGGGATACTACGGAATAATCCTAGACGTATTCCCAAATACTATCTAGCCTTGATGAGATAAAGAGACATGATGATTCAAGGATCTGTATCACTAATACACTTTGATGTATCGTAATATGTGCTCTATTCTGTGTTTATCATATTTTGTTCTGAACACAGCTCTAATACCACGCTGTGACGCCCCACTCCGAGATCCTCGTTAACAAAGAGTATTACATAGATAATACTGTCGGCTAACGCGGACAATAGAGTATAATGGAAGCGACCATGTGTAATCTTACCTTAACTATTCACTAAATACGTCGAAAAGTAGAATCACATTAAAATTCGACCTATTCAATAAATATTTAAAGCAAAACTACAATGGCTATAGGATCTATCAGAAGAAAATATAACAACTCAAATGTAATTCACATCACTGAACAGTCGATCATAATATACACATAAACAGATACACAACAGAGTATACAAAATAATACATGTCAAGTGGTACAGGAGACCACAATATATAGACGAGACAAAAAAAATATATAAATATCAGAGTTACAACAGATAAGGACCACAAAAGACGCTATAACAAAATGAAGCTAGCGAACAGTCCATGCGGAAGCAAAATAGGCTAAGTCCCAAAAGCACCTAACCTGAAACATCTCGGTCTGACCCGAGTATTAAATACACGGGTCAGTCTAGATAACAAATCAGTTAGATAAACTAAACAATAATAAACCTGCAAGGTCATACAGTATAACAAATATCTCTAGAGGAGATAACACAATCATCAACAAGAGATGAATCATATAGAACAAGCCTCATATCATCGGCAACATATAGAAACAAAGGATACAAATATCCCAAAACAAGCCAAAAGGCAAATAACAAATACCAATAAGGTATACAAGTTCCACAAGGTAATCGTTATACATCATGCGGCTCAAACAGACCAACACGATGGGCGATACCAAGGGAATATAATATCAATGAAACATATGATTGCTAGAGCTCAGTACTGTACAACAAGGATCCATAAGCCCGAAGGCTCCAAACCCAAGTATCACCCATGCGGCACATAAGGCCAACATCAGAGCGAAACAATATACGGCAACAAACCCGAAGGCACACACCCGAAGGCAAAATACCCGAAGGCAACAAACCTATGGGGAAAGTTCGAAGACACCATCCCAGAGGCAACAAACCTTAGTGGTGAAGGTCGAAGACCTAGTACTGGACACCACTAACTGGCGGAATGTGTCACAACTATCGAAAAGGAATCCGAACAGTGTTAACGTGCGTCCCATAACCACTCGTTCGCACTAAACGGTTTACTATCCATCAGTCACTTTCACACTCAAAGCAGTACAAATTTACCTCATATCATCGGTAAACTAAACCCGAAGGTCAAAATAATCAATCGAATAGGTCGGGGACTAATCGGAAAGATAAACGCACAGATTCATGGTCCGTGTTTTGCCCAACCATTTAATCACCCTTCCACTTCGCTCGAAGTGCGAAAGTGTGTGTTTTAAATAGAATTTATAAATTGGAGAAACGAGCTTTTAAATGCGATTCGAGAGATTAGTTTATAAAAACCCATGGATGAAGTCAAGAGTAAGTTATCAAAGCCAAATATGCAATAACAACCATTAAAAAGCAACTTGAATCGATAAAATCCGGAAAACAAATCAAAATATACAAAAACAGGCAAAACAGGGCAAATAGGAGCAGGTCGGTCGGCCGCCTACAGGGCTCGGTCGACCGGACACTGTTCATAAAAACTCTCGGGAAGCAGGCCGGTCGACCGGCTACAGGGCTCGGTCGGCCGAACTTGATGATTTTGCACTTCCTGCCCTATTTCAATGAAATGCAAATTCTTCCAAAACGCGATCGTTCGAGCAATGGACCTAAGGAGCTTTAGCCAATAGATACCCCAGCTCCATTAGCTCTCCGATTCGCAACCAAAAACATATTCAAACATCAAAGTTAGGATCTTTAAAGAATTGAACCCAAACACTAAAAATTTGGATATTCATCAATTCAATCCAAACCAAAAGCAAGAGCATATGAACAAGGTGTTAGGAATTCATATCCAACATCAATGAAATCATAAGAAATAGATGTGAGTTCAAAACTCACCTTTTTACACAAAACAAAGAAGATGAAGAAGCACAAATGCAAGGAATCAACCAACTACACTCCACTTCAACACTACAAGCTTCAATCTAGAATCAAAGCAAGTATTTCCTAAGTTAGGGTTAGGAAATTACTGAAATTGAAGAGGAGAAAAGATGGAGAAGATGGAGATGAACTTACCAATGGATTCCCTTTAATTTTGGAGCAAGAATCAAGTTTACAAGAAGAACTAGGGCTTGCTAATTTCTATTTCCACTTCCTTCCCTCCATTTCAGTTTTTAGCTTAAGAAATGAAATGAAATGAAGAGAGATGAAGAGAAGGGGTTGAGTTAGAGGTTTAGTTAAGCTAGTGGGCTGAACCCAAACCCAAAACCCAATAGAAAAAGGGTCAAAATTTCACAAACTCCAAACATATCAAAGATTATACTCAAAAAGATCGCAAACGCCATTTTGGAACTAATGGAGGTAGTTTCGAGTTCCAATTCGGCCATTTGCAAAAAGTGACATTTCGGACCTAAATCCGACTAACGACGCTATATTTAAATAAAACATTTAAATATATAATCGTTAAACATGCGGGTTGTTACAATTTTTCAATGAACCTGAACATCCACGCATTGAAATTTATGTAAAGAAAAACAAGTTCATATCTGTTACAAAAATATTCTCAGTAAAGAAAAACATAATCCATTTACCAATGCAAATAGTAACATAAAACAGTATTCAGCAAAGTTCTTCAAATTACAAAAGTAAACAATGACAAAGAATTCTAATATGTAAATTGCTGACCTTATATTTATTACCTAAAAAATATTCACTCACATTAGTTTTTAATGTGCATGTTTGGGTTAACTTCCTATTTTACAATAGGAGTTCAACTTAAACACAAAATCTATCAATACGAAAAATATATACCATGTGAAAGTTGCGATTGTACTTATATTTTTGTAAGTAAAATTGTATAAATTACAATTTATAAACATCACATTTTTGACAGGACATATATATTTACCCAACTATTATAGTATTGGTCTCTAATAAAGAGAAAAGTTAATAAAATGTCCTCCAATAAACTAAGAGTATGAAAAGTAGAGACAAAATGCCAAGTTTCTTCACATTATGCACAACCTGTTAATCCAAAAAATTTATTCATCCAGCATATTTATATTCGAAAATCTTTCTACATAACTCAAAAAAATTAAATATTCATAAATAAATCACTGTATATAAAAAACAATCAAACAAAGCTTTTGTTCAATACAGTAATAATGGATAAAGCATGCTGAAACATCAAGAATGGTAAGCGGGGTTATTAACTTAACTTTTGATTACTTTTATTCTCCTTGATATACACAAAAATGTAATTCACCATGCCAGATCTTTTTATCTACTATATCAAATGAACCTGTTTAGTTCTGGCTGTGCTTTAGACTAGCCATGGATGAAGGACATTTTAAGGAGGAGGAAATGCCGTTAACCTAATGATTCCTTGGACTTGTTAGTATTTTCTACCCTTATGGGTTTACCAATTGAAAAAATCTTGAAAAACCTGAACTGATACTTAGGTTGGAGCACCGTTCGTTTATTTTAGATGGTTGGATTCAATGATTCAAAAGAAATCAATACCTTAATATGTTCTTGATTCTAGGTAACTGCGAGGTTTCAAGTCACGTTCAGCACCATCGAAGTCTCCATGATATTCCAGGGCACGTTCAGCACCATAGAAGTTGCCACGAGATCCCAGGTCAAAGGTAACGCGGTTGAGAAAAGCATTAGGGAGGCGGTTTTTTTTTGGAGCAAGACGGGTGTGTAGCGTGGAACTACACAGCCGGTTAGTAGCATATATATATATATATATAAGAAGAAGTATAGCATATATATATATATATATATATACAAGAAGAAGTATATAGGGCGATCAACACGCTTGATCGCTAGCGCCAAAAGAAAGTATGAACATCAACACATACAACTTAAAGCAACATACATTATCAAAATAGAAGACGCAAATAATCTCCACTGAACAAAACAATCCAACTGTAGTAGGAGAACTGGGTGGATCATGGAGCAGCTGGTGATTATCTTGACGGGAAGGCTGAGCTACTGCCAAGAGATTCAACTGGAGAAGAGCTACGCTGTGGGATGCGGAGTTTGAATGGAGCCGACAAGCTACGACCTGTATAAATGCTGAAAAGATGAGAAATATGTCTGGCGATGCTTTCGACTTGAGATCTGGGTTTATCAAATACACGTGCATTACGTTCCTTCCAAATGACCCAACAAAAAATAATAATAAAGACATCCAGAGATAGATTTTGGTTGTTATACTGCCAGTGGTCGAAAATAATTGGCGAATCAGGGACAAAACCAAGTATGTGGGCACTCGAAGCTGCCCAGATCGAGTAGGTAAAGTCACAATCCTTAAACAGATGGGGAATACTCTCACATTGCTCGAAACAGAAGACACAGGCGGGATCAATATGTGTTTGAAAGCGGCAGAGTCGATCTTTAGTATTTATTCGATTATGCACTAGGTACCATTGGAAAAAAGCAATTCGAGGTGGAATAGGGCACTTCCAAAGTTTGGGGAAGGAAAAGAGGCGTCCAGGATTATGCAGAGAGGAATAGCAGGAGGCCACCGAGAAACCGGAAGCGGGCGCCGGCGCCCAAACGAAGCGATCTGGTTGGTTAGAGAGGTGAAGGGAATGAAGGATGCTGGCTGCGGAGATAAGGTCTGAAAAAGTGTCAGGGCTAAATAGAGAAGGTGGATAGAGGGAATCCGGTCCACGAGTGGAACAATCACTTAATGAAATCAACGGGGTATTCGAGTGGGGGAAGAGGCTCGGCAATGATTTGGCAAGGGGGAGTTGGACGAACCAAGTGTCGAGCCAAAAAGCACAGTTGTTGTCGTTGCCAATGGCCACATGGAATAAGGATTTAACACGAGGGATGACTTGAATCACCCCAGACCAAAAAGGAGAGGGTTTTTTACACGGGGGACGATGGAGGATAAGATGACTTTTGGACTGATAATGAAGGGAGAGGATCCAGCCTTTCCAAATGAAGTAGTCTGGTGAGAGAACCTTCCAAATCCATTTAGAAAGCAGAGAAATATTGAAGGTTATGAGGTTGGTGATGCCAAGACCACCATTGTTCAGAGGCAAACAGATAGAATCCCAGCTGACCAATCTTTTGGCACCACCACCATTCCATAGGAAGGATCTTCTGACCCTATCCAGATGATTGATGACCAAGGAGGGGAGTTTGTAGAATGACATCCAGTAAACTGGTATGGCTGAAAGGACCGATCTAACTAGAACAAGCCGGCCCGCGGAAGATAGAGAGTGAGCCTTCCATCCCATTAATCTAGAGTCAATCTTGGAGATGAGGGGGAACCAGTCGGATCTATGGAGTTTGGTAGGTCTGAGATTGATGCCAAGGTAGGAAAGCGGGAAATTCGAAAGCTTACAGTTGAGCATCGATGATATGGGAGGGCCAAGATGATCCGAGTTTCCCAACATGATGATCGAACTCTTGCTGAAATTGATGGATAGTCCAGATATGCGTTCAAAGGTATAAAGGGCTACCTTTAGGCAGTGAATATAATTTTCTTGGGGAGAGACGTAAATGATTATGTCATCTGCGAATTGCAAATTGGAAACCGACAAAGACGAATCCGGGAGGGCAATACCGGAGAAGAGGCAGCTGGATGATGCCAGCTTGATGATTCTGTTGAAGACATCTGCAACAAGGACAAAGATGAGGGGTGAAAGGGGGTCACCTTGTCTCAAACCCCGAACCGATTTTATGTGGCCCCCCGAAACACCGTTAATCGAAATTGATGAGAAGCTCGAAGTGAGAATATGTTTGATCCAATTGCACCATTTTGGGGGGAAACTCCTATTAGACATTAGGGAAAGAATGAAGTTCCAGTTCACCGTGTCGAAAGCTTTGGAGAAATCGAGTTTGAGAAGAACACCAGGGGTCGAAGAGTGGTGGCAGGTGGAAATGATTTCTTGAGCTGTGGCAATGCAATCCATAATGTTTCTCCCGAGTATGAAGGCGGACTGTTCAGCTTCGATGAGGGGGGCGATAACTTGTTGGAGGCGGTTTGCGAGGACTTTAGTAATGATTTTAAAGGTAGTGTTGAAAAGGCTGATGGGACGGAAAGAGGGGAGGGAATTAGCACCTGGGATTTTAGGGATGAGGATGATGCTCGCATAATTAAGTCTTGCGATAACCGACGGGTCCGATTGGAATTCCTTGCATATTTCTAGAATATCAAATTTAACCGAGTTTCAGAAGTGCTTAAAGAAAAGAGGGCCAAAGCCATCAGGGCCCGGCGCTTTGTCATCAGACATCTCGTTAAGGGCGGCCCAGATCTCTTCCTCAGAGAACGGGTGATCGATGGGGATGTTGGTGGGGGAGGGATAAAGGAGTGGCCAGTTGATGTCAGGAAGCGGTGCGGATTGTTTACCAAGGATATCTCTGAAGTAGTTGGTAAACAAGCGAAGATGATCCGCAGGGTCAGAATAAGAGGTGTTGTTGTGGTATAATTCAGAAATCAAGAGCGATCTACGACGTCCACTGGCCAGGCGATGGAAGAAGGTGGTGTTTCTGTCTCCATCCTTTAACCATTTATCCCTTGACCTCTGTTTCCATCCGATTTCTTCTTGCTTGATAAGTCTGTCCAGATCCAATTCTAGAGCCAGCAGGCGAGCTCTTTCCGAGTCGAGGAGGGGACGAGATTCTTTAATGATGTTCAGATCCAGGATTTCATCTTGGGTGGATGAGATGCGCAAGTGAAGGGACCCTCAAATGGATCTGGCCCACGGTCTGATGATTTTTCTGAGGGAGCGAAGCTTGAACACTATTCTGGCGGAGGCCGATTGGATATCCGACGGCTGGGACCAGATCTGGTTGATGAAGTTGTCAACGGAGGGTTCAAAGAGCCACGGATGCTCGAATTTGAAGGGGCGCCTGCCAAGTGGCTGAGTTCCGGAATCCAAGATGAGAGGACAGTGGTCAGAAATTATCGAGGCGAGGCCCGAGACCGAGGAAAGAGGGTAAAGATCTTCCCAAGACGAGTTGTAAAGGAATTTGTCAAGTTTCGCTAATGCGGGTTCGGCTCGACGGTTAGACCAGGTGAATTGGCGATTGTTAATGGGAGGATCGATTAAGGAACAAGCATTGATGAAGGCCTTGAAAGAGTCTGAGTCCGGTGAGTTGCAGCCAGAGTTTCGCTCTGCCGATGATCTGGTAGTGTTGAATTCTCCCCCAACAATCCAGGGGCCATTGAGGTAGGATGCAAAGGAGAAACATTCGGCCTAAAGCTCATTCCTCTCTTGAGTGCTTTGTGGGCCGTAGACATTAGTGAAGAAATATATAGTGCCAGTTTGGATGTGACAGAGAGTTACGTGGAGAGCGGAAGCGTGGGCAGAAGTATTACAATGGGACCATACTGCTTCGTTCCAGGCGGTAATAATTCCTCCTTTGGACCCATCGGCATTTGTGTGGGCCCAACCCGTTAGGGTTGGCCCACCTAGATGTGAAATGAGAGAATGGGGGGATCAGACAATTTGGATTCTTGTATGAAGAGGATGTCTGCTTTATGAGGGGATAAAGTAAGGCTAACTGCGTGCCTTTTAGATGGGTCCCCCAAACCCCTTACGTTCCACGAGATTAATTTCATTGGGAATGGGTCGATCTCACCGATTCCAGTGTTTGCATGGCCATATAATGTTCATCACTCAAACTCACACCCATGCAACGAGCCATTTTTTTATTAAGACTTTTATTATTGGAGGAAAAAACAACAGTTTTAAAGAAGCTACCAGGTGGGGAAGCTGCTCGATTGATTCTGGAGCTACGACGGACGAGGGCAGGTGTGATCCGTGGGGAGCTTAGTTCGAGCTGTACAGGCGTCGGCCGAGCCAGAGGAGAACTTTGGTTGACCAGGTGGTGCTCTTGAGGGAGGATCAGAGCAGTATTAGGGATAGTTGGATCAACTGGTTGTGTGTTGGGGTGACGCAAGGAAGAGGCGGGGGGATTGGGGCTCACTGAGGCGGTTTTGTGCTACGAAAATAATTAGGAGTGATGATTGGGGGATTTGGAAATTGGGAATTTGTAGTTCCTGGTTTGAGAGAGAGAAAAAAGAATGGAAGGTAGAGGGAAAGGCAAAATAATATGAGAATTGGCGGGCATAGAAATAATTGATTAAGATTGCCAGCTTTTAGCGTTACCCAGTGAATTCTTATTATTATATTATTATAAATAAAACAAATAATAACATTACCAAATAAGGTGTTATCAATTGGCGTTATAAAAGACAACTTTTCTTGTAGTGCTTCTTCTGGAGCTGAAACAAATCATACATCTATCTACGTCAGCAGAGATGAAATGGGAACAATGATAGATGCTATGCAGGAGAGGATGATAAAGAGATAGGAGAAGATGATGCTGGATTAACTCTGACATATTGGACAATCTGGAGCGTAAAACCATGGAAATGGAGTAGCATGAAATGCTATAAATATGGATCATGGATTTGGAGCAGCAGAAGTTGAGGTAAACCAGAATCAAGACCAAGGAAACGAAGCTAATAGGATGCATGATGGAGTGGAACAGCCGAAAGCGACCTCTGACCAACCAAGAACGACCTAGGCCGATCGTTCCAGAAATGATCGGTGCTGTGCAGTTTGGCATTAATCAGAAAGTGGATGCTCATCTAGAAGACAGATTTTAGGATTCCCTCGTGGACTCAGGAGGAGGTTGGAGACAATAATCGAAGACTACCGCTGTATGATAATAATAGGTTGACAGAAATAATTAAATAGGCAATGAGAGGTGGATTGGTGAATAAGGATTTGGAAGACGTAAATAGGAGTCCCTTCGCTCCTAATATCAGGCAAGCTAGGAATTCACCAAAGTTCAAACTACCAATGCTTAAGAGATATGATGGGAAAACAGATCCTACTGTTCATCTAACAAGATGCATGAGACACATGGAAGTATTAAGGGGCATCAGAGGAAGTCATGGCACGGTACTTCTCTATGTACTTAATGAATATAGTTGCACTATGGTTCAGATAGTTGGAAAGCGGCTCTGTTAGCACATGAACAAAATTGATTGACAGGTTTATGAGGCAATTTTGGATCCACATTACGAGAACATAGAGTGTGTTGACTTTAATACTGATGAAGAAGTGGAAAGGAGAATCACTCAGGGAATTCTTAACCAGGTTCAATGCGGTAGTAGCTTTGATGGATCGACCGGATCCATCGATGGTTTTGATGGCAGCAATGTCAGGGATTGCGGATAACTAGGATTTGACGATATCGTTGGTACGGATCCACCAGTGGATCTTGGGAAATTTCACCGTGAAGCAGAAAGGTTTCTATGATAGGAAGACGTGAAAGCTGATAGTGAGGGAAGAGAGGAAGTGGAAGTTTATACGAATAAAGGCAAAGGCATGCCTAGGGAAGGTTCAAAAAAGGATAAATGAAAACGGAAAGCAGAGGATGGCTCTGATGGATCGAAGTGACCACAAAGGGAACTGAGATTCACCTCTTACATGGAATAGACTGAGACATTAGAACGGGTATATCTGGATACCAGGAGGCAGATCCCCTGTCGAAGGCTAATGAAGAGAGAGCTTACAAACAATGAAAAGAAAATAGAAAAATATTGTTTGTTCCATGAGCTGGACGAGCATTATACCAACGAATGTAGGCACTTAGAGGATGAGATTGAGGAACATGTTTGGAAGGGTAGGTTGTCACAATACGTAAGAACTCGGCCAGTGGCGGTGAAATAGGAGTAGCCACCATCCGCATCGAACGGGAACTGCCTTGGATCGAGGCATCGACTTGCCATCAATTGATCGGGATGGCAAGGAATAAGTAATAAACTCCACAATAAAATGAGTAAGCCACTCACATATGTATGGTATCGAGAACGGTCCCTAGGCATGCTCTGAGATGACGATGAACCGTCACAACCAGAGAGGAATGCATTGTAGTGTTTTGTTTTTCTTTTAGTACTTGTACTTAATTTTATTAATTGAATATTATGATTACAAAACTCACTTGAATGTGAAATATGATATTAACAATTTTGAGTCCCATCTGGACAATCACATTTCACCTCAAACAGCAGTTGATCTCGAATGATTGCATTTTGCCTTGAATGGGACTCGATCTCGAATGATCACAATATGCCTTGAATGGCACTCGATCTCAAACGATCACATTTCACCCCCAAACAGCACTCGATCTCGAACGATCACATTATGCCTCAAACTGGCACTCGATCGATCACATTTCACCTCGAACAGGAATTCGATCTCGAACGACCGCATTTCGCTCGAACAGACACTCGATCCTGTGTGATCATCATCAGCCTGGGATGGATATTGATTAACGTTCCCGAATGATCATTACTAACAATCAAGATAGATGACAGATTTGTTTACAAGTCATCAACAGGTTTTGGACGTTGGACTTAAGGAAATTCAAAACACGTCTTCCTACCGCAAGGCATGTTTTAGGGAACAAATATTATACTGCCTTTTGACCAGGAAATATATCATAAAAGTTGGCTAAATGGCTTCTATGATTATCAAGGCAGGAAGCCAAAGAGACAGTTATCGGACTTGAAAATCGATGATATTTGAAACTATGGACAATAGATGGGCGAATTCAAACTAGATCCCAATTAAGGTTCAATCGGTATAGAGTAAGCCTCATAAGGGTACGTTTCAAATTTCTAGTCAATCGAAGTTCGTATGCTCGAGTTATGGGCAAAATAAGATGGATCGGTATCGACGGATCAATGGTAATTTGCTTCGAGTTAGACCTGGAAAAATTTGCTACTTGATTGGAGTCGGCGCATGGTTCGCTTAGAGTCGTAGAAATTTGAAGTGTTGGATCATGCTTGGTGTCGAACACTGATTGCTTGGATTCTGGTTGGAGTCAAAACGATCAGTTCTTGAAGAAAACAATCGGCCCCGATCGTTTTTCATGCTTGGAGTTAGAACGATCGGTGCTTGTGGAAAAACGATCAGCCCCGATCGTTCTTCGTGCTTGGATCAGAATCATGTTTGCTTTGGGAAAATTTTGATTTTACCCGAGTCTAACCCTAGACTAGAATATTCAGCTTCTTCGTCAATTACTTCGGGTCTCACTTCGGGTCAACCATGAAGTGGGTTTTCCAACGATCGTTTTGGTGATTTTCGACGACGATAGATCTATAACTCAAAATTTACAAAGGCAATTGATATGAAATTTGGAGTACAACTACAATATACCATGAGGGACCCTCAGCATTGATCACCGAGCCCAACGAGGAAGTTAGATCGGTTAGTAATGACCATACAAAACGATCCATAAAACAACATAAATCGACGAAGATCGATCAATAACTAAAGATCTCAACTCCATTACCATGAAACTTTGGAAACAACAATATACAAAAGAAAGGAGTCCCCAAAATTGATCACACATCAAAATTCACAAATACCAGAAAAACATATCCATCATCCCAATAACGATCGTACAAAATCAGCATAACGATCTATAATATACGGAAAAAACGATATGTCGCAAATGGTACGTCAGAATTGCATGAAATTTGGAGAGAAATTAGCTTACATCAAGGAAAACCACATGATCGATCACAGCTCAAAAGGATGAAGCATGAAAGGATCGTCTATGATCCAATTTCTAGTCAAAAAAGCGAAGATCGATCGATATCATACAAACGGTAAGTCAGAATGGGGCGAAACTATGGTAGCATGGACTAAAGGCATGAGGGACCCCATAAAAACAATCACAACCCCATTGGAATTAGTATGGAACGATCAGCCTAAATTATTTTTTGTTGTCCGAGCAATCGCTAATTTTATGGGTTGGATCGTATGGACCTAGAGGTTCTTCTGTCAAAATTTTAGCCTGATCCATGCACGATTTCACCTATAAATATAGAAGACTTGGCTCATTGCAAGGGACTTTTTTCAGCTGGCTCTCCTTCATCACTTCTTATCTCTTCCTCCATTAATTTTCTAAGGCAAAAACAACTATACTTGTAATCTTACACTATAAATAAAAGATTATTGGAGTGGACATAGGCCGGAGTTTGCTGAACCACTTTAAAACTTGTGTGTTCCTTTACTTTTTCTATTATTTAATCTGTGATCTGCGTGCTCATCTTTATATTTGGATATTATTTTTAGAAACTGGTGCTTTCACATACAACCAGTTGTTTGTGACCATTTTTGGTGCAAACAATATGAGTACCATACACCCACCGTAGTAAGTGATTGAATATGAGGATGGATGATAGAGGCTATGTTTGCTCGTTTACTTGTCATCTTAGGGATGTCATCTAATGTAGATATTACTAATGCCGATAGTTAGACACCCTTAGCACTTTACACCCTTAGCACTTTATTGTATAGTACACCCACTATGACTATGAGATAGAGTAGCATATATCCTATGTTATGTGCTAACTCTATGGGTGCAAGGACAAGTCGCGTATGATTCTCCATACCCTCTATTCCATGCACTATATTGACTTTTATAGTGTTTTGAGATTATTAATCGCTCATACCAGACTGATGTCTAAATCGAATTTTACGCTTTGCTTCTTATTATCTCGGGTACTCTTAAATGAGTTTGACTAGATAGAAGGTGTAAACAGAACTTAGAGCTGTGCAAATGGACTGGCAGAAGGTGATGCTTTCTCATATTTATATTCTAAGTTTATTATTGTTTATTCTCTTATGTGACACCGAGAGACCTTGACAGTGTTGACTTACTATTTATTAAAGACAGTTTATCAATTGAGTTCATTTATCAGTTGTATAAACTCTCTTACTATTTTATATAATTATATGATCCCATTTCCTCTGATTATATGGTTCTTGTAGTTACTACTGTCTCACATGTTTTACATATGTGATGATTATTATATTTTATCTGATGCGATGTGAGATATATGACAGCTTATATGATTTTGTGGCTGTTTTATTTCTTTCTCTTTGCTTCTATTCTATTCTCTTCTTTTCGATTCCTCTTCTTTACTTCTTTTTCTTTCCCTTGACAATCGTCCTACATTGATCAAATGCTCCAACAGTGCACTATTCGATTATATGAGCATAGTGGAGTAGGGCGGTCGTCACATTTGTTATCGGAGCCTAGGTTATGTGATTAACCTAAAATGGTACCGTATCCAATAGAGATAGGGTAGAAGTTGTCGTCTTAGACTAGACCAAGAGTATTCCTGTAACGACCCGAAATTTTCGAAGCCGAAAATTCCAGATAGTTAAGAAAAAGAAGAAAGAGATAGAAGAAGAAGATCAGAAGCACCAACATCTCACATTCGCAGCGGATAAAATATATGTCAAAACCCGTCTTCCACTACCCAAAAAGATGCATCATGAATTAAGAAAGAAAGGGATAGAAGAAGAAAAGAAAGAAGAGAAAGAAGAAAACAACACTAAAATCTCAACAGCGGAACGAATAAATTATATTAACAACATAAGTATTTACATAATATACATTGCCAATCAGAGATACACAACGTACATATCACATATACTAGACAGTTATAAACACCTGTCTAGTATTTACAACTTAATACAATCACAACACAGAGAACACACAGCGGAACTATATATCTACAACGCAGAAGCCTCCTGCTCCATTGCTCCTCCATTATTCGTTAAAGAAAACCTGAATCTCTTGACTACTCGTAAAAATTTGAGTACCCAAGAGTTTAAGAAAACAAAGATAAACTCCGGGTCAGACATGGGTCTGGTGTGAGTAATAGGTAAAGGTTGCTTAACTTTAAAAAAACCTTTTGAAAAGAAAGGTATCACGTAAGACTTCCCACACATAAACATGGAAAAGTTTTTACCTTACGCTAACCAAAACATCTGATAGGAAATCCGATGATATTATAATAGTGTCTAGGGTTTTCAAGTAAATATGAAATAGCCAAAATTGTTACATTTATTAAATTCCAGCTACTAGCCACAAAAGTGGGTAATACAGTCAAAACCGTTGGCACTTATTGGATTGTGGATTCCATACAATGGCAGGGCTACTGGGGTACCGCCCGTCACAGTACGTGGCCTAGATCACCGTACCGAGGAGTACTCCCACTCCCCTGCAACACAAGGCCGGAACCATTCCTTACTGAACAGTTCCGAACAAGACAACCTCGCAGTTGTTTACAACCAACTGCCCACACAGCCGAATATAAAGGGACTTCTAGACAGGGATCAATCTCACTCTCCAGTGGGGGCTACCCACGAAGCCTTGCTGCACCTTCCCTATTTTAGCCATTCCCGGTTGATGAGGCTTGAGGCTACGATTACCTTTAGAGAACACATCTCTTAGAATGCTCATCGTCCACCTGACGATGTTCTGGAAGCATTCAATCCATACAAGTTCGTTCCGGGTTCGAACGAAACCAAAGGCATTATCTCATTACACTCATTTTGGAATCACCCTCAGAGTTAGCGACGATAACCCTTGCACTCTAAACCACCATCTCGAATCTATAAGTACTATTCCGTCAAACTCATTACGGAATCACCCACAGAGTTATATTGACTTATAGTCCTTACACCTCGAGTCTTCACAAAGCTCCATTTGGATTCACGACCTAACGTTATTTGGAATCGATGTGGTTTTCGGATATCCAAATATGGAAACCCGATCCCGGTCTCATCGAAATCCAAAGCGTGTCTTTTAGGTCCAAGTTGTTTTAAAGTTTAAAACTATTCAATTCAATATTATCTATATACACACAGATAGATAATTCACAACATCATAATAGATAATCAATATTATCATTACAATAGATAATCTATATTATCAACTCAAACAGATAATTCATATTATCAACTCAATGCAACCATAACATCCAAATCACACAACATCATTTATCTCATATCTGAGATCTCAACCATTCAGGGTAATAAATATCAATCATCATTCATAAGCAATTACTTATCAATCCAATCTATAATTAATTTAAAATGAATTAAATTAATTACTTCTTCCTTAAATTAATTTAAAATAAATTAAATTAATTACTCATCTATATAAATCTTGCTTACACAATCCTTAATTAATTATAAATCAATTAATTAATTACCCTTAAATAAATTACCCTAATTAATCATCTAGATTAATTATCTTTTAATTACATTCAAGTAATTAACCTCCAATTAATTTCACAAATTAATTATTCCAAACCAAATCAGTAATTAACTTGTAATTACTTTATTAATTAATCCTTAATTAATTACATTTACTAATACCTTCGTTGATTAATTGTTCTTAATCAATCCTTAATTATATCATTAATTATATAAATTAATGATCCCAAATTATTTTATTTAAAATAACTCCATTAAATTAATTATCAATTATCTCTATTGATTAATCATTCTTGATTAACCACATTAAGTAATTAACTTAAATTAATTACATCTCATAACCATTTTCAGATAACTCAATTATCAAAACCTAAATTAATTACACTTAGTAATTAATTATTAATTACTTACTTAAGTAATTATTCAACATACAAATTACATATTAATTACACAAAGTAATAATTTTTCCAAGGCTCCTTATATTAAATTATATCAAGTAATTTATTTTCTTAATTACTTTACTAAGTAATTATTCATTTTCAATTACATTTGTAGTTATATCTCAAATCAATCAGTGATTAATTTAAATTAATTAAACTTAATTAATTAACTTAATTAATCAAAATAGACTCAATTAATTACAATTAGTAATTAATTTCCTTAATTACTTTCACTAAGTAATTTACTTAAACAGTTCAAAGGATTATCTTAAATTAATTAATCCAATTAATTATTAAAATTAATTACATTAATTAATTATAAAAATAATATTAAGTTAATGATCTTCATTAACCAATAACAAATCTTTAATTACTTTCTAAATTAATTAACTGAACTAATCAATATTAATTCTTTATTTATTTAAAGAAACTCGTTAATTAATCTTAAATTATTAAATTAATCAAGTGATAATTAAAAACTTAATTAATTATTAATTACTTGATTAATATAATTCAATTCATTAACTAAATTAATCAAATCTTATTCAAATTAATTCCTAAGTCATACTTTAATCAAATTTAATTAACTTACTTAAACTTTTAATTAATTAAATAATCCTTAATTATTTAATTAATATCCCAATTATTTATTTATTAAATTAATTCATTATGAACTTAATTACCTTGATTAATAAATAAATCAGTAAGTCCAAAACAACTTAATGATAATCATTAATTTCATTAATGATTTAATTATCATTATCAAAGAAATTTAAAAAAAACAAATTGCTTTTAAATTTCTTTAAATTCCATTTTAAATTAAAATTTAAAATGAAATCAAATTTAAACTTTAAATAAGATTTTCGGTATTTAAAAACTCTTTAGTTCTCATTTTAAAGAATCACTTCCCTCTTAAAGCAAATTTTTAGAAAAATCATTTAACTTTAGCCTATATTCAATTAAATTTAAAATATCTTTAATATTTCAAATGACATTGAAACATTTAAAATCAAATCTCATTTACATTACAACCAAAATTCAAATCATGTTTCAGATTTAAATTCAAAGATTGAAATTTAAAACCAAGTTCTAAATTTCCATCTCATATGTTATAAATTCTAAAATATTCCACTTGATAATAACATTTGAGTTTATAACTTATTTTTATTTGTAACTTCAGATTCAACTTCTAATTTTGAATTCAGGATTTTAAAACTCAGATTTAACTTAAAATTTAAATCTTAATTAAATTCTTATTTCAGATTTAAAAATCACTAATATAAAAACTGTGTAGGTTTTATTATTTTATTAAATACTTATTTTATTATTGCAAAATTTATTCCAAATCTAGAATTCAAACCTATTTGAATTCATAGTTTAATCTTACTTAAAGTTTAAATTTAAACCTGCCTTACTCATTTTTAAATTTAGTTTTAAAATTCAAAAACCTGAAAATAATTCAGGTTACAGAATCAAAATTCTGCAACTATAAACTACCCGAGCCCAAACTAATTTTACTTTGAGTCATTTCACACTTTACTTCGGGTAAACCCTCATATGACTCGAGTACTGACTCGAGTAAAATCTGCAATTCCCAAACCAACAGTTCACCCAAACAGATCATCAGAAAAATGAGAGCACCGTGCACATGCACGGTGGCTCTGACTATCTCCATACAACACCAGGAACCTGAACATACCCCAGATCACCCAAACACTCTACCCCGATCACCTGAACTACACCATTGACCTGAAAACTAAATCCAGCTTCAACCAAGAAACCTGGAAACACCATGCTTCACTTAAGGCCCAAACCTTTCAACCGCCAGTGCTTCCTCCTCCGACCCTCGTTGATGTTGACACTCCGGCCACTTCTTCTCTATGGGCCCAATTACCCTTCCCCAAAGCCGCTTAACACTCGAACAAACACAAAGACAGTGACGATCCCATTTCCTAATTTGTTTAAAACTAGGGTTACAAATTTAATTTGATCACCGCCGCCCCACGATCATCTTGATCACCACCATACAATTTTCCCACATTCCCCCATCACTCCTCAACCACCAGAGGAAAATTCAAACCCCCAGACCCTTCCGATCACCAGAGTTGATCCAAAACTCCATTTCTGGTCAAACCAGAAATGTACATACATAATCAAACTAAAAATTTTGGTTTTAGGTTTAAAAATCAAGATTCTTGATTAAGTTTCAGGTTTTATACATATATCAGTGAATTGTAATGTTTGCAAATTAACATAAATCATTGTAGCACTGTTCTTGGAGGTTTCCAGAGCATGTTTAATTTTATTTTTACTTAATTAAATTTTTAAGCTTAAACTTATGATCATCCAAACAAATTTTTGCTTGTACCACAATTCAATACAATGCTTAGATCATGAGATAGGGAATTTAAAACAAAAATACTGGACTTAGATATGGGAACAGAGACATTACAGATAGTAGCATCCATGCACACATTTTACTCCAAATTCTACAGATTATTCTTAGATATCTATATATACAGAAGTTTACTGACCACCATTCATAATTATTCACAGAAATAAATCATGCAACCATGTTAACTTAAATTATTAAATCAAAAATGTTACTCACCTTAAATCTGAAGAATAGAGCAGCATTGAAAGTCTGAATCTTTAAAAAAAAAATTTGAATTGCTCCTTGACCCCAAAATTACATGGATGCAGGCTTGGTCTTTTAATTATTGAAAAATGAAGATTTTGTTCTACAGTTTACTAATCTGATTTCAGGTTGCTTGCAGAGAAGGGATTTCAGATTTGTATTTTACAGGTTAGAGGAGCTACAGGTTGAAAGAAAAATGCATGCAGGCTTGATTTTGATTTGACAAAAATTAATCTAAGTTCTGAATGAGGAGTGATTTAGATTTTAAATTTGCTTTCTGAAATGAATTTGCAGATATGTTTTTGAGGGCTTTCAGATTTTTAAGTGAAGTATTTTCTTTTGATTTCTTTATCTTTTGTTGTGAAAAGGAGAATGAGGGGAAATGAAAATATTTTAAAAGAGGGCTGATAATATTTTAACAAAAATAAAGAAAAGAATAAAATCAAATGACACTTGTCATTTTGCTTGATTCACCATTTAACACATGTAGTTTATGTGGTTAATAGTTTAACACTTGTCTTATTTAATTATGTTATATATTTAAATGTTCATAAAAGGGTTTTCTTAAATTTAATTTATGTTTATATAAATATATATGAATTCTTATTTTAAGAAAATGTAAATAAACAATTTATAAATTAAAACTTATACAAATATTTTAAAGAATCAATTAATTTGAATTTCAAAATAAAATTTCAAATCAATCAAACTTTTGAAATCAAAATTAAAATCTATTTATTCAATTTAAAAATGGAGACTCTAATTCCTTATCTTAATCCTTCTTTATATTTAAGAAAAATAGAATATTTATTAATATGGTTTCAAATAACAATTTACAATTTTATATGATTTATAAAGAAATTATAAATCACTTATATATTTAAATTAATTTAAATCATATGTTATATTTAGACTTATATAAAATATACTTAAATCATATTACTCAAATAATATTTAAAAAGAAATAAAATCAATTTTATTTAAATTTAAAACAAAAATTAAGCTAAGACAAAATTTTAAACAATATAACATTTATTATAAATATTATCAAACCATAAAGTTATTAATTTAAATAAATTTTTAAAAGCTTAATATTAATTTAAAACATAATTTCCTAATTACTCAATATTTTATTAGAATTTAAAAACAAACTCCATTTATGTATTATCATGTAAGTTAAATTCCAAACAAAGATAAACTATAATATATATACATATATATATATACATTATAATTTAAACATTTATTTTAGTTTTTAAAAGGTAAAATCACAAATTAAATATTATTTAAATCTGATTATTAAAACAAAACATATTTTATTAATCAATATTGTCAATATCAATTTAATTTTATATAAAGATTATTAAATTGATATTGTCTAAAATTCCGGGATATCACATTCCTTCCCCCTTAAAAGAATTTCGTCCCCGAAATTTAAAACAAAGGTAATTTAATAACCTATTTAAGATTTTAAATTTTAAAGCACAAACATATATAAAACATATGCTAACAACCCTAGCAATCAATACATCCAATCAAACAAAATTAACCATCCAGACAAAATTCTAGGTAGAGTTTCCTCGAGTTTCCCAATTAAACACCGGGTTACTCGCTCTATAAAACCCAAACAATCAACACTACTGAGCTACTATATCTATAACTGAACAAGACATCAGACTATAGACAAGTCTGACTCAACCACCAAATCTCCTCGATAGCTGATTCCAAAACCAGAAATAGATCGTACACGTCCTCCCTCAGAGATACGTGAATCACATCGAATTCTAGTTGTCCAAATGGAAATTCAATCCAGATAGTCCAACACTTATCCAAAACAGAACACAGAAGAAATCCAAAACATCTCGGAGCTAGCTTACCCAACCTTACCAAAATTTATAGCTCCTAAAACTGGGAAAACTTATCCAAAACCAAACTTCAGATCCACAAAACTCTTCGGACGATCTCGGGCTGCCTACATCCCACCTGATCAGCTCAATCCTTGCTGATGTCTCAAGAAATAAACTAGACCATCCCAATCCACCAGAATGATCCTCCACGATCAATCAAGATCGAGAACAACTCCTCTCACCATCATCAAATGAAAACAACTCTGATCTGGAGTAGAAAAGAATGCTGAAGAAGAACACAAGCACAACTAGACAACCAAAACCAAGAAGATCTCAGATAACCAAGAGAAAATTCAGAATTTCCTCAAAACCTGAGTTGCTTCTACAAACTCCAACTCAAGAAACCAACCTTCAACTAGTAGAACCACCGGTACCACTGAATCTCTAGATGAAGATAAACTCTGACTTCTCTGAAAATATTCAAAAAAATCTCCAACAACCCAAGAAAATACCCAATCATCGCAAGTCACTTTTGCGATCAACCCAAACTAATATCCAAAGAAAACTGTTCTCTCTAAACTAATTAGAACAGCTTATGCTGGTCTTACCAACCCATCGAAGAAATGGATTTACTCTACTGCTTCTGAACTCCATCTCCAGAAAATTGCTAAGCCAGAAAATTCTGCCGACACATTGAATACTCCGAGCTGCACTGCTGACACCAATGTCAAAGAATTTTCAATCCAATGTTCTTCGAGAAACTCGGACTTCAAACCAAACAGAAACATCCTGCTGAATCCAGCCACAACACCGAAGCAGACCTACTTCCTTAAACTCGTTCCAAAGAGATCATCTTCGGAAATATCCATAGTCACTGCATCTCATCACACAGCTACTACTCCCTGAGATATCAAGATATCATCACTCACTTCTGTTCAGCTAACAGATCCAAACTCTACTCATCCAACTTCAAAGATGAATCTCCGAACCTTAACAGGTTACCTTCAGAGATCAATGAAGTCCTTATACCACTTCTAAGCTCACTCGAGACGGTACTAGGTCTACAGTCTCGTTAGATACACTTCCAAACTCAAACATTCAAACTCCAACCAATGGCAGTCGTGTTATACACACCACTACCTCAATCTACCTTTATAACATATACTAGAAAACCCGAACAGGTAACCCAACAGATAGGTAGAAATAAATATATATAAATAAATATATATATATATATATAATAAGAATTACAAATACGCTCTCTCAAGATAGACACCACTCCAGAGCCTAGGTATTCACTCAACCTAACGCTCTGATACCAACTGTCAAAACCCGTCTTCCACTACCCAAAAAGACGCATCATGAATTAATAAAGAAAGGGATAGAAGAAGAAAAGAAAGAAGAGAAAGAAGAAAACAACACTAAAATCTCAACAGTGGAACGAATAAATTATATTAACAACATAAGTATTTACATAATATACATTACCAATCACAGATACACAACATACATATCACATATACTAGACAGTTATAAACACCTGTCTAGTATTTACAACTCAATACAATCACAACACAGAGAACACACAGCGGAACTATATATCTACAACGCAGAAGCCTCCTGCTCCATTGCTCCACCATTATTCGTTAAAGCAAACCTGAATCTCTTGACTACTCGTAAAAATTTGAGTACCCAAGAGTTTAAGAAAACAAAGATAAACTCCGGGTCAGACATGGGTCTGGTGAGAGTAACAGGTTAAGGTTTCTTAACTTTAAAAAAACCTTTTGAAAAGAAAGGTATCACGTAAGACTTCCCACACATAAACATGGAAAAGTTTTTACCTTACGCTAACCAAAACATTTGATAGGAAATACGATGATATTATAATAGTGTCTAGGGTTTTCAAGTAAATATGAAATAGCCGAAATTGTTACATTCATTAAATTCCAGCTACTAGCCACAAAAGTGGGTAATACAATCAAAACCGTTGGCACTTATTAGATTGTGGATTCCATACAATGGCAGGGCTACTGGGGTACTGCCCGTCACAGTACGTGGCCTAGATCACCGTACCAAGGAGTACTCCCACTCCCCTGTAACACAAGGCCGGAACCATTCCTTACTGAACAGTTCCGAACAAGACAACCTCGCAGTTGTTTGTAACCAACTGCCCACACGGCCGAATATAAAGGGACTTCTAGACATGGATCAATCTCGCTCTCCAGTGGGGGCTACCCACGAAGACTTGCTGCACCTCCCCTGTTTTAGCCATTCCCGGTTGATGGGGCTTGAGGCTACGATTACCTTTAGAGAACACATCTCTTAGAATGCTCATCGTCCACCTGACGATGTTCTGGAAGCATTCAATCCATACAAGTTCGTTTCGGGTTCGAACGAAACCGAAGGCATTATCTTGTTACACTCATTTTGGAATCACCCTCAGAGTTAACGACGATTACCCTTGCACTCTAAACCACCATCTCGAATCTATAAGTACTATTCCGTCAAAATGATTACGGAATCACCCACAGAGTTATATTGACTTATAGTCCTTACACCTCGAGTCTTCACAAAGCTCCATTTGGATTCACGACCTAACGTTATTTGGAATCGATGTGGTTTTCGGATATCCAAATATGGAAACCCGATCCCGGTCTCATCGAAATCCAAAGCGTGTCTTTTAGGTCTAAGTTGTTTTAAAGTTTAAAACAATTCAATTCAATATTATCTATATACACATAGATATATAATTCACAACATCATAATAGATAATCAATATTATCATTACAACAGATAATCTATATTATCAACTCAAACAGATAATTCATATTATCAACTCAATGCAACCATAACATCCAAATCACACAACATCATTTATCTCATATCTGAGATCTCAACCATTCAGGGTAATAAATATCAATCATCATTCATAAGCAATTACTTATCAATCCAATCTATAATTAATTTAAAATGAATTAAATTAATTACTTCTTCCTTAAATTAATTTAAAATAAATTAAATTAATTACTCATCCATGTAAATCTTGCTTACACAATCCTTAATTAATTATAAATCAATTAATTAATTACCCTCAAATAAATTACCCTAATTAATCATCTAGATTAATTCTTTTAATTACATTTAAGTAATTAACCTCCAATTAATTTCATAAATTAATTATTCCAAACCAAATCAGTAATTAACTTGTAATTACTTTATTAATTAATCCTTAATTAATTACATTTACTAATACCTTCGTTGATTAATTGTTCTTAATCAATCCTTAATTATATCATTAATTATATAAATTAATGATCCCAAATTATTTTATTTAAAATAACTCCATTAAATTAATTATCAATTTTCTCTATTGATTAATCATGCTTGATTAACCACATTAAGTAATTAACTTAAATTAATTACATCTCATAACCATTTTCAGATAACTCAATTATCTAAACCTAAATTAATTACACTAAGTAATTAATTATTAATTACTTAAGTAATTATTCAACATACAAATTACATATTAATTACACAAAGTAATAATTTTTCCAAGGCTCCATATATTAAATTATATCAAGTAATTTATTTTCTTAATTACTTTACTAAGTAATTATTCATTTTCAGTTACATTTGTAATTATCTCTCATATCAATCAGTGATTAATTTAAATTAATTAAACTTAATTAACTAACTTAATTAATCAAAATAGACTCAATTAATTATAATTAGTAATTAATTTCCTTAATTACTTTCACTAAATAATTTACTTAAACAATTCAAAGGATTATCTTAAATTAATTAATCCAATTAATTATTAAAATTAATTACATTAATTAATTATAAAAATAATATTAAGTTAATGATCTTCATTAACCAATAACAAATCTTTAATTACTTTCTAAATTAATTAACTGAATTAATCAATATTAATTCTTTATTTATTTAAAGAAACTCATTAATTAATCTTAAATTATTAAATTAATCAACTGATAATTAAAAACTTAATTAATTATTAATTACTTGATTAATATAATTCAATTCATTAACTAAATTAATCAAATCTTATTTAAATTAATTCCTAAGTCATACTTTAATCAAATTTAATTAACTTACTTAAACTTTTAATTAATTAAATAACTCTTAATTATTTAATTAATATCCTAATTATTTATTTATTAAATTAATTCATTATGAACTTAATTACCTTGATTAATAAATAAATCATTAAGTCCAAAACAACTTAATGATAATCATTAATTTCATTAATGATTTAATTATCATTATCAAAGAAATTAAAAAAAAACAAATTGCTTTTAAATTTCTTTAAATTCCATTTTAAATTAAAATTTAAAATGAAATCAAATTTAAACTTTAAACAAGATTTTCAGTATTTAAAAACTATTTAGTTCTTATTTTAAAGAATCACTTGCCTCTTAAAGCAAATTTTTAGAAAAATCATTTAACTTTAGCCTATATTCAATTAAATTTAAAATATCTTAAATATTTCAAATGACATTGAAACATTTAAAATCAAATCTCATTTACATTACAACCAAAATTCAAATCATGTTTCAGATTTAAATTCAAAGATTAAAATTTAAAACCAAGTTCTAAATTTCCATCTCATATGTTATAAATTCTAAAATATTCCACTTGATAATAACATTTGAGTTTATAACTTATTTTTATTTGTAACTTCAGATTCAACTTCTAATTTTGAATTCAGGATTTTAAAACTCAGATTTAACTTAAAATTTAAATCTTAATTAAATTCTTATTTCAGATTTAAAAATCACTAATATAAAAACTGTGTAGGTTTTATTATTTTATTAAATACTTATTTTATTATTGCAAAATTTATTCAAAATCTAGAATTCAAACCTATTTGAATTCATAGTTTAATCTTACTTAAAGTTTAAATTTAAACCTGCCTTACTCATTTTTAAACTTAGTTTTAAAATTCAAAAACTTGAAAACAGTTCAGGTTACAGAATCAAAATTCTGCAACTATAAACTACCCGAGCCCAAACTAATTTTACTTTGAGTCATTTCACACTTTACTTCGGGTAAACCCTCATATGACTCGAGTACTGACTCGAGTAAAATCTGCAATTCCCAAACCAACAGTTCACCCAAACAGATCATCAGAAAAATGAGAGCACCGTGCACATGCACGGTGGCTCTGACTATCTCCATACAACACCAGGAACTTGAACATACCCCAGGTCACCCAAACACTCTACCCCGATCACCTGAACTACACCATCGACCTGAAAACTAAATCCAGCTTCAACCAAGAAACCTGGAAACACCATGCTTCACTTAAGGCCCAAACCTGTCAACGGCCAGTGCTTCCTCCTCCGACCCTCGTTGATGTTGAAACTCCGGCCACTTCTTCTCTATGGGCCCAGCTACCCTTCCCCAAAGCCGCTTAACACTCGAACAACATAGAGACAGTGACGATCCCATTTCCTAATTTGTTTAAAACTAGGGTTACAAATTTAATTTGATCACCGCCGCCCCACGATCATCTTGATCACCACCAGACAATTTTCCCTCATTCCCCCATCACTCCTAACCACCAGAGGAAAATTCAAACCCCCAGACCCTTCAGATCACCAGAGTTGATCCATAACTCCATTTCTGGTCAAACCAGAAATGTACATACATAATCAAACTAAAAAAATTTCGTTTTAGGTTTAAAAATCAAGATTCTTAATTAAGCTTCAGGTTTTATACATATATCAGTGAATTGTAATGTTTGCAAATTAATATAAATCATTGCAGCACTGTTCTTGGAGGTTTCCAGAGCATGTTTAATTTTATTTTTACTTAATTAAATTTTTAAGCTTAAACTTATGATCATCCAAACAAATTTTTGTTTGTATCACAATTCAATACAATGCTTAGATCATGAGATAGGGAATTTAAAACAAAAATACTGGACTTAGATATGGGAACAGAGACATTACAGACAGTAGCATCCATGCACACATTTTACTCCAAATTCTACAGATTATTCTTAGATATCTATATATACAGAAGTTTACTGACCACCATTCATAATTATTCACAGAAATAAATCATGCAACCATGTTAACTTAAATTATTAAATCAAAAATGTTACTCACCTTAAATCTGAAGAACAGAGCAGCATTGAAAGTCTGAATCTTTTAAAAAAAATTGAATTTCTCCTTGACCCCAAAATTACATGGATGCAGGCTTGGTCTTTTAATTATTGAAAAATGAAGATTTTGTTCTGCAGTTTACTATTCTGATTTTAGGTTGCTTGCAGAGAAGGGATTTCAGATTTGTATTTTACAGGTTAGAGGAGCTACAGGTTGAAAGAAAAATGCATGCAGGCTTGATTTTGATTTGAGAAAAATTAATCTCAGTTTTGAATGAGGAGTGATTTAGATTTTAAATTTGCTTTTCGAAATGAATTTGCAGATATGTTTTTGAGGGGTTTCAGATTTTTAAGTGAAGTATTTTCTTTTGATTTCTTTATCTTTTGTTTTGAAAAGGAGAATGAGGGGAAATGAAAATATTTTAAAAGAGGGCTGAAAATATTTTAACAAAAATAAAGAAAAGAATAAAATCAAATGACACTTGTCATTTTGCTTGATTCACCATTTAACACATGTAGTTTATATGGTTAATAGTTTAACACTTGTCTTGTTTAATTATGTTATATATTTAAATGTTATAAAAGGGTTTTCTTAAATTTAATTTATGTTTATATAAATATATATGAATTCTTATTTTAAGAAAATGTAAATAAACAATTTATAAATTAAAACTTATACAAATATTTTAAAGAATCAATTAATTTGAATTTCAAAATAAAATTTCAAATCAATCAAACTTTTGAAATCAAAATTAAAATCTATTTATTCAATTTAAAAATGAAGACTCTAATTCCTTATCTTAATCCTTCTTTATATTTAAGAAAAATAGAATATTTATTAGTATGGTTTCAAATAACAATTTACAATTTTATATGATTTATAAAGAAATTATAAATCACTTTTATATTTAAATGAATTTAAATCGTATGTTATATTTTGACTTATATAAAATATACTTAAATCATATTACTCAAATAATATTTAAAAAGAAATAAAATCAACTTTATTTAAATTTAAAACAAAAATTAAGCTAAGACAAAATTTTAAACAATATAACATTTATTATAAATATTATCAAACCATAAAGTTATTAATTTAAATAAATTTTTAAAAGCTTAATATTAATTTAAAACATAATTTCCTAATTACTCAATATTTTATTAGAATTTAAAAACAAACTTCATTTATGTATTATCATATAAGTTAAATTCCAAACAAAGATAAACTATAATATATATACATATATATATATATATATACATTATAATTTAAACATTTATTTTAGCTTTTAAAAGGTAAAATCACAAATTAAATATTATTTAAATCTGATTATTAAAACAAAACATATTTTATTAATCAATATTGTCAATATCAATTTAATTTTATATAAAGATTATTAAATTGATATTGTCTAAAATTCCGGGATATCACATTCCTTCCCCCTTAAAAGAATTTCGTCCAGCTCGCCTCCTGAGCTCCAGAACATCCTTACCTGAAAATCTGTAATACTCGGTCTGACCCGAGCATTACACCAAAGTAACACCCGGGTCAGGCTGGAAACCAGCGTGAGTAAACCCAACTAACATGGAATACCAAAGCATGCAACTTAAATAAAACCTGGGGTAACTTATATCAATTTAACCAATTCACAACTTGCTATAGACAACACTTATTCACATATAAATTTCCAAGTATTAAACTTAGATAAAATAATCCAGTTTACTTAAATCATTTCATTCTTGCCTATTGATTTCACAAATCGATTTATAAAAATTCGAAGTGGTTTCGGGTATCTTCTAATACCCGACCACGGTCTCTTCGAAACTCATGTTATCCTAACCCAAGTTATACAATGAAATACACGACATTTCATATCAGAGATATCAACTTATTCATAGCATTCAATACCATTCAATCATCCATAAGCAAAGCTTAATCACATACAAATCAATTCAATTAATTCTAATTGAATTTCAAACCTCAATCACTTAGATTCCTTTATTAACATTAATTAATTCCAAATCAATCAATTAGTCAACCCATCATTATTCATCTTAATTAATCACCCTGGATTAATTATTTTTCAATTAAATTTAAGTAATTATCTTTAATTAATTTCTCGATATTAATTATTCTTAACCAAAAATGAATAAGAAATCTTAATTACTTTATAAATTAATCAATTACTTCATAAATTAATTATCTATATTAATTACATTAATTCTTAATTACTTATAGTAATTAATTTCTCATAAGTCATTATTTATTGAATTGATTTAATCTTAATTAATCGATTTTTTTAATTACATCAATTATTATATAAATTAATAATTTCCAATTATATTTTAATTTGTTCTGATCCAAATCAATTACTTTAATTCAATCACAATATTAATCATTCTCGATCAATTTCAATCTATAATTATCTACCTTTTTATTTACTTTATTAAATAAATAAATTATTCCTCAATTGACTATTTTAATCAATCTCTTGATTAATTTCACAAAGTAATTATATTTTATTAATTACATTAAGTAATTACATATCAACCATCAACTGATTGCTCTAAATTAATTTAATTTAATCCTTAGTTAATTCAAACCCTTAATTACTAAATTAATTAGCACAATCATTAATTCATTGAATTAATTCATTATCCATTCAAATTATTCTACCTATTTAATGAATCACCAATCATTAAACCCTTATTAACTCGAGAATCAAACAAAACCAAAGTCACAGATAATCAGCACACATTAAATCTACTCAATCAATCAAACAATTATTTAAATTTAACCATTTAAATCTAAATAAAAAATCCAACAGAGTGAGATTTACTCACCTTTGCTTTTACTGTTTGCAATTTATTCCAAACTGGCTTGTTCCATGATTTTAAACCTTGAATAAACATTATACAATTTATTAATGTTTTGAATTAATTTAATTTTTTAAACTATACCCTTTTTAATAAAATATGTTTAGCCAATATATTATATAAATCCGTTAAACAAATTATTCACTATAATACATTATTTAAATAAACTAGTAGATTTAGAAAAAGGTGTATATGTATATATATTCCTTCTTCTCTTAATCTCTATATTAAACATGTATTAAATTAAAGACAGGATTGTGTATATATCTGCTGTAAAAATTTCTTAAATCAGTTTATAGTTGAATCATATAAGAAAAAAAAATCAAAATTTAGTTTTATCAACAATTTATATTTTAAATCGAAATCCAAAACAAATACCTCACAATTGTTGATGAACACGACCACGACCACATCCAAAAGCATCTAAATCACGAACTGCCTCCTACCAGTCGAATCCCTCCCGACCCATTTGAACAGCTCGCGACTACCGAAGCCTAAAACCCTAACTTCGAACCCCAGGTCGCCACCACGAGCTAGCCAAAATCGCATGCACAAAAATCGCGAACATTGCTACCCACGAGCCCTTTCAACGCCGATCTCGACGATTCCTTGCCCACTTGCAACCGCCGCATCGCGACCTCCCAGTACCCAAGCCCTTGCGCGACTCGTCCTCCTCGACACGGAACTCGGCTTCGAATTCGAGCGCTTTCCCCCTTCCTCTTTTTTTTTGTTTACTGTCAAATTCAGTTTTGAAGATGAAAAAGGGGACGACTTGATTAGAATTGAAATAGGGGAAAGCATTGGCTTCGAACTAGTAAGGAGGAAGGATAAAGAGGGCCACGATTTCAATTTCACGAACAAGTTTATGTTCGGCCATGCCAATTTTTTTTTTAAGTTCGATTCTGCTTGAAGAGGAGGGAGGGGACAAAGATAAATTATCGATTAGGGGAAGCTTCTTGAGTACGCGTTAATAAAAATATCTTTGACCATTTGACTTTAAATTTTATTATATTATAAAACTTCCAAAACGCCTCGTTAATTGCCATTAAAAATTTCGAACTTCCCTTAAGGAATGCCGCTAGGCGATTATAAGGCTTTACCCGTGTTCTGAACACGATGGAACGTATTTCGGAGGCTAATTTGATCGTATGTGGAAGTTATCCCTTTTAAATCGATTTAAAATATTGAATTATCGATTTTAATTTCAACGCGTTTCTCACCCGTATGAGCAAACGGTAAATCCAAACACTACGAAAATTGAAATCCAATAATAACTAACTATTACAGATCCAACGGAACTGGTTTCATCGAATTCCGAGACTGTGCCCCCGGCAGGCTATTTTTAAATGTCAATTTAAACGATATATTATTAAAATTGAACAAATCACTTTTAAATTAAATTTCAACCATTCTATTATCTCCATTATCATCATTATAAATTTTATAAGCCTTCAAATTATTTTAAACAGGCTTAGAAATTTCAGATTCAACAATTCACCCAATTTCAATTATTAAATTCAATATTTAAACTATATAATTCAATGATTTAATTATCAAGTAAATATAGATACTGGAATTTAAGTTAAAATTAACTTTTAAATATTTTAAATCAATTAACTATTTAAATTTAAATTGTTAGAAATTCCGGGTCGTCACAATTCCGATATACAAGATAGTGCATATTTGTTGTATGTTTTGATTTTCAAAACTATATGTAGCATACAAGTTTTATTACACATACCAGCACTACTGATGCAGTTTTTTCTATGGGAGACAGATCATTCTTATATTGAATAATAAAAGTGATCTAGCATATGAGAAATGTTGCTATTGACTTCATGTCTGGGGTGAGGTGTGGGCAGGATCAGGGAACATTAACCTCGATTTACAGAATATTGTTATTAAGATGATGAGTAACATTATCTGGAATACCAAAGTTGCTCCGAATGATTATGGTGCTCAAGTGAACACACCTAGAGTTGACTTTACTGAGTTGTATAAAGACTACATGAGTCTAGGCGAACCATTCCTTAGAACAGAGTCGACTATTGAAATGCAAGATGGGACGAATATTTGCAAAAGGATCTTCGATGACTTCGAGTTAGAAGATGAGAAGTTGACCTCTAGATGACTCCGAGAACGAATAATGAACTGGTGGAGTGCCTTTATAGCTTCGATTCCTAAGGATCACTTTACTTGGGATTAGTACATAGTTCTCTTCGTAGACAAATTTATCTCGACTTTTCGAAAGTCGATATTGTTTATGAAGTTTGCTGACTTGAAATAAGACAATATATTTGTGTTGGAGTATATGACCAAATTCAATGTTATGTTGAAGTACGTCTATCTTCCATTGATACTCCACTTACAAAGAATGAAGAATTTATCACTGGGCTGAGTGATCAACTTAGGAAGCGATTGATTCGTCATATTGACGAGAGCTTCAAAAAAATTATCAAATAGGCTTTATGATGTAGGAGCCTATATTTAGTGTAGAAGGGATTGTCCTAACTTAATAAGTAGGGACGAACCATGGAAGCATATGCATTTAATGCCATTCCAATTTCTTCAAGTGCTCCATCGGTGAAAGACAAAGGAAATAACATCATCACTTGAGGTATGCTTTCCATTTATTGCATTTCCGTGTGTGTTTTATTTGACATCGAGGTTTCACATTTGTTTATATCTAGTGATTTGTAGATAGATTGGAATTGAGATCTGAAATGTTGACTGACATCTAAATTATGACAAACCTTGTTGGGGGCTCAGCCAACTCATACGTGTGTAATATCCTATATTTTATCACCGAAAATTAATACTTTCGATGACTGCAGCATCCGTAGAGCTTAGTTTCTAGCCTCAAAATAGGGAATGTTACGACATGGTTTGACTACACTTAGCCGTATCGAGTCATGGATTTTTTTGTTTGTTATTGATTTGTCTTAGGTTCAATTGGGTTTGGTATTATAGTTTAGGAATTAACTGGCTGAAGGGGTACGAAATATTGGTGGATTGTGAGAGTTTGTTGTTGACGATAGGGACCGATGATGAGTGGAAGGCAGTGTTTGGCTGCCCATTTGATGATGTGGTGTTGGTTAGCTTTCTATATTCACTCGATATCCTACAGATGAGTTATCATCTGTGCCTGTAGCTAGAGAGTATCCAGACACATTAGATGAGGTGACTGAATTACCACCATATAGGGATTCAGTCTCGTATCAATCTGGTTAAATATGCTATACCAGTAGTTATGCCATTGAGGTAGATGATTCCCAAAGAGTAGAGGAGACTATAGGTGCGAGCGGATGACCTATTGATGCGAGTATTTATTTGTAGGAGCATATTTGGGTAGGATGCACCTATAGTATTCGCCACTAGGGCGGATGGCTCTTTGGGGTTATTTGTTGGTTGTCAAGAGCTGAATGAGATGCTGAACAAGTATCCACTCTTGCTTATTGATAGCTTGTTCGATCAGCTCTGTAGCGCGAGGGTGTTCTCTTGAATCTTGCTACGAGGTTTCACCAGTTGAGAATATTTTGAGAGAGTGTGCCAAACACAGCATTTTGTATGCTACTTTATTTCTTGATTTGATTGGTTATGCCATTCGGGATAACCAACGTGTCGGCATGCTTGTTAATCTCATGAACTATGTTTTGAGAGATCACTTAAGTATCGTGCTTGTGCTTATTGATGATACTTTCGTCTACTCATTGAAAAAATATGACACAAGACATGATTGATGATTGTATTGAAGGTGTTTAGAAAACATCGATTGATGATGAATTTTTTGAGGCATCACTTCTAAATGAGGGAAGTGAGATGTTTGGGTCACGTTATTTCGAAGCAGAACATTGCTATGGATCCTACAAGTTTTGACAGTTTAGGATTTGAGCAGACCCATGAGTGCTATGGATATGACGAGTTTTCTTGGATAAGTGAGATATTATAGACACCTTACCAAATACTTCTTAAAAGTAGCGGTGTCGTTAACCGATTTGAACAAGAAAGAATTAAACTTTTATTTGAGAGATGAGGTGCAGATACAGGTTAGTGAGTCTAACAGAGGGGTTTGACCATCGGACCTACTTGGATTTAGCTGATCGGTGCTAGTCAAAGGCGTAAAGGTAGACTAGCGAAGATTATGGCTAAATTAGAGGAATGAGTAGTGTCTTTAGAGGTGATATAGTGCGGATTCGACCGAGTCGGTTGGCTCAGTATGGAGGAGATATTATTATTTCCAATGTCGATGGGTCAAGGGATAAGGTACTATCAGAGTTCTCTCATTTGTGCTTGACTATACATCCCCATGACATAAAATGCACCATGTATGAGATAGACATTTTTATTGGAAAGGGATGAAGAAGGACATTAGGGCATTTATTTCGAGATGAATGAACAGTCAGCTAGTAAGTGCTGAACAGAAGATGCCAAGTGGTTCCTACAGCCACTTGAGATTTCTAGGTGGAAATGGGAGTAGATATTGTTAGGCTTCGTCTATTGATTGCCAAGGACTAGAGGAGAATATGATATCATTTGAGTCGTAGTCAACAGAGTGACGAAGAATGCTAGACCTATAGTCGTTAAGTCCGGTAGAATGACATGCAAATTAGTTGAGTTATATGTGGAATGGATAGTGTGATTCCATCATATGCCAAGAGCATTATATGTGGCAAAAATCCGTTGTTCGATGGTGGGTTCGGGAAGAGCGTGCAAGAAACGTTTGGAAATTTGGCACCAAATCGACTAGATATATCGAGACTGAACCAGAAACTTAGAGACCTCGTAGGCCTATTCGTATCGGTAGATGTGATATGAAACAAGTTAGAAGCAAGGCGATAGAGTAGTAAAGGTTCGGTTAAGTGAAGGCGAAGGTGACTACACATGAGAGGCTGATGTGAGCATAATGACCATTGGTCCGGAGCTCTTCATTAAAGGAGATTTATATTTCACACCAGCTTTCATATTAGATATAAAGGTTGATGTATTATATTAGATAGTTTGGCATCCTATATGTTAGGATGAGCATGGATGTTACATTTTGATGTTTGGTCGTATAAGTGCTTGTTTAATGTTTGATTATTAGGACTTGGTACGATTACTTTTGCTTATATAGTTTTAGGAATGCATGATAGTTATGGTTTGATATAGCATGCTTATTTGAGATCAATGCTATATATGATATAGTATACTTATTTCCCTGATGACGTTACTAGATGGAGATGACTGAGATGACTTAGAGCCATAGCTATATTATTGCTATGATTATATTTACCTATTCTTTTTTGGTTATATTGATATGTAGACATATGTATTATTTTAGACATGCACTCATATGGCTTTTGATGTATCATCTACTATTTGTATTATGATGTTGGATTTTATGTCTCTTGATATGACGTGAAATGGTATGCATTTAATATTCTATTTGTTTATGTGGATATTATATTTTGCACCATTTTCTGTGAGAATTGGTTAGTTGTGATAGATATGCTCCATGGTATTTATCGTTGTTTAAATATCTTAACCTTTACAGAATGTTGTCTATAACGCTATTTGGGAATCCGGATGCTTGTATGTATGGATTGTGGATGTTATAGGAGATGGGTTATTAAAGGAATAGACAGGAAATGAGTCAGTTAATGGTTGGATTAATTTTTTTTGGAGAATTTTTTTTGCATAGATCTCGATTTCATTTTTTGGAAGTGCGGATAGCGTTATTATTTAACATTGAAAGGCAATGAGTTGGTTTCCAATTGAAGTGGTGGTTGAAGTTGTGTTGTTGAGGTAGAGTTATGGGTTGGGAAAATAAAGATGATACTTGGACTAATATTTTTCTTAATTTGAAAGTGGTTACGTATAATTGGTTTTAGGCTTATGGGTTTCGCCTGTGGAGAGGTATAAATGGAAAATAGGCAAATTGCTATTGTTGAGTGCAAATATTTCAACTAGTTCAAGGAATTTCTATAGGATCTACTGGAGAATTAAGGCCCATCACTATATAGGCTAATGTTTATATCTAAATGCTAAGGTTAGTTTCTTATGATCAAAAGTAACCTGCCACAATGTTATCGAATACTGTACTCCGAACACTATCCCGATAAGTTACGCCACTTAAAATCCACCATAAAATTATTACCATCAATCGTGACTTCAACCTCGTTGAAAATCCTTTAATAGCGTAGCTTCCTACCGCTATCGATCAATACCTAAAAGTTTTGGTTCTTTCAATCTAGAGGTTGAGGAACTTCGACGCTTGCTGGTGGATGTTGTTGTGTGTGCTTACCGTGTCGATGTGGATTATTGTGTAGTGATTATTGATGATGGATAATAGATGAATAATTTTGAGTGGGTGGATCCGTTAAGAGATTAGAAGTAGATTTTAGGTGAAGGGGTTTCAGTTTTGAGTTCCTCTTCCTATAGCAAGGGATTTTGCTCTGATGTGCTATTTTTGTTGTCTTCTGGAATTAAAGTAGAATTTGTGGTAATTTGCACTTATGGCTAAGAAAATATTCCTCCTTGGACGTAAAGCAAATGCCTTGTATTCATCATCTCTCCATCTAGGCTGTGATAAACTTTTGACTGGGTAGTTGGTATTTTCTTGGTTTGAGTGCAAGTGGTACTAGAGGCAAGGATGATGAGGAAGTTTGATTTTGTCTAGTGAAGGTGGTTCGATTTATGAATTGTTTGGTATGGAAACTTTTATTTTATATTAATTTGGCTGGGTTGATAACATCGACAAGTGTTTGAGGTTAGAGCATAGCGAATTAATTTTTAATGTTAGTTTTGAGGCAGGAAAAGAAGCAAATGAGTATGCTTCATGGGGTTGCTTATTGTTCTAGGGGTGGAGTGTTAGAAGAAGAATCGCTTGGCTTGAAAGATCCAATCGAGAGGGTTGGATCCATCAAAACGGGTAAGCTCGCATTTTGGGGTTAGGTTAGGTATTAGGCTTTGTAAATGAGTTATGTTAATGGGATTTGTGAGTAGAGGAGGAGGTGGTGGTCCCATGGGTTGTGATGTTTGTAATGATGGAGTGTTGGGCTGGAGTTTGGAACTGATTTCGGTTAATGTTTGTGTGAGTTGGTGGATTGAAAGCTATTATGAAGCGAGGTGAGATTTGATGTAAGCTATGTCAAAGCATAGGGCAAAATGTATGGTATTTTGGTTTGTGATGGAGGTTTGTATAGAAGATAGAGTGTTGCTGATGGTCTTAATGAAGTTGTTGTGATTTTGGAAGCTTTCGTCGATTTGACAGTTGTAGGAGATTGTTGCTTCATTGACCATTGTGTTCAAATGAGTGAAAGCACCAAGTTGATCGGCCTTTACTTGTTGTGTTGGGAGAAACTTAAAAGGGAAGGAAGATACTTAAAGAGGAAGAAAGGAAAAAACATGACGAAGAGAAGATTTATCAAGTTGCCTACTCATTTCATTCATTACATGCACTTCTATATACAATTGTGTAAAGAAAAAAAGTTGTTGCTATTATTTGTTGCAAATGCAACTTGCTTTAGCAGATATAGTACAAGAAATTATTGTTAAGGACAAAATTTCATAGCTTTTTAGCCTCAAGGACAGACCTTCAATATTTTATCCTGAAGGACAACTTTCTATAGGTATCAGTTTTTAGTTATTGATAGCAGTTTTTAGGTATCAGTTTGTAGTTATCGGTAGCAGTTTTTAGGTATCAGTTTTTAGCTCGGTAGCAGTTTTGTTGTCCTTATGAATAATTTTGGAAAATGTTTGTCCTTATGAATAATTTTTAGAAGAATGTTTGTCATTGTGACAAAAATATTAAGGTCGTGTCCTTGAGGCAAAAAATATACAAATCTTTGTCCTTTAAATTAATTTCCTCGATATAGTATACCAAATAAATTTGCATTCTTTTGCAGATATAGTAGTTCAAAATGATTTGTAAAGAATCATATGCTGCATATTTCATAGTAGCCTTCCTTTATTCTCTATTACGATATGGTAGCTTCTTAGTGCGACATGGCATGTCTTGTGTAATCATAGTGATATTTAACAGACTTACTTACCAAACAAACATGTGGCAGACTTAAAGCAGCATGATCTTAAGAACAATTTAATAAGAAAGCAGCAAGTGTTATAATATTATGTAAATATATAAATGAATATGCTTTTGTGTTTTTCTATTTAGTCCCACATCATGGGATATGTTCCATCTCATGCTCCAAGGTCTATATATAAAGAAGCCTATGTAATGTAATTGTATGATTAATCTCTGAATGAATAAAATTGTTCTCCTCTAGTGGCTTTCACTTTATTCATTTCATAACACGTTATCATCATGATCTTTTTTTCGAATGTATTGGATATTCTAACCCAGACGATTAGATCCGTTTTTTTCTTCATGTAGGTACGTCTCTTTCTCTTATTCAGTTACTGAAATCAGATCTATCTCTTCCTCTTATTCAACCATTGAAATTAAGTTTGAAATTTTCTAGATATGCTTTTCTAGATTTATTTTGCGATTAATTTAGATCTAGATTTAAGTATTCTTGTTTCACAATTCTATATCTATTTTCTAATTTTTCAGATTTAGATTTAAGTTTTAGTATATCTTATCTTTTCAAGATCTTATTTTGTCATAGATCCTTATTCCACTGTACATGTATTTTTGTCATTATATTTCAGATCTCATCCTATAATAGTTCTGATTTTTTTGTTCTTATTTTCTGATCTCATTATATCGTAGATCTCAAAATCGCATCCAAACAATATACCTTTGAGATTTGTACATTGTTTAAAAATAAAATGTAGTGAATTTTTAAATTTGGATTTGAATTGATTTCAAACTTGCTTATTATTGCATGTTTTTTTGGGTTCATTATTTTCGAAAGCAAGTTTTAAATTTGACAATTTCCGTTGTTGATTCAAATAAATTTATTGATCTTGATTACGTTTTGGTTTGTGTTATAGATCTAAGTAATATATACATGTTTGATAAATGAAGTTTTCATTTTGAAAACTCTTTGATTTGGATTTTGATTTTGGAAATTATTTTGATATATATTGTTTATATTTCCAGAAGAAATATTTTATTATTTCTTAGAGATACATATACAAGAATAATGCATATTTAGAAGATCATATTAGTTTAGATCCAATATTAATATTGATTTAGTACACCTGAAGTGAATGGAAATGTTAATGAAAACATATACGGTAAACTTAATCTCTAGCATTTGAAATAAAAGTTGAGAACCTACAGTTCCTGTAATGCTAAAAGCTTGAGTTTCCATAAATTATTAAAGTTCAAGTTTTCTTATAATAAATAACCAGAAGTTTCAATAAAAGAGCAGAAACTTGAATTATAAAAAAAGGGATATATATATATGTATATACATACATATATATAAGAGTTATTTTAGTTATTTTAGAAATTTTGACTATTAAGAAATAAAGTTTCTCTTATGGTATTCATTTAATTTTATTATCGAGTATGTTAAACTTAGCTTTGAGATTAAATTTTGCTAACTAAAGTTAGTTAGTTGATTTATTTGTTTGTAAAGAAATCAATTCGTTGCGATAATATTTTACATTTTGTGCCACAATAATGGTAAATTGCATTCATTTTTTTAATCATAAATGCATTAAATGTTGTCGTCATGGTTATAAATTAAATTACCATATCATCATAACTGCACTGGCTACAGTAAATTAAATGATGTTGTATTTTTATGTTTGGAATAAGAATAGACATATGGTTTATTATATGGTGTATTCATTTTGGTAAACAATGCTAGATATAATGAAAGAAATAAGTTTGAACAACAACCTGAAGTTATGCAAAGATTTTTTTTTCAACCAGAAGTTGTATAACTCAAAGTCCAAGACCTGAAGTCTTGAATTATGAAAAGATTTTCTGATAAACTTTACAAGCTCGAATTCTTGTCAGTATTTTTTTGTCAAAATGTACAAGTCTTGATATAAGAATAGACTTTTATTTTGTAACAATATGGTACAAAAAAGGAGAGAAGTTTATGCAAAATTTGAGAACCTGAAGTTCATAATAAATTAATGAACTTGAAGTTCAGGAATTAGAAGCCAGAAGCTCTATTGAAATTATGTAAAATGATAAGGTTGTACTTCCTGAAGAAGTTAAAGAAAATTAATAAATAGTCATATGAGAAAATGATGCTGCATTCAAGAGAATACAAAAATCTCCAATTGAGATATACCTTACCTTATATCTTAACATTTACACTATATTAACCAAATATATATTATGTTATATGATATTTCAAAAATCATTGGATGTTTTAGAGATTTATTTATATTTATATTGCAAAATCTAACATCCCAGAAGAGATGTTATAGGAATTTTATTTTTGTTACATTGCAATTCCTTAAAAGGAAATACTATATTCCCTGAAGGAATAATGATATAATTTTTTTTGAGAAATAACAATAATTTATCCAAAAAAATGATATTGTATACCAATGTTACACTCCAGAAGTAGTGATTTTATCTCTTGCATCTTACTTTCAGTTGGTGAATCTAATTTTGTCACTGTATTTAAAGTTTGATGCGCCATTTTAAAAGCAGTTACAACAAAAATCTCCAGCATGGATATTTTATGCTATTGTAAAAGTAGTAATTATGTAATTTATATAAAATAAATATTGTATATTGATATGGCATTCAAACAGTGCATATATATATATATATATATATATATATATATATATATATATATATAGAAGAGAAAGTTCACTCCAGAAGTGGTGATACTAATATATCTCTAGAAGAGATTTATAAATTTGAAAATGGTAACATATATCTAGAAGAGATTTATTTATATATTTGGTAATTTTATTAAACCAAATAAGTGTACATAAATATGATTATGAAGGATCCTAATTTAGTTTAGATTAGATCCAAAAGGTTTAAGATTATCTCTAGAATATATTGTTCTATGTTCATTTGTCTAATTATATCATAAAGGTCATGCTCGTAGTTATTATTTCATAAGAAATATTGCATATATAATCAATTCTTGAAGATATATTTTTAAATATTCTCCTGAAGAGACGGTCGATATTTCATATCATAATTTTCATGCAAGCTATACATACGGTCTTAAGGAGATCTGTAATATTCCAAGTATCGAAAAGATACTCTTATTATTATTTTTGTTGTAATTTTTTTCTACAGAACTTTCAAAAGAGATGTGTAGAAATGTCTATATGCAATTATAAATTATTCTTTGACAAGTAATATATTTAATGTTCAAAACTTATACTTGAGATATAATTGAGGAACAAAACTTAACAACTTGAAGTTGTTCGAACCATAAGTTCGATATGGTTACAAACCAAATGTCTTGGATCCTTGCAATAGTTTGTTCTAAAAAAAGTCACTAATTCAAATGAGAAAAAATATACAAGAATTTATAATATATATGTAATACGTGGACGCAAGTATACATCCATATATGTAAATATTAAGCTAACAACCTGACGTTTGTCATGAGCTCATCTTGTAGATCATGTATAGATATTATTTAGTGATTTAAAATTCAATCAATATAAATGTTGAATGACCTGAAGTTGTGTATGTAGTCAAATGATCTATACAATAAGTAAATTCCTCTAATTGACTAGATCAATGAATGAGAACAAACTCTACTAAGCAATATCAACTGAATGCATCTTACCAACTACTAAAATGATTATCCTCCTATAACTGATATACGCATAATGTATTTGCTAGCAGCAATGTGATAGTGGATTAAGATGAGAATCCAAAGAGGATTATTATTTAATGTGACAATTGTCATCATTAAGGGGGAGGATAAAGGGATACAAGTTCATTTTGATCATCAGTGTTAAATATTTATTAAAATATACAATGATGCAAAATATTATCAATATTATCCCTTGTAGACTTTCTCCAATATAGATTTGAATCCTTGAAGGATCATAATTTTTAAACCACATCTGAAATATGGTTCAAAAGTCAGTTCAAAATATTTTTAGAGTAAGTAATAAAGATGCCAAATAAAGGAGGTGAGTGTACTTCAAAAAACACTTAAGGGTGCTCTTGAAGAGACAATGACATGATTGTCAAATTACCCATAAGTGGTTTAGGTCCTAAAACATAATTAAAGAGATCTCAATAAATCATGTCTAGAACTGACAAGAAATAATCATCGATGATAAATTTGTAAATAATAAAGCGCTTATATTTATACATAAATTAAGAATCTTGAATTAGGGAAAAACATGACTGGCCATCATGAATCCTTAGACCTCATGATAAATAAATAGTAGCCGCTAGGCACCTGTTTATCGATTTAGGTTTGATACGATTTTAGCCGGTGGAGACAATCTGAAAGCATCATAGGTATCAGTTTTCTATTAGTAGCTATATTTAGTTGGTTTTGGCCTTACTAGGAGACCCTTAGCCCACTAGCCTTATGTGTGAAATTTGGATCACGATTGGTACTATGTTGTTTTGTGTATTGAAGTTTTATCGTATAATGTAGCATGATAATAGAATGTGCTAATTTGTTCGATCCATATGAGGATGCGGGTTGACGTATGGTTTCATTACCTCAAGTATTACTATTTATTGTTATTCATAATATATTAGCATACATGTAATCATGAGATTAGTGATATTTCCTTTTCATTAGGATTTATGCCTTACCCTCTCATTATTATTTCTTTTTTATCTATTCTTTGAGTAGGTTGACTTTAGAGATGGGGATCTCTACTAGATGGAGATGACTGAGATGATTTGGAGCCATAGATATATTATTGCTATGATTATATTTACCTAGTCTTTTTTGGTTATATTGACGCGTAGACATATGTATTATTTTAGACATGCACTCATATGGGGTTTGATGTATCGTCTACTATTTGTATTATGATGTTGGATTTTATGTCTCTTGATATGATGTGAAATGGTATGCATTTAATCTTCTATATGTTTATGTGGATATTATATTTTACACCATGGTTAGTTGTGATAGATATGATCCATGGTATTTATTGTTGTTTAAATATCTTAACCTTTACAGAATGTTGTCTATAACGCTATTTGGGAATCCGGATGCTTGTACGTATGGATTGTGGAAGTTATAGGAGATGGGTTATTAAAGGAATAAACAGGAAATGAGTCAGTTAATGGTTGGATTAATTTATTTTGGAGAATTTCTTTTGCATAGATCTCGATTTCATTTTTTGGAAGTGGAGATAGTGTTATGATTTAACATTGAAAGGCAATGAGTTGGTTTCCAATTGTAGTGGTGGTCGAAGTTGTGTTGTTGAGGTAGAGTTATGGGTTGGGAAAATAACGATGGGAATTGGACTAATATTTTTCTTAATTTGAAAGTGGTTACGTATAATTAGTTTTAGGCTTATGGGTTTTGCCTGTGGAGAGGGTATAAATGGAAAATAGGCAAATTGCTATTGTTGAGTGCAAATATTTCAACTAGTTCAACGAAATTTCTATTGGATCTACTGGAGCATTAAGGGCCATAACTATTATAGGCTAATGTTTATATCTAAATGCTAAGGTTAGTTTCTTATAATCAAAAGTAACCTGCCACAATGTTATCGAATACTGTACTCCGAATGCTATCCCGATAAGTTACGCTACTGAAAATCCACCATAAAATTATTGCCATCAATCGTGACTTCTACCTCGTGGGAAATCCTTTAATAGTGTAGCTTCCTACCGCTATCGATCAATACCTAAAAGTTTTGGTTCTTTCAATCTAGAGGTTGAGGGAGTTCGACGCTTGATGGTGGATGTTGTTGTGGGAGCTTACCGTGTCGATGTGGATTATTGTGTAGTGATTATTGATGATGGATAATAGATGAATAATTTTGAGTGGGTGGATCCGTTAAGGGATTAGAAGTAGATTTTAGGTGAAGGGGTTTCAGTTTTGAGTTCCTCTTCCTATAGCAAGGGATTTTGCTCTGATGTGCTATTTTTGTTGTCTTATGGAATTAAAAGTAGAATTTGTGGTAATTTAAACTTATGGCTAAGAAAATATTCCTCCTTGGACGTAAAGCAAATGCCTTGTGTTCATCATCTCTCCATCTACGTTGTGATAAAATTTTGACTGGATAGTTGGTATTTTCTTGGTTTGAGCGCAAGTGGTATTAGAGGTAAGGATGATAAGGAAGTTTGATTTTGTCTAGTGAAGGTGGTTTGATTTACGAATTGTTTGGTATCGAAACTTTTATTTTATATTAATTTGGCTAGGTCGATAACATGGACAAGTGTTTGGGGTTAGAGCATAGCGAATTAATTTTTAATGTTGGTTTTGAGGCAAGAAAAGAAGCAAATGAGTATTGCTTCATGGGGTTGTTTGTTGATTTGATTACTTATGGTTTCAAATTGGTATTGGTATTCTTTGATGGAGGTTTTTTGATGGATTCTGAAAATGGTTGCCTGTAGGTTAAGGAAGGAGGAGGGGCCAACTTTTTATTCAAACGCTTGAGTCAAGGCATGCCATGAAGTAAGTTAGTGATTACAGTGCATCCATTGGAACTAAGTGAGTGCTAGTCTAATTATGAAGAATCTAGCTAAGTTAACGCATTGTTCATTAGGGGTGGAGTGGTAGAAGAAGAATCGCTTGGCTTGAAAGATCCAATTGAGAGGGTAGGATCCATCAAAACGGGTAAGCTCACATTTTAGGGTTAGGTAAGGTATTAGGCTTTGTAAACGAGTTATGTGAATGGGATTTGTGAGTAGAGGAGGAGGTGGTGGTCCCATGGGTTGTGATGTTTGTAATGATGGAGTGTTGGGATGGAGTTTGGAATTGATTTTGGTTAATGTTTGTGTGAGTTGGTGAATTGAAAGCTATTATGAAGCTAGGTGAGATTTGATGTAAGCTACGTCAAAGCATAGGGCAAAATGTATGGTTTTTTTGGTTTGTGATGGAGGTTTGTATGGAAGATAGAGTATTGCTGATGGTCTTAATGAAGTTGTTGTGATTTTGGAAGCTTTCGTCGATTTGACAGTTGTAGGAGATTGTTGCTTCATTGACCATTGTGTTCAAATGAGTGAAAGCACCAAGTTGATCGGCCTTTACTTGTTGTGTTGGGAGAAACTTAAAAGGCGTACTTAAAGAGGAAGAAAGGAAAAAACATGACGAAGAGAAGATTTATCAAGTTGCCTACTCATTTCATTCATTACATGCACTTCTATATACAATTGTGTAAAGAAAAAAAGTTGTTGCTATTATTTGTTACAAATGCAGCTGACTTTAGCGGATATAGTACAGGAAATTATTGTTAAGGACAAAATTTCACAGCTTTTTTTAGACTCAAGGACAGACCTTCAATATTTTATCCTTATGGACAATTTTCTATAGGTATCAGTTTTTAGTTATTGATAGCAGTTTTTAGGTATCAGTTTGTAGTTATCGGTAGCAGTTTTTAGGTATCATTTTTTAGCTCGGTAGCAGTTTTGTTGTCCTTATGAATAATTTTGGAAAATGTTTGTCCTTATGAATAATTTTTAAAAGAATGTTTGTCCTTGTGACAAAAATATTGAGGTCGTGTCCTTGAGGCAAAAAATATACAAATCTTTGTCCTTTAAATTAATTTCCTCGATATAGTATACCAAATAAATTTGCATTCTTTTGCATATATAGTAGTTCAAAATGATTTGTAAAGAATCATATGCTGCATATTTCATAGTAGCCTTCCTTTATTCTCTATTATGAGATGGTAGCTTCTTAGTGCGACATGGTATGTCTTGTGTAATCATAGTGATATTTAACAGACTTACTTACCAAACAAACATGTGGCAGACTTAAAGCAGCATGAACTTAAGAACAATTTAATAAGAAAGCAGCAAGTGTTATAATATTGTGTAAATATATAAGTGAATATGCTTTTGTGTTTTTCTATTTAGTCCCACATCGTGGGATATGTTCCATCTCATGCTCCAAGGTCTATATATAAAGAAGCCTATGTGATGTAATTGTATGACTAATCTCTGAATGAATAAACTTGTTCTCCTCTAATGACTTTCACTTTATTCATTTCATAACACGTTATCATCACGATTTTTTTTCCGAATGTATTGGATATTCTAACCCAGAAGATTAGATCCGTTTTTTTCTTCATGTAGGTACATCTCTTTCTCTTATTCAGTTACTGAAATCAGATCTATCTCTTCCTCTTATTCAACCAATGAAATTAAGTTTGAAATTTTCTGGATATGCTTTTCTAGATTTATTTTGCGATTAATTTAGATCTAGATTTAAGTATTCTTGTTTCACAATTCTATATCTATTTTCTAATTTTTCAGATTTAGATTTAAGTTTTAGTATATCTTATCTTTTCAAGATCTTATTTTGTCATAGATCCTTATTCCACTGTACATGTATTTTTGTCATTATATTTCAGATCTCATCCTACAATAGTTCTGATTTTTTTGTTCTTATTTTTCTGATCTCATTATATCGTAGATCTCAAAATCGCATCCAAACAATATACCTTTGAGATTTGTACATTGTTTAAAAATAAAATGTAGTGAATTTTTAAATTTGGATTTGAATTGATTTCAAACTTGCTTATTATTGCATGTTTTTTTGGGTTCATTATTTTCGAAAGCAAGTTTTGAATTTGACAATTTCCGTTGTTGATTCAAATAAATTTATTGATCTTGATTACGTTTTGGTTTGTGTTATAGATCTAAGTAATATATACATGTTTGATAAATGAAGTTTTCATTTTGAAAACTCTTTGATTTGGATTTTGATTTTGGAAATTATTTTGATATATATTGTTTATATTTCCAGAAGAAATATTTTATTATTTCTTAGAGATACATATACAAGAATAATGCATATTTAGAAGATCATATTAGTTTAGATCCAATATTAATATTGATTTAGTACACCTGAAGTGAATGGAAATGTTAATGAAAACATATACGGTAAACTTAATTTCTAGCATTTGAAATAAAAGTTGAGAACCTGCAGTTCCTGTAATGCTAAAAGCTTGAGTTTCCATAAATTATTAAAGTTCAAGTTTTCTTATAATAAATAACCAGAAGTTTCAATAAAAGAGCAGAAACTTGAATTATAAAAAAAAGGGATATATATATATGTATATACATACATATATATAATAGTTATTTTAGTTATTTTAGAAATTTTGACTATTAATAAATAAAGTTTCTCTTATGGTATTCATTTAATTTTATTATTGAGTATGTTAAACTTAGCTTTGAGATTAAATTTTGCTAACTAAAGTTAGTTAGATTGATTTATTTGTTTGTAAAGAAATCAATTCGTTGTGATAATATTTTACATTTTATGCCACAATAATGGTAAATTGCATTCATTTTTTTGATCATAAATGCATTAAATGTTGTCGTCATGGTAATAAATTAAATTACTATATCATCATAACTGCACTGGCTATAGTAAATTAAATGATGTTGTATTTTTATGTTTGGAATAAGAATAGACATATGGTTTATTATATGGTGTATTCATTTTGGTAAACAATGCTAGATATAATGAAAGAAATAAGTTTGAACAACAACCTGAAGTTATGCAAAGATTTTTTTTTCAACCAGAAGTTGTATAACTCAAAGTCCAAGACCTGAAGTCTTGAATTATGAAAAGATTTTCTGATAAGCTTTACAAGCTCGAATTCTTGTCAGTATTTTTTGTCAAAATGTACAAGTCTTGAAATAAGAATAGACTTTTATTTTGTAACAATATGGTACAAAAAAAGGAGAGAAGTTTACGCAAAATTTGAGAACCCGAAGTTCATAATAAATTAATGAACTTGAAGTTCAGGAATTAGAAGCCAGAAGCTCTATTGAAATTATGTAAAATGATAAGGTTGTACTTTCTGAAGAAGTTAAAGAAAATTAATAAATGGTCATACGAGAAAATGATGCTGCATTCAAGAGAATACAAAAATCTCCAATTGAGATATACCTTACCTTATATCTTAACATTTACACTATATTAACCTAATATCCTGAAGATATTATGTTATATGATATTTCAAAAATCATTGGATGTTTTAGAGATTTATTTATATTGCAAAATCTAACATCCCAGAAGAGATGTTATAGGAATTTTATTTTTGTTACATTGCAATTCCTTAAAAGGAAATACTATATTCCCTGAAGGAATAATGATATAATTTTTTTTTGAGTGATAACAATAATTTATCCAAAAAAAATGATATTGTATACCAATGTTACACTCCAGAAGTAGTGATTTTATCTCTTGCATCTTACTTTCAGTTGGTGAATCTAATTTTGTCACTGTATTTAAAGTTTGATACGCCATTTTAAAAGCAATTACAACAAAAATCTCCAGCATGGATATTTTATGCTACTGTAAAAGTAGTAATTATGTAATTTATATAAAATAAATATTGTATATCGATATGGCATTCAAACAGTGCATATATATATATATATATATATATATATACACACATATATATATCTAGAAGAGAAAGTTCACTCCAGAAGTGGTGATACTAATATATCTCTAGAAGAGATTTATAAATTTGAAAATGATAACATATATCTAGAAGAGATTTATTTATATATTTGGTAATTTTATTAAACCAAATAAGTGTACATAAATATGATTATGAAGGATCCTAATTTAGTTTAGTTTAGATCCAAAAGGTTTAAGATTATCTCTAGAATATATTGTTCTATGTTCATTTGTCTAATTATAACATAAAGGTCATGTTCCTAGTTATTATTTCATAAGAAATATTGCATATATAATCAATTCTTGAAGATATATTTTTAAATATTATCCTGAAGAGATGGTCTATATTTCATATCATAATTTTCATGCAAGCTATACATACGGTCTTAAGGAGTTCTGTAATATTCCAAGTATCCAAAAGATACTCTTATTATTATTTTTGTTGTAATTTTTTTTCTACAGAACTCTCAAAAGAGATGTGTAGAAATTTCTATATGCAATTATAAATTATTCTTTGACAAATAATATATTTAATGTTCAAAACTTATACTTGAGATATAATTGAGGAACAAAACTTAACAACTTGAAGTTGTTCGAACCATAAGTTCGATATGGTTCCAAACCAAATGTCTTGGATCCTTACAATAGTTTGTTCTGAAAAAGTCACTAATTCAAATGAGAAAAAATATACGAGAATTTATAATATATATGTAATACGTGGACGCACGTATACATCCATATATGTAAATATTCAGCTAACAACCCGACGTTTGTTATGAGCTCATCTTATAGATCATGTATAGATATTATTTAGTGATTTAAAATTCAATCAACATAAATGTTGAATGACCTGAAGTTGTGTATGTAGTCAAATGATCTATACAATAAGTAAATTCCTCTAATTGACTAGATCAATGAATGAGAACAAACTCTACTAAGCAATATCAACTGAATGCATCTTACCAACTAATAAAATGATTATCCTCCTATAACTGATATAAACATAATGTATTTGCTAGCAGCAATGTGATAGTGGATTAAGATGAGAATCCAGAGAGGATTATTATTTAATGTGACAATTGTCATCATTAAGGGGGAGGATAAAGGGATACAAGTTCATTTTGATCATCAGTGTTAAATATTTATTAAAATATACAATGATGCAAAATATTATCAATATTACCCCTAGTAGACTTTCTCCAATATATATTTGAATCCCTGAAGGATCAAAATTTGTAAACCACATCTGAAATATGGTTCAAAAGTCAGTTCAAAATATTTCTGGAGTAAGTAATAAAGATGCCAAATAATGGAGGTGGGTGTTCTTCAAGAAACACTTAAGGGTGCTCTTGAAGAGACAATGACATGATTGTCAAATTACCCAGAAGTGGTTTAGGTCCTAAAACATAATTAAAGAGATCTCAATAAATCATGTCTAGAACTGACAAGAAATAATCATCGATGATAAATTTGTAAATAATAAAGCGCTTATATTTATACATAGATTAAGAATCTTGAATTAGGGAAAAACATGACTGGCCATCATGAATCCTTAGACCTCATGATAAATAAATAGTAGCCGCTAGGCACCTGTTTATCGATTTAGGTTTGATACGATTTTAGCCGGTGGAGACAATCTGAAAGCATCATAGGTATCAGTTTTCTATTAGTGGTTATATTTAGTTGGTTTTGGCCTTACTAGGAGACCCTTAGCCCACTAGCCTTGTGTGTGAAATTTGGATCACGATTGGTACTATGTTGTTTTGTGTATTGAAGTTTTATCATATAATGTAGCATGATAATAGAATGTGCTAATTTGTTCGATCCATATGAGGATGCGGGTTGACGTATGGTTTCATTACCTAAGTATTACTATTTATTGTTATTCATAATATATTAGCATACTTGTAATCATGAGATTAGTGATATTTCCTTTTCATTAGGATTTATGCCTTACCCTTTCATTATTATTTCTTTTTTATCTATTCTTTGAGTAGGTTGACTTTAGAGATGGGGATCTCTACTAGATGGAGATGACTGAGATGATTTAGAGCCATAGCTATATTATTGCTATGATTATATTTACCTAGTCTTTTTTGGTTATATTGACACATAGACATATGTATTATTTTAGACATGCACTCATATGGGGTTTGATGTATCATCTACTATTTGTATTATGATGTTGGATTTTATGTCTCTTGATATGATGTGAAATGGTATGCATTTAATCTTCTATATGTTTATGTGGATATTATATTTTACACCATTTTCTGCGAGAATTGGTTAGTTGTGATAGATATGATCCATGGTATTTATTGTTGTTTAAATATCTTAACCTTTACAGAATGTTGTCTATAACGCTATTTGGGAATCCGGATGCTTGTATGTATGGATTGTGGATGTTATAGGAGATGGGTTATTAAAGGAATAAACAGGAAATGAGTCAGTTAATGGTTGGATTAATTTTTTTTGGAGAATTTCTTTTGCATAGATCTCGATTTCATTTTTTGGAAGTGGAGATAGCATTATGATTTAACATTGAAAGGCAATTAGTTGGTTTCCAATTGAAGTGGTGGTCGAAGTTGTGTTGTTGAGGTAGAGTTATGGGTTAGCAAAATAACGATGGGAATTGGACTAATATTTTTCTTAATTTGAAAGTGGTTACGTATAATTGGTTTTAGGCTTATGGGTTTCGCCTGTGGAGAGGGTATAAATGGAAAATAGGCAAATTGCTATTGTTGAGTGCAAATATTTCAACTAGTTCAACGAAATTTCTATAGGATCTACTGGAGCATTAAGGGCCATCACTATTATAGGCTAATGTTTATATCTAAATGCTAAGGTTAGTTTCTTATGATCAAAAGTAACCTGCGACAATGTTATCGAATACTGTACTCAGAACACTATCCCGATAAGTTACGCCACTTAAAATCCACCATAAAATTATTACCATCAATCGTGACTTCTACCTCGTTGAAAATCCTTTAATAGCGTAGCTTCCTACCGCTATCGATCAATACCTAAAAGTTTTGGTTCTTTCAATCTATAGGTTGAGGAACTTCGACGCTTGCTGGTGGACGTTGTTGTGGGTGCTTACCGTGTCGATGTGGATTATTGTGTAGTGATTATTGATGATGGATAATAGATGAATAATTTTGAGTGGGTGGATTCGTTAAGAGATTAGAAGTAGATTTTAGGTGAAGGGGTTTCAGTTTTGAGTTCCTCTTCCTATAGCAAGGGATTTTTCTCTAATGTGCTATTTTTGTTGTCTTCTTGAATTAAAGTAGAATTTGTGGTAATTTGCACTTATGGCTAAGAAAATATTCCTCCTTGGACGTAAAGCAAATGCCTTGTGTTCATCATCTCTCCATCTACGTTGTGATAAACTTTTGACTGGGTAGTTGGTATTTTCTTGGTTTGAATGCAAGTGGTATTGGAGGTAAGGATGATAAGGAAGTTTGATTTTGTCTAGTGAAGGAGGTTCGATTTATGAATTGTTTGGTATCGAAACTTTTATTTTATATTAATTTGGCTAGGTCGATAACATCGACAAGTGTTTGGGGTTAGAGCATAGCGGATTAATTTATAATGTTGGTTTTGAGGCAGGAAAAGAAGCAAATGAGTATTGCTTCATGGGGTAGGTTGTTGATTTGGTTGCTTATGGTTTCAAATTGGTATTGGTATTCTTTGATGGAGGTTTTTTGATGGATTCTGAAAAAGGTTGCCTGTAGGTTAAGGAAGGAGGAGGGGCCAACTTTTTATTCAAACGCTTGAGTCAAGGCATGCCATGAAGTAAGTTAGTGATTATGGTGGATCCATTGGAACCAAGTGATTGCTAGTCTAATCGTGCAGAATCTAGCTAAGTTAATGCATTGTTCTAGGGGTGGAGTGTTAGAAGAAGAATCGCTTGGCTTGAAAGATCCAATCGAGAGGGTTGGATCCATCAAAACGGGTAAGCTCGCATTTTGGGGTTAGGTTAGGTATTAGGCTTTGTAAATGAGTTATGCGAATGGGATTTGTGAGTAGAGGAGGAGGTGGTGGTCCCATGGGTTGTGATGTTTGTAATAACGGAGTGTTGGGCTGGAGTTTGGAATTGATTTCGGTTAATGTTTGTGTGAGTTGGTGGATTGAAAGTTATCATGAAGCTAAGTGAGATTTGATGTAAGCTATGTCAAAGCATAGGGCAAAATGTATGGTTTTTTGGTTTGTGATGGAGGTTTGTATAGAAGACAGAGTGTTGCTGATGTTCTTAATGAAGTTGTTGTGATTTTGGAAGCTTTCGTCGATTTGACAGTTGTAGGAGATTGTTGCTTCATTGACCATTGTGTTCAAATGAGTGAAAGCACCAAGTTGATCGGCCTTTACTTGTTGTGTTAGGAGAAACTTAAAAGGGAAGGAAGATACTTAAAGAGGAAGAAAGGAAAAAACATGACGAAGAGAAGATTTATCAAGTTGCCTACTCATTTCATTCATTACATGCACTTCTATATACTATTGTGTAAATAAAGAAAGTTGTTGCTATTATTTGTTACAAATGCAGCTTGCTTTAGCAGATATAGTATACCAAATAAATTTGCATTCTTTTGCAGATATAGTAGTTCAAAATGATTTGTAAAGAGTCATATGCTGCATATTTCATAGTAGACTTCCTTTATTCTCTATTACGAGATGGTAGCTTCTTAATGCGACATGGTATGTCTTGTGTAATCATGGTGATATTTAACAGACTTACTTACCAAACAAACACGTGGCTGACTTAAAGCAGCATGATCTTAAGAACAATTTAATGAGAAAGCAGCAAGCTATTTAAAGCATTTATACAATGAAAATCATGATACATTTTTACAATAAATGGTGACTTGTACAACAATAATTTCAAAGTTGGAAAGAATACCTAAATACCAATAAAAACATTCTTGGGGTAAAATATGGTTTCTAAAGCATTGTAGATAACATGGCTTCAACATTTAACTAGCTTTCATGCGATGCAAACTCCAAAGGGATAGATGTAATTTGGATATTAAAGACTGAACCAAAAACAAAAACTTAACGATTTTTCAATATCTCAACCATTGAAGGCATTTTATGTAGAGATATTAAGCATAAAAGATTTTGAATAAATTTCAACGGAAATACAATATGTAAGCCAAAACAAAAACAAAGATATAAGAAAGTAATTCATAATTACTTACAGTATAAGGCTAAAGGTTTGCGTTAAATTGAACGGCAAAAAATTTAACAACCACTATGTAGTGATCGAAAGGTAAAGAACCAAAAAAACGAGGCAAAATACATTTTTAAGGCATAAAATTTTGTTATCTAGTTGGTCTCAACTTTCGCACAAAATTGCCGACTCTCTTCAGAGTGAACCAACTTTTTCAAAATTTTAAAATGGAAATGTTAGAAGGGTAATAATTTTACTTAAAAGGGGATTTTATTTGGAATTTTAAGTAAATTTTACTTGCCGGAAAAAAATGATATATGGGATCCACATGCGTTGTGCATCACACATATCATTTTTATCTATTGTAAATCAACCTTTTTCACTAAATTACCATTTTTACTTATTGTAAATATTAGGATTCTCTTTATTTTTCGATTAACTAAATTGTGCAGGAGTGAGAGAATAGAGAGAGTGATAAGAAATAATCATCTGATTCCATTCTTCAGTGTCACGTTGGGCCACTTTAATCTACATTTAACATTTCATATTTTGTTTTGTTTAATTAATTAAAATATTATGAATTAATGCTTATGACTAAGTTGCTATTGGATATATTTGGTGGCTTGGGTATATTGATGATGCATATTGTACTTCTGACTTTAAGGATCTTTATATAAGATTCTTTTAGATGATAATACAATCCATCCAGTACAAGTGATTTATTAAGTTCTTGACTTAGGATTTAAAAGAAGCCCTTTAACAATGTAATCAGATTCAAAGTTTGTACTACTTTGATCTGACTACGAACACTCTATTATTCACAATCTGATGATGCTATATAGGATTTCACAAATGAAGAAGAAGAATTTTTGTATATTGAAATGAATTTCATTCTTAGATTTATATAGTCAATGGAGAGAGATGCATTCATTCATCAACAGAAGCTTCCAATAGTTGCATCTATTAGATGCACCAGTGGCGGTGCACGCATGTATCAAGATGCACAGCCTTTCTTTTCAACCCAGGAGAAATATTTAAGTTTCCAAATGACCCAACCACTTCACGAGAATCCTATGTTTAAACAAATATATGACCTCGTTTTCGACAACATCGGACTTAACATCCCATCTCCTCTTTTTCCTTCTTCCAAAACAACTTATCAAGACACAATATTTACAAAATATCCAACAATTTTCGCGCTGGAACATTGAAATGAAACTTGAGGATTTGTATGCGAGAGTGTTTGTAGATTACATCTGATAGAAAAAATAGGGAAAAGACAAAAAGTAATTATATGGCTAAACGACAACATATCATAAGGCATCTAACGCTTAGAAATATGCTAGCTCGTTGCAATTTGCCGTATACCCATATAAAGAAAACTGGAGTGTAAGTGTTGAGGAATTTTTTTACTTGAAACTCACCTAAAAGGTATTTTCTCGAATGTTCAAATAAAGAAAAGGTCGAACATGCTACATCATGGATAAAAAATCAGCTTACAGTGAAATAGAGCTCACCCAAAATATCCATTAATAGATCTTTAAGGTTGAAGGTAATGAAGCTCACACACTTGTGTAACTTGCATCATAAAATAAAGCTAAATCTAATGTGTAGCTCGCTAAGTCATCTAGCCATATAGTGGAGCTCGTTTCATTGTATAAGGAAGATACTTCATATTGCCCAACTTGTTAAAATGCAAATCTTTTTAACTATAAGTTCCGATCTCTTTGCTGTTGGAATACCAAGTCAGGATCTAATAAAAATTATTGAATAAAGGAAACAAATAAAAAAGAAAAGAAGGAAAGAGAAGAAGAAAGCAAGTAATCATCAAATGCAACATTTTATTGGTTATTGAACTGATAATGCTTAACTTATATTTATATCTATATTACTTGAAGCCAAATGAAATACCCCACCTATATACCCATCTTACCAAAGATTATTACTGGGTGATACTATTTGATAATAAAATGAGGTGGTATAGGCTGACATGCGTGGATATTCCCTTGGGTTAATTCTGGTGCGTATTTCAAAACCATATAAACAAATCTATAAGTACACGGTATTAGCACAAAACAATAAACATGTGCATTTCTAGGATAGAATAATACATAATATACAATAAATAATAGAGACCACAGAGTCATCCAACACAACAACGATATATAAATGAAAATATACATAAGTCTCAGTGGGTCAATATAAAAGAGACAAATGCCTATCTCTATCAAATAAATACAATGTATATATCTAATACATACATCTCAACATCATCATCATACATGGGGCAACATAAATAATTATACTCTAATCAACTAATGATCTAGCCTCCAACTGTGCACCCTTAATCACAATTTAGTCACTTTGTCCCTGAATCTATAATGTCTTGGACTAATTCGAGTATATAAAATAACACTTGGGTTAAACTATATTTAGAATAAGGATAACATCATGTAATCACAACTATCATAAGAATATCAAGGTGATATAATAAATAGGATACAAGGTAGATGAGCACACAACTAATCATACCTTCAGCCATGCGCACAATAAGATTATACATAACTGAACTCATGAACAAATAATTTCCAGTTAATAACCACACAATATGTATCATATAATGGACGAGCACAGAGCTAGTCCCTTAAAACACACACATGTATATACAACTGATTAATAAAATTGGATAAGCACACAACAAATCCAATAGAATAGATAATCATCGTTCATCAAAATAAATGATATAATATAAGCAGGGTATCCATACATTCATTCATACAAATGGCAATACATGCCAATAAAGAGTAGTTGGCAACACATGCAAATGAAGGGTGTTGGCCACATGTGCCAATAAAGAATAGGTTGCATGTCTATAATGAATATGTTACTTACCTATACAAATAGATGGAAGATACCGGGAATGACCATACGATGGACACACAGTCTTAGGTATAATAACAACTCATCGTCTCAAGTGAGGTATATAAATAAATAATATATTTTTTTCTATCACACACGACATAGAATCAAATGGGAGACTGACAACTACTCGCTTGCTCCAAGTGACTACACACAATGTCATTTAGCATAACTCCTATAGTCTTTAGTTACCTAGAAAGCCATTGTAACACACTATTCATCGAGTTCTAGTCAATGCTAAGCATTGGTTATGACCTTGAAAGTGCCATATGGTAACAGACTGTTGATCTATGTGACACTAAGGAAAACGCACATAGTTATAACGCACATTTATATAACAAAAAGCGCATCACAGATCCAAGGCATGACTCTGCAATTAGGCCTCTATAATGGATACTAGTCTAACCTAATTCAGTCCTACACATATAATAGGAGTCTTGATAGCGATAGACATCCATATAATATCTATATAGCACGTAGCCACATATCTATTAGCTCATAGCCATATACATATGTTAGCACATAGCCTTGCTTACCACGGTAAACATCACCTCATATACTCATATCACTTATCCCCATATAAGTGTCATCCACTTACAAAGCATAACTAAAAAAATGTCAACACAGGCGTCCCATACTACATGGTGCTACTCGCCTGCTTATTCAATGTCCATAAATCACACTCGCTCCACCATAATATTCTATACCATAAGTCAAAGGAGTAATCGAAATAATATTATCGAATGTCCCATACTGGACGGAATTACCAATCTATTACTTAATATTCTTATTATATAGAATTTCACACAACAATATTCAAAATGGTAAGTCCAAACAATACTTTAAGAAATTGAAAGTATTATACCAATCGGTATTATAACTCTATTTATTTAATATTCTTCTTATGTAGAAGTTGAAACACACAAAGCATGCAACTTATAGAAAATACATATCTCAACCACTTTTCTATATTTAAATCTAAAATAAATCCCCTTGCTCTTCAACCTCGCATTAGGTGTCTTTAACAAAATAATAGAATTGGCCGCTACCAACAACATCTTATCTAGATTAGGGAGCGATATTACCTCTTATGGAGTTTCTACTCTATAATACGCCGATGATAACCTTTTATTTTGTTGCCAACTTCCCTATCATATCGCATCCCTTAAGCTTATTTTATATAACTTTGAATTTCTCTTAGGCCTTAGAATTAACTTTCATAAATGCTCAGTATTAGTCATTAACGACTCTTCTAACGATGCTCTAGGTGTGGCTAACACTCTAAATTGTAAGACCATGAACTACCTAATTTATTATCTAGGTATACCCATTCGACAAATTAAACTAAAAAGAGAGGATTGGAACATTATTATTAATAAAGTTAATATAATACTACCCCTTTGCAAAGCCAATTACTCGTCGGAGGCTGGCAGGGCAGTTCTCACTAACTCGCTATTGACGACAATACCCATATATTGGCTATCCTTTTACCGCTTTCTTACCTAGGTGATTAACAAAATTGATAACATAAGAAGAAGCTTCTTATGGAGAGGAGGATCGGATTGCTCCAATTTAAATTGCCTTGTTAACTGGGATATAGTGTGCAAGCCTAAATCGCAGGGCGGACTGGGTATCACCAGTCTAAAAGTCCTTAACATTTCCCTCTTAGGCAAATGGATTTGGAAATTCCTAGATGATGAAACAACAATGTGGAAAGAGATAATTAATAGCTTCTACTACAATGGTTTCGAAAACATTCGTAAACCAAATATGTATTTGTTCTCCCACTTCTAGAAAAAAAATTCACATATTTAAATTAGGACTTCAATATAATATTCACTTAGGAAACAAAATTTACTTCTTTAATAATCCTTGTGCTTCCTAAATCGCTCTGAAAGACAAATTCCCTAAGCTCTTCCTGAAATCAAACAACAAGAACGATCTCATTATTGACGTATTTAGGTCCCATGATATATTTTACTAGAATATTTATTTTAATCAAAATTTAACAAGTAATATGTTTAGGCTATACCAAAGGCTTATTAATACTATTGAAACTATAAATATGGACGAACGACATGATAAGTGAGTATGGTGTTGGGACAAAAAAGAAAAATACACTTCTAAATCTATGTATAGGTTCTTAATATTCTCGGGAAACTCTACTCTATGGTACTTTGAACCTATTTAGAAAATTAATGTCTCTCTAATGTTAAATTTCATATGTGGATTGCTATACACGATGAGCTCAATACCATCTCTAAATTAAACTCTAAACCGTTAAATAACCCTAATAATAATCCTTGCTGCTTTTGTAACGTAGCTCCCTAAACCACAACATATTTGTTCTTCAAACGTAATTTCACTCAACATATAAATAGTAATGTATTTACTATTTTAGCCTCGTCACAAATTCTAACATTCCATCCCCATAAGAATTTTGGACTAATTTTAGATTTAACTATAATCGACCGCTTAGGAAATTTTTAGACACAACGTACTCTATAACCAGCTGGGGTATTTGGAAGGAATGAAATCGACGTCTGTTCAATAACTCATACTGAAATCCTTCGGCTATTTTATATTTTTTTGTCTGGTATATTTTGCTTTGGACGGGGGCCTATAGAAGACATTTAGATTGTAGACCTCTTCTTGATGGGTTCACATATGATACTCCAGCTCATACTGTTTTTCCTTTTGAACTACTTGAAGACCAGCCCAGATATTAAAGGAGACTTACGACCATCTATAATCCTTCCAGCAGTTCGTTCGTTTGATTTCCATCAGCCTTACCCCATCAACCAGTCCCGACTTCTTGTCAATTTCATCATCTACAACCGCCTCAGCTCGTACCTTGCGCCTAGTTTAGACGAAATACTCTATATTCTAGCATTCTTGCACTCTGACTTAGTTCGGGAATGTAGACAACTTCAATCACGACCCACTTTCAAACACTCTACACTCAGTCCTAAAACAGTTGCACACTGCTCCATATTCCTTCGCTATTGCTGCTTTCATGCTTTCAATCCATTGTACCCAAGCTATTGCCAATCTTCTCTCATTATCTCTCAATCTTGCATCCTATCTCTGCTGGCAACTTTCAATATTTCTTCAAAGGTGCATTAGTGCCAAGCAGACTGTTTGCGCCAAAATTGGTCAGTAACCCGAATGTAAAGAAAGCACCAGTGTCTACACACAAATCCTTAGTATTCAGTCACAGATCTCGGATGCAGATAATGTAGAGAGTAAAAATGAAGAAATAACAAATGTAAAATAAGCAAGAAAGTAAAGAACACAAGATTTATAGTGGTTCGGCTATCTCCGGCCTACGTCCACGTTGAATTGATCTTTATTTTTTCCTTTTATACTGTGATTACAGTTACAATCCTTTGAATATCAATAACCATAATGGCAGAGTTTAGCCAAAAAAGAAGAAGAAGATCCCCCTTATTTGTTGCAGTGGAGGTGTTATTTATAGGTGAGGTGCAATTCTTACCAGTGCAGTAATTAATCCATATTATCTCATGTTCTTCAGTGCAGCCTCTCCAAAATGAGTTCCATGCATCTTCTTTTGCTCCCCACATTATGCACAATAGCTAGCATTCCAAAAGCATAGCAGTGGCTCATTTTATTTGTAGCAATAGGCTTTTGAAAATTAAGTGTGTGTGTGTGTGTATGTGTGTGTATATATATATATCTTCTGTTTTTTCTAGGCCTACCGATCATCTTAGGGATAATCGCATAATTTTATATGATATTCATCAAACATATGAAACGTTTTTGGCTTCTATATTAATAAATATATCGGTGCTCCCCTCACTAGAGGATCACTCTTTCATCGAAAAAATCTCATAGAAATCCCATTTATAATCACGTATTATTATAAAAAAATCATTTACATTATTTATTATAATTAAATATGATTTAAAATAAAGTTATAAACTCTAAAATCAATTTCCTATATTTTTATTACATATAATTTATCTTTGAAATTCCTTTCTTATATTTAAAATCATAGAGTACACTTAAAAAACCATAAAAGATTAATTAAAACACTTTCATTTTTCAAGAATTAAATAGAAATTTAAATAAATATATAAAGCCAAAAATCAATTTTCCTTTAGTCAATATCTTTAACAAAATAATTGCAACGACCCGTATTTTTAGCTATTTTAAATTATGAAATTTAATGTAATTATTAGATAAAAATGGTTAAATAAAAATTTAATGATTTTGAATGTAAGTTATAGGATATGAACTTGAATAAAATTTTGAAATAGTTAATTTTGAAGATTTTGCGATAACGAATATGGAAATAAATTCTACGTATTGACTATGTTTAAAATCAATAGTGAAAAATTAGAAATTGGAAATTTTCTATTATAATCGAGACGTAAAATAGCGATCCGGGGCATAGTCTTGGATTTCGATGAAACTAGTTCCATTGGATCTGTAATAGTGTATTATTATCGGATTTCAAATTTCATAGAGTTTGGAGTTATCGTTTGGTCGTTCGGTATAGAAACGCGTTGAAATTAAATATCGAAAATTTATTATTTCAATTCGTTTCAAAATATTTTCCACATACGATCGAATTAGGACTCGAGAAATATTCCATTGTGTTCGGAATAGGGTTAAAATATTACAAACGCCAGGCGACACGCTTCATATGGAGTTCGTCCAAAAAATATGAGAAAAGTCAAAATAATATTAAAATAATATATATTGTAGCTACGCCTCCACTCAACCAATGGCCAAATAGAGCCTACTTTCTGCCTCGATTTTTGATCAATCCGCCGAGAATTAGCCAATAGTTTCAACTAAGAAATTGAAGAGCATCGCGAGATCTTGTAATCTAACGGTAGAGATCGAAAATGGTGCTTCGAGATGGTCGAAATAGAGGTTTGAAGGTGTTCAGGTCATTCATGTTTTTTGAGGGCATGGCATGACCGAGTTCGACATGATCATGACCGAAGGTGGGGATCGTTGAGGGCTTTCGTCCGCCGGTGTTCGATCGAGCTCAAGTCGTGTGATGGGGGTGCGACATCGAGGAGATCGGGGGCGGTAATGGGTTGAATGAGCTCGAAATTGCTTGGAGCTTAAACGACGTGTAAAGGAAAAGTGGCGCGGCTCTGATTTTCCTAGAAGCTAATTCTACGGCCCAGATCTGATGGCAATTAAAAAGAAAGAAAAAAAGAAATTGAATATTAATTATATTATATAATATGAAATCTTTAAAACTGTAAATCTTTTTCATACTTTATCAGAATTGGACGAAATAAGCGACATTGGAATCATGGTGACGAGCACTACGTCCTGGAACAGATTTGGTGTCGTTTGGAGTTAGTTAAATTTTTAGGATAAATCGAACGTCTTTCGATTTAATTTAAAATTGAAAACTCCATGTGAGTGTTTTATAACGCTCACAACGTACTAGAATATGTTTTTTCTAGTTATATATGATATTATGAAGTGAAATAAATTTTATTGGTCATTGTTTGATAAATTTAATTATCATCAAGATTTTCATTGAATTAACTGTTAAAAGTTAAAATTGACAATCAAATTGAAATTGTGATTTAATTGCCAGTAAATTACCTAATATTGACAACTATGATATTGCTATTAATTATATTGTCTGTTTTATGATTGATTGTGATGGATGCAAATTGGTTGACATTTGGATGTTTATTTGTTCACATATATATCCTGTTATCACCCCCTATATTGTTTACAGTGTATAAAACTGTAAATTGAATTATTTCGAATAAATTAAGAAATAGGTTGAAATGATATATACCTATGACATTGTGATTTGGATTTAAATGATATATATCCATCCCTGAAATTAAGTTGAAATAACCGATCACTTGGCCATAAGATAGAAAATTATTTACGGACACCGCGTTGGTTAAAGTAAATGACTTTAAAAATTTATGATTTGAAATTCATTTAAATGATTTTGATTTAAAAGAAATAAAACCCAAAATTTAAGAAATCAAATTATTTTTGAACTTGAGCACGAAATGTTGAAATTTAAATTTGGTAAATGAAATGTTTTAAACAATTGAGTTGGGATTTTTAAGTTATAATCAAATTATGATATAAAATTTCAGTAATTGATTTGAGTTAAAGGACGGGACTTTTATTCAAACTTTGAACTTTACTAAGTAAAACTATTTGAAAAATTGGATTTCAAATTGGATATTGAAGGTAAATTTGATTAAGTGTTTTAAATCGATATTTTGAAAATTGAACTTGGAATTGATAAAAATTGAAAGGTTTAAATTCAAAATTGAATCGAAATTAATTGAAATTGAAATTGAATTAATAAGATTTGGAAGTGGAATCGAATTAATCAAAGTTGAAATTGATTTGAATTGAAATCGAAATTAAATGGAAATTGGAACTAATTTGAATTATGAGTTGAAATTTAATCAATTTGACTTTGAAGTTATTTTCAACAAAATTATTTTAATATAAACTGTTTAAAATATATGTTCTTAAATATACAAATTATTTTGGTTTTCTATACAAACCATTTTAATACTTGAACTATTTAATATTAAACTATTTTAAGCATTTAAACTATTTTTAACTATTTTAACCATTTAAACTATTTTAGCTATTTTAACTATTTAAACTATTTTACCTATTTTAACCATTTTAAACTATTTTTAACTATTTTATTTATTCAAACTTATTTTCAAAATTTCAAACTGGTCAAGGGTGGAATGTTTACTTTTAAATCATGGATTTAAATACGAATTGGGTTAAATGAAGTTATAACCCGAATTGGAATTCAAAACGATTTTGGAAGCGAAATCGATATATTAAGGCGAAAATGATTTTGAATTAAAATATTATATTTTGAGTAAATACGATAATTTCGAAATAGATTTGACTGTGAAGAAAAGATGATATTTTGATATCAAGTATGAACTATTTTCGAAATGTAAGTGTACCAACCATTGTGAAAAATGACGTTTGGTTGTTAAAGAGACCGAGACATGATATGGGCATACTTTCTATCGCTACGAGAACACTTTAACAACTGTGTATGCGGAGGAGACTCCAGAACGAATTGGTTGGATTTGGCGTCATTTGCTGGATTTGAAGAAAGAGAACGATGATGGATTAGCCTGACACTTGTGCCAATTTGAAATGACTAAAACTGAGACATACCGGCCAAGTAGGTTAGCTACCCGAGCGGACACACTTCTTTGTTTTACCACCATTTACATTGTGATTGATTAGTGCGTACCCTTCAGATTATGGGAGTATTGGATGTAGTGGGCGATCATAGCTATGATGCGTTACCACCAGTCGGTAAGGGTAAACTGGTAGTATCCTCCCTTGGGCATTGCCTAACGTGCCTTGTCATACTTTTATCCCTGAACGAGACCCCTACAATTTTTTTTAGTGTTGTCGTATCACGACGCATCCCTATCCATCGATCGTTTAAATGATGTTTTATATGAAAACTGTATGACAAAGCTTAAAAACGCGTTTAGGGGGATCAATGTAAAGCCTTAACGCTAAGAAAAATATATATTTTATTGATTAGACATTATATATGTAGCATATTCTACTACATATAAATATTTTGACGGACCTTAAGAGATGGAAAATCCCATAACATCGCTTGAGTTATTGCATCCCCGTTATACACTGGATAGGAGATGTGAAATCCCACAAAAATCTCTGACGCCGTTACACTAATGTTATGTGCAATATCGATTTGACATACATAAGGATATTTTAGTGCTGACTTGAATGTTTTGTCTTTTCATTACGCTCGAGTCGGTCCTGAGTTTTTTTAGCTCATTGAGGATTTATTCTGGAGGACGAAGACGAATATTTGGTATATTATTACTATATAAGTCCTGCATCATGTTGTCTGCTGCATTATTTATTTATCTCCGATGTATATATATATATAACTCTAATGAATGTTGCATAAATTATAATAAAATGTAAAATATGAACAGACTGTTTATGCGATTATTATATTTTTCCCGTCCCGCTGCGAGATTGTGTATTTGTTTCTTCTTCTTTTCCTATTTTTCTTATTTAACCCCAATGATTATCTGTGTTTTGGATTGTTTTGATTGTACCTGTGTGGATTATTGTCGATTTAAACCTTCCAAAATGTGGGTCGTCACAATTGGTATCAGAGCTTTGGATTAGCGATAACCTTAGCTTTATGGGGGTAACTCATTAGAGACAGGGTCAGTAGCACCCTAGAATGAGTTTGAGTGTATTAATAGATATGAGCGCATATTTGTTAGTGAATATAAAAATTGTTTTATATTATGTTGGTTGATTTGTTGGCTGGCTTACGGATTTTGGTCAATAAGAGTAATTAACGTTATTGATAGGGACTTGAACAAAGCAACTCGACATAATATTATTTTGAAATGGGATAAATGCAATAATTTTACCTTGATTATATTTTATATATAAAGAAATAATTTTTCAGAAATTATCAAGGTATATATAGTGTGAGTTGGTTGTTAGAAATGATAACGTTGATCATTATCATTCATTGTTTGAATAGTCAATATTCCTAAACTATTAGCTATTACACGATTATAAGTAAATGAAATTGTATAAATGTGATTTATAAAATATATTGCAAGTAAAATGAATATAAAGTTGGAAATTTGAGAAATTTAAATTCCGATGTTTCTGAAAAAGATTTTCAAGGTTTGGAAAATAATATTAGTATTGTTTAAAAGTGTATACAAATACAAATTGTTTTCAAATAACTTTTAAAAGGAAAAAATTTAGTACTCCCATCTTCTGTCACTAGAAAATAATTTCAGTGATGACTGCACAGCATCATCGACGTTCATTTTCGAGTCTCAAAGTGGGGGAGGCTTCTGAGAAGCTTTGCTATGAAATTGTTTTGACAAACAGATTTTGGTTTAAACTCCAAAAGTATGATTTGATATATAAAAGAGATAGGTATATATACTTATTTTAAATGATTTGGAATGTACCCAGTATTTAAATTTTTTAAGTTTTGTTAATTAATAATCTTAAAGTTAATTGAATGAAATGAAATATTTGAATAACCAGAACTTATAAAATAAGAGAATAAAGAAATCTAAGCAAAATGTTTTAAACAAGTTAAAATAATGAACATTCTAATTAAGTAAAATGAATCAAATTAAGTTGTAACCAAACTGCATTCTAATAGCATATAATAAGACTTATCGAATGCTAAAAGTTAAAATGATGATTTGGATATGTAATGGGATATTATACAAGTAAACAAAACTTAAAAGTAATTAAAATGCATATAAATGGAAATTTAGTTGTAATAATAAATGTTGTATACTTAAGTATATTATGAAATGATTAATGACTAAATGAAATAAATAAGTGGAACCTAAGAAAGAAAACAAATGAATCAAATAATTCTTTGTAAATTGGTTATAGAATAAATATAAATTTGCAAAGAAATTATGAAATTGAATATCTAACTTTTGGGATAATACAAACTTAGATAAAGCAAAATAAAAGAAGTCGGACTCTTATAGAATGATTATAAATTAAAGTGATGATTAATAAAATGTTTCACAAATAAATTTGTTATTAAATGAAAATATGAAACTGAAGTAAATGTAAAAAAGGAATTGGTATAGCTAAGAATCAATGGAACAAATACGTAAGTTGTACGTATATTATTTTGTTCGCATAAATATTTGATCCGGATTCGAGCACATAATTTCGAGATAATTTATATCGATCCAAGTTAGGATTTTTCACTCAATTCTCATCTACATACCCTAGGTATGGATTTTTGATTTGATTCTAGAATTCTCTATCATAGTATTTGGCTATGCAAGGAGAATGGAGTTTTATATCAAGAAACCAGATCTGAGTCCATACTAGAGAGTCGTGTGAACGATACTGGTTCGGATGTGAAATTGTGTGATCGAATGAGCGATTAGATTTCATATTGCGTACGGATGATATATATACATCGTACAGGATTAAGTAAAGCTAGTGTTGGAAATTAAAAAATGCAAAATATAAAATGATTTTAAATTATATGGTCGGATATTATTGGTAAATAATATGCAGGTATTTAAAATCAAGGAAATTTTGGATTGCCCGACAAAAAGGTACATATTTATTTTGTCATTTGATTTGATGGTTTTATGATGGAGCCACTTAGCTTTTGTTTTCTTTTGTTGGTTTGGGGCCCGTAGTGGCATTTTATAGTTGTTCCGACCGAACCGCGCAAAGGAGACTCTGCCGAAATTTCCCATAAATCCGGATGTTTGAAAGTTTTTGAAGTTTTAAATTTTTTATAACTTGCTTTGATAACTAAATTGTAAATTTCGTAAGCCGATCATAGTGACGTAGTAGAAACGTAGTAATGGTTTTTAAATGAGATTTAATATTTCATAAGTTGATTGCATTGAATAAAATATATCAAATTTAAAATTCTCTACTTGGCTTCTTTTCGAGGATGAAAAGTTTTAAGTGGGGGAGATTGTAATGACCCGTATTTTTAGCTATTTTAAATTATTAAATTTAATGTGATTACTAAATAAAAATGGTTAAAATAAAAATTTAATGATTTTGATGTAAGTTATTGGATATGAACATGAATAAAATTTTGAAATAGTTAATTTTGAAGATTTTGCGAAAATGAGTATGGAAATAAATTCTGCGTATTGACCATGTTTAAAATCAGTAGTGAAAAATTAGAAATTAGAAATTTTCTGTTATAATCGAGGCGTAAAATAGCGATTCGAGGCACAGTCTCGGATTTTGATGCAACTAATTCCATTGGATCCATAATAATGTATTATTATGGGATTTCAAATTTCATAGAGGTTGGGGTTATCGTTTGGTCGTACGGTATATAAACGCGTTGGAATTAAATATCAAAAATTTAATATTTTAATTCGATTCAAAAAGATATCTTCCACATATGATCGAATTAGGACTCGAGACATGTTACATTGCATTTGGAATTAGGGTAAAATATTATAAGTGCCAGGAGACATGCTTTGTTTGGAGTTTGTAGGGAAAATATAAGAAGTGTCAAAATAATATACATTGCACGTATATATATGCGTCCAAAAGTAAAGCCTAGCATATTAGCGGCCACGCCTCCACTCAAACAATAGTTGAAAATTGCCTCCTTTCTTCCTCGATTTATGTTCAATCCATCAAGAATTAGCCGAAAGTTTCAACTAAGAAATTGAAGAACATCGCGAGATCTTGCAATCCAATGGTAGAGATCGGAAATGGTGCTTCCTGGTGGTCGAAATAGACGGTTGAAGGGGTTCCGGTTGTTCACGTTTTTAGAAGGGATGGCGCGACCGAGTTGGACATGGTAATGGCTGAAGGTGGGGCTCGTTGAGGGATTTTGTTTGCAGGTGTTCGATCGAGCTCTAGTAATGTAATAGGGGTGCGACATCTAGGAGATCGAGGGCAGCAATGGGTTGAACGAGCTCGAATTTGCCTGGAGCTTGAACAAGGCATAGGAAAGGGGTGCGGCTCTGATTTGCCTGGAAGCTAGTTCAATGTCCTAGATCTGATGGTGATTAAAATTAAAAAAATATAAAATAAATTGAATATTAATTATATTATATAATATAAAATCTTTAAAATTGTATATCTTTTTCATACATTATCAGAATTAGACGAAATAAGCGGTGTTGGAATCGTGGCTACGACACAACGTCCTAGAATAGATTTGGTGTCATTTCGAGCTAGTTTAAATTTTAGGTTAAATTGAACGTCGTTCGATTTAATTTAAAATTGAAAAATCAAGGTGAGTGTTTTATAATGCTCACTACGTACTAGAATATTTTTGTGCTAGTTAAATCTGATACGAAGTGATATAAATTTTACTGATCATTGTTTGATAAATTTAATTGTCATCTAGATTGTCATTGAATTAACTATTAAAAATTAAAATTGATAGTCAAATTGAAATTGTGATTTAATTGCCAGTAAATTACTTGATATTAATAACTATGAAATTGTTGTGAATTATATTGTTTATTTGTATAATTGATTGTAATGCAAATTGGTTAATATTTGGATGTTTGGATGTTTATTTGTTTATATATATCATGTTATCACCCCGTATATTATTTACAGTGTATAATACTGTAAATTGAATTATTTTAAATAAATTAAGAAATAGGTTGAAATGATATATACCTACGACATAGTGATTTGGATTGAAATGATATATATTCATTCTTGAAATTAAATTGAAATAACCGATCACTTAGCCGTAGGATAGAAAATTATATACGGACGCCGGATTAGTTAAATTAAATGATTTGAAAATTTTCTGATTTGAAATTCATTTCAATGATTTTGATTTAAAAGAAATAAAAACCAAATTTATATAAATCAAATTATTTTTGAACTTAAGCTCGGAATATTGAAATTTAAATTTGGTAAATGAAATGTTTTAAATAATCGAGTTGGGATTTTTAAGTTATAATCAAATTAAGATTTAAAATTTCAGAAATTGATTTGACTTAAAGGATGGGACTTTATTCAAAATTTGAACTTGACTAAGTAAAAGTATTTGAAAATTTGGATTTCAAATTGGATATTGTAGGTAAATTTAATTAAGTGTTTTAAATCGATATTTTGAAAATCGAACTTAGAATTGATATAAATCAAAAGGTTTAAACTGAAAATTGAATTGATATTAATTGAAATTGAAATTTATATTGAATTAATAGGATTTGGAAGTGGAACTGAATTAATCAAAGTTGAAATTGATTTGAATTGAAATCGAAATTGAATGACTGAAGGGAAATTGAAATTGATTTGAATTGGGAGTTGGAATTTAATCGGTTTCACTTTGAAGCTATTTTCAATAAAATTATTATAATATAAATTGTTTAAAATCTATCTTCTTAAATATACAAATTATTTTGGTTTTTTAAATTATTTTACTATATAAACCACTTTAATATTTAAACTATTTTATATTAAACTATTTTAACCATTTAAACTATTTATAACTATTTTAACCGTTTAAACTATTTTCGCTATTTTAACCATTTAAACTATTTTTGACTATTTTTAACTATTTTGATTTTTCGAACTATTTTAGACTACTCAAAATATTTTTCAAAATTTCAAATTGGTCAAGCGTGGAATGTTTATTTTTAAATCATGGATTTAAATACGAATTGGGTTAAATGAACTTATAACCCAAATTAGAGTTCGAAACGATTTTGGTAGCGAAATCGATATATTAAGGCAAAAATGATTTTGAATTAAAATAGTATATTTTGAGTAAATACGATGATTTTGAAATGGATTTAACTGTGAAGTGAATATGATATTTTGATGTCAATGAATTGTTTTTGAAATGTAAATGTACCAACCGGTATGAGAAAGGCCGTTTGGTTGTTAAAGAGACCGGGGCCGAATATAGGCATCTGTCGATACCGAAACACTTTAACAAGTTGTATACGCGGAGGAAACTATAGAACAAAGTGATTGGATTTGGCATCGTTTGCTGGATTTGAAGAAAGAGAACGATGATGGATTAGATTGACACTTACCCCAATTTGAAATGAATAAAACAGGAGCCGTACCGGCCAAGTAGGTTAGCTACCCCGAGCAGACTCACTTCTTCGTATTACCATCATTTACATTATGATTGATTGGTGCGCACGCTCTGGATTATGGGAGTGTTGGACGCTGTGGGCGATCATAGCTATGATGCGTTACTACCAGTTGGAAAGGGCAAACTGGTAGATCCTATCTTAGGCATTGCCTAACATGCCTTGTCATACTTTTATCCCTAAACGAGACACCTACGATGTTGGTTTAATGTTGTCGTATCACGGTGCATCCCTATCCATCGACCGATTAACTGGTGTTTTATATGCAAACTATACGGCAATGCTTAAAAATGTGTTAAGGGGGATCGATGTAAAGCCTTAACGCGAAGAAAAATATTTATTTTATTGATTAGACATTATATATGTAGCGTATTCTACTACATATAAATATTTTAACGGATCCTTGAGAGATGGAAAATCCCATAACATCTCCTGAGTTATTGCACACACGTTATACACTAGATAGGAGATGTAAAATCCCGTAAACATCTTTGACGCTGTTACACTCATGTTATATGCAATATCGATTTGTCTTACATAAGGATATTTTAGTCCTGGCTCAAGTGTTTTTTCTTTTCATTACGCTCGGGTCATTCTTGAGTTTTTCAGCTTATTGAAGATTTGTTCTGGAGAATGAAGCCGAAGATTTGGTATATTATTACTATTATTAGTCTTGCATCATGTTATCTGCTGCATTATTTATATATCTCTGATGTATATATATAACTCTGATGAATATTTTATAGATTATAATCAAACGTAAAATATAAATAGCTTCCTGAACTATTTATTTGATTATTATATTTTTTCATTCCGCTGCGAGATTTTGTGTTTGTTTGTTCTTCTTTTCTTATTTTTCTTATTTTACCCCAATGATTTTCAATGTTCTGGATTGTTTGGATTGGACATGTATGGATTATTATCAATTTAAACCTTCCAAAATGTGGGTCGTCACAATAATTAATATTAAATTTAAATAAAACTTTTTCTATAGAATAATTTCACATTTACAACGCGTTCATTTTCCAATTCTTAAAACTTATTTTGACTAAATTTTCAAAAATATTTTTATTTTATGTTTTTTAAAATAAATGGTCTCTCCTTGGAGCATCATTGCTGTAGGCCATTGACTATCAGTGGACCTCTTCCCTTGTGGACGGTCGATCAGTTTTGTCGGACTGGGAAATGAAGCACCAGGCATAGTACCAATTATGAGCTCTGGCAAGCTCATTTACTCCCCGTGCTTCCTCTACGTACGACTACTCAATTCTATCACACTTCTTGCAAAAAATCAAACATTTCCAGGCATCGAAATCCAGATAGAAATTCATGATAATTATTCAGTAATGGGTTCAACGACAGGAAGAAGCACATATAGAAAGCAACAATGTCAGCAATCACACTAACACTAATTATATAGACATAAATTTATGAGTTATACGCTCACCTAGCCATATCAAGCTCCAAACATTCTTTAGACTTCACTACTGCTTCAAACTTCTTCTTTTTTTGCCTTACTGCAAAACACTAAACCCCTCTCTAAATCTTGATTTACAAGCTCCTATTGGTGTAGCCTTATATACATAAACATATATATATTAATTGGGAATTTGTGGGATTTTATTTCATTTTATTTTAAATTTTGAAAAGGGAACTGGGGTTTTTGATTTCGCTTTAGGATGATAAAAATTAAAAACTAACTTTTGGTTTAAGGCCATAAATGACATTATGAAAAAATAGAGGGAAATAGAGAGAAAGAAATGAACTTACATTATTTTAGGCTTGGGCTTCATATAATCGACCAAAGAAATATTTCTCATTTTCCTTATCTTTATAAAACTATTTTTACTTAACTCAAATCACTATCAAATTCCAAATAAAATCCATCTTTGTACTACCCAAGAGATTGCTCAACATTATAAAGTTTTAATAAAAAATTATTTTCCACAAATTATTTTAATTAGTTATCCTAAAATTGCCACATTGGCCTATTTTGATAATAATTCAGTTATTAACCTCAACTAATAACATAAAATAAATCACAAGACCCTTTATGTTCAATGTTCATTTTTATAGAAAATTATCGATTCAACTTTTAATTTATTTCAATGTAATTTGGAATTTAAAATATCAATAAAAAACATAAAAATACCTAAAACTATTATAATCAACAATTCAATGATTGAAAATACCCAAAGTCGCTTTTATTTACGATTTATTTCTATACTCCATTAATCTTTATTATTCAAAATCTCTAATCTTCTCAAAAAATACTTCATCATTCAAATTTCCAAATAAATCTCTGTAGTTTCAAAACATCCTAAATTCCCAAATCATAAATCCTAAATCATTCACAGATTATTATTTAAAACCTAATTAATCATTTATATTTCTATAGTTAATTTTTTATTAATTGCTTCTCGATACTGGATTGTCGCACCTAAATAATTATACAAAAAGTAATATTGTAAAGGGGGAAATATTAATATTGAAATATTCTCATTATATCCTTTTACATATATGATATTCTCTCAACGTCCCCCTTAAACTTAAGATGCACGTTAAGTAGAGTTTTCCAAAGCAGCAATCAATCAGAGAAGAACCACTAAGTAATAATGTCATCCAAGTTATCCAAAGATTGTGATAACCAACGGTAAAGGGTTTCTAGAGAGAGCAACTTAAAATACAAACTTAAATATGATTGGTAGGCAACTGTCTAAAAAGACAAAAGCAATGGATCAAAATCACAAAGTTGAAATTTAGGAAGTGAAAACGGGAATAAGGAAATTCCTAGAGGCTAGGAAGTGGAATCCCAGTCAGGATTAGAAGAGTAATTCCAATCAGAAATTCAGAGTTGGAATCCGAAGTCGGAATTCGAGAAAAAGGAAAATAGGAATAAGAAAATTTCCATGGGATTGGATGTGAAATTCCAATCGAGATTCAGTATAGTCATTGCTAAAAGATTGACATCAATTTGAAAACTGGTACTATGACTTTAGTTGTTTCATAGAAGGGGAACCATGTTTTGTGTAACACATTTGACAAACTCCAAATGTTCAAGCTCAAGCTCCCATTTCACTAATATATATTCAAACTCCTTCAATTCTATAGAAAAAGAACACAAAACATACCAAACCCTACAACAATGATTCATCATCACATTAAGGTAATAAGGTTCATCCAATTAAACTCTGTTGGGCACAAATTTCACGGCAGCTGCAGCTCACCATATCTTGATGCTTATCCTAGTTATAATCTCAACAATATAAAAAGAGCATCAGTAGACATGATCAACTGCATCCATATCATTCTCTGATCAAATTCCAAAATAAAGTAGCCTTCTCTCAATAGATCATCTGACTTATGTTTGGCTTAAGGAGTGGAGGAGGTAGGTTTGGCTACTATAATGAATATTGTCTTAGAAAATATGAAAAGGTAGAAATTAAAGGGGGATATTTTAATTTATGGAGAGATTTGTATGACTGTTCAAATGATGGAAAAGGTTAAAAGTTAGAGATGCCTGATGGTGGATTAGATGCAAAGGTATTGGGGACTTCATTTCTACTTGTTTGAGATCTAGATTTCGAGATGGAGGAAAGAGAATAAAATCATAGAGAAATCATGTAACAACCCGGTGCTATGAGACAATTAATTAAAAATCAATTAGTGGCGATTTAAATAATTAAAATGCATTTTTTTATAGATTAAATATTAAAGGATAAATTATTTTTGAATTTAATATTTCTAAATCATAGATTAACAATTAATGATGAATTAAATTATTTTGAAATAATATTGTAATTTTAAATCATAAATGGTTATGAAAAATACAAAAGGTGATTGAATAATTTTACAAAGCTTAATATTAATGGTAATAAGATTAAAAAAATATTTCAAAAATAAAATAAGTAGTTTTATAGCTTATATGAAGCCTGTAACGACCCAGAATTTTATTTAATTAAAATTTGAATATTTAATTAATTTTAAATATTAATAATTGAATTTATAAGTCGAATAAATTTTTATTTGAATTATTGGATTTAATTAGATAATTAAAACAATAATTTAATATGTTAAATTATGGAAATAATTAAAAATTGAGTTAAAAATGATTGAAAATAATTTGGAAAATTTTATTTTATCATATTGGAGTTAGAATGATATTTTAGAACTTTTAAAATCGAATTAAAAGTTAATTTGTGAAAATTGAATATTTTAATATTTAATAATTGACTGTAAAATAGCCAATTTTTGAACAGTCTCAGAATTGAACGAAACCAGTTCCATTGGATCCGTAATAGTTAGTTATTACCGGATTTCAATTTTCGTGTCAATCGGAGTTATCGTTTGATCGTGGCAGCTCGAAACGCATCGAATTATTTTTAATTTTAATTTGGCGAGTCAAAATAGCCATTTTTCAAAAAGTCTCGGATTTCGACGAAACTAGTTTCATCGGATCCGTAATGTGATATTATTGTAAATTTTCAAATTTCAAGTCAATTGGATTTACCGTTTGTCCGGTACAAATTAAAACGCCTAGAAATCGCTTAAATCGGTTTAATTTAAATTGAGCGTTTACAGCCATAACTCGCACAGATGTCCGAATTAGCTTCCGAAACCTGTTCCACTGTGTCCGGAACGCGGGGTAAACCTTAGAAACGCTGGTTACGGCGCCTAAATCGGAGTTCGGAATTCCCGTGATGAATAGTGTTTACGCTTGCTTTTCCTATAAATACACCCTCACTCTAAAATAAAAAAAAAAAACAACAAAACCCTAATCTATACAGGCCGCCTCCATGTATAATCAAGGGCTGAAACTTAATCTTCTTCATCCTTCAATTTCTCAAAATCCATGCATCGATTCATGAAAGTATCAACTACAAAGTTGTAGAGGGCTGTGAGTACTACGTTTTCAACGGCTATGATCTAAAATGGAGCATTGTAGTGGGAGATAGGGGGGCCGACAGGGGGGGACTTGCGCACGACTTCCAAGGCTAGAGTGCAGGCCGAGCTTCACCTAGGTGGGGGCCGAGTGTAGTGGAGGAGGAGGCCTTCGCAATGGAGCAAGTTGATCGACCTAAAGCTCAATGTGGTGATGGCAAGAATTAACCCTAATTTAGCAAATGGGTTCGGCCTCAATATGTTTTTCCTGGAGATGAACGAGAGGGGGAAGAAGATAGTAAGGGACGGCCAGATTTGCATGTTGAAGGATCTAATGGCCTGTAGGGTTTGGGGTATAAAATTATTAAAGTTTATGTTGAAATTTAGTTATAAAATCGTGTACAAACTTGTAAAATTCATATCTTTTTCATACGAGGTCGAAAAAATGCAAACTCAGTTGCATTGGAATCGTATGGACGAGCACTACGCGATGGAGTTGGATTGGAGTCGTTTGGAGTTAGTGAGAATTTCGGGTAAAATTAAACGCGCGTTTAATTTTATTCGAAATAAAAGCTGAAACGGAATTTAAAATCAAGGTGAGAACTTCTCACTCAATCGAATAGATTTCGATTTTTATTTTAAATAGTTAGATTTAAAATATTTGAATGCATGTTTGAATGATGACTGTAAATTATTGATTGTTAAAATAGACATTATGCGCCGTTAGTAAGCGGATGTTATTTAATATAAACATATACCGCGAATATTTCATAAACAGTGAAATTGGTATTATATATAGTAGCAATATATATATATTGGCATATGTATATATTGCAGTTGTTGATTCCCCGCATTTTGTTTAGCGGATGAGACCCTATTACGCCGTTATTAAGCGGATAATATTTAATAAGAACATGTACCGCGATAATTTCGTACTGGAGCGAAATTGGTATTGTGCTAATGTTTTTGGATGCAGGAAAACAGGTTGGAGGGATCCAACTGGATTCCTCAACAGTATTTATTAGATTTCAGATATTTTGATATTTGATGGATTATCATATTGATATATGATATCGTTGTTGTCGTGATTGACTATTCGGTGTGTAGCATCATTGGACCCAGATTTTGGGATTTTAAAATGATTTTTAAAGTAATTTTTAAGAATATACTATATTTTTGGAATTGATCCATTATAAATAAATAAACGTTATAATTTTTAAAGTTATAAAAATTATGATTTTAAGAAATATAGTTAAAAGCTGATTTTTGAAAATAAGGAATTAATGACTTTATAAAAGAGTTTAAATTGGGATTTTGAACTTATTATGAAAAGTTTAAATATAGGATTTATAAAATTTGATTATTTTATAAATCAAAATGGTGAAGTTTTTAAAGGAATTTAAAGACGTTTTAAAGAATAATATAATTTGATTTATATTAAGAGATTTATAAACGGATATTTATAAATTGAAATATTGACTTATAAAACGAGTTTTTACAAGTGTTTGAATGAAGTGAAAATGAAATTCATAAATGAATGAAATTTATAGAATTATAAACTGTGAAGTTATAAAAGAAAATTTATAAATAGTAAGATTTATAAATTTGGTGAAATTATTTGAAGAATAGATTTGGTTAAATAAATGAATCTTATAAGTTATAAGATTTATAATTTGGGAAGATAAAAAGAACGATTTTGTAAAATAATCGTTTTATAAGTATTTAATTTATAATATGAACGTTTAGTTTATAATTTAGTTATAAACTGGAATAGGTTAATAAAGGAATTTATAAAAAGGAAGTTTTTATAAATAAATAGATCACACCAGTCTTGTTAAGCTATTGGGCTATGTGATGGGGGGTTCTCGCTTCGCGGTTTGGTGGCGAACGGGAGACTCTTACTCCCACACATCCTCTTTTAGGGGGTTGGTTAGGCGTAAGCTGTGACAGTCGAAAGGCTGGCCGTAAAAGCAAGTTTGGGATATCAGTGTAAGCCACGGTGGGGCTGGGATGGTTGAAAAGCCTACCGGTTGTGACCACTCCCGTCGAAAATTTTCGGGACGTTACATTTGGTATCAGAGCTGATGGTTAAGCGACAACCATGGTTCTGTAGGGTATTACTCATTAGAGATAGAGTCAGTAGTACTCTAGAATGAGTTTGAGTGTAATAATAGCTATGAGAGCGTATTTGTTAGTGAATATAAATTTATTTATATTGTGATGATTGGTTTGTTGAGTGGCATATGAACCTTCGTCAGCACAGTATGTACAACTATGCCGAAGGGGTTTCTAAACACTTGAATAGAACAATTCGACATAATATTGTTTTAAATTGGGTGAATGAAATAATTTTACCTTGATTATATTTTATATAAAAGGAATAATTTTTCAGAATTATTAAAGTGTATATAAGTTGATTGTTAGGTTGTTTGAATAATCTAAATTAAAGAATAATTGTATAAGCAAAAGAATTATAAGAATTGAATTATAATTAAAGTGATTTACAATTAGTGAAATAAACTTATATATGTATGAATTTAAGTTATGTAAAACCAAATGATGTTTAAATGGAATATAACTTAAGTGTTGTTGAATGGAATTGATTTTGGTATCGAAGTAAATAATCAAGTGGATTAAAAGAAATATGAACTTGAGTTATGTAATAGAATTCAACTTTGTAATTGAATTGAATGAATGGCTTGAATGTTTAATCAATTGAATGTAAAATAGAATTGATATGAAATAATGAATATAAATGTTAATTCATTAAAATCTAATTTTGTTAGTTGGTTGATGGTTGAATATATATTGCTATTGTTGCATTTGCTATGTATATTGAGATTATTTGCATATGTGCATGTTCTCATGTTGTTTGTTGAGTGTTTAGTAGGTGCGGATCGCGTTTGCTTCGCATTTGGAGTTCGCTTTAGCGCTATATTAGCCGTATATGCTTGCTAATAAAATATAAGGTACATATCTCGGATTAAATATCGTACTTTTACACTTTTTTCCCTTCGGGATGCCTCATTACTTGATGAGATGTATATTTGTGATATATATACTGTCATTTTTTTTTTGGATCGAGCCGCGCAAAGGAGACTATGGCGAATTTTTCCGAAAATTTAAGGCGTTAGAAAATTTTGAGAAAATTGGAAATTTTGAAAACTTTAACTTTGATTTTGGAATTGAAAGTTAAACAATAGTAGTTGTTTTTGAAAAGATAACTAAGTATGATTTGAAAACTTAGTAAAGTATTGTAAGAAGTTTAATTATGAATTTTGGAAAGTTAATAAATTTTGTAACCTTTCTTACTTGTAATTTCGAGGACGAAATTCTTTTAAGGGGGAAAGATTGTAACGACCCAGAATTTTATTTAATTAAAATTTGAATATTTAATTAATTTTAAATATTAATAATTGAATTTATAAGTCGAATAAATTTTTATTTGAATTATTGGATTTAATTAGATAATTAAAACAATAATTTAATATGTTAAATTATGGAAATAATTAAAAATTGAGTTAAAAATGATTGAAAATAATTTGGAAAATTTTATTTTATCATATTGGAGTTAGAATGATATTTTAGAACTTTTAAAATCGAATTAAAAGTTAATTTGTGAAAATTGAATATTTTAATATTTAATAATTGACTGTAAAATAGCCAATTTTTGAACAGTCTCAGAATTGAACGAAACTAGTTCCATTGGATCCGTAATAGTTAGTTATTACCGGATTTCAATTTTCGTGTCAATCGGAGTTATCGTTTGATCGTGGCAGCTCGAAACGCATCGAATTATTTTTAATTTTAATTTGGCGAGTCAAAATAGCCATTTTTCAAAAAGTCTCGGATTTAGACGAAACCAGTTTCATCGGATCCGTAATGTGATATTATTGTAAAGTTTCAAATTTCAAGTCAATTGGATTTACCGTTTGTCCGGTACAAATTAAAACGCCTAGAAATCGCTTAAATCGGTTTAATTTAAATTGAGCGTTTACAGCCATAACTCGCACAGATGTCCGAATTAGCTTCCGAAACCTGTTCCATTGTGTCCGGAACGCGGGGTAAACCTTAGAAACGCTGGTTACGGCGCCTAAATCGGAGTTCGGAATTCCCGGGATGAATAGTGTTTACGCTTGCTTTTCCTATAAATACACCCTCACTCTAAAATAAAAAATAAAAAAACAACAAAACCCTAATCTATACAGGCCGCCTCCATGTATAATCAAGGGCTGAAACTTAATCTTCTTCATCCTTCAATTTCTCAAAATCCATGCATCGATTCATGAAAGTATCAACTACAAAGTTGTAGAGGGCTGTGAGTACTACGTTTTCAACGGCTATGATCTAAAATGGAGCATTGTACTGGGAGATAGGGGGGCCGACAGTGGGGGACTTGCGCACGACTTCCAAGGCTAGAGTGCAGGCCGAGCTTCACCTAGGTGGGGGCCGAGTGTAGTGGAGGAGGAGGCCTTCGCAATGGAGCAAGTTGATCGACCTAAAGCTCAATGTGGTGATGGCAAGAATTAACCCTAATTTAGCAAATGGGTTCGGCCTCAATATGTTTTTCCTGGAGATGAACGAGAGGGGGAAGAAGATAGTAAGGGACGGCCAGATTTGCATGTTGAAGGATCTAATGGCCTGTAGGGTTTGGGGTATAAAATTATTAAAGTTTATGTTGAAATTTAGTTATAAAATCGTGTACAAACTTGTAAAATTCATATCTTTTTCATACGAGGTCGAAAAAATGCAAACTCAGTTGCGTTGGAATCGTATGGACGAGCACTACGCGATGGAGTTGGATTGGAGTCGTTTGGAGTTAGTGAGAATTTCGGGTAAAATTAAACGCGCGTTTAATTTTATTCGAAATAAAAGCTGAAACGGAATTTAAAATCAAGGTGAGAACTTCTCACTCAATCGAATAGATTTCGATTTTTATTTTAAATAGTTAGATTTAAAATATTTGAATGCATGTTTGAATGATGACTGTAAATTATTGATTGTTAAAATAGACATTATGCGCCGTTAGTAAGCGGATGTTATTTAATATAAACATATACCGCGAATATTTCATAAACAGTGAAATTGGTATTATATATAGTAGCAATATATATATATTGGCATATGTATATATTGCAGTTGTTGATTCCCCGCATTTTGTTTAGCGGATGAGACCCTATTACGCCGTTATTAAGCGGATAATATTTAATAAGAACATGTACCGCGATAATTTCGTACTGGAGCGAAATTGGTATTGTGCTAATGTTTTTGGATGCAGGAAAACAGGTTGGAGGGATCCAACTGGATTCCTCAACAGTATTTATTAGATTTCAGATATTTTGATATTTGATGGATTATCATATTGATATATGATATCGTTGTTGTCGTGATTGACTATTCAGTGTGTAGCATCATTGGACCCAGATTTTGGGATTTTAAAATGATTTTTAAAGTAATTTTTAAGAATATACTATATTTTTGGAATTGATCCATTATAAATAAATAAACGTTATAATTTTTAAAGTTATAAAAATTATGATTTTAAGAAATATAGTTAAAAGCTGATTTTTGAAAATAAGGAATTAATGACTTTATAAAAGAGTTTAAATTGGGATTTTGAACTTATTATGAAAAGTTTAAATATAGGATTTATAAAATTTGATTATTTTATAAATCAAAATGGTGAAGTTTTTAAAGGAATTTAAAGACGTTTTAAAGAATAATATAATTTGATTTATATTAAGAGATTTATAAACGGATATTTATAAATTGAAATATTGACTTATAAAACGAGTTTTTATAAGTGTTTGAATGAAGTGAAAATGAAATTCATAAATGAATGGAATTTATAGAATTATAAACTGTGAAGTTATAAAAGAAAATTTATAAATAGTAAGATTTATAAATTTGGTGAAATTATTTGAAGAATAGATTTGGTTAAATAAATGAATCTTATAAGTTATAAGATTTATAATTTGGGAAGATAAAAAGAACGATTTTGTAAAATAATCGTTTTATAAGTATTTAATTTATAATATGAACGTTTAGTTTATAATTTAGTTATAAACTGGAATAGGTTAATAAAGGAATTTATAAAAAGGAAGCTTTTATAAATAAATAGATATGGAATTTATGAACGTTGTTTTATAAATTCGCAAACGACTTATTTTGATAAGTTAATTGTTATAACTTAGAAATAGAGTCATATTCACGTTTTTAGACAGTGAATAATCCTTTGAATTAAAATGAATAAAAGAATGAAATTTGTTAACGAAGTTTATTCACGTTTTTGAATAGTGAATAACACGTTAAAGAAATTGTTTTGAATGTGATATTTCAAATAGAATTAAAACGATCTAACGATGTTTTAAAATGTGTTGAGATTCGAAACCATAGATTTCAACATTGATTGTTGAAATAGATGTTTCGAGAAATAGAAGGAAATGGTGGACTATAACACTGTTGTTATAGTAAATGATTTCCGAAAGGAAATGTTTTGTATAGTATTGGGATTTATATATCTATTTTAATTTCGAATCCCTATACTAGTGATGTTGGGTTGTTGTAACGATGTTTTACGCAACATTCGTTTTGACCCAAATAAATATGTTAAGTAAATGATTTCCTTAAAAAAATGAAATATATACTTAATTCGATTTAAGTATATGGAATATTTTCTAAGTGTTGAAAATAAAAGATTGTGAATTACTTATTTATAAATAAGTATGGAAATGTTTTCCAATATGAAGTGAATTTATTGAATTTATCTTTTGAAGATAAATTGAAATGAATAATTGAAATCGTATATGCATGGATATTTTGAGATATAAATTCATTATGGAATTTATATGTGAAAGGGAATTTGTTAAAAATAAATATTAATTTATTTTTGAAGTTGAAATTATATATCTTGTAAAGATATTTTGGAAAATAAATAATTTGGAAAATTATTTGGAAACTGGTGATGTGTGCATATCCATTGATAGTTCAATAACCGACTATCAATATTTCCCTTTGAATGGGTAATTAATGTGATTTGTTTGAATGTGAATGCTACACTTATTTTTGAATAAGCGCTCACTATTCGGGTTAACCGGGAAAGGACCATGGGGTCGTATAACCCATTCTGAATATGTGATACGTCGTTATGAATTGCATTTGAAGATCGGTGTTGAAGACCGAGTATTTGTGAAAGCGATAGGATGACCTATCGATTGTCTCTGCACTGGGTAGCTCCTGGTATAGAGATCTCCTAAGTGATGGGAAATTCGATCGGGATTGTGAATACCCGTATTGCAAGGGCTTCGTAAGAAGTGCCTTCGGTTTTGTTCGAGCCCGGAACAGACTTGTATGGATTGTATGTCTGACATTACAAATTGAGATGTAAAGCCGATTTCTTTCAAATATATTTCTGTTGGTGGCGGAGAATTTATTCTTTTAGCTTAACACCCTTCTCTGAGACGTACGAGCTCAGAGGTTATGTAGTTGAATGTTATCAGCGATATATTCCCAATTTGGTAATGTGACATGCTGAGTGATGCTGAAATGATCATTGTGTTGATTATTTGTGATAGGATCGTTTATTTGATCGTCTATCCTTGTGATCATTGTGTTGATCATTTGTTGACCCAAAGCATGGCTTTTGTATAAAGTATGTTTTTGTGGACGTGAATTCGTCGAGCCTCACACCCCGTGAATGGTCAAAACAGGAAAGAAGCAGCAAGGTTATGAGGGGTAGCACCCTTTAGGATGTGTCCATTTCCTTCTGGAAAAGGGTGGTATCATGGTATGGAGCCCAGATACTTACTCATGTTGAAAACACTTTATGATTGTGTGAATTGATTACGAGCGCTCGGTGAAAAGGTCCCAAAGGACCGGGGGATGGCATATTCGGTCAGTTGTTACTCAGTTAGGAGTAACCCGGCCTTGTGTTGGTAGAGATCCGGTTTGGTTCTCGGGGATGTCCATCCAGAGGCATTCTCATGTGGCAATGGGAAGTTCCTTGGCCTGACCATTCGTTGGAAATCCAATTCCCAATACGAAACTTGTACGGTATTAGTTGTAGGACCTGCCATTCACTTATGGTGGTCACCACTGTTTGGATGGTAGCTATAGTAGGCATACGATAATGGTCGTATGTTGGCTAAGATTTATATTCTACTTTCGAAATGAATTTGTTATACACTATGCACTAATAATAATATCAAATGTTATTTTAAATGCGTATCAAGCATCTTTGACTATCATAAGGAGAAATCTCCTCCGATTCTGCGTTTGCATGTGTGTGTGTGCGGGAGGCCTTATGGTAGTCTCATTTTTAAAAAGCATTGCGAATTGACTTAAAAATATTCCTTTATTTTGATTTTAAAGATAAATAAACTGTTTTGAGTTCTCACACCAGTCACATGACTGAATTGGAGTTTATTGTTTTCCTTCCTAAACTCTGGGTGCCCACCAATTTTCCACACGGGCAGTTAAGAGTTAGGTTTATCAGGATATTTTGGATATTCTGGAGTTGCTGGAGGCAAGCTGGATGGCATGGCGTATTACTAGTTTATATAGTATTTCTTTTCCGCTGCACTGTTTATTGTTGTATGTTGTTGTACACTCTGATGATATGATATGATGTAATGAAATATAATGTGATGTAATAACTGATATAGTTCTTTATTTAAAGATTATTCATTTATTATTATATGTTGTTCCGCTGCGAATTGTGAGATTCTGTTGTTGTTCTGTTGTTTCCTTTCTGTCCGTTCTATTTTTAAAATTCTTCTATCTTCTATTTTTCAAATTCTCTGTTTTCTTTCTCTGTTTTCTAAAAATTGTCTATCTTCTTTCCTCTCTATTTCCTATCTCTTCTCTCTTCTTTCTTTTTCTCTTCTCAAATTCTTTTTTTTAAAACCCATAACTTCTCGGTTTAAATTGTAACGACCCAGAATTTTATTTAATTAAAATTTGAATATTTAATTAATTTTAAATATTAATAATTGAATTTATAAGTCGAATAAATTTTTATTTGAATTATTGGATTTAATTAGATAATTAAAACAATAATTTAATATGTTAAATTATGGAAATAATTAAAAATTGAGTTAAAAATGATTGAAAATAATTTGGAAAATTTTATTTTATCATATTGGAGTTAGAATGATATTTTAGAACTTTTAAAATCGAATTAAAAGTTAATTTGTGAAAATTGAATATTTTAATATTTAATAATTGACTGTAAAATAGCCAATTTTTGAACAGTCTCAGAATTGAACGAAACTAGTTCCATTGGATCCGTAATAGTTAGTTATTACCGGATTTCAATTTTCGTGTCAATCGGAGTTATCGTTTGATCGTGGCAGCTCGAAACGCATCGAATTATTTTTAATTTTAATTTGGCGAGTCAAAATAGCCATTTTTCAAAAAGTCTCGGATTTCGACGAAACCAGTTTCATCGGATCCGTAATGTGATATTATTGTAAAGTTTCAAATTTCAAGTCAATTGGATTTACCGTTTGTCCGGTACAAATTAAAACGCCTAGAAATCGCTTAAATCGGTTTAATTTAAATTGAGCGTTTACAGCCATAACTCGCACAGATGTCCGAATTAGCTTCCAAAACCTGTTCCATTGTGTCCGGAACGCGGGGTAAACCTTAGAAACGCTGGTTACGGCGCCTAAATCGGAGTTCGGAATTCCCGGGATGAATAGTGTTTACGCTTGCTTTTCCTATAAATACACCCTCACTCTAAAATAAAAAAAAAAACAACAAAACCCTAATCTATACAGGCCGCCTCCATGTATAATCAAGGGCTGAAACTTAATCTTCTTCATCCTTCAATTTCTCAAAATCCATGCATCGATTCATGAAAGTATCAACTACAAAGTTGTAGAGGGCTGTGAGTACTACGTTTTCAACGGCTATGATCTAAAATGGAGCATTGTACTGGGAGATAGGGGGGCCGACAGTGGGGGACTTGCGCACGACTTCCAAGGCTAGAGTGCAGGCCGAGCTTCACCTAGGTGGGGGCCGAGTGTAGTGGAGGAGGAGGCCTTCGCAATGGAGCAAGTTGATCGACCTAAAGCTCAATGTGGTGATGGCAAGAATTAACCCTAATTTAGCAAATGGGTTCGGCCTCAATATGTTTTTCCTGGAGATGAACGAGAGGGGGAAGAAGATAGTAAGGGACGGCCAGATTTGCATGTTGAAGGATCTAATGGCCTGTAGGGTTTGGGGTATAAAATTATTAAAGTTTATGTTGAAATTTAGTTATAAAATCGTGTACAAACTTGTAAAATTTATATCTTTTTCATACGAGGTCGAAAAAATGCAAACTCAGTTGCGTTGGAATCGTATGGACGAGCACTACGCGATGGAGTTGGATTGGAGTCGTTTGGAGTTAGTGAGAATTTCGGGTAAAATTAAACGCGCGTTTAATTTTATTCGAAATAAAAGCTGAAACGGAATTTAAAATCAAGGTGAGAACTTCTCACTCAATCGAATAGATTTCGATTTTTATTTTAAATAGTTAGATTTAAAATATTTGAATGCATGTTTGAATGATGACTGTAAATTATTGATTGCTAAAATAGACATTATGCGCCGTTAGTAAGCGGATGTTATTTAATATAAACATATACCGCGAATATTTCATAAACAGTGAAATTGGTATTATATATAGTAGCAATATATATATATTGGCATATGTATATATTGCAGTTGTTGATTCCCCGCATTTTGTTTAGCGGATGAGACCCTATTACGCCGTTATTAAGCGGATAATATTTAATAAGAACATGTACCGCGATAATTTCGTACTGGAGCGAAATTGGTATTGTGCTAATGTTTTTGGATGCAGGAAAACAGGTTGGAGGGATCCAACTGGATTCCTCAACAGTATTTATTAGATTTCAGATATTTTGATATTTGATGGATTATCATATTGATATATGATATCGTTGTTGTCGTGATTGACTATTCGGTGTGTAGCATCATTGGACCCAGATTTTGGGATTTTAAAATGATTTTTAAAGTAATTTTTAAGAATATACTATATTTTTGGAATTGATCCATTATAAATAAATAAACGTTATAATTTTTAAAGTTATAAAAATTATGATTTTAAGAAATATAGTTAAAAGCTGATTTTTGAAAATAAGGAATTAATGACTTTATAAAAGAGTTTAAATTGGGATTTTGAACTTATTATGAAAAGTTTAAATATAGGATTTATAAAATTTGATTATTTTATAAATCAAAATGGTGAAGTTTTTAAAGGAATTTAAAGACGTTTTAAAGAATAATATAATTTGATTTATATTAAGAGATTTATAAACGGATATTTATAAATTGAAATATTGACTTATAAAACGAGTTTTTACAAGTGTTTGAATGAAGTGAAAATGAAATTCATAAATGAATGGAATTTATAGAATTATAAACTGTGAAGTTATAAAAGAAAATTTATAAATAGTAAGATTTATAAATTTGGTGAAATTATTTGAAGAATAGATTTGGTTAAATAAATGAATCTTATAAGTTATAAGATTTATAATTTGGGAAGATAAAAAGAACGATTTTGTAAAATAATCGTTTTATAAGTATTTAATTTATAATATGAACGTTTAGTTTATAATTTAGTTATAAACTGGAATAGGTTAATAAAGGAATTTATAAAAAGGAAGTTTTTATAAATAAATAGATATGGAATTTATGAACGTTGTTTTATAAATTCGCAAACGACTTATTTTGATAAGTTAATTGTTATAACTTAGAAATAGAGTCATATTCACGTTTTTAGACAGTGAATAATCCTTTGAATTAAAATGAATAAAAGAATGAAATTTGTTAACGAAGTTTATTCACGTTTTTGAATAGTGAATAACACGTTAAAGAAATTGTTTTGAATGTGATATTTCAAATAGAATTAAAACGATCTAACGATGTTTTAAAATGTGTTGAGATTCGAAACCATAGATTTCAACATTGATTGTTGAAATAGATGTTTCGAGAAATAGAAGAAAATGGTGGACTATAACACTGTTGTTATAGTAAATGATTTCCGAAAGGAAATGTTTTGTATAGTATTGGGATTTATATATCTATTTTAATTTCGAATCCCTATACTAGTGATGTTGGGTTGTTGTAACGATGTTTTACGCAACATTCGTTTTGACCCAAATAAATATGTTAAGTGAATGATTTCCTTAAAAAAATGAAATATATACTTAATTCGATTTAAGTATATGGAATATTTTCTAAGTGTTGAAAATAAAAGATTGTGAATTACTTATTTATAAATAAGTATGGAAATGTTTTCCAATATGAAGTGAATTTATAGAATTTATCTTTTGAAGATAAATTGAAATGAATAATTGAAATCGTATATGCATGGATATTTTGAGATATAAATTCATTATGGAATTTATATGTGAAAGGGAATTTGTTAAAAATAAATATTAATTTATTTTTGAAGTTGAAATTATATATCTTGTAAAGATATTTTGGAAAATAAATAATTTGGAAAATTATTTGGAAACTGGTGATGTGTGCATATCCATTTTTATTTTCTATATTTTCCGCCACTTTTCCAACTCATTATAAAATTCACATTCTAGACTATTATTTTTCCCCTTTTAATTTTCTAAATCTAAAGAAAAGCATGAAACTATATCCACTCCAATAAATTCAAATTAATGACTATGAGTCATGAAATTTCAAACTAAGACTCTCGACACTATAACACACCCTTAACGATGAAGAAGCTAGCATTTTGATCAAGAATTAAAGCATTGGAAAAATTTACGTTAAAGTGAAAAGAGGAGTTAGGATGAGTTTAAAGCTTGGCCACTTAAGCTGAGTAATCTAACTCACAGTATATGTCTATATTGATATGAGAATGCATGGAATATAATTTATGTGTTTGTGAGATCATGGTAGCACAATTACTATGAAACTTTGCCTTTTTTTACGTTCTTGAATCCTATGTGATATTGAAGGTATGGGCATGTTTGGATTGATGTATGGTTGAATAAAGATGTGTGCATCGAATTGGAGAAGGGTATTGAGGAAGGAAGCTAGAGTTTTATTAGAACATTGAATTAAGCCTTTAAGCAATTATGACACCGTCAGCACCAGTTGGCCGCTTACCGATCAACTGATGTGCACGTGCCCTACATAGTTTTTTTTAACAAATATATATATATATATATATATAATAAATGACAACATTCATATACCTTGTACTTAATTTTAATGTATATTCCAAATTGTCTTGATAATAATATAAAGTAGTTTAATAATTCTACTTAAATGAAATATTAAAGGAATTTAAAGAAATACTTATTTTAAAAATAAAATAAATACATGTAATATATATATATATATATGCATGTGTGTATATATATATATATTATGTGTTAAAACTGAACTTATTTCATGATAAAATAACATTGGTATGAATTAATAGATTTTATAATGGATTTATTAACTAATAATTTGATTTTTGAAATAAATTAACCCTGTATCAATACTAATAACTAATTAATGGCTGGTAATGTTTTTTTTTATTGATTTGAATGTAATATATAGAATCGAACGTAGTATCAAAGAAGTTTATGCATTAAATTAACTATCTTCTTATATTATTTAATATAAAATGTTTCTTTTTATTTATAAAATATCGTAAATGCTTTCGTAATAATATATAATATTTTCCTATAAATGTAACTATTTTTATATATCATATATATGTTCATATTTTTGTGTAACAAGGAATTTATAATAAACGAAGTTATAATACTATATGGTATGAGACTTTCGATCATATTTCTCCAGTCATTTATTGGACTTGTTGCATTTATATTGTGGAGATTCTAGATTGTGAGGAACTTGAGTAAATAGATTAGTAATACCATTTGGAATGGGACATTTGGTAATACTTTTCTCGTTACTCCTACAACTCATGATATTGAATATTATGGAGATTGAGTGTAGTTTATGAGCGGTGAATAAATGAATGAGTATCACATGGTGGTATGGGACACCGTTGTGATATTTATTCAGTTATTTATTTTAAGTAGATTAAACTCATGTAATGGTAATAGTGATATGGATGTCAGGGGATGCTCATAGTGATAAGAAAGGCTTCATGCCTATATTCATAGGTGTTATCATAATGGTGAGCAAGGCTTCATGCCTATATTCAGTGAGTAAGGTTTTGTGCCTATATTCATCGATACTATATACTACTATCATGATGTACTCCTTTTATTGGCACTAATACGTTAGGCACGTTCATTGGACGTATGCAAAGAAAACCAAAAGCAAATTTATTTATTATAAAATAATGTCATATGCATAAATAAATGTATCCTTTTTTTTGAAATGTTACTTTATATAAAACAAATCACTGTGACAACATATCACATGTCAATAAACGTTCGGATCACCCTATGCAAGTTTCGAACTTGTGACCTCTCGCACCAAAACCAAATCACTTAACCACTAGGACAATGGTGCTTGTCAATATAGGTATCCTTGCTTATATATATATTTGTAGTTGTACTATAGTAACTTAGATCTTATCGATTTCCTTGATGAGGAAAATTATTTTTATTATGGTTAGGAATAAAAACTATGAAGGGAGAAATCAAAAATAAAGATTTCAATAGATTTCATTTTAATTTGTTCATGGAATGATTACTGAAATCTTTCTTTAGTAAATATTGATTTGTTTTTAATAAATTGTGGAAGTTACATAAGAAAATAGGAAATGCAATGAATTTGAAAAAATGGCGAGTTGTGTTGATAAAGTGGAAATAATGTTGTGGGATTGCATGAAGTACAAAAACACCCTGATTTATTTAATCACTAAAGGTTAAAGATGGAAGAACAATTTTATAATATCAAAAACTTCTTTTCAAGGCAATTTATCCAATTAGGTGTGCATTGCAAGTTGTGACAATCTTCCTTTTTTAATATAATTAGATCCAGGAATTTCAAGAATTCTGACTAAAGCTTACAAATTTTGCCACTAAGCATTACTTGTAGCTTAGCTTTATTTAACTTACACATTATAGGATAATAATATTAAACATTATGAGATCATAGGAACTCGATGAACTAATTAATTGGAAACGAACATATATCTTTGATTTAACCAAATAGTGCATGTTCACCATCGTTAAGAATTTAAGTTCAGTGCTTAGTCCCAAAGTAACTAAAAAATTTAGAGTAATTGCAATCATAATAGAAATAAAATAAAAATGTACATAAGAAAATTTTTTATGCATTCATTCTCTTGTAACAATCTCCTTTACCAATTAAAGAAAATGCTCCTATCTCAAACGAATACGCTTCCATTTTATGAATCAAACAAATTTCATCATTGGTTATTCCTATGTATATGTAACAGCCCGCAAATCCGTACCCCTTGAGTCAACACTATTCTACAACAATCAACTCAAGTTGCACAGAAATACGAACCATTTGGGTTAAAGAAGAAGAGGTAGAAGAAGAAAATAGAAAACAACAACAGAATCTAACCATCACAACGGAATAAAATATAATAGAAAATAAATAATCTTTACCCAATTCAAAATATATCTGTTCATCATCAGAGTACATCAATCACAGTTTAACAACAACATATAAATGGGTACACAGCAACTCAACACAGCGGATTATATATGTAAGTACGAAAATACACATCGTCATCCAGCTCGTCTCCTGAGCTCCACAGCATCATATCCTGTATCCTATAATACTCGGTCTGACCCGAGCATTACAGTTAAATAATACCCGAGTCAGTCTGGAATACCAGCGTGAGAAAATCACACCCAATTAATTATTAACGTTTCAAAAATCTTTTGAAAACAAAAGCATCTCGTAAGACCACGCCACAAATAAACATGTCATGTTTTTACCTTACGATAGCAAAAACAATTTTTATTGAAATCCTCTGATATTATAATAGGGTCTATATACAAATACTTATAAAATAGCCGAAATTGTTACAATCATTAAATTCCAGCTACTAGCCACAGCGTGGGTAATACAAACAAAACTCGTACAAGGCTCGTAGGGAGAATGGATTTCCAACTAATGACTAGGCACTAGGGTACCACCTGTCACAGTACGGGGCCTAGATCACCGTACCGAGGAGTACGCCCGCTCCCCTGCAACACAAGACCGAGACTACCCCTTACCGGATAATCCCGAGTGAGATCACCCCGCGGTTGGGATCAGCAACCGCCCACTAAGCCGAAATAAAAAGGGGCATCTAGACAGAGAAAACCTTACCCTGCTTGGGTGCTACCCACCTAGCCTTGCTGCATAACCCCTGATTTTCAGTCATTCCCATTTGATGAGGCTTGAGGCTAAGCGTTACCTTTTTAGAACATATCCCTTTGAATGCCCATCGTCCACCTGACGATGTTTCGCAAGCATTCATCCATACAAGTCCGTCCCGGGTTCGAACGGAACCGAAGGCACTATTCCTACTACATCCATTTTGGAAACATCCTCAGGATTAGTAGCGACTAGCCCTTGCACTTCACTGCTCCATCTTCGAATCCAAAATCATTTTTCACGAAAACGTACAAACCGGATCGAAGTGGTTTTCAAGAAACAAATCTCGATCCCAGACTCTTTGAAACGATCAACGCATTTGGCCAATATTGATAGTCGGTTATTTAACTATCAATTTATATTCACAAACAACCATCAAACAATAAATAATTTCCCAAATTATTTATTAACCTCAAAATATCTTCACAAGATATATTTCTATTTTCAACCCTTTGAAAACAGTTTCAAAACCATCCTTCTTTTCTGAATAAACTTTCCCAAATATTTTCTATCTCCTCTGAAATCACCAAGCACAAAATTAGATTTCTAAAATAATTTAAAACACTTTACTTTGAAATATACTTTAAAACATTTAAGTTAAAACTACATCAATAATTTATTAAAAATACCATACTATACGAATATTTGAAAATAAGGTTACTTCATAAATATAGAACTAGATTTATACTTTTAAAAACATAATATTAAGTCATTCTTTAAATAATTACTAATATAATAAATTAGGAGAAAATACTTACTTTAGGATTTAAATATTAGAAATAAGAAATTTACCAAAACTTGCTTTTTAAAACAACTTTAAATCTTTTAACTTATATTTAAAAATTTACTTTGAAAACGTACTTGGTTATCCAGGGAGAATTCCAACTTCAATCACTTAAATCAATTTTCCAAATTGATTCCTAATTTATACTACTTGAATTAAATCTCCTTACTTACTCAATTCCTTCAAAATTCATTAATTATGTGTTTTATTATTAATGTTATTAATTTCCGTTTGATTTTAAATCTTTAACTGAAATATACAAATTTCAGATCTTATCCCAATGCCTTCTTTATTCTTTCCAATATTTTAAATCTTAAATTTCAAATAAATGTTTTGTTCTTTTTAAATAATAACATTGAATTTTTAAAATTCATTAATTCCCTGTTTATTCAAAATTTCCTTTCTATACTCAAGATTTATTTAATAGAATTTTAAAGGGCACATTATTTCTTTCCCAATTCATTCTTAAATTTTATTCAAATTTCTATAATTATTTTACTTACAAATTTACTTCTTTTATTTTCTTTCCAGAATCCAATATATATATATATATATATATATATATATATATATATATATTTGGTAATTCACTATACCCAGTTATATCCAATCGAACCATAACATACGATATTCTAATATAATTCATCATAGAATATCAAATAATCACCACAGAGGATATTAAATAATAAATGTTGAGGGATCCAGTTGGATCCCTCCAACCTGTTTTCCCTGGATCCACAGATGTTAGCTCAATATAAGATATCTTCACTATAAGATAAGGGAAATCAATCATTTCAAGGTGTAGTGTATACTACTATATAACACAACAATCAATTCAATCATACAAACAAGTATTTAAATTTAATCATTTAAATTTAAATTTAACCGAGTGAGATTAACTCACCTTTGCTATTATTTGCAATCCACTCCACCATGACTTGTTTTTCCCACGGTATTTAAACCTTGTATAACAATGTTTTACGATTTATTAATACTTTAACTAATCAAAGGATTTATTATCCATTATAAGATTTTAGCCAACCCCTAAATAAATTTTAAACTAAAAATTGGGTTTAAACTAAAAATTTATTTTTAAGCCGATTTCCTCTTTATAAAATATTTTTAGTACCTAAGAGAATTCAATAAAGTTAATATCTTCACCATATATTATTAACAATAACTAGTTAGTAAAGACATGTGCATATATATTTTTAAATAGATATGTTTACATATATATTTACTTTAAACTCATTCACTTAAAAACTCATTTATATAAATCTAAAATCTAATTTATATAACTTCTTTTCAATATTCAAAATTCCTATATGTTATCCAAATTTATCTATATCCTATTTCCTGTAAGTATAAGCATTTAAATTTAAAAAAAAACGATACCTTACTGACGAGACCCGAGCACACACCCTACATCTTGGCTTCGAACACACGAGAAGCCGCCGCAAACCCTAGATGAACACGCGACCCACAACCGCGCGCGCTTCCACCTCTCGACATCGACGACGCAAACCCTAACCCGTGGCCACGAACTCGCGCTCCCCAAAACTCATCACGACCACGCTGCCGCCAAGCACGCTCCCAAAACCCCACGAAATCCATGCCCTAATTCGAGCTTCGATCCCCAGCCACCAGCGACGAACGCCTCGTCCTTCCAGACTCGAGAATCTCCATCAGCATCCAATCTCCACGTGCGTGATTTGCCGCACTTCCCCCAGCACTCGCGATTTTAACCATGTTTCCCGCTTTTCGATTTACTGATAAGAAGAGGACGGCTTCGGCCATGTTTATTTATTTTATTTTTTATTTTTTTTAAACGAAAAAGAAAGTTCGGCCTGATTTCATTCGATTTCGTTTGGAAAAAAAGTTTCGATTTTAAGTTAAGGGGAGGCGTATACAGGAAGGCTCAACTATTTATTTAAATTAAATTTCATCAGATTAATATCTATTAAATTTCAACGCGTTTATATTTCGTATGCTCACACAACAGCTCCGATCAATACGAAATTTGAAATCCGATAATAATTCAATATTACGGACCCAATGGAACTGGTTTCGTTGAATTCCGAGACTGTGCCTCGCAAGGCTATTTTTAAAGTTCAATTTTAACGATAAAATTTCAAAACCGAACAAATCACTGTTAAATTCAATTTTAAAACTTCCATTATCTTCAGTGTTATGAATATAAATATTACAAGCCTTCAAATTATTGTAATAGGCTTAAAACTCCCGATTCCACATTTTACCGAACTTCAAATTAATTAATTTAATAATTTAATTATCAAATAAATTGTGATATTCGTAATTCAAGTTAAAATTACTCTACTGAATATTCAAAATCAATTAAATATTCCAATTTTAAATGCTCAAAATTGCCGGGTCGTCACATTCCTCCCCCCTTAAAAGAATTTCGTCCCCGAAATTACTAACTAGGAAGAATGGCCCAAAACCCGTTACTTTTTCCAAAACCAAACAGTTTCTAACAATTCAACATCTTACCAACTATCTTTTTATAAAAGACCCATTATCATTCTTATTAACTTTCCAAACCTTTCCCTAGTTTCAAACTATACCATTTGTTTAACCATTCAAGTTTCAATTTAAAACCAAATTTTGAATTATCAAAATTTTCTCAAAAATTTTCTAACTCCCTAAATTTTCGAAAATTTTTGCCAGCGTCTCCTTTGCGCGGCTAGCTCGGTACAACTACAAAATGGCTCTACTTGGCTCATCAAAATCCCAATCAAATTTCATATAGAAATTTAAACACATACCTTTTTGTCGAGCATTTCAAATTTTATCTATTGAAATCAAACCCAATTTTTTTTCCCTTCATAATACCTGCATATCCTGCTTGACAATAATATCCAATCACAATATTCCAAAAACAATTTATCGACTTCCTTACAAGTGCCAATTATTTACTCATTCGAATATCAACTTTGGAATATATTTGTAATATCAATCTCCAATTAAGAATTCACCATTCCTTTCTTTAGTTAGTATAAACATTTTATATGCTTCTTATATTCCCCACTTTACCACTTTAATTAATATCCAATTCTATCTAAATTGATTCTTTCATTTCCATATGAATTCAATTTATCTTTAACTCTGAATATTTAAATTTTATTTTTCATTTATAACTAATTTATGTCATTATTTTAATCAGTTTCATTTACTAATTAATTTCAATTTCCAAATTTGAAACCGTTTGTCGTTAACAAAAAATTTCCAAAATTTTGAAAAAAAATTTCTAACTCCCAAAATTTCCGAATTTTTTTGGCAGAGTCTCCTTTGTACGGAGGAGTTTTTGCAATTTGACAAAAGATATAAATATATATACATCGACCCACCCGGTCGGAAAAACCAAAAACAGTTCATATTTCCTATTTTTATTGCGTAGGCGTACCTTATTTAGCATTTTAAGCAAGTAGCTTATTTATTTAGCAGTTAGCATAACCATATCCAGCCACACGGCTTCCAGGTACCTGTACTTACTCAATTTTAAACATGCAAGTGCCAAATATATGATGTTTAACAACATTTCACTTATTTGCAATAGTTAAACACATGAATTCTAAAAGAAAAACACACCAAACACTTTTCCGTAAGCAATTTATATAGTTTTTCATACTAATTCCACTGTTCCAACTAATTTATAACCATTTTCATTCAATTCGAATGGTTTAAAACTCAATCGCCTACCTTCAATTTATTTTTAAGCAAACCCAGCTCATATTTAATTCAATTGCTCTCAAAATTAATTCATTTTACTTCTATCAATTCATAGGATTTTAATTACTCCTATTTGCATCCAATGACAATTTATTCTATGCAATTTGACGAGATCTATGTGAATAAATAAGTCTTTATGTTTTATAACCAATTTAAATGGATTTCAATTCAATTTATACTTAATTCTATTCCATTTTTAAATTTATTCACAATCACATATTCTCATTTTCATTGCATTTTAAATTTGAATACATTCACTTGCATTTCATTTTATTACCAAATCAGTTCATTCAAACCATCAACAATTTAGGTTCATCTTCATTACCAACTTAAATTTCCTTTTTATTTTTAATTCATTCACGACCATTTATTTAGCTCGACCCATTCCAAGCTTACACATTACTAACCATTCCGGAATTAATTCAAACCAAGCTTTAATTTAACGGTCTTCCAATTTTACTCGTAGTCGAGCTTCTAATTATTCTCAACTTAAGTTAATTTACTCAATTTATTTCACTTCAAACTTAAGTTCACTTCCATTTGATTCTTATTTATCCCATCCATTTATTTATTCAATATAATTAGTTTATCCACCCAATCCATTTTGAATTTTCATTTCCTTAAATATTATTTATAACCCACCAAATTCTATTTCGATTCAAATTTATTTCACTTAATTTAAATCCAACCCAATATCATTACACTTAGTTTTAAGTTGAATTCAATTCAACTCTTCTCCATTCATTTAGCTTAAGTTAATTTCCTTCAATTTTATTCAAATTTTATACTTAAGCTCATTCTTATTTTGCAAATAAATTTCTCTTTCCAATTTAACTTGATTCTATTTTAATCCAATCCCATTTCAAACTACAAATTTATTTGATTGGTTATTATATATTTTTATAACAAGTCCATTTTCAATTTATTTCTACTTATTTGGATTTTATTTGCAATTCAAACCATTACTATTTCAATCCAATTTCATTTTTATTTGATACAATTTCAATTATATTTAATTTGTTAACGCTTCAAGTCAAATTTTAATTAATAACCGAAGTTCTGATTCTACCATTCACTTTTAAAATTACCATCCAATTTTATTAACTTACATTGCAATTTCATTCTCAATTCATTTAATTAATTGCAAGGCCACTTTCAAAAATATTTTCTACACTAATGATTCAAGTCGAATTTGATTTATAACTTGAGTTTTATTTCCAATCTTCATTATTAGCTTACAATTCAGCTTCTATTTAATTACATTGAACTCCATTTACACATTTCATTAACTAATTTATTATCAATTAGTTCTTCCCTTATTTATAATCCATCACTTGAATTTTGATCCCAAATATCACTCCATTTAATTTTTCTTAGTCCAGTTTTGTTTAAAATTCAAGTTTTGATTTTCATTTTATTCTTCAATTCATCAAAAATATTTATTTTGGTTTTTCTATCCCACTTTTCAATTTATAAGTCACAACTCATTATTTTATACAATCACATTCATTCTAGGCTTAAATATATTCCTCTTTTATTTTTAATTCAAGCCTTATGCTTATTTATATCCAAGCATATTTTATTCCATGCATTTTAATTCTTTTACAAGTCATTCTAATTTATTTATTTCAATCCAATCCTTATCCAACTTATTTTCCATTTACTCAGGTACGAATCTAATTTCATTAAATAACTTAATTGAATTCTTATTCCAATTCAATTTTATTTTAAACTCAGATTTATTTAATCTCAATTCGATTTCAACTGGATATTATTTCAGCCTATTTAAATTAATTTTCAATCCAGTTAAATTTTATTTTCCAATCCAAGTAAATTTCATTTTTAACCTTTCACCTTAAATTTAAATTCCAACATTCAAAGCTTGTGTTTCCTTCCTGATTTAAAAATCATCTCAATTTATAAGCTTACCACCTATCTCATCAGGATTTTTTTACACCCAACCTTTGGTTTCAAATTATTTTGGAATCTCCAACATCACAAATCACATTTCTCAAAAATCAAACCAATCCTGGTTATATTCCCAACAAATTTCCTTTGAAATTTCAAAAACAAACAGGTTTTCCTGAACAAATCAATTTGGCAGGATTTCATCACTTAGAAACTCGAAAATGAATACTGATGATGCGGCCGTCAACATCAGAATTATTTTCCAATAATCCAAGTGATTTCAATGCTATATCACTTTCAAAATCCATTTAAAACACATTTCCTTTCAGAAACACCTCTAAAACAATAATGTTATCTTTTATCTTCAAAACACTTCCAAATTTCTGGGATTTCAAATTTCCAAATCCTGCTTAAATCAATTTTAACTATAATTCATTTGCACAGCTTATGCTCATACAAATTATCATTTGATTATATTTTAATTTATAATTTACATTTATAATTCATATTTATAAATTTCATTTCATATTTGAATTTATCTCCTTAATCTTTGGTTGTGTTTTCAATTTCTAGTTAAATTTTTTACACAATGATGATAATAATTTAATATTATCATTTCTAACATCCACACAACATATATTAGCTAAATAGTTTACAAAAACTTTCCTTATATCAAAATATTTTTGGGTAAAATTATTTCATTCACTCACATTTAAAACAATACCGTGTCGATTATTCTATTCAAGTGTTTAGAAACCCTTTCAATACAGTTGCGCAGACTGTGTCGACGAAGGTTCATACGCCACTCAATAAATCAATTAACACAATATTAAAACAATTTATATTCACTAACAAATACGCGCTCATATTTATTAATACACTCAAACTCATTATAGAGTACTACAGACTCTATTTTAATTGAGTAATTTCCACCAGAGCCAAGGTTATCACCAACCTATGCTCTGACACCAACTGTAACAGCCCGCAAATCCGTACCCCTTGAGTCAACACTATTCTACAACAATCAACTCAAGTTGTACAGAAATACGAACCATTTGGGTTAAAGAATAAGAGGTAGAAGAAGAAAATAGAAAACAACAACAGAATCTAACCATCACAGCGGAATAAAATATAATAGAAAATAAATAATCTTTACCCAATTCAAAATATATCTGTTCATATATTACATCATCAGAGTACATCAATCACAGTTTAACAACAACATACAAATGGGTACACAGCAACTCAACACAGCGGATCATATATATAAGTACGAAAATACACATCGTCATCCAGCTCGTCTCCTGAGCTCCACAGCATCATATCCTGTATCCTATAATAATCGGTCTGACTCGAGCACTACAGTTAAATAATACCCGAGTCAGTTTGGAATACCAGCGTGAGAAAATCACACCCAATTGATTATTAACGTTTCAAAAATCTTTTGAAAACAAAAGCATCTCGTAAGACTACGCCACAAATAAATATGTCGGGTTTTTACCTTACGATAGCTAAAACAATTTTCATAGAAATCCTCTGATATTATAATAGGGTCTATATACAAATACTTATAAAATAGCCGAAATTGTTACATTCATTAAATTCCAGCTACTAGCCACAGAGTGGGTAATACAAACAAAACTCATACAAGGCTCGTAGGGAGAATGGATTTCCAACTAATGACTAGGCACTGAGGTACCACCTGTCACAGTACGGGGCCTAGATCACCGTAGCGAGGAGTACGCCCGCTCCCCTGCAACACAAGACCGAGACTACCCCTTACTGGATAATCCCGAGTGAGATCACCCCGTGGTTGGGATCAGCAACCGCCCACTAAGCTGAAATAAAAAGGGACATCTAGACAGAGATGACCTCACCCTGCTTGGGTGCTACCCACCTAGCCTTGCTGCATAACCCCTGATTTTCAGTCATTCCCATTTGATGAGGATTGAGGCTAAGCGTTACCTTTTTAGAACATATCCCTTTGAATGCCCATCGTCCACCTGACGATGTTTCGCAAGCATTCATCCATACAAGTCCGTCCCGGGTTTGAACGGAACCGAAGGCACTATTCCTACTACATCCATTTTGGAAACATCCTCAGGATTAGTAGCGACTAGCCCTTGCACTTCACTGCTCCATCTTCGAATCCAAAATCGTTTTTCACGAAAACGTACAAACCGGATCGAAGTGGTTTTCGAGAAACAAATCTCGATCCCGGACTCTTCGAAACGATCAACGCATTTGGCCAATATTGATAGTCGGTTATTTAACTATCAATTAATATTCATAAACAACCATCAAACAATAAATAATTTCCCAAATTATTTATTAACCTCAAAATATCTTCACAAGATATATTTCTATTTTCAATCCTTTGAAAACAGTTTCAAAACCATCCTTCTTTTCAGAATAAACTTTCCCAAATATTTTCTATCTCCTCTGAAATCACCAAGCACAAAATTAGATTTCTAAAATAATTTAAAACACTTTACTTTGAAATATACTTTAAAACATTTAAGTTAAAACTACATCAATAATTTATTAAAAATACCATACTATACGAATATTTGAAAATAAGGTTGCTTCATAAATATAAAACTAGATTTATACTTTTAAAAACATAATATTAAGTCATTCTTTAAATAATTACTAATATAATAAATTAGGAGAAAATACTTACTTTAGGACTTAAATATTAGAAATAAGAAATTTTCCAAAACTTGCTTTTTAAAACAATGATACCTTACTGAGAGACCCGAGCACACACTCTACATCTTGGCTTCGAACACACGAGAAGCCGCCGCAAACCCTAGATGAACACGCGACCCACAACCGTGCGTGCTTCCACCTGTCGACATCGACGACGCAAACCCTACCCCGCGGCCACGAACTCGCGCTCCCCAATACTCATCACCACCATGCTGCCGCCAAGCATGCTCCCAAAACCCCATGAAATCCATGCCCTAATTCGAGCTTCGACGCCCTGCCACCAGCGACGAACGCCTCGTCCTCCCAGACTTGAGAATCTCCATCAGCATCCAATCTCCATGTGCGTGATTCGCTGCACTTCCCCCCAGCACTCGCGATTTTAACCATGTTTCCCCCTTTTCGATTTACTGATAAGAAGAGGACGTCTTCCGCCATGTTTATTTATTTTATTTTTTATTTTTTTTAATTGAAAAAGAAAGTTCGGCCTGATTTCATTCGATTTCGTTTGGGAAAAAAAGAGCTTCGATTTTAACTTAAGGGGAGGCATATACAGGAAGGCTCAACTATTTATTTAAATTAAATTTCATCAGATTAATATCTATTAAATTTCAGCGCGTTTATATTTCGTATGCTCACACAACAGCTCCGATCAATACGAAATTTGAAATCCGATAATAATTCAATATTACGGACCCAATGGAACTGGTTTCGTCGAATTCCGAGACCGTGCCTCGCAAGGCTATTTTTAAAGTTCAATTTTAACGATGAAATTTCAAAACCTAACAAATCACTGTTAAATTCAATTTTAAAACTTCCATTATCTTTAGTTTTATGAATATAAATATTACAAGCCTTCAAATTATTGTAATAGGCTTAAAACTCCCGATTCAACATTTTACCGAACTTCAAATTAATTAATTTAATAATTTAATTATCAAATAAATTGTGATATTCGTAATTCAAGTTAAAATTACTCCATTGAATATTCAAAATCAATTAAATATTCCAATTTTAAATGCTCAAAACTTCCGGGTCGTCACAGTATACAACCACAAACTATTAATAAATATATATCTCACTTTAAAATCCTTTGATCAACCAAAACATTATCAACTAACTAATAATGTTGCTATTATTTCGCCATTAAAGCCCATTTAGCCTTTACTGCCAGATGTAATTAGGACCCAACAAAACTACCCACTTCTTTCATATTCGGATGGCAAAAGTGGAAAAGTTTCTCGTTCAAAGAAGTTCACTCATAATAGAAAAAATTCTTCTTCTTTTTTTGGCATACTTACCTCGGATAGAGTGATGAAGTCCTAAAAGCCTTCATCAATGTTTTGGAAAACGTTTTTTAGTAGGAATATCTAATGAAGTCCCTATTCATCAATATCTGTAAATAATACATAACGTTGAGCTTAACATGAGTAAATGAACACCATATATATAATGGAGAAATTTTTAGAAAACGACTCTAACAAAGGCCTATACAAAAAGTACAATCATATCTCATTATTTTATAGCAAAATTTAATAATAAGTTGTAGGATTTTGATTTATGCAAACCACCTAAAATCTAATATTAAATTACTAGACATGTAAACCCCTGCACCTTTCTAATTTCAACATATATTTTATTTCTTCTTCTCTCTATCTTTTCTCCATCTCATACTTCTTAGATCATTCCACTTGAATGAATGCATTGAAGTACTTTTTAACCTCATTAAGAATATCAAAATAAGGCACCAAAAAGGTATTATATTATTAAAAAATGAAGCATAAAAACTATTAATGAGTGGTTTTGCGTCAATATGTTTTTTCAATATTTTTCATCTCATACATGGTATGGACACTTCTTCCATAGAAGAAAATGAGAAAAAGATGGAAGAGAATGAGATACGTATTTTAAAAATTAGAGAATTTTGAATAAAATTGATTTTTCCAATGGTCTTCGATTGAACCAAACCATGTTTTTATAGAATATGCTAGTATATGATTTTTATTTGATGATAATAAACATATATATATATATATATCCGTTTAAATGTATTTGTTATTGTACTATTTTATTTTTCACGTAATTAAATAAATATTTGTTGAATAAAATAAATAACACAGAATTCAAATGCAAATAAATATTTTATTCAAACAAATATTTTATTACAATTCAAATAGTACAAATTTGAGCTCTCACTACATATATACATTTTCAATTACATTACAATTTCAATTACATCTCAAATTTCAATTTACAATTTTGACCTCACTACATATTCGCTCATCACTCGTATTTTTATCTTCAACTTTGTTACAGCTTGAATCCAGCATCTAAGCTATCTGCAAAATAAAATTGACGTGTAAAAATTGGAAAAGAAAATATTTTGGAATGCAAATTAAAGTGTGTATTTTGAAAATATTGTTTGCCTCAGTTATTTAAGTTGTTCGTCATCATTTATTTTTTTATTATACACGAACATCTTGTAACATACAAAGTGTATCACTGCACATGTCACAAGGCCGTGCACACCGATATACACTTGTCAAAACTACAGGGATAGGTAAGCACAAGGTCAAACCCGAGCCATAAGTTGGATTCAACTTAGGTGCATGCAAAACAACATACAACACTTTAGAGTGGTGCACATGGTAAGTCTAGATTGCAACTGGGAATAACCACAACATGTACATGAGTGGGAGGTAGCTAAATCAGATAAGAAAACATGAAACCAAGCTGTAGTTTAACTCGAAGTAGATGAAGCACAGCAGACCAAAGATATATTAGTTCAGAGTGGTGCAGTTCAAACAAGGAATAAGATAACAATCACTCATGTACATATACAAGGCAGTACATGAAGCAACTCAATAAACTAGTGGAGCATGAGTTCAACATGAAACCAGGCCACTAAAATGACAACAAGCTCCAGACCAGACTCAAGTGAAACAAAACACAAAGCTACAGCAATACAAGCGAACAAGCTTCAGACATCAACAGATCAATATGGGTATGCATACATATTAACCACAGACTGTCCACAAGCATACAAGTTCAGTGTGAAGGCAACACAAAGAAACCCAAAGTGGATACCAGTTCAGATCATATGGAACTGAGATAAGACATTAGGTACAAGCAAATGAATGGTAACCGAAGCAATGCACTGGCTAGACTCACAATAACCAGGCACCATCCATGTACATGTGAAGACCATACCATTATAAAATGCAACAAAGTGGACATCAAGGAAACAAAACAATATGGATACCATCACTGTCAAAGTAGTGGAAATCAAACAAGTGTATAAAAGATGTGTACAAGTTCATATGCACCGACCCAAAGTCTGAAAACCAATGCAACAAAGGAGATAGCAATGTGATAGTAATGCAACATGACATATACAAATTTATATGTAGTACACACAGATATGTAGACTTCAATTTCAACATTTCAGGAGTGTGTGACAGCAATATGGTTCAACAATGAAATGGTCAGAAGCCGTGGGTCATCAAGTAGCAGTTTTATGAAAGTCAAGGAAAATTTTCAAAAAGAATTGACAAACAAAAATTCAGCAATTGGTCATTCGAACAAGTCATAGCAAAAAGTCAGTTTATATCAATATTCAAAGTGTCGAAGTAATAGGAGGAAACCGGCTCCAAGAAATTCAAAATGATAAATACAAGAACAAATCAAGAAGCACTGGAGCCATGCGATTGTAAATCAACGCAAGTGCTTAAATCATACGAAAAATAAACGAACTGACATTTAGGGATTTCAGTCCCTATATAACCCAAGGATCATCATCGGTAAAAGATCATTCGATTTCAAGAAAAATTCATAGAGCCAAGATTCAAATTTAATCCCAAATCAATAACTCATATCGAGTTCGAACCAAAGCAAAATACAGAGCAATTAAACAGAAAAAATCACATACCAATTTCACAGTTTCAAACTTTAGCAACCGTGAGCAATCGTCAGCCAAGGAGACGATTGACGAAGCCAATCGAAGCATAAAATCACTTCAATTGATCAATAAATCAAGCGACACCAAAATTTATAAGGAAACCCTAATTACAGAAGAAAGGAAGAAGGATCGGTCGAACATAGGCAGAAAGGAGAAAACGTCTCCTTAGTTTAATTTTGTTATTAGGCTGGTCTGCTTTATTATATTCGGGCTTTAGTGATTATAAAGGGTTTTGTTATTTAGTTTTTATTTAATTTTGTAATTTTCATTTAAATTTGTCTAACTTTCTAGTCGTGTGACTAGATTACGCACTATGGTGGTGTAGTTCGGGAATTCTCAACTCAATAACTGTGTTGTGGCCGGGTTTTGAGCGTAGATTTACGTTAGTCATTAGCGGGTGTCGCAAGTTTACGTGTGTAAGCGTCTGACTACTAAATTTCTAGTAGAAACCTCAAGGGCAGCACGCAAGCAAGGTTTTGCCGAAGATGGGTAAATTTATGTGTGATCTCTTCTGCATTATTTACTGTTCTTGTTTTTATTGCTGTATTAATTTTTGTTGTTATTAGTATCACCCTATTCACTCCCCTCTAGGGTGAAAACACTCCTATAGTTTTTGTGTCTCTATGTGTGAAATATATACATACACTAAAATCAAATGAAGGATTATATAAATATGTCACTACTTAAGCATCTATGGTCGTGTACCTATATTCCCAGAGGGGAAAATTATAAGAATATTTGAACTTGTCTCTCATAAAAGCTATAAAGTTTGTTCATTGATTTTTTGTGTTCTTTTACAGTCCATTTGGATGTACTGGTATATATGATCCAAATTTTGACATAACTAAAATATTTATCAATGTTAGTAATTTTGTGAAAAATTTCAAATACAAGATATAAAATTAATCTTCTTGATTTGTTTTGGTACATAACTAAATGGAATGGCCAATTTAACACAATATAAAAAATTTGACACAATAAATATTGACCATTGATATATTTAATTTATATGAAAGGAGTAATTTCGGGGAAGATCTAATGGTTAAGATCCTTTTGTCACCAATTTATATCCAAATAGAATTTCCCATAACCAAAAATCATTTTTTAGCTTTAGAGTAATAAATCTATATCTAAATAAAAATAATGTTTATCGAAAAAATTGCATTCCAGAAAAACATATCATCTATTTTCGTAGTGTTAATTCAATCTTACAATAAATACATAGAAACAAAAATATAAATAGTTAAGACAAAAATGTAAGATATAAAATTAAGTATAAGTTTAATGATACCGAATCCAGTTAATTAGTAAAAACAAGAAATAATATATCAGTTTTGTATGTGGACATGAAAAAAATAAAGGCGTTAAAAAGGTGAAAGATGATTAAAGAAATTGATTGGATCATGCAATATGTAACCTGCCTATGTCTTGACAAAGAAAGACCAAAACACTTGTTATTAAAAAAAATGCGATCCTTTAAATTTCTTATTCATGGATATTTGAAGATATAAGAATCATCCTTACAGTTCATTTATACTTCTTTCAAGAGCATCCAAGTCACCTTATTTACTAAACTTGCATAATCGCTTCTTCCATCCTCATCTATAGTTACATTTTCTTCCTTGTTTCTTAGCTCAAAGGGCATATCATCACATCTAAAGACTGCAATTTTTTTTTAATGATTTAAACCCCTTATCGATTCATGATTCGTACATGGGTGACATTCGAAAAAACCTTAAGATTATTCCTAATAGCCTTAAAAAGTAATACCTAATATAGTTGTCTTATTTTTGGAGATGTCGTATTTTCCAATTTAGGTTATATGTTATTTTACTATTGGTGAAATGAAATGGGAAAATCTAGTCAACACATACATGAATAAAACCAAATCTATTAAATTCAATATAAGTTTCACTATGTTGTGTTATTCATTAGAGATACATTAAGGGTATGAACTAAGAAACTATATAGTCAAATTTGTTATGTAAATTAAACTCACACACGTTTCTATATCTAGGAAATATGAATGACAACTTTAAGTTGGACTACCATTTATTTTGACCAAAGCATATATAATTATGTGAACTTATTTTATGAAATTTGAATTTTGGACTAGATTTAAATCCTTGACTTTGTAAGGAGTACATATATTAGAATGTGAAATGGAAGTGAGGAGGAGTTTTCGTGTAACTTATGATACAAAACATGATTCATATTTCAAGTTTGTAACTTGAAATAAAATATCCGTTTCTAGTTTGAAAGAAACGTGGGTGGTTCAAAAACTATCACTATACTCTAATTATATGAAAATATTAGTTCACTTTACTACCTTTTATTATGTAAAAAATAAAACAGAATTATTAAAATATTAATGAAACATGGAAAGATTTTCAGCATTTAGTCAATATTGTTGTCAATCATTTGGTAAGTGCTCGTGGTCCGCTCATAATAGATTTCTCTAAAACATGATGCAAGCTCTGCAGTTTATAGGTAGAATGTAAATATATTACTCAACCAGTGAGAAACTTCCTGTTGCTGCAAATTAAAGTAAGTAGATCTTTGTATACAAATTTAACCAATCATTATGCCACAAAATAAAGAAAATGTATATAAATCAAAGTTAAAAACATGACATGTATTCCATTAGCTGAATTGTAAGTGAAAATATAAATAAGTTTAAGTACATAATATGGTTCTGCATTTGCACAATACTCATCATGAAAACCGACTTTCCTATCAAGACATGAAGTCTTATAACATGAAACAACATTTTTATATCTGTCTTCTTGTATGAAAGTCAATATAGCAGAAAATATGTAGGTTTGATGGTAGTAAAAGGATTTGACAACTTGTCTACCGTTATATATGATTAACATGTGAGAAATTTTTTTAACCTCTTTTATACATTGCCATCCTTCCAGATCGGTGCCCTTAAGTTTAGAAGTAAGCATGTTTATTGGGAAAGTAACTAACGATTTTAAACCTAAAATTAATGGTAAAAAAAGCAAAAGCATGTTAATATATACTAAAAAATTTGAAATATGTACAACATCAAGGATGTCAAGTAGATATAGAATCGACATGGGTATATGAATGAGATTAGAAAAATAACGAACCATTATAAAGATTTTCTTTAACCTTTTGTACACATTTCCATCCTTCCATACATTGTAGAGGGGTGCTCTTATGTTTGGAAGTAAGTGTTATTTTGGGAAAGTAACTAAGAATTTGAAACCTAAAATTAATGGTAGAAAGTAGAAATGCATGTTTATATACATCACAAAATTTGAAATATGTACAGAATCAAAGATGGCAAATATATAATAGAATTTACTTGGATATATAAATGAAATTAGGAAAAAAGAACCGTTATAATGATAGGTAAACATAATAATGAGCAATATAGCAATCAACGTAAAAGAATCCCTAAGTTTCTATTCAACTAGTAAGTTGAATCATAATTATATGCATTTACGTCTTTTTTTATGCTACAAATGAAGCACAATGAAGTTTTGTATGTTCATTTTTCTTTGAAGTTGTTTCTCAATTAGTGATAAACTTACTTCTGCTGCAAATTAAAGTAAATGGACGGTTGTACACAAATTTAACCAACCATTTAGTCACAAAATTAATCGAATGCATATAACTCAAAGCTAAAAAACATGACATACATAGGATGTCCAATAGATGGATTGCATATGTTTAAGTATGTAATAAGGTTTTGCACTGGCACAATACCCATCATGCAAATCAACTTCCCTATTTATACATGAAGTCTCAATTCAAGTTATATAACATGTCAACAACATATTTACATTTTTGTCTTCTTTTACGAAACTCAGGTATGGTAGAAATTGTGTATGTTTTAGTCATAGTAAAATGATTTAGCAACTTTTCTTCCATTATATATGATTAACATGAGAAAAAATTATATTTACCTCTTATATGCATCGTCTACTTTCCATGTATAGGGAGCGCTCATGTTTAAAAGTGAGCATGTGTTATAGGGAAGTAAATAACAATTTTAAACCTAAAATGAATTACGGAAAAATGAAACACATGTTAATATAATTTCGAAACTTGAAATTTAAACAAAATCAAATATGTTAGGTAGGTAACAGAATCGACTCTGGTATGTGTTGAAATTAGAAAAGAAAGAACAATTACAACAACATATGAACATAATATTGAGCAACATGGTATTAAACATAAGTGATTCCTTAAATTTATATTTCTATTGATTTTAGACAAATAATCTGAATCATAACCATATATGCATATGCATTTATGTATACTCTATTATGCCATGACTAAAGCACAATGAAGTTTCGTGTGTTCTTTTTCTTTAAAGCCATTACTTATATGTTTTGCGCTTTTCCAATTGATACTGAGGCGATTACTATTATTTCTTTCTTAATGTCATTTTCTAATTTAAAAAATTAACTTTTATTTCTTCATCCAAATACCTACCCACTCAACAACATATGAATATAATAATGAGAAACATAGTATTGAACACAAGAGATTCCTTAATTTTATATTTCTATTACTTTTAGAATAATAAGTTGAATCATAATCATATATGCATATGCACTTATGTTCTATTATTCCATGAATAAAGCACAATGAAGTTTCGCTGTTCTTTTTCTTTGAAGTCATTTCTTATATGTTTCCATTTTTCCAATCGATATCCACGTAATTGTTATTATTTCTTTCTTAATATCATTTCCTAATTTAAGAACCTAACTTTTATTTCTTCATCCAAATACCTACATGCTCAATAACATATGAACATAATAATAAGCAATAATATATTCAACATAAGAGATTCCTTAAATTTATAATTCTATTACTTTTATACTAATAACCTAAATCATAACCATTTATGCATATGCATTTATGTATTCAATTTTTCTACGAATAAAGCACAATGAAGTTTCATATGTTCTTTTTCTTTGAAGTCATTTCTGACATGTTTTGCAATTTTCCAATTGTTATCCAGGTGATCGTTATTATTTCGTTCTTAATATCATTTTTTAATTTAAGAAATTAACTTTTATTTCTTCATCTAAATACCTACATGCTCAGGTGAAATTCAATTTCTACAATTTATTAGAGAATGTACAAAAAAACCTTACAATATATGAAAAAACAGTCCAATTGGAATTATTAAGTTAACTCTAATTACTTTCAGCAATTTACTTATATGTAGCTTTATAATGAAATATTTAAGAGCATAAATGAAGTTAGCATATATAATCAACTATTTTTGGGTCATATGTAAAACAATCAAAATAATCATCAAGTCTAACCATGAAGATTAATGATTGCAAAATAAAATGCTGTTAAAAGAAATGAACTATAAAAAATGACTACAAATTGATCAAAACAATTTTCCACCACCTTTAAAAAGGATAGGTGAAAGATAACTGGCACTGTTAGAGAAGATGAAAAGAAACTTTACACCGAGCTCATTTCCTTCCCCATCTTCAGCTATGTTTTGTTGGTCTTTATTCAGATTAGTGTCCGGAGTGGAAGAAGCTCCAAATTTTTCTGAACTGAAGAAAGATTCAAATAAAACTTCAAAAATAAGCTCCATATTTTTTTAATCGGGATAAAGATAGATTAGAATTGAACTTCAAATTCAAAGAACAATACCTTGGAAGCACCAGAACGTAGCAATGTTGAAGAAGATTAAACCGGTGAAGGATTGATCCATGAAATTGATAACTTCGGAGAGAATTATCTAACAAAATCGATAACGAATTTGAGAAAACCTAATATTTTTAATAAAAGTTCGATATCTTGCTACATGATGGAGGAGAAGGAGGGCTCAAAAAGATGCGTGACTATGGAGAGATAATGTCTTGCATTTGCTGTTCAGCACATGAGAACATAGCAGATATGAAAGACAATTGTGTCCTTATTATGAACCAAAAACTTAAAGGACATATCAGTAATTCCAAAAGCTTCAAATGGGGTATTCCTATTATATATAAATTGGAGAGGACCAGATCGCTAGCATCCATCCTAGCAGCATAATCTTAGGGTCGTCCCAAGATCCATGACACCTTAAATTTATATAGTTGTATGCTTTCGTTATGTGTATTCGGCCCTATGTCATCTGGGCTAACAGTATGTTACCTATACAGACAAATGCTGGTCCATAATTGAGAGTTCTCACATTGACGAGGACATTGGTGGAAACATGTTAGGATGATCGTAAAGGTTATCAAGACGGTAAAGTATCTGTGATTCTAAAACAGGCCCCAGCTATCAGTCTCCCTTCTAGTTCTAAAGGAGTGATAGATTAGCATATACTATTGACACACCTCGCCTAAGTATAGATCTGGATTAGGCAACCCACGTGCAGTGATATGGCTCTACTTGGGACTTCATGTCTGTCATACAATTAATTCCCATCAACATTTGTTATGTGTTATTTCTATATAAGGAGACGTGATCATACTTGTAATTGGTGTCTAGAGTATAGTCGGTCCTCAATCCTTTATTATATACGATTTTATAGATAGATGGCCTATTTTTGTAATATTACCGTTGATACTTTATTATCTGAGATTGGGAGATATACTTGGGTATTGTTATGTGCTAGCTTGAATATACCTGATGATATCTCAAGTATCGATGATTGTTGGACTTCGATGATTATTTAGATATGGACGATTGTAACATCCCCCACCTTAAGGCCCAAAGCTAAGTACTATAGATGCTACAATCATCTATAGTATTAACTTTCGGTGACAAAATACGATAATGTTAATGGTATCCATAATATCAGAAGCACATGAATATGAAACAAAATCACAGATTCAAAAAAAACTTTTTGATTACATTTCACAAAATATGTTTGGTTTCCAATTACATAATCCCAATCATTTTCCATGTTCCAACTAAATATAATTATTAGATAAATACGCCAAGAGCGACATATGATATGCCCCTTGGTTGATTAGAGTATTAAATAGTCACATCAGACTTAATACAACACAGCGGAAATAAAACATAACAACACTTAACTAGCTAACATTAGCCTCTTGCTCATCTACAGAAGCTTTACTCATCCACCTACTAAAACCTATAAACCTCAACTCTCAATCTACTCAAATCAATTTTGAGCACCCGCGAGTTTAAGGGGGAAAACATAAACTTCGAGTTAGACATAAAGCCTGGTATGAATAATACTATACATCTTAGCTATCTGATATTAATTGAGACCACGTCACTTAGCGGAATGGGTTTCCCCTCACTAATATCCTTTTAAAAACATACTTTTTGCAAATCAAAACCTGCAACCTAACTGGTAGAAATAATAATACGATATCATGTATGCATACGAATCAGGTAATAAATGGACTATCTGTTCGAACACAATAGTTTTGTTTGGCTAACTACTAACCTTTGGCTGACTCGGGCCTACCAAACAAAATAAACAAATAATCTAACTTCTGTTAGATACTCTTCTAGACATTCTGTCCTTAACTTACTTCTCCTAGGGTCAACTGGTCCAAATGGTTTTGCTGGCTCACCAATAACCTATCTCTACTCTATATATTACTTTCTGTGTATGATATCATTTTAGTCTTGCCTGTGACAAAGCCCCACATTCTAGAATTTTTAACTTATATTAGCTAGGGATACTAACCAAAGTATAGGGCACAACCCCATACTAGTCACATCTGGTATTTTAATATCTGAGTCATTTTAGTTAGGGTCATCTACCCTTAAAAATGTTCTTGAAAACATTTCTTTCAAATTGATTTAGTCCTCTAAATCATACTTAAACAAGGAAAATGTACTCTATGCTTTACTCAAATCACTTTGCCATGTTATGTACAAAACATTGTTGATGAAAATATTCAAAACCTTTGAAAGTTCCTCTTTCAAAACCAATGAAAGTATCCCTTTCGATACAAGTAAACTACTTTATATTATTACCTAGGCGGAAGGCCAAAACATACCTTTCGAAACCATTTACAATAAAACTTTTCAAAGCATTGAAATCATCTCTTTCGAAAGTTTTATAATCCTTAGACATCCTCTTTTCAAAACATTTTAAACATGCCTTTCAAAAACATTGGAAACCTTCCATTTAAAACCTTTTGAAAACATTGGGGAACCACCCCTTCGAATCCTTTTTCTTAAACCTTCAAAAGCATTAAGTTCTTTACATAAATCAAACCTTTCGAAAGCATTTGGGTTCAAGTAAAACATGTGGAACAACCTTTTGAAACCATTTAAAACCATTCCTTTCGAAACCTTCATGTTTAACTTTCAATAGAACAAAGGGTCTTAAAATAACTAAGTCGAAAGCACTCTTTCCAAAGCAATTTCCTAAGTAAAAGAAGTGGATGGTGTCGAAACCAACCCCTTTGAAAGCATTGGAGAAGCGACTTTGGTTTTATAACAAACGAACCCTTTCGAAGGCATTGCTTCAAAAGGCAGGATGCGACATCTAAGGATTTTGACCCCTTTGAAAGCTTCTTAATAAAATAAAGGCACAATATCTTTCGATACTATTCTTTAAAACCATTCGACCAAGTTGAAAGCTATCTAAGTCGAAAGCATTCTTTTCAAAGCAAAGCAAGCGCGTTTCCTTTTAAGCGCAAAGCAATGTTTCGACCCCTTTGGAACTACCTGTTTCGACTAAATACCTTTCGTCTATGTCCAATTCACTATATACCAATTCTTTGATACCTTATGCATTTGATTCGACGGAGATGAAGGCAGAAGCACCTAATTGAAAGGTTGGTGCCGAAAGTGGCGAAACAAGAAAAACATGGTAAAACTGATTTTAAACTTTAAAAAGTAATTTCTTTTCAACTAACCTGCTTTGTTTGTCAATATGATTGGTTGCGAATTTCTTTTCTAAATTCTTTTCTAAAAGTGTTGCCAAAATTCTAGAAGTAAATAATTTAAAATGTTTGCAGAATGCACCTTCTCTTTTCATAAATATATAAAACATTTAAGTCCCATACATTAAATAATTTTATATACTTATCAAAACACTTAGGAAAATTCTACAAAAATTCCCAGAAGTCATTTTTAATATGTTTTCTAACATATTTAAATTTCTGACCCAAAACATATATAAAATAGCCATAATTAATTTTAAGCCCAGTTAACCATTTTCTTCACTAGAAAATTAATAATAATAAATCCACTTTAATTCAAAAAATTATAAAATTTGAAGCCCACCTCTAAATTATTATTTCCGACCTTATCTCAAAATCGTAAGGCGTTTGGATGTCATTTAATAGGTTTTCACATTAAAACTTATCATAAGATACATATGAAATAGCATAAGTCATCAACAAGCATATATATCCATTTTAACAATAAAAAACATGGCAATATACTTTGCGAAAATATTCGAATCAGATCTAGAAACCAAAAAAAATCAAAAATATGAGATGTAACCTATTATTCACTTTTAGCTTTGTGATTAAGGAGTTGAGATTTGATCTTGGATTAAGTTGCTTAAGCTTCTTCCTCTTATCTTCTTCTTGTTTTCCCCTAATGGTGGTCGGCCTTTCCTTTTTTTATTTTTGTTTTGAACCTTAGAATGAATGTGGCTTAGGTTTAGGGTATAAGAATATACTTATTCCTACTTTTCCCTTACCTATTACCCTTGGCTATCTCATTTTAAATCCCCATTCAGTTCATTATTTTAAATTGGCACGGCTACCTCTATTAACACAAATCTCAATCCCTTAACCATTTCATTATTTCATTTAATTTAACTAATTAGATGTCCTAAATAATGTTAATAAAAATTAGGGTTGTTACAACGATTCACCTATTTGACATTGATTTTGTGATTTCTTATTTGATGTGATTTTTTATAGATGACATCTTTATGCTTGATTTCGTGGTAGTTACCATTTGTTATACTATTGTTGTTTATGATATCATTATTATACTATGCATATTCTCTCTGTGTATATATATATATATATATATATATATATATATATATATATATTGACCTCTATATTTAGACATAGTCTGACTCGTGTATTATTTATGTAATATTTAGGTAAGTCCAAGACATTTTAGGTTCACGGACAAAGAGACCAGCTTGAATTTTTGGGCATAGTGAAGATTGAACATTTATTATTGTTGTGCATAATCTTGATTATATAGCCTCATTTTGTATATGTCACTATGATGTATGTGGTGTATTTTGTATATTTAAGATATTTTATATTCACACTGATTCTTATATGTTTCATATTATGTCTTATCACTGCGATACCGACTCTATGTTCTCTATCATTTATTGTATATTGTGTATTGTTCTATCTCGGAGTTGCACGTGTTTATTGGTTTGTGCTAATACTTGTAGAATACAATAGTCTATGATTTTTGTTTGATGATAATAAACATATATATTCATTTAAATGTATTTGCTATTGTACTATTTTATTTTTCCACACAATTAAATAAATATTTATTGAATAGGATAAATAACTTAGAATTCATATTCAAATACATATTTTATTCAAATAAATATTTTATTACAAATTCAAATAGTACAAATTCGAGCTCTCACTACATTTACACATTTTCAATTACAACGTATTTTTCACTGTACAATTTTTACATACATGTTTCACCTCACTACATAATTTACTCATCACTCGTATTTTATCTTCAACTCTGTTCCCGTCTGTATCGAGCATCTGAACTATCTGCAAAATAAACACTAATGTAGTAAAATTGAAAAATAAATATTTTGCATTGCACAATGAGGTATATGTGTTTGAAAATATTATTTCCCTTAGTTATTTGGGTTCTTCGTCATCATTTCCGTTTAATTCATCTTATACGAACCATTTATGACATACACAGTGTATCACTATACATGCCACAAGGTCATGCACATCGACATACACTTGCTTGATAAAATTACAAGGACAGGTGAGCACAAGGTCAAACCCAGGACAAGGATTCAACTCAAGTGCAAATGCAAATAACATGCAAAAACCCTCAACCAAAACATACAAAATGCATTCAGACATGCACAAATCAGCTGGTACAAGTAAATGTAGTCTAGGAAAACCATGGAACAGAATACAAAGGCACCAAAATTAATCAGATCAGGTCAATGAAGACTCAAAGCTACATGAGATCACCAGAACAAACTACAATAAACATGGTTTAGGCATCTAGGCATGGTTCAAGCATGAACATGAGCATGCAGCATGATTAGTACACTCACGTACACACATGTATGCATATATATATATATATATATATTTGTATATATACACACACATTCATACACATGAATGCAAGCACTCTGGTGGACAGAGCAATTGTGGAGCTACCAGACATGTACAAATAAGCAGCATGAAAACACATCGGACCTCAAATGGCACAAAGGCACAAGGAAAACACATGAAGATTCAACCAAATGCACATACCAGACTTCAAGTGGAACAAGGGCTAAAATTGAACCAGACTAGTGTGGATGCACAGTACAAAACATCGTGTTCAAACTAGTACAAGTTCAGTACAGTCAACGTGGTAATTTAACACAGACCAGGCTAAAAAAAACAACAAGGCAACAAAACTTTAAATGGAACAAAACTTCAAATGAAAACAACAACACACATCAGACTTCAAAAGTGCACCAGATCAGACTTCAACATGAAACCAGACTACAAGAAGTGCACAAACAAGTAGTTTCAACAATTCAGAGAACACAAGTGCATAAGGACAGAAAATACACATGGAACTCGATGCAACAGAGTGGACAACAAGGCACCAAAGCAATCTCACACATATATACATACATATATGTATGTATATATGTATGGAGACCACAATTTAACTCGAAGCTAATTACAATACATCAAATATGATGAAGAAGCCATGGGACATGAACAACATCATGTTTTGAACAAAATCAGAAGTCATAAGAATCACGAATTGAACAAGTCCAGCTTCATAAAGACCAGATCATGTCAAAATTCAAAATGTCAAAGTCATAGGAGCAAAAGGAACGGAACAAAATTCAAATATATCAGAGATGAAAAAGTGAGGAATCACACTTATTGTTCGATCAAAAATCCATGGCCGAGAAAAGCAATTGACAAGTTCAAATAGAAATATACAAACGAAAATACCGGGAATCAAACCATATGTTAATCCATGTCATCATCGGCATTAAGATCATTCGAGTTCAAGCAAATACCAGAGCATGCCTTGAAAAAAATCACGAACTAATTTATAACTCATCAAAGTCGAGCATAATCAGAAATTGAAAAAGGGAAAATCAAGTACCAATTCACAACGTCCATTCGAGCTCGACAATATTGAAGCGACCGCAAGCTCTCAAAGCTAGAAAATCGATTGACAAGCCAAATCAAAGCAAATTCATCGCTGCAATCAATCAAGTGTTTTGGTGTCTTCAGTTTTCACCAAAACCCTACTTTTTGAAGAGAAAAAGTAAAAGAGGATATCGGTCGAAGAGATTACACTGAAAAAGGGGATGATCTTTTTATGACTGAACTATTTTTAAATGGGTCGTGTTCTTTTATATGTATTGGGCTTAAATTTTTGAAATAGGTTTTTTTAGTTTTTATTTATTTGTATTCTCTTTTAAAATTATTTCAGACTCTAGTTTAACTTGGTTATGAACTACGATTTTATAGTTCGAGACTTTGCAACTTAGTGGCTGAGTTGTGGTAGAGTTTTGAGCTTAGAGTTAGGTCAATCAAGTTAGCAGGTGTCGCAAGTTTACATATGTTTGTAAGCGTCTGATTACTTAATTTCTAGTAGAAACCTTGGGGGCAGCACGTAAGCAGGTTATTGCTGCATTACTTTCTATATTTATCTTTATCTCAACATTGATTTTAGTATCACCCCATTCACCCCCACCCACCTCTAGGGCGAAATGGATCCTACAATACGGTGTACATGCAGGATGGTTATTTATTCGCTTTTGAAATACATATCATTGTTAGGCCGAGGGAATATTCATCTGTGTAAGCCCAATATCGCCTCATTCTTCATATTACCAAATAGTATTACCTAATAATATTCTTTGGTAGTATGGGTATGGGGTGGGGTGTTTCAAATTAAAGTATAATTTTCAAACAATGCTATTTTTCATAAATCAAACCTCAAAATTTTAAAAGCCACTTAATTCAATCCTCTACTACATCAATCTCTTCATTCAAACCATGGGATATTTGTGAAAAAATTCCACTATAAATAAAAGAGGAAGCAATGAAGAGATGATTGACCTTTTTTATTCAAAAATGACATCGAGGTGTATACTCTTATTTTTATTACAAAAATTCGAAGTAATAATAATCTTTATGGGCCTGGATCATTTTTTACATCAAGCCACTTATAAACACTTTATGTAGATTTTCTTATAGCGTTTTTATTTTCTATGATAATTTTTTCTTTATTGAATAGTCCTTTTTATCGTTTTTGGCGAATAAAATTATGGTAGTCCTTTCACTTGTTATCACCAACCATTTAATGCAACCAGTGGTATGCGATCTTTTTGTTGAACGATTATTCTTTGTGAACTTTTAAGCTAATAGTTTAGTTATATATATCACCATTTGAATTCATGTTTTCTTGGTATAACTGTTAGGACCATAATTGTGGTGTTTTGATGATAAAATATACAACAAAGCTACTAATGCATTTATCAAGTTTCACAGATTGAAGGTAAGCTCTGTGGTTTTACAATACTGAAACACAAAAGAAAGTATGATATATTTAAGGTGAAATTGTTAAATACATGAATACATATCAAATCAATGCAAATGAAACATGCAGAATAGAGAATAAGCTCTTAAAAATATTTAACAGAATTAAAAAAATCTATTAGAACACAATGGAGTCGAAGAACTACTCGAAGATGCACATACAGTATAAAAATCAAGCATGTTATTTATGGAATGCTTTTAGTTTAGACTTGCTAAAACTTAATAAATGACAACGGATCAATCTAAACTTTACCACAATCTTTTACATGTTCCACGGTATTTATGTGAAAATTGTAGGATTTTGTGTAGTGACAAAAAATCTAGAACGAAGTAGTAAAAATTAACACAAATGGAATAACCACATGCCAACATGTGACGTACTCACATGTCTACTTGTATGGCATCCACATGATGACATGTGGATGTTCATATGTTGACATATGTTTAGATAAGAGGTCGACATATGATAATTTTAAGCTACAATTTTGAATTCTTCTACCTTATATTTGTACATGTCTTTATTTCTTTCTCTTTCTCTTTGATCCGCAATCACTTCTCTTCATTACAAAAGGGTTAATATTTTCAAATACATCCCTGCAAAAATTATAAATAAACCTAATCTCTCCTAAAGGAAGAACGACTTTTAACAACTTCTACGCTTTGATTTTTTGCTCTTTAGCTCTTTGTTTCTGGATTAAACATTATTCATTCAACTCCAATTCCATTATTATTCACATTTATTCCTATAGCACTTGCTCATTCTTATCCAAGATTTATTGTATGGGTTATAGGAATCTATATTAGAAAGAGATGTCTATATATTGAAAACATATTATTCAAGTGTACTTTATAAAAGGTTGAAGTCCTATTCTGTTGTTTAGGCAAAATAGAATTCATGTTCTATTTTTTTAGGCAAAGCTAAACCCATGTTTGGTTGTGTTGCTTGTTTTTCTTGCTATATGATAACTGGTTAGCGCGTTAGTTTCTCAATAATCCATCTCGCTCATATGGCCATGACCTTACCACGCGTGGCCCATCATTATCGTAAATGCCCTATGCAGCCCATAAAAGACTACAACATCCATGGGTCAAAGGCTTTGGACACTGGCTCGAGCAGACAGTGCCCTTAGTAGAGAGATGCCCGACCATGAGTACCTGCCTGCATAATGAAGGCCACTTTCCATCTCTTTTCTTCAGGCTCCTCAGTCATCACCGCCTCGCAACCTATCCATCGTCCTGCCCACTCCATATCCCTTATTTTGCCTTAACTCGGCAAGCCTCTGCCAAAAGTTTTTTACTACCCCTGCAAAAAGAAGCTATGTTTTTACACTGTTTAACTAATTTTTTTGGCACTGTTTATTTGACAAAAGCGGCACTATGCAGCAACCACTCCGTGTCCTTCACTGTCCATATTACAATGATGTTACTATTCAACAACTCGTTGTTTCCACGCAGCTCTATCCAATAACAATAAGTATTGGTATGCTCTGCCAGTTAGCCATTATCTAAACCATTTAGACCAGCTGGCATCTAAGCTATTTTGGATCTGAATCGTTCAAAACAATCAATGGCCGAGAGGAAACTTAGGAATTGACATATCAATCTGAGCTGCCTGAACTAAATTTCAGCTGATATAAATAAAACATCAAATGCACTTGTACCATGATTGAGTTTTTATTTATTGCATCCATTATTATCTTTTGTAATAAAGCAATTGTAACTCAAAGCTCAGAGCTATAAATAAATTAATACCATAGTGGGCGCAGATCATTTTTGGTCCAACACTCAAAACCATGTGTCTTTACTCATGTTAGCATTCACTGTCTAACATTTTCTCTCATTTTAAATTTGTTGATTAAGGTGTTAGCGGGTAATCTTTTCTTGTATAATTCCTAATCATAATCATAATTTGAGATTGACTAAATGTCTAGTCAACGTTTTGGCACTAAAACAAGGATCTTCCCTTAGAAGCTCTCAACCTTCAAAACTTTTCTTCTCCCCAAACTACTCTACTCAAAAAAATCATACCATGCAAAATAACTGTGGCAACGAGGTCGATAACTCAGATTGCCACAACATAACCGACGCTGCTGGAGCCAGCATCATTTGTCTCATTCCAGACTTGAGCAATGACATGTTGGCTAAGGCTAGTTAACTGTTTGACTACTACTGGGCGAATTTTTCATGATTTGGATTATTTTAGGGCCTGCGTAGACACCTAAGATACTTTTTACTATGACCTGGAAGTCCCAACAAGGATAGTACGGACCCCATCCAGCCTACTATTCACATCACCTTCAACATAATGTATGATGCCTGCAAGCGGGTTGTGTTGGAGATAACTATTGGGGTCGCTTGACCCGCAATAGAGACCTGCACACGATAAATGAGCAAGGTTTTGCTCATGACATACATGTATCATACCAGCACTACACCAAGGAGCTCAAAAGGCCTGTCGCTCCACCTTCGTAGAAAGGTGGACGTGCATAACTTGCATTTCAATCGTCTATGCGGCGATGGGCATGCCAAAATTCAAGAGCACAGAGAGCTCTTAGTCCACTCTCAGCCGTAGAGGGAGTCATCAGACCCAAATCCTATGAAAGGCAGGATCAGAATTCTAAGTCATCTTCTATCAGTTGTAGCTAGAGACCATCTACCCCCATTCATGATTATCCCCATCAATATATCAACATAGTTGTTCTCTTTCACCCATATGACATCGAAGAAGTTCATCCCAGTAAGAGGTTAGCGCCACCCGCATCATGTGGAGGGGGGCATCTAAGAAGAAATGGGATCTATGCAATAGCAGATGTTGAGGATCAAACTAGGAAAATGATGGCAATGGTTTATCAGATAATGAAAATAGGGAAAAAAATTGAAGAAATTTTGGAAGTATACATTCACGGAGGTATGTACCTCCCATCGATAAATATGACTGAATGTTGACCCCTCCAACCATATCATGGCCGTCAACTCCATCACCTGATCTAGACAGCTCTCTAGTACTGCAAAGTGCCTCATATTTTCTTCTACCTTGATTGGACAAGCCTCTTCTTGGTTTTTGCATTTTTAAGCAGGCAATATTCAATCATGGTACCGGTTGTGAATAGATTCAACACAAGCTTCTTCGCTTCACAAATTTGAATTAAGATGGTGAGTGAGGTATGCAACATAAGACAAGGGCCGAATGAGTTGCTACGCTCCTATGTCAACCACTTTAACAATAAAATCAACTCTTGCAAGAGGATTGGACAAAAACATCTTGGTGGTCGCCTTATGTTTTCGGGACATGCATCGGTCCAAGGTATGTAAGGAATTACAAAAGTATCCTCATTTCTCCTTGACTGACTTCTTCTAAAGAGCTCATGGCATCAGCAAGTGGAAGAGGCAATCTTTTATGATAGCGATGAGGAGAGAAGAAGAGCCAATAAGACCAACTCGCGAGAAGAAAGCCTCCAAGGAAAGAATGGGTGCAAGAAAGTGGCAAGAAGGGCATCGTGGATGGATCTTGATTCAAACCCAGGTACACTAATTATGCCTTCTTAACTCATGACATAGAAAACATCTATCTTGCAACCTAGGACCATATACTATACCAAAGGTATCCTTCCACTCGAGATATAAATTCGAAATTTTCTCCAAAATTTGAAATTTGATAGCTTGCCAAGTTGTTAGAGTTGTAAATCTCCTTCATTTCAATCGAGGTATCAGCTTGAGATTTTCTCCAAAATTCAAGATTTGAAAGAATGCTCCCGCTCGATCAGGGAAAAAGGATAAGCCCCGAGGCTGTGAGAAACACTACGAATTTCATTAATTTAATGGCCACTCCATAAATGAGTGTCTCTACCTAAAAGATGAGTTAGAGTGGTTGATCCAAAAAAATGTACTTGTGAGTTTGTAAGGCAATAGATTTAAAAAATAAATGTAAGACAAAACCCCTTTGCCCACCCTCAATGGGCCGATGACAACAATGTGGCTGTAATCAATACCTACATATTTTTGACTTTTGGCAGCCTTCACATGGCCGGAAGTAGTAGGGGAGCACAGACTTGATGTAGGAGGGAGCTCACCTCGAATAACCAAGTTTAGTTAGTCGAGTTTCAGGACCTAAAGGCTCCTCGTGTAGAAGAACATAAAGTAACATCATCTTTTCCACCGAAGACAAAAGAGGAGTCAGCTAAACCCACCATGACTCCATGGTAATATTAGTCATTATTGCCAGTGCAAAAATAGATCGATCTTTATTGATGGAGGTATCTCTATTAATGTAATATTCAAGAATATTTTTGATCAAATGAAACTCCCATCATCGAGCCTTATGCCTTGTGCCTTAGAGGTGTCAAGATTATTCCTTTAGGATTGACTTCGTAGATAGGTACCTTCAGCGAGAAACCTCGCTCTATGAAGATTCTGGTAAACTTTGTACTAGCTGATTATCTGTTTACTTATAACATCTTAATATGCAGATCAACGCTAGCGAACTTAGATGTAGTAATGGAATATTAATGACTCACCATAAAGCTCCCCATCAAGGGAGGTATACAATGCAACCATAACAATCAATATATCGCCAGAGACTGCTACAACATCTCTTTAAAATAAGCCAAGAAGGGAGTCCTTATACTACAATAAGAATCAACGACGCACATCGATGGTCAACCTGAGAGAATACAAGAGCTATGCAATGCTCCCATTCATGTTAGGATGCCCATAGCATAGATGTTGTTGAGAGAACAACCACATCATCCCCCAGCCCTGCGAGAGCCATGCAACACTCTCTTTCACTCTAGGGTTAAGGATGTCAGGGGTTATCTTTCTTTAGTCAGTCTCAACAAAACATGAGAACTCATAGCAACATGGAGTGAAAAAGTTCAACAACATAATCGCTTAACACATCAGCGTACTCATTTATGAGAGTTGGGGAAAGCGAAAGTTCTTAGGTTCATGCGTAGACGTCTATCCCATCCAAGAACCTCATTGCACATATGATCAATGCATTGGATGAGTGTGACCTAGAAATAAACATGGAAGATAATGATGATGACCCACTAGACACTCACATGGGAGATGCGAAAACTAATGGCAGTCCTGCCACCTAACCTGTAGCATGATGATATACAATGACAATGAAGCAAGGTCATCTAGATCAACGTATAGTTAAACCAAGAAGTTAGGGATGAGCTGATGCATTTCTAGAAGACAAGAAAGGTTGTGTTCACTAAGGGGGAATCCTAACATGATCGTCATAGGACCCTCCATCATTTGCCACGCCCTCGTTATTGACACAAAGGCTCACCCAGTCCATCAAAGAGAAGATCCCTCAACCGGAAGGACATAGAGCATTAAAAGAGGAAGTAGAAAAGCTCCTTGGCAATGGATTCATCCAGGAGTCTGAGCACATAGTGTAGGTAGCTAACTCAGTATTATTTCAAGAGTCAAGTGAGTTTCAAAGAATGTATATTGACTTCTCCAATCGCAACAAAGCATACTCAAAGGATAGCTTCCCACTAGCGCACATTGATCAACTTGTGTATACAACCAGAAGGCGTAAGATTCTTACATATATGGGCACATACGCTAGGAACATCCAAACATGTATGCATGTCCCCGATCAAGAGCATACATTATTTAATACAGATGTAGGTCTTTACTGCTATAAAGTGGTGTCATTTGGCCTTCGTAATGCGGGGTTGACATATTAGCGGCTCACCGATACAATGTTTGCAAAGCAAATTGGTTTATCAATAGAAGTGCATGTGGATGTTGGTCAAGTTAGAGAAGGCCGAGGGAATGTACAAATTGGCATTCTCCTTCAACATAACGTGAAGATGAATCCTCGAGAAATTCGAGACATTCGAGACATATAGGTTCCCCATAGAATTAAACAAGTACAAAGTTTGAATGGGACAATCGTCACACTTAGCTACTCCATATCCCAAGCAATGGAAAATGCATCCTATTCTTTGACCTTATCAAGAAAGAAAAGCCATTCACATGGACCGATAAGTGCACTAAAGCTTTTAAATAATTGAAGCAACACTTGGTCACAACCCTAAACTCTCCAAGCATGTGGATAGAGAAGATTTCTACTTATATCTTATAGTCACTAATCATGTGACCAGCGCCGCCTTGGTATGAGTTGAAGAAAATATTCAGCGAACAATATACTCTGCCAATTTTTTGGGCTTATTAATGGTAAGCTATATTAACGGTGGCCTGAAAGCTCCTTCCATACTTTTGGGGACTTCTCGTAAGGGTGCTTAACAATCCACCACTAAAGCATATACTTAACCAGTTAGACATTGTAGGTTGACTCTTGAAATGGTTCATGGAACTCAAGTAGCATCATATTACTTTCTATCATTGCACGTCCATTAAAGGCCAAGCTATAGGCATCTTTCTAATAGAATGTTCCTGCTCAGACAATAGTAGGAAACACGTGACCATAAATCAATGCTCATGGAAACTGTATGTCGATGGCGCGTCTAATAAAAAGGGAGCGATATAGTCCTTGTCGCACCTAAGGGAAAGGAGCTTTGTTTTATTGTCCGTCTGAGCTTTAATACGACCAATAATGAAATTTACTATGACGCTGTCTTGGTTGGTCACAAAACAGCAATAGAATTATGGATAGAATCAATCTATATATTTAGTGATTCCTTGTTGGTCATAAACCAAATCAGAAGTTATTTCAAGTCAAGAGAAGAACACCGACCCTATATATCGTGGAAGAAAAGAAACTCCTTAATGCCTTTTCTACTTTTATATTATAGAAAAATACCATGAGAAAAGAATGCTAAGGTTGATCAACTAGCAAAGGGGCAAACATTCCTAAGGAAACCAACCCTTGAGTACCGTTGAAAATGCAAACAGCCTCGTGTTTTGAGATGAGGAGGACCACAATGGAAATTGATGGTAGATAATCCAACACTTCAATGGCCCCCTCTTGAAATATTTAGTAAGCAAGAATCCCTACAAAGCAGTAGGAGACTTGAAAGATCCTTTGAGCTTTTCATTATATACATATGGACAGTAAGCTATATCGAAGGGGCTATTCCATCGCCCTCCAATGTTCCACAATGGATGAAGAAGTTGGCCATGTACTTGAAGAATTACATGAAGGCTTCTATGGGGATTACATTAGGGAAAAAGCTTAGAAAAACACTATGTGGAAAGCAAACTACTAGCCATGATTATGGATTTACTAAATTATGTCAAGAGGTGCACCCGATGCATGCGTTTCATAAAAATTCCAAGAGCCTCCCCAAACTTACAAACAATCATGGCGTCCCCTTGGTCATTCAACACATAAGAGATTGACATGACTAGAAAAATCCCTATTATAAAGGGAGTCTACAACCATGTTATTATCTCCGTTGATTATTTCACAATGTGGGTCAAGGAGGAGCCCCTTACTGGGGTTACTGCACCGATGATTCTTAATTTTGTAAGAAAGAACGTAGTTTTCAATTTTGGGCTCCCGAAAAGATCATCATTGAGAATATCACCCAGTTTGAAAGTGGATTGTTCCAGTGTTCCTGTGAGAGACATAGGACTAAAATGTTCTTCTCGTTTATTGTTCATCCTCAAGCAAATGGATAGGTAGAAGTAGTAAACAACACTATTAATTCGACGCTGAATAAGCGCCTCACTGAAGCCAAGGGAAACTGGGTTGAAAGCCTGCCACTTTTGTTTTGGACATATAGACCTTGAGTCAGACCTTAATGGAACACTTCCCCTTGGGTGTGAAGCCATGTTACCTATAAAAGTGGATGTCCCATCTCCAAGATGCCTTACCCATGACCCCGAACAGTGTGAAGGACTCCTCAAATTAGGGCTTGACGCTCCGAAAGACAGAAAAGTGGTGGCCGAACTCCAAACATAAGCTTACGAATGGAAAATGTTGAAGCATTACAATGTCAACTAAAGTTGAGAAATTTCATCGCAGGCAATTTAGTGTTTTTCCTAATTTTTGTAAGCGCAAAGAGCCCCATTGAAGGTGTATTAAGGCCAAATTAGGAAGGGCCATATGATGTCGGCATTGTTTTAGTTAGCAGGGCTTACTATCTTATCCAATCGGATGGTACCGACGTGTCATGCTTTGGAACCTAGAGCACCTCCATGCATATGATATTGAAATATACTTAGTAACCGTAATTGAAAGAGTTGGTGGTATGCCCTAATGGCAAATATGAAATTAGTTACATGTATCTAACTTTATAATCAATCTTTTTCTTAACAAAGGTATTGTCTTTTTTAATATACTTTGTTATATTGTGATATAATTAATTAAGTAACTAATTTAGAGTATATTAATATGAAAATTATTAAATAAAATGTATATCCTAGTTGCAAATACTTGCAATCATAAATAATTAATCATAAAATAAAATGACATTTTTTAAATATTGCTCGTCAAAATGTTTCGAGAAAGGATATCGATACATCTATTGAGACCGTAGTGTGTAACCTCTCCAAAGGTTGGCCAATGTATTAGTCATGGATGTTAGGGGCACCAAGGTTTTATGTGTACCTATAGTTATTAGATAACTATGAAATGACTCATTCAGGAGTTTCTAATTGGTTGACAACAACTAGATCAGACAGGAAATCTTAGTGTAATGATGTTACGCAGTTACCTCGACTTAGGAGTACTATTGAATTTCAGTGTGGATACTTCATTTTAATTATAGTTAAATCATGACAAGCTCCTAGTGACTATAGTTGGGTTTAAGATGAAGCATTGGAAGTGAAGCACTATTCAATAGAGAATTCATTTCCCTGGTTATATTGGGTTAGTAACAGGATCATTTATTGTAATACCTCTAATTTTAATTAACATTATTCGAGAGATATAATTAGATAAATAAAGTAAAATAATGTGATGTGTAGTGTGATAAGGAATTAAGATTTAATAATCAACATGGTCGAGCCATAATTAACTAACTAATTGGTTAATAAGATGGTTTTGTGACCTAAGAATAATAGACATGTGAAATGGGTAATTTAGGTATAGAAAAATCCTTTATACCTTAAACCCTCCCTCACCCCTACCGTTCTCACATTTAAAAAACATAAGTAATCAAAATAATATAAGGAGGCCGACCATTGCAAAGGGGGAAATCATGAAAAATCTAATGGAGATTCAAGAGTAAAGTTAGGGTAACTAAAGCTCATCAAATCTCAACTCTATTATCAAAATCATAGTGAAAAATAATCAAATCGTCTCATTTTTATTATATTTTGATTGTTAAACTTCGGTTTAGATTTGAAACTGAATGGATTGACGATTGGATGATATGCCATTTTTGATTTTGCCATGTTTTGAATTAATTATGAATTAAATGGATTTTTGAAATTAAATGATAGGTTTAAGAGTAAAACCTTAATTAATAATCTCCAAATGATTCAAATATTTGATATGTGGTATATAATGATATCTTAGAGATTTATTTTTAATTTCATAATTTTCCAAGTTATATAGATTATTATATGAATTTTCTAAGGAGAAAATAGCTTAATTTCAGGTTTTTATCATTTAAAAAAATTAAATATCGTTTTTGGCTTCGAAATATTAATATATGATAAAGAGAAGGATATTCTTTAATTGATGTGAATCTTTAGGATTTTTCTCAAATAATTATGGTTTATTATGAATTTGTTATGCAAGATGAGCATTTAAAAGCATAACTAATTAAGGGTACTAATTAGTATATGTTTTGGAACTTGTAGATAATATATGGCAGTATTTTCTAAAAAAAATTGAAATAGGTTTTGTTTATCCAATAGAATTTGAGTAAATGGTTAAGATCTGGTAAAAGTAGTTGCTTTTATTAGAAATAAACCAGCTTTCTTTATAATTACGTTAATGCCATGCCACCTATATCTTCATCGAGCCTAAAGGAAAAACGCCTCCATGAATGTCGACATCGATGACATGGGAAGCATAGGTTAACTACTTAAGTGGTTATTGAGTCAGTCCAACCGCTTCGAAGTACACAATGGTGGCAACCCATGAATGGCGGCGTTGCCTTCTTTAATTCCAAGAGTTTAAAAGCTTTAGTTTCGATGTCACATGTCTTCATCACTGTTTTAAATGACACCGCATCTCATCTCTTCATTTGTTTTCCAAATCAAGGCAACGATGCCGGCTATTATGTCTTTGACTCTATATAACAAGTGGCATGGTAGCCGAAGTAAATTAAGTGTGAAATATTTATAACATCGTCGAGGGTGTTGTTGATCGATGTGCATCAAGGTCGGTGACCTTATGTTTAGTGTCGATGGTGCTTGGCCACGACGTCGCACCTTATCTTTTTTTATTTCGAAGAGGCTTGTATCCATGTTGTCTAAAACTATTTTTAAAGGGGTAAAGAGGCTTATGTTTTAGAGGGTCGACGACCCTATACCTTCGGTAGTGTGCCATATAACTTACAAAGGTTTTAAGTTTTGTCTTCGACCTAGATGTAGGTTGACGTTTGTTTGCACCAAAATTGGTCACAAACACCTGATATCGTGAAAGCACCCGTTTATGAACACAAATCAGCAATAATCAACACAAAACTCAGATCTAAGCAATATCAAACACAGCAATTCACAAATAACAATCACAAACACAGGATTTATAGTGGTTCAGCGATCTTGCCTACGTCCACTCTGAAGCTTATGTCTTTATTGATTCACTTGATGATTTCAATCAATTACAACGGAATACAGTTGATAAAAGCTCTGAAATCTGATTACAACAACGATAATTAAGAGTAGAATTGAATCCGGCAGAGCCTGGACGTCGAATGGCCAAAAGATCCCCTTTCTGTAGGCTTCAGGGTGCTATTTATAGGCGTAGGAGGCCCAAATCTCGCTCAAACTTCGGGAGACTTTTTCTGGCACGTGAGTGGGCCCACGCGACCGAACCCACCAAGTTTCGACTCGATCTGAGATCGATCCGAAGTCATTTCGTATCCATCAAAAAATGATCCAATCGAGCTGAAACTTGGCAGGAACAATCTTTACCTTGTATGGAAGCTACTGTGAAAATTTCGTTGCATTTGGATCAGTGATTTGGGAGATATGATCGATACGAGCTAGTATGTTTCGGTTGGCTGTTTATTTCGAATCCATCAATTCGTATCGGTTCCTTCAAATCGATCACCTCATGTGGTCTTGTGATGATGTGGCGCGCATTCTTCGCCTCGATCCGGTCTTTGCTCCGAATTGACCGTGTTCGAACCCATAAAATTCGCCTTGTTCGTATCGAGGATGACACGTCACCCATGGTTAGTTGACCTGATGGATACGAACAAGCCTCTGCTTATGGGTTCGAACACGGTCTTGGGATGGAGACGAAGCAGCGAGTCCCTGATGGATGCGAAGTTGATGTTAGGTGATCGATACGAAGCCGATGGATACGAACCGAGCCATGCCGATGGATTCGAACAAGACACTCTAGCTGAAGTTCGATCGATACGAAGTCCATCGATGCGAAGGCCTGGCCACTTCGATCGATACGAAGCCGATGGATACGAACCGATGGGTGGTGATGGATATGCGTATCGGTACGAAGTGCGGCTTACTTATGGATACAAAACAGTACTCTAGGATGGATACGAACATGCTGAGACGATGCCCATCTGATCGATTCGAAACCGATCGATTCGAAACCGATCGATTCGAACTGACCGATAACGTTGCTGATCGATTCGAACTCAATCGATTCGAAGTGTGTGGAACCTGATGGATTCGAACAAGGCAATCATTGGTGGATACGAACTCCATCGATTCAAAATGGGCATCTTCTCAACAATTTGATGGATACGAACTGTGTACTTTGGCTAACTTGCATCGATCATATCTCGTTCATACGGAATCCGATTAACCTGAAATTTGAAACACTGGCTTTCATGGCTTTGCTTGTCATGTCCTATCAATTGTAGCCTGATCCGGGCTCGGACAAAATTCATCGATATCCATAGTGAAGTTGTGTATGACCAGTCTTTGAGACGAATTGTCTTTTGTTTTCGACCAATCTTTTGGTGTCACGGCTTTGCCAAAAAGCGGGATAACATTTTGCCCCCCAAAACCTGCCTTGCGGTAGGAAGGTGTGTTTTACAATGCTTTGAGCTGGATGTTCATATCCTGTCAACAACCTGTAAAGAACTTGATAGTTTCGTATGGCCTCAAATAACGATTGTTCGGGATCGTGTGTCATTTGAGATGAATCGGGACCGTTCGCGGTCGTATGCCGTTCATGGCGGATGATGGAATGGGACCATTCGCGGTCGATGCCATTTGCGGCGAATGATGAGATGGGATCGTTCGTGGTCGTATGCCGTTCGCGGCAGGTATCGATCGTTCGTGATCGAGTGCCGTTCAAGGCTGATTGTGACCGTTCGAGGTCGGACATAATAAGTGAATCGTGACCGTTTGCGGTAGGGTGCCGTTCGAGGCAAGTTGTGACCGTTCACGATCGTGTGCCGTTCGAGGCAAATTGTGATCATTCGCGATCGTGTGCCGTTCGAGGCAAATTGTGATCGTTCGCGATCGTGTGCCGTTCGAGGCAAATTGTGATCGTTCGCGATCGTGTGCCGTTCGAGGCAAATTATGTGTTCCCGGGGGGGGGGGGGACTTAGTATTATTGATGCCGGAGTTCATGTTCGGGGGAGTTTCTGAATCAAAGACATTTGGCGGTTCATCGCCATACAAGAAGTGCTCGTGGACCGTTCGCAATCCAATGGGCATACCAGTAAAACTTTTTTTCACAGAGTTGCAAATATCAAAGCAATAATTACATGAATCTCACAACAGAAATGTGCAAACGGGCGGAGTCTAAATGTTCAAATCAAAATCAAAGCAAAAAGCAAGATGAAGATGTCAAAGCGTAAACTCTTACTATGATGCGGTTGGTAGTCATTCAGAGCATGCCTATGGATCGTGCGCGATCGCTTACATGTGTAAATGATTTAACCGTGTTAGTGAGAGGTTTACAACTTGTTCATCGTTATTTCAATCGATCAATGGATAATCAAACGGTGCCCCGATTTAGGGTCGCCTCTAGCTGATGTAGACGGCGGTCGCTCTGGCTCCACTGTTGGGGTTCGCCTCCTCACATACTGAAGGAGCATACCGTTCCTGATATGCCCTTCCACCTCGTCCTTCAGGTGCCTACAATCCTTAGTGTTATGACCGTACAATTCATGAAATACACAAAACTTATCTGATTTTGTTTCGTCAGAAGTCGGATCCCTTCGCATTGGTCTACGATACGGAACCTGCTCTTTGGTATCCTGATAGATTCGTTCCAGACTATCATTCAGCTCAGAGTAAGTGGTGAATCGTGGCTCCCTCAATGGCCACTTTTACCTGTCACTGTTATTCTCAGTCTTTCTTTTTCCTTTACTAGTCTCCGCACCCTTTTCAGGTGTATTCCCGCCTCCGATTGTGAAAACATCAATTCCCTCTCCTTCCTCTCTTTCGGCGTTCGCATCCTCCAATCGTAAAACTTTTCCGCCTCGTGATAGAATTCTCCTAGATCCACAGGTGGATCTTTAGTTAATGAATTTTTGAACTCTGTTCAGTCAGCTATTCCGGACACAGCTGCCATCATAACCATAGATGGATCTGGTCGATCCACCGAAGCTGCTGCCGCATTGAATCGCGTCAGAAAAATCCTAAAAGTCTCCCCAGCTTTCTGTTTTAGAGTTGCCAAAGTCATCACATTCTTAGGCCTTGCAATGTGAACCCTGAATTGCCTCATGAATCTCTCAGTTAAATCTGCCCATGTTCCTATGGAGCCGCTCTCCCGCTGTCTAAACCATAACGCCGCAATATCTACCAAGTACAATGGTAAGCATCGGGCCATAACCTTCTCCGATGCCCCCAGTACCTCCATATGCCTCATATATTTCGTCAGATTAACTGTAGGGTCTGTCCTTCCATCATACATATCTAACGATGGTAGCTTAAAATCTGGTGGGTTCGTTGCTCGCCTGATTGCCGTGGTAAAAGGGCTCCTATTAACATCCTCTAAATCTTTGTTTACTAATCCGCCTCTCATGGCTCGCCTAACCATCTCGGCCAACTTGTCATTGTCTCCAAGATGTAATCTTCGTTCATCACTTTCGACCTGCCCCCCGAGTTCACGAGGGAACTCTGGGATCTGTCCCCTTGACCGAGTGTTCACTCCTCTGCTAATCCCAGGTTGCGCAGATGCTCCTCTCTCTCTCTGAGATTGGATCAACATTCTCCATGTGTGTGCCTCCTAATCCAGGTGCTACACCGGATGGTCCCGCTCCGTTCTGAACTCCATCAGCTCCTCTATTCTGTGCTCCAAGTTGCCCTATCCGTTGAAATAAACTCAGGATCAACTCCTCCTGTTTCTTCATCATTGTCTCCGTCTCATCCCTAGTGATGAAGACTAAAGCTTGGTTCGCTCCTGAAGAAGCCTCTTGACTTCCCTCATGTTGACTTCTCTCTGGCCTTTGTCTTTTACTTGTTTGTCTTGTCATAGCTCTTAGATCTGAATTTTTAAATCTTCAAATTCAACTTCTCCTGAATCAGCTTTCTCAGTGAAAGCACCAAAATGTTTGCGCCAAAATTTGTCACAAACACCTGATATCGTGAAAGCACCCGTTTATGAACACAAATCAGCAATAAGCAACACAAAACTCAGATCTAAGCAATATCAAACACAGCAATTCACAAATAAAAATCACAAACACAAGATTTATAGTGGTTCGACGATCTTGCCTACGTCCACTCTGAAGCTTATGTCTTTATTGATTCACTTGATGATTTCAATCAATTACAGTGGAATAAAGTTGATAAAAGCTCTGAAATCTGATTACAACAGCGATAATGAAGAGTAGAATTGAATCCGGCAGAGTCTGGACATCGAATGGCCAAAAGATCCCCTTTCTATAGGCTTCAGGGTGCTATTTATAGGCGTAGGAGGCCCAGATCTCGCTTAAACTTTGGGAGACTTTTTCTGGCACGTGAGTGGGCCCACGCGACCGACCCCACCAAGTTTCGACTCGATCTGACATCGATATGAAGTATTTCATATCCATCAAAACATGATCTAATCGAGCTGAAACTTGGCAGGAACAATCTTTACCTTGTATGGAAGCTACTGTGAAAATTTCGTTGCATTTGGATCAACGGTTTGGGAGATATGATGGATATGAGCTAGTATGTATCGGTTGGCTGTTTATTTCGAATCCATCAATTCGTATCGGTTCCTTCGAATCGATCACCTCACGTGGTCTTGTGATGATGTGGCGCGCATACTTCGCCTCGATCCGGTCTTTGCTCCGAGTTGACCTTGTTCGAACCCATAAAATTTTCCTTGTTCGTATCGAGGATGACACGTCACCCATGGTTAGTTGACCTGATGGATACGAACAAGCCTCTGCTTATGGGTTCGAACACGGTCTTGGGATGGAGACGAAGCAGCGAGTCCCTGATGGATGCGAAGTTGATGTTAGGTGATCGATACGAAGCCGATGGATACGAACCGAGCCATGCCGATGGATTCGAACAAGACACTCTAGCTGAAGTTCGATTGATACGAAGTCCATCGATGCGAAGGACTGGCCACTTCGATCGATATGAAGCCGATGGATACGAACCGATGGGTGGTGATGGATATGCCTATCGGTACGAAGTGCGGCGTACTAATGGATACGAAACAGTACTCTAGGATGGATACGGACATGCTGAGATGATGCCCATCTGATCGATTCGAAACCGATCGATTCGAACTGACCGATAATGTTGCTGATCGATTCGAACTCGATCAATTCGAAGTGTGTGGAACCTGATGGATTCGAACAAGGCAATCATTGGTGGATACGAACTCCATCGATTCGAAATGGGCATCTTCTCAACAATCTGATGGATACGAACTGTGTACTGCTAACTTGAATCGATCATATCTCGTTCGTACGGACTCCGATTAACCTGAAATTTGAAACACTTGCTTTCATGGCTTTGCTTGTCATGTCCTATCAATTGTAGCCTGATCCGGGCTCGGACAAAATTCATCGATATCCATAGTGAAGTTGTTTATGACCAATCTTTGAGACGAACTGTCTTTTGTTTTCGACCAATCTTTTGGTATCATGGCTTTGCCAAAAAGCGGGATAACAATGTTGTTTAATGCAACATGAAATATGATTTATTCTATTAAAGGCAAAGAGCCTTAAATTTCTATGTCGGCATCAACAATGCCTTCGACTTTGATCCATTTTAAACTATCTAGAGGGACATGTATTTCATTGTTTTGAATTTGAATTAAAGGGTATTAATCATATAAAATAATGAAAATGCTTTCAAGGATATTAATTATGAAATAGCCTAAGTTTTGGGTTGAAATTTTCAAAGAAGATATTACTTAAGATTAAGTAATTATGAGACGTAAAAAGATTATTAATTGAACATATTGAATGATGAATGCGGCATGTTCTTATGTTTATTTGATCAATTATCATGCATAATTATTATTATCATCATACTCACATCATTATGGCCTATAACTAAATTTTGGGGTATTAAGGGGCGGAGCAGCCATCTAGATTGACCTAGCAGTGAGTATAAAAAAATTAACTCCCAAGTGAGTAGAATTACTTCTAGGAGATCAGGTAGATCAGAAGTATAGGATGCCTTAAACTGATCAAAACATTATTGATTTATATGTTTTTGGAAAGGTCCAATATGTTCATAGTCATCCCACAAAAATAATGTCATGATAAATCTTATTGGAAGGGTCCAATAGGTTCCTAGAAATCCCATGAAAACTATCTCCAAATGAAGTTATTAATAGAAATCAATAAGTTCACAGTGATCCCATGAAAACTAGGGGACGACTTGGAGTGGTATGAAGCCCAAACCGCTTCTGCACTACATCAAATAGTTAATCAAAATTAGAAACCATTATACTAGTCTAATAAATGGTCCAGTTTTGGTTTGTTTAATGTAATACAGTCCAGTTTTGCTCCGGTCTAGTTTGAACCCATATAAAATATAAAATAAGAGAATTACTTTCATTAACATTTTATATACGAAGGCAACCATGTGAAGCTTTTGCACTTAAAGGTTAAAACACATAATGTTATATTGAAACAAAAGATTAGTTCTTAATTATATGAATATTTTAATTTGAAATTTAGCTATAAATGAGATTTTTTTAGTAGATTAACCAACCATCAATGTTAATCAATGCATAAGCATTAATTAAAATGACTAGAATAAAATTAATTATAATTAGCATTTATCCAAAAATGAGATGAAAAATATTATACTAAAACTGTAACTTCTTTCTTTGTGATAACAATTATTATTAATGTAAGTTAAAAATAGAATATACATTATTAGAATATAAAATGAGATAGGAGTTTCTTATATTTTAAGTATAAGATTATTAGTGTAAATATTTGGTTCGGTCCGATTTAATATAGTTGGTTCAATCGCCTAAACCGCAATTAAACCGTATCTATGTGGTCGGTCTGATTTAGGGTATATGCTTTGGTTAGAAGGTTCGGTGCAGGTTCACACACCATTTTTGTGGTCCATTGTGGATGGTCATATAGCGTATGGTTTACACCTACTCCTAATGAAAATTATGAATTAAGAAGTGTTATTGGAGAATCCAACAGGTTCACAGTAAGACCATAAAAATATAATTGGAAAGTTAATGGTAGAAACTAATTGGTTCTTAGTGATACCATGAAAACAAGTTGGACAGATTATCCTTAAGAATTAAGACATGTTATTAGTCTTCCCATGAAAACTAATAGGTTCATGCTGACCCTAAAAAAACTATAAATTTGGAAAATAGTTAGATAAATTAGGGTAGGTAATCCAGGGTATATTACATTCATGCATGTCATCATATATTATTATGTTTTAAAAACTATGGATGGAGGAGCATGGTATATGGTTAATATATGTTGGTTAAGATACCAGTGAGGGGAAACCCCGTTTCACTTCACAGCATGGTCTCATTGGATATCTATTTGGTTCAAGATGGTATATTATTATTCAAACCAGACTTTTTGTCTGACCTGAAGTTTTTTGTCTTTTCCCTTAAACTCTCAGATACTCATTTGAGTAGATCTAGAATGAGGGTTTTTAGGTTTCCATTAGGCGAATAAGCTTTCGAAGACGTGCAGGAGGCATTCTAGCCAATTAGGTATTCTTATCTGATCGCTGTGTATTTGATTTTGTTTGAAAGCATGTAACGGCAAAGTTGTAATATTGCCAAGTATTTAACTCTAATCAACCAATGGGGCCTATTATATGTCGCTCTTGGAGTATTTTGTAATAATTCTAATTTATTTGAATATGAGATTATGAATAGGATTATGTAACGAATATGAAATATCATTTGTCAAATGGGATGCGAAATCTTTTAATTAAACTGTGTTGAATTTTTTTCATATTCATGCGCTTTTGATCATTGATTTGATTAATATAGCCGCATTTTGTCATCGAGAATTAATAAGTAGGGATGACTGCATCATCCTTGGCAGTTTGTTTTGGGCCTCAGAATGGGGGATGTTACAAGTTGGTATCATAGCATGGGTTTATGATTAAAATAATTTCAAACCTAAAAGGATTTTGGAAAGATAATCCTAATGAATCAGAAAATATGATTGTGGTATGGGATAATGCTATAATATACTTGTATTTGCTATATATAAGTATGTATTCCATCTCTATTCCCCCCTCTCTCTTAGACCATTCTTCTATATCTTACTAAGGCTTGTATGCAAATTTACAAGAAAGAAAAATATGGAAGTAGGAAACGGAAGGGCGAATCAAGGTGGAGGAAGCACCATAACAAACGAAAATGCTCAATCCATTGCTAGAAGAAATCCGGATCGACAGGCAAATTCTAATCAAAACGCAAATGCCAATCTAGGTGCTACAACTGTACCTGTAGTTATGGAGACTATGTATCAGTTCTTCGTCAACTTCATGCAAGCTGGAGCAGTTGTAGGGGTAGCTGGAGGAAACACTATTAATGCAAGAGGATTTAATACCGTAGCACCAGTTGGTAATAACTATGCTAAGTTGAGTCCATATTACACCAGTCTGGGTGTGAAGCCTTTTTTAGGGACTGAGGATGCAATAGAAGTGGAGAATTGGCTGTTACATTATGAAAGAATTTTTTTCGATCTGGGTAACAATGATGAGCAGAAAAGGAGATTGGCATTGAGATAGTTCCAAGGAGCTGCCTTTTTTGGTGAAACGAAGTTACTGTTGGACTGCCTAAGGTGGAGTTGACTTAGGTGGATTTTCGAAGGAGATTCAAGGAATGATTTTGGTCTGAAGTAGCCAAGTCTGCTTTGCTCAGGAAATTTATGGAATTGGAGCAAGGGATATGAAGGTATTGGAATATTCTATTAATTTTGATGATCTATCTAGATATGGATGCACTACTATTGACACCATGATTAAGAGAAACGAGAAGTTCATACGAAGGTTGAGGCCGGAGATTGCTTGGGTGACCATGCCGCATCTTAAAAATCCATTGAACGTAAGTGGTGGAAATGCCTATCTGGAATAAAAAAATGCTTTCTAATTTTGGGAAGGAGAAGTCCGTAGAGACTCAATGTTTCCAAGGAAAGAAGAGGAAGTTCTTTAAGAAGAAGGGAGCTTAGAAGGATGGAGCTGCCAAGAAAGGGAAATATGATGTTGTCCGCTTTAAATGTTATAAGAAATCACATTATGCTTATGAGTGTTGGACTGGGAATGGAAAGAAGATTGCAGAAAAGAATAGTGTGAAGTGCTTCAACTGTGACCAGATAAGGCATTACAAAAATCAATGTCCAGAGCTGATCAAAGCCGACACTGGTATTATTTTCGCTTTAAATCCATCATCTTCCAAACCAATTGCTTTGAGAAAGGAAAGTATGGGATCGAAGGTACGCTTTTGATTCATAGCATGCAAGTTAGAGTGTTGTTTGATACTTGTGCATCGCATTCATTTATATCTCAGTGTTTGGTAGATAAGTCATGTTTAGAACCATCAGACCTTGTTACTTCCTTAGGGATAGCTAATCCAATAGGAGGGTATGCAACTCTGGGGATGAGATGTGACTATCTAGAGTTTGAGCAGCTAGTTATACTTTTACCCGTAGTTCGTATGTATTTGATTTCGCAAGTTTTGGGATTATTTTAGGTATGGATTGAATGAGTAGATATGATGCTAGGATATTTTTTCTAAGATAGGAAAATATTTTCGAGACACCCTGATGTAGTGACCAAATAGTAGACTCAGTTGAGAATTCGAGTCCATAAATTTGTGCTTTATTGGATGCCATAGAAGTGGAAGACGAATTGAATCGGGTTTTAATTGTAAGAGAATTTTCACATGTTTTTGAGTCGGTTATAGGACTACTACCAAAACGAGCTATTGAGTTTCAAATAAATCTTGTACCTAGAGTTGAACCCATAAGTAGACCACCTAGCAGTATGACACCTACCGAGATGAAGGATTTAAAGGTGTAGCTAGTGGACTTAGAGAGAAAGAATATTATTAAACCTAGTAGTTTGTCCTGGGGAGCGGCCGCGATGTTCGTGAAGAAACTGGATGGGTCGTTAAGATTGTGCATCGATTATCATAAGTTAAATGAAAAGACGATAAAGAATCGATATCCTTTTCCGAGATTTAATGTTTTATTTAATCAATTGAGTGGAGCTAAGGTATTTTCCTTATTTTATTTGGCGACAGGATTCCATCAATTGACAGTGGCAGAGGATAGTATTCCATTGATAGTATTTCGAACGAGATATGGTTCGTACAAGTGGTTAGTGATATCATACAATTAACTAATGCACCGTCTTTCTTTGTAGATTTTATGAACCAGATTTTTCGAGAGCACTTAGATAGGTTCATGTTGGTGTTCATTGATGATATTTTGATATATTCTAAGGATGAAAGAGATCATGGGATTCATTATAGAATAGTGCTTGAGACATTGAGGCAACATCAACTTAAAGCAAAGTTTTCGAAGGGTCATTTTTAGAAGAAAGAAGTGAAGTTTATTGGCCATATAGTTTCAGAGAAAGGGTTGTTAGTCGATCCATCCAAGGTTGACGCTGTTAAAAGTTAGAAAAGACCCAAGATAGTGACCGAGATAAGAAATTTTCTTTGATTCGCTGGCTATTACCATAGATCCATTAAGGATTTCTAGCGGATAGCAACGCCTTTGACTAAGCTAACCAGAAAGGACGTGAAGTTCATTTGGTATGACAAATGTGAGGAAGTATTCCTTAAGTTAAAAAAACATTTGTTGACAAATGAGCACATGTTAGTAGTTCCAGATAAGAATTACGATTTGGTGGTGTATACAGATGCATGTGGAATAGGATTAGGAGCTGTATTGATGTAGAGGGGTAAAGTGATTGCCTACGCTTCTCGACAGCACAGACCATATAAATTTAGATATCCAACTAATGATTTTGAGGTGACAGTGATGATTTTCGCTTTGAAAGTGTAAAGTCACTACCTCTTAGGATAATGATTCGAGTTTTATACGAATCATAAGTCTTTGAAGTATATTTCTTTCAAAAAGAGTTGAATATGAGACAGGAGAGGTGGCGGGAGTTTTTAACAGCTTATGATTTTGGTATTGAGTATACACCAAGCAAAGGAGATAAAGCTATAGATACACTTAGTTGGAAACATCAAAATATGGTGTTAGTTATGATGGCAGAATGGAAGGATCTGAAGCATTGACTACTTGTAGTGTGTAGTTAAGGTCGACTACTAGTTCTAGTCAATGTACAACCATGTTATCTTGTTTGGAAGTTTGACCAGTGTTGATCAAATGGATTGCTTCTAAGTAGAGAGATGATCCGTTGCCGGTTGAAAAGATTAGAAGATTGGAAGTTGGAACCGAGATTGATGATCTAAAGGATTTTAGTCTTGACCAGTGGGGATGGTTAAGAAAGAATGGACTGTTATGTGTTCCGGATATTGGAAACCTAAGGAAGGAAGTTCTTAGGGAGTGTCATCTATCGAGGTTTACGATTTATCCTGGAGGAACCAAGATGTATAAGGTGTAAGAGAAGTTTCTTTTAGGATGGTATGAAGAAGGATGTAGACTTATAGGTGAAGCAATATGCAAATTTCTGGCAAGTGAAAGCCGAATATCAGATGCCAAGTGGATTGCTTCAGTCTTTGGATATACAGGGTTAGAAATTGCATTCGATATCCATGGATTTTATTGACAGGTTGTAAGGTCAACAAGGGAAATGAAAGTGTATGGATTGTGGTAGATAGATTGAACAAGAGTGCCCATTTCATTCCTGTTAGGTCTACCAGGACGACACTTGTATTGGCTATGTTATTCATAGAGAGTATTATTAGACTGTATGGGATTTCTAGTAGTATAGTCAGTGATAGAGACTCCTTGTTTACGTGAATTCTAAAAAAGTCTGCAGGACGTGTTAGGTACGAAACTTAAGATGAGTATAGCTTATCATCCGCGGACAGATGGACAGACAGAGAGAGTCGATAAGGTACTATAGGACTTATTGAGAGCTTGTGTATTAGACTTTGGTGGGTCGTGGGAAGACCATTTGTACTTGGTTAAGTTTTCCTATAATAACAACTATCAGGATAGTATAGGAATGGCACCTTCCGAAGATTTGTATGGAAGGCCGTGCAAATCACCAACATGTTGGTTGGAGACCAGAGACAGATTGGTACTTCATCTAGATATGGTAAGAGAGGCCATAGAGAAGATTGAGTTAATCCGAGGTACGATGAGAGATAATAAGTCTAGGCAGAAAATTTATGCAGATAAGTGACAGAAGGACTTGGAATTCTCAGTTGGAGATCATGTTTTCTCCAAAGTATCACCGAAGAAAGGTGTGGTAAGATTGGGCAAGCCAGGGAAATTAACACTAGATTTGTTGGACCATTTCCTATTACCGAAAGGATCTGGAAACTCATTACAGGATAGAGTTACCGAATAGTTTGGCAGGAGCCTACAATGTTTTCCATATTTCTCATCTTAGGAAGTATGTGCATGATCTAGAGAATACTATTGCTCCAACTGCATTGGAAGATTTAGTAGTAGAACCAGATCGAATTTTCATAAGATGACTGGTTTTGGTTGTAGCAAGAGATAAGAAGCAGTTAAAAAACAAAGACAGTCAGATTAGTGAAGGTCCAGTGGAGTGATAATAAGAAAGACTGTACTTGGAAGATAGAGGAAATGGTCAGGGATACTTATCCTGAGCTTTTATAATGGCATGTTCTATATTTGATTGTATGTAGACTTAGTAGCTGGTAGGATATACTAGCATTGTTTGCATGTTTGATATGCTTGTTTTATAGTCCTTACTGAATTTCGGGGACGAAATTATTTAAGGAAGGGAGCTTGTAACACCACTAATTTTAATCCATTATTCCGGAGATTTAATAAGATAAATTAAATAGAATAATATGACGTGTGATAGGGAATTGAGATTTGATAATCAACATGGTCGAGCCATAATTAACCAACTAATTGTTTAATAGGAAAGTTTGTGACTTAAGAATAATAAACATATCAGAGGGGTACTTTAGGATTAGAAAAATCCTTCATACCTTAAACCCTTCCTCTCCCTTATTAGTCTCACATTCACAAAACATAAGTAATCAAAATAATATAAGGCGGTCGGCCATTGCGAAGGGGGAAACCATGAAAAATCTAAAGAAGAATCAAGAGTAAAGTTAGGGACACTAAAGCACTCATCAAATCTCAACTCTATTATCAAAATCAAGATGAATAATAATCAAATCCATCTGATTGTTAAACTCCGGTTTAGATTTAAAACCGAATAGATTGATGATTGGATGATATGCCATATTTTATTTTTCCATGTTTTGAATTAATGATGAATCAAATGGATTTTTGAAATTAAATGATAGGTTTAAGAGTAAAATCTCAATTAATGATCCCCAAATGATTCAAATTTTTGATATGTGGTATAAAATGATATTTTGGAGATGATTTTTAATTTCATAATTTTCCAAGCTATATATATATATTATTTTATAAATTTCCTAATGAGGAAATAGCTTAATTTTAGGTTTTAATTATTTAAAGTAATTAAATATTATTTTTGGTTTTGAAAGTTTTATATGATAAAGAGAAGGATATTCCTGGATTTTTATGAACTTTTGAAATTTTTCCCAAGTAATTATGATTTATTATGCTACATGAACATTTAAAAGGATAATTGATTAAGTGTGTTAATTAATTAGTTGTTGTATGTTTTGGAACTTGTAAATGGTATGTGGCATTATTTTCTGAAAAAGTATTTAAATGGGTTTTTTATCCAATAGAAATTGGACAAAAGGTTAAGATTTGGTAAAAAGTAGTTGATTTTATTAGAAATAAATCAGTTTTCTTTATAATAACGTTAATGTCATGCCACTTATATCCTCATCGAGCCTAAAGTTAACACCTCCATGATTGTCGACGCCGATGAGGTGGAAAGCACACGATAACTACTTATGTAGTTATGAAGTGATTCCAACCACTTTGAAGAAGACAATGGCGGCAACCCATGCATAGTGGCATTGCCTTTTTGCAATTCAACTAAGAGTTTAAAAGAATTAGTGTCGACGTCGACTACGTTGCATGTCTTCATCACTATTTTAAATGATGTCACATATCATCTTTTCATTTGTCTTCCAAATCAAAGCAATGATACCACTCATTATGTCTTCGATTTTATATAAAAAGCGGCATACTAACCAAAGTAACTTAAATGTAAAAGTTTTATGACATCGTCGAGGATATTTTGGGTCGATGTGCATCAAGGTTGGTGACCTTATGTTTTAGTGTCGATGCCACTTGGCCATGACGTCGCACCTTATATTTTTAATGCCGACGAGTCATGTATCTATGTTATTCTAAACTGTTTTTAAAGGGGCGAGGAGGCCTATGTTTTAGAGGTCCGACGACTCTATATCTTCGGCGGTGAGCCATATAACCTAGAAAGGTTTTAAGTTTTGTCTTTGACCCAGAGGTAGGTCAACGTTGTTTAATGCCAAGTGATATACGATTTAATATATTAAAGGAAGATATCCTTAAACTTCTATGTCGGCATCATCAATGTTGTTGATGTTGATCCATTTTATACTAACTAAAGGGCAATGTATTTCCTTGTTTTGAGTATCACTTAAAGGAGATTAATCATATATCATTATGAAAATGGTTTCAAGGATTTTATTTATGAAATAGCCTAAGTTTTGAGTTGAAATTTCCAAAGAAGATATTACTTAAGATTAAGTAATTATAAGACATAAAAAGATTATTAGCTAAACATATTGAATGATGGATGTTATATATTTTTATGTTTATTTGATCAGTTATTATGCATAATTGTTATTATCATGCTCACATCATTATGATCCATAACTGCATTTTTGGGTGTTGAGGGGCACAATAACTAGCTAGGTTGACCTAGTGGTGAGTATAAACAGAATTAACTCCTGAATGAGTAGAATTGCATCCAAGAGATTATTGATTTAGATGTTATTGGAAGGGTTAAATAGGTTCATAGTCATCCCATGAAAACTATGTCATGAGAAATGTTATTGGAAGGGTCCAATAGATTCCTAGTTATCCTATGAAAATTATGTCCGGAAGAAGTTAGAAATCAATAGGTTCATAATGATCCCATGAAAACTATAAATTGAGAGATTTTGTTGTAGAATCCAATAGATTCATAGTAAGCCTATGAAAACTATGATTGGAAAGTTATTGGTGGAAACCAGTTGATTCCTAATGATCCCATGAAAAGTATGAAGTTGGACAGATTGTCCCTAAGAATTGAGACAGGTTATTAGTTAGTCGATGAAAACTACTAGGTTCATAGGGACCCTGAAAAACTATAAATTGGGACAGATGGTTTGATAAACTGGGATGGGTAATCCAGGGTATATTGCAATCTTGCATATCATCATATATTATTATGTTTTAACCATTGTGGATGTAGGAGCATAATATATGGTTAATGTATTTTGGTTAAGATACTAGTGTGGAGAAAGTCTATTCCAGCTAACGACGTTGTCTCACTGGATATCTATTTGGTTCGAGAGGGTAGGTTATTATTTACACCAGACTTTTTGTCTGACCCAATGTTTTTTTCTTTCCCCTTAAACTATTGCATGCTCATTTAAGAGGATCGAGAGTAATGGTTTTTAGGTTTTCATTAGGCAAATAAGCTTTCGGAGATGTGCGGTAGGCATTCTAGCTTATCAGGAATTCTTATCTAATCCGCTGTGTATTTGATTTTGTTTGAAGGTATGTAAGGGAAAAGTTGTAATATTGCCTAGTATTTAACTCTGATTAACCAAGAGGGCATATTTATATGTTGCTCTTGGAGTATTTTTTAATAATTCTAATTCTCTGAATGTAGGATTACGAATAGGATTATGCAATGAATATGAAATATCATTTGTGAAATGAGATATGAAGTTTTTTGAATAAATTGTGCTGAAATTTTTTCATATTCATGTGCTTCTAATCATTGATATAATTAACATAGCCTCATTTTTTCACCGATAATTAATAATTAGGGATGATTGCAACATCCATAGCAATCAGTTTTAAGGCTTAGAATAGGGGATGTTATAGTTGTAGTCAATTCAAAGTCCCAATTGGGCCCGAGTAGAACAGTTAATACTTAATGTTACGATTAAACCAATTTAATAATAAATGTTACTATTAAACCAAGGACTTTGTTTATGGGTTGATCAAGTTAAATGTAGATGTTATTGGAGTTTTGACCAATACCTGACTCCAACATTGTAACGTGATATACTGTTGGCAGAGAGAATGTGTTAAATTATTATCACTATTGATACCACTTAAGATAATATAAGCTATGATTTTATCAAAAAATATCTGCAAGTGATGAATTAGGCCAAACTATTATACCACTATCTCAGATGGTACGTGAATGTTAGTATTTGAGTTGTTCAATGTTAATCACCAACTGAATTTGCACCTTAGAGTCTCAAAGCTGTATTTGTGAATTCTCTAAAAAAACCACATACTTTAATTGGGTTATAAAGTGTTATAAATTAATTAATATTTGATAAATCATAATTGTTAATGTATTTGATGTTTTGGGTAGCTTTTAAAAATGTATAGGGAGCTATTAATAATTATTTAGATGTGTATATAAAACTTATATATACATGTACCAATATATGATATCGATATACATTTAAATTGGCATTAAATATATTTGATTACTTAACAAGATTTGGGATTTTTATATCCATGAAGAAATAAAAGTATGGTCGGCCAAGCAAGGAAGTGGAATGTTTTAGATGCTCATCTAAAGATAAATAGAATTAAAGAAAGGAGGTTTAAAGGGAGGAAGGCGAATGCCTCGTTTCTTTCCTTAAATACGGATGTTTTCACATTAATTCTTTTCTTAACTCCCTCTTTATTTTGCTTCTCCCTTCTTAAATCATGCTCGGCCTCCTCTTAAACAAAACAATCACTGCCAAAAATCACTTTCACGATACGACAACCAAATAAATAAAATAAAGGTGGTTCACTCGATCCTATCAACAACGAGTGGATAGGCAATCTTAGAGACCATTCTCGAATCCAATTTCCATAAAGGGATTGATCTAAGGCACAATTCTTATTTCATATTACGTGTTCATATGTGCTCACTATGACCCATGTTGATGTATGTGATATGTTTCAGTTGCCATTGAACTTGATGTAATTTAAAACCATTATATATGTTGTTTGATAAAATTCAAAATCAAAAATTTATCAGTAAAAGAATTTGATTTATACATTAAGTTGTGTTATGTTAATTTGTCAAATAAGTCATACAAATTATGTTTTATTGATAATATATATATATATATATATATATATATATAATTATTTACTTAATGATTTAAACTATGCAATTTTTATATCTCCAAATTTATTTATATATATAAAAATTTATAATGTAAATTATATTTAAATATATTCTTGGTTAACTCCTTTTGGTGACTCAATGCATGCTATTATATGGCACTAAAAGGATGGAAAGTTTAGCACTTCAACTATTTACAATATGCTTCTTGATCCTTGTGACATTTTTCCATGGTCCGAACGGATTTGGAATGCAGGTGCCATTATGAAAAACAACTTCATTCTATGGAAAATAATGCCAATGCCATTCTAACAAAGGAAAAGCTTCATGGGTTTGTTTTAATTAATAATGCTAATGTGCGCTTTGTAATTCAGAAGCTGAATCAAAAACACACCTCTTCTTTGCATGTATGTACACTCGAGCAATCTCGACTTTGCTGTTAGTTTGTGGTAACTTTCACACACCCTGTCCAATCTCGCCTGATGAATGGACTGCCATTTTTAGGGAGAATAAATGAAATTACCTAGAGCATATACTCTTCAAGGAATCCTCAAAAGATTTGCTGCTACTATATGGGTTGAATGGGATTCTGGAATCTTTGCTAATGTTTCCAAAACGAAGAGGTTCTGCTTTGAACCATTCACTGTCAGGTGCCGAGAGACCTTAAGAGAATTGCAAGATGCATGCTCAGGCCTGTCAATGGATACTTTCGGATGCATATACTTCCATATCCTCATCCACATCCGAAATCATTTTTGGATATCAGATATCCACATCCACAGATACGGATATCCACCAATGCTCGACATATAAAAAAATATAAATGAAAATTTCTAGTGTAACATAATTTTTTTTCAATCCCATTGATTATTAAATAGTTAAAATGAATGAATATAATGATAATAAATAGTTTTGTGTAGTTAATATGCATTTAATGCATATAATATAAACTTATAACTCAATAGAACAATAAATATCCTTCATTATACTAAAATACACGTAATTTATACTAAAATCTTGAAAAATACAGGAAGGATAATTTTCGAATGCGTATGTCTTCGTATCCGCATCCACATTTTTTTTTTCGAATATCAGATATGTATCCACTTTTCGGATATGGTTGTGGATGGATTTCGAATCTTCCGTTATCCATTGATAGCCCTATGCGCGCTCCTGTTTTTCAAACTGGTATTGGATGACTTCTTGCGTTTGTTCCATTTTGATTTGCTGTTTTGTATTTAGGCAAGTTATATTTAGTTTTCTTATTACTAGGCCTTTTGGACTTCTTGCTTTTCTTTTATTAGTGAATGAATAATGGGTAAGGCTCCCTATGCCTATAGCTTTAGGAAAAAAATTAAATAAATAATTTTAGGCCGAAACAAGTTTAATGTATTAATTTTATAAATTCAATACATTTAGTATAATTAACATTAAATTATTCATATTTAGATTTTGTAAATATCTTTGTATTGTTTTAAATAGTAAGATGTCATTTAATTTAAATATCTGACCAAGTTGATTATAAATTTTAAATTAAGATATTTTGATATTTACTTAGCAAAGAGATGAATATGAAATTTATTTAAATTATCCATGTACCCTAAGCAAATAAATCAAAACTCATAATTAATTAATTTATTAAGTTGTTCGCATAAATAATAATATGACCTTTCACATACCTGAATGATAGAATACAAACATCTAACTAATTACATGCACATACATACATGTGTGTGTCACACTTATAGCATATTTAAGTGTGATGTATGTCATTATGCTCTCATGTTAGTGTATGAATATATTATATATATTCAAAATAAATATTACCTAAATTTAATCAGTATGATTAATTTAACAAATAAGAATATTTTGAAATAAAATGTGATTTTATTTCAATAAATAGTTTGGATCCATAACTAGTTAATTGATTATATAGGCCAATTAAGATCCAAACTGGAATTTTTTTAAAAAATTTACCTTTTTCATCCACTGTCAATTGGGATGGACCCAACAACGATTGTATCCCTTTTTATAAGGTGATTAATTCCAGTCAATGTTGTATTTTTATATGATATGGATAGGGTTCATCTTCCTTGCAATTCTTATTAAGCAAGCCAATAAAAAAGATAAAACTCAAGCTACCTCATAAGGATGTTGAGACAAACAATGCTCTCTTCCGTGTGAGAAAGCCATCAAGACTAGCCCATGAGGATATGTAAGCCAAACAACGCCCCTTTTGTGTTGTGGACATTAGGGCACTGATGGTATGACCAACCATAAAGTGGTTCCGATTCATCTGTAGTGTACTGCTCCATAAGGACGCACAATCCAAACAACACCCTCTTCCATGCCAGGGACACCGATGCCGTAACGGTGCGACCATTGACGTAGTTGTAATGACCCCTATTTTACATAGCGAAGGATCATAAAATATTTTTATTTTATTCATATGAGGTTGTGTGACTCTAAAATTTTGGAAAATGACTCTTAGGGACATTTTCCATATCTATGATTTTTATTGAATTTCTATGTGCACCTTGAAAATCTTATTTGGAATGTTACTTTTGATAGGAGCCAAGTTAAGGTCTCTGACCACTTCCATTTGCTTTAGGATGATGGTTTGGCATTCCGTGGAGTGGTTATAATAGAAAAACGGATTTATCATTTGAAAGTTATATTTGTTTTACGTTTTGGCTGTCGTTGACCTACACTAGTGGGTAATTAACTAAGCTCATACTTAGATCCACTATTGAATTTCGAAATTTATGCAAAGGGAAGGCTGTAAGAACCAATCCAAGTCATTTCCATCTTTCCCAAAATAGCTCTAAACCTCCATTATCCCTAGTTTCATAAAAAAACCAACATTTTCCTTACTGATCTTAGCCTAAATCATAGTAGAAGGATAATTGACATAGAGGAACTTGAGATTGTCATTTTGATTGATTTGTTTTCCTCTCCTTTGCTATCCACTTCAGATCTAAAGGGAGAAATTGGTATTTTAGATATTCGTTAAGTGGTTCTTGACCTCTCACTATCCTATGCATGTTTATATAATTAAAACTAATTTTTTTAATGTGATTTTTGTTCTAAAGTGTTTTCTGACTTAAATCACACTTTTATACATGTTTATGGTCGAAATTTAATTTATTTTAAATGGTTTTGCAACCCTTTTGTTCATATTCATATGTTAGTGTACAACTTAGATTTTGATTAGGATTTGCTTGATTATCATATTTTTATGGATAGCATGTATAGGTATGATGTTTCATGTTTGTATGTTGTGCTTTGATGTTGTCTATAGTGCTTCAGGTAGTTAGGAAATGAGGTGATCGAATTGGCAAATCGGAGGCAAAGATGGTTAAAATTGGATGAAACTTGGAGGAGGGTCTTTCGAACTGGAAGGAGCTAGGATTCAAGTCACAACGAGATTGGAGCAAAGTATAGAATTTGGTACCGAGAGGTTACGCCGTTACCGAGAGCTTTTGTAAAGTTGAAATCGTCTCGGTGGGTGATAGTTCTTTAGGCTGGGGCCTAGGGTGATGAGTAAGAGCCAAATGCAAGAATTCAGTTAAGTGTTAGACTTGGTACCGAGAGATTTGAAGGGTTTGGGAACTAGAATTTTGGAGTTAGCACCAAGAGCTTTTAAAGTTGATACTTAGAGCTTTTGAGAGGAGTGGTTGGGATCCAAGCACTTAGAAGATGGAGCATTGGAAGAAGAGAAGAAACTTAGCCAAAATTTGGCTAAGTATACTACTCGATATCGATCGGTCCGGTCGATACCGAGAGGTCTATTTTTGTGGGATCGAGGATAGGAGTGAAACTTTTAGGAAGGAAAGCTTAGCTCTACCGATCGTGTGTATTGTGTTTGTTTGTTCGCTTGGGTTTTTGGAGGCAATATTGTAGCACGATGATAGCTTTAGGACTTCGGTGATGGCAACTCGACGGTGAATTGAGTTAGGTTTTGATGATGGTGGCTCGACGTTGAAGGGACTCATGAGAATGATTATCTACAAAGGGCGGGTTTTAGGAAGGGTGACCCATGGATAGAATGCTGAATGGTTCTATCGTGGAATGAAGGAATGTGGAATGGTTGATACGCTTGCTTAGGGATCATTGATAACTCTGAGCGTTTTCTAATATACTCGAAAGCAGGGGTATTATAGGGACGCTCATGGGTACTTTGTTTGGCTAATCCAGCTCAGTTTTTTGGATTCCTATACTCAGAAACGAGGGATTTGGGTATAGTATCAGCTTTGGGTTAGAAACGAGTATATTGAAAACCGGGATTTCCATTAGTCTCCATCATGAGAAAGGCCATGTGAGTTATCATATATCTATAGCACATTGAGTGATAGTGAGGATTGCTTGATGGACGCTATGGTTGCTTTAATTGTTTTCTTATGTACTCTATCACTCTAGGGATATCATTGTAGATAGATATTGGGGATAGAGATACCTAAATAATCATACTTAGTTTGTAGTATGCCTTTATGAGATTCCTAGAATAACATATTATGTTAATTATGTGCTAACTCTTTGGTTGTAGGGACATGTCAGGTATGGTTCGTATACCCTTATCCCTTACTATATGGACTTGTATAGTATTTTGAGAATCGTTTACAGCTCATACTAGACTTTGTATGACTCTAGGTTTTATGCTTTGCTTCTTATCACCTTGGGTACTCTAAAATGAGTAGACTAGATAACAAGTCTAGGTGTGATGCGATAGCTGTGTAGAGGACGATTCGGATAAAGCTATCTCGCATTATCTATGGATTTCTATGCTTATTCTATTGTGCAACACTATGTAACCTTAACAGTGTCTGCTTTGTTGCTATTGCTATGATACAGTTATTTTAGTTTGTTTTGTTTGTGTAATATCTATTATCCTATTGTATAACTCTATGTAACTCTGATGTTTGGTTTGCTTAGTTTTTACCGTCTCTCTTGTTTTATATCTTTGATCTATATTATATTTTATTCCATGCGCTATTATATATATGTAAGTTCTATGGAGTTTTATATTATTTACAACCCTTGATGATCGACCATATCTACCGGGCATGTCAGTAGCATACTATATAGTTATATTGGGTGCCGGTGGTGTAGGATCGTTATCACATTTGCTATCAAAGCTTAGCTTACACTATTTGCCTCAGTTGATACCATGGTCTAGTAGAGATAGGTAATGATTTATTACCCTAGACTAGATCGAGAGTGTATATATATGCGAGAGAGTCCATACTTGATATATAATTTGGCTTTTAAAACTATGTAGTACTATAGATAGTATATAAGTCGCATGCACACATGAGTACCATCGACACAGTTTTCTTTTTGAGAGATTGATCATTCTTATTACAGATTGATAATGAGCCTGCAAATAAGAAACGCTATGAAGAATTCCATTTCCAGAGTTGAGGAAGGATCAGGTTTGGGGGCAATTAACTCTGACTTGCAGGTGATGTTCAACGCAATGATGGCAAACATGCTACAAAATGCCCAAGATGTCGCTCCAAATGTCATTCTTGGTGGTGGTGCTCATGTGCAAGCGTCGAGGGCTGATTTTTCCAAACTATGCAAAGATTTTTCCACCCTGGGACAAGCGTCGATGGCTGATTTTTCCAAACTATGCAAAGATTATTTCACCTTGGGAGGTAAACCATTCCTTGGAAAAGAATCGACCAACAAGTGCAAGATTGGTTGGACACCTGCGAGCGTATCTTTGGTGATATCGAAGTAGATTATGCCATGAAAAGGAAGCTAGCTTCTAGACAACTTCAAGGGCGGGCTGAGAACTGTTGAAATGTCATTACTATTGCTACACCTAAGGATCAATTCACCTGGGACTAGTTCAAGGCTAGGTTTGAGGAGAAGTTCATTCCAACTGCCCAAAAGTCAGTGCTATTCAAGAGATTTGCTGATCTAAAGCAAGGAGATATGACTTTCTATGAGTACATTGCTAAGTTCGATGCTTTGTTAAAGTAAGGAACGTCTTTCATTGAAAATCCGTTGAGGAAGAATGAAAATTTTCTTATGGGTTTGGACGACTATTCGAGAAGAAGTTAGTGAGTCATATCGATAAGCCGTTCGAGATACTTTTCAAGAATGCTCTTTGCCAAGAAAGTTTATACCCTAAATAATTTGTTGTCACTACGGCAGAGCCAAAACCAAAAAAAGTCGTCGAGACAAGAAGAAATGGAATGGAAAAAGAAAGCGATTTCAGAGGAAGAATGTTCAGAAGAAGGCAAAATATGAACCTATTTGTTGTGGTTGTGGAGACAGGGGTCTCCTGATCAGAGATTGCAAAACTGATGGGAAGAAGAAGTGTTACAACTATAGCAAGTTCGGATATATGCAGAAAAGTTGTCTAGAACTAGCACAATAGAAGCAAGTTGTGAAGAGATATGCTTTGGATGCTGTCCTCACTTTGTCTAGTGTTCTCTTTGCGAAAAAGAAGGGGAAGAGCATTGTTTTCAAGGTATGCTTTCCATTTATGATGTTTCCATATGTAGTTTAATTTTATATTGGGGCTTTACAGTCCTTCATAAATAATGAGCTAGTAGACAAATTAAGATTGAAACCCAAAATAGTTGATTGACTTTAGATTGCAACGAACCCTATTAGAGGCTCCACTAGTCTGTACATGATTTGTTGTTGTTTTGGCCTTATCAAGTCATGGATGGTCTTTTATTTACGATTGCATTGTTTTGAATTTCATTAGATCCAAGATTTTCTTGGGGATGGACTAGCTAAGAAGTATGCGGTTGCAGTGGATTGCAAGAAGCTGCTAATGACGATCGAGGCTATAGAGGGGTGAATGAAAGTGATTGGTTCCCTATCAGAGGATGGGGTTATGGTTAGCTTTCTATATTTGCTCGGGGTTCCACAGGATGGGTTGTCATCTATGCCTATCATTAGAGAGTATCTGAACATGTTTAAGAGGTGACCGAATTACCACCACATCGAGAGATTGAGTTTGGTATAGACTTAGCGAATGATGCCACATCGATAATTATGCCTTCGAGGCATATGGCACCTAGAGAGCTAAAGAAGATGGAGGTGCATGTAATTGACTTGTTCAAGAGGGGGTTCATTTGTAGGAGTATATCTGAGTGGGGTGCACCCGTAATATAAGCCACTAATGTGAATGGCTCTCTGAGGTTATGTGCAGACTACCGTGAATTGAATAAGGTGATGTAGAAAAACAAGTAATCACTCACACATGTTGATGACTTGTTTGATAGGCTCCATGGTGTGAAGGTGTTCTTCCAATTAGATTTGGCAATGAGATTTCATCAGCTAAGAGTAGTGAAGAAGAGTGTGTCGATCACTGTGCTTCGCACGTCGTCTGGTTTCTATGAGTGGTTGGATACCATTTGGGCTAACTAATGCTCCGACATATTTTGTTGATCTCATGAACCACGTATTCAAGGATCACCAAAAAAATTTATGCTTGTGTTTGTTGATGATATTCTGTTCAACTCTAGGACCAAAGAGGAACACGAGGCGCGCTAGAGAGTTGTGGTTGGAGTGTTGAGGAAGCACAAGTTGAAAGCAAAGTTTTCGGAATGTCACTTCTGGATGAGGGAAGTGAGATTATTGGGTCATTTCATCTCTAAGTAAGGTGTTGTAGTAGATCCTATGAAGGTAGCGGTGGTTTAGGATTAGAGCCAACCCAAGAATACTATAGATATGAGGATTTTTTAGGATTAAAGATGCTATATTAAAGGCTTCTCGAAGGTAGCCTCACCATTGACTGACTTGATGTAGAAGAAACAGACTTTTGTTTGGGATGCAAAGTGTGAGCATGTATTTGTGAATCTGAAGGAGAGGTTGGCGAGTGCACTAGTATATACCATTCAAAGCGGGAATGAGGAGCTGACAGTATTCACAGACGCATGTAGTATTGAATTAGATGCGGTATTGATGCAAAAAAGGGAAGTTGTCGGTTACACTAACCGACAGCTTAAGCCGTACGAGAGGAAGTATCCTACTCATGATTTGGAGGTAGTAGCGATAGTGTTTGCTTTAGAAGATTTGGAGGCATTATCTATTAGGAGAAATGTTTGAGCTATCACGAACCACAAATCCGTGAATTACCTTTTCTCCTAGAAGGATCTCAACCTTAGCCAACACTAATCGTTGGAATTGTTGAGCTTCTATGACTTTGACATTTCCTATACGCTTAGTAAGGAAAATGCAATCGTTGATGCATCGAGTAGAAGACATGTAAGTTTGGGAGCAATGTTTATGGGGTTGAAGAAGTTGGAATATATTGCTAGTTATAACTTCATACCTCATTGCGAGTTAGAGCCAGAGATGTTGGCAAGTTTGACATCAGACCTACTTTGATTTAGCGAAATGGTACTAGTCAGAGGTGAGATGTTAGACTAGCAGAGATCATGGTAAGAATAGAAGGAATAGTAGAGTCTGAAGACATGAAACAATATAGATTCAACCGAAAAGTTTGGCTCCGTAAGGATGGGTGATTGTTTAGCCCCGTGGTTGATGGATTACAAGACCCATGACGATCGCTCTACACCATCGACATCCAATATACTAAATAGTGCACTGCTGACATGCTAGTCGATGTAGGATGATCATCAAGGGTTGAAAGTAGAAGCTGTCGTATATCTCACAGCAATGGAATAAAATATAATATACATTTCAGATATAAAATAGAAGAGACAATAATAACTAAGTGATTCAAATATTGGAGTATAGAGTCAGAGAGTTATACATCAAATAACAGATTTTATTAAAATGGAAATAGACTCAAATAACTGTCTCTAAATAATAGTAATAAGCAAGCATTGTCAAGGCTCCATAGTGTTGCATAGCGGATAATCTTAGAAATCTATATATAATACAAGATAGCTCCATCTAGCTCGTCCTCTGCATAGCTACTGCATTGCACCTAGACCTGCTATCTAGTTTACTCATTTAAGAGTACCCGAGATGATAAGAAGAAAAGTATAAAACCTCAAGTCAGACAACATTCTAATGTGAGTGGTAAATGAATCTCAAAATACTATATAGTAAAGAATAAGGGCATATGAACCATAACTGGCTTGTCCCTGCAACCAAAGGGTTAGCACATAATGAACATGATATGCTAGTCTATGAATATCATAAAGCATCTGCAAACTAAGTATGATGATGGGTATCTAGGTATCCCTATCCTGAATACCTATTTTCTGTGGCATCCCTTGAGTGATAGACTATGGAAGAAAGCAACCAAAGAAACCAAAGTGGTAGCATGTAATGAGCTTTTGGAGTTAATATCGAGAGTGGTTGAGAGGAGTGGTCGGGGTTCAAGCATTTAGAAGATGGAGCACTGGAAGAAGAGAAGAAATTTGGTCAAGTTTTGGGTAAGTATACCACTCGGCACTAGTATGTATGGTTGGTACCGAGAAGTCTATTTTTGTGGTATTAGGGTGAACTTGAAAGAAGGAAAGCTTATAATCTACATGTCATGCTGATGGTGTTTGTTTGTTTTTTTGGGGTTTGGAGGTGATGTTGTAGCACAATAATATCTTTGAGACTTTGATAATGGCAATTCGACGGTGATAGAGTTAGGTTCCGATGATGGCAGCTCGATATTGAAAGGAGTTGTGAGAATGATTATCCATAAAATGCGAGTTCTAGGAAGGGTGTCCCGTGGATAGAATGTTGATTTGTCCTATCTTGGAATGAAGGATAATTGAAACTGGATAGAGCAAGAAAAGGGCTTGTATATGTGTGATAAAGGATCCTTGATACTCGAAATGTTTTCCGATGTACTCAAAAGCAGGGGTATTGTAAGGATGCTCATGGGGACTTTGATTGGCTACCCTAGGTCGGTTGTTTGGATCCATATACCCTAGACCGATAGATTCAGGTGTAGTATTATCCTTGATCTAGAGGAGAGTACATTAAAGATTGGGATTTACATTTTCTTTGGAATAGAAAAGGCTATACAAGTTTTCATATATTTAGAGCACATTGAGTGATAGTGAGGATTGCTTGATGGATGCTATGGTTGCTTTAATTATTTTCTTCTGTAGTTTATCACTCTAGGGATGCCATTTGAGATAGGTATTAGGGATAGGGATACTTGGACACCCATTATCATACTTAGTTATAGTATACCTTTATGGGATCCGTAGAGTAGCATATTATGTTCGTTATGTGCTAACTCTTTAGTTGACGGGACATGTTAGGTATGGTTCGTATAACCTTGTTCCTTACTATATCGGCTTGTATAGTATTTTGAGATTTATATACTGCTCACGCTAAACTGTCGTCTGAACTAAGGTTTTATGCTTTGCTTCTTATTATCTTGGGTATTCTTAAATAAGTAGAATAGGTAGCAAGTCTAGTTGCGACGTAGTAGCTATGTAGAGGATGGGTTGGATGAAGCTATCTCGTGTTATATATAGATTTCTATGCTTATTCCGCTGTGCAACACTGTACAACCTCAACAGTGTGTGCTTATTACTATTGCTATAAGACAACTATTTGAGTTTGTACTGATTTGATAAAATCTATTATCCTATTATATAATTCTATGAATATGTACTATGATATTATTTCACTTAGCTATTACCGTCTCTTTTGTTTTATATCTATAATATATATTATATTTTATTCCATGCATTGTGAGACATGCGACAGGTTCTGTGATGTTTTTATTTTATTTACAACCCTTAATGATCGTCCTACATCAGTCAGCCATGTCCATGGTGCAATTTATAGTTATATTGGGTGTGGTGGTGTAAGGAGGTCATTACAGTAGTGGTCCTAATTCATGCATCCATGGTGTACTACTTTATGAGGATGCACGAGCAAAACAATGCTCCCTTCTGTGCTAGAGACACTAGTGCACTAATGGCGCAATGGCCCACAAAGTGGCTCTAATTCATGCATTTGTGGCGTACTACTCCCTAAGGATGAGTGAGCTAAACAACACACCCTTCTACATCAAAGACATCGACGAATAAATGGCATGATCACCAACATCATGGTCCCTAATCATTTTCTTATAATGCTACCCATCCCTAATAGTGGGACGGTACATTCATGCCAAGATGCACGCAATCACCAGTGAAGTAATCCCAATTCTGGCATCCACAGTGATGTCCACCTCAAATGACAAAGGCTGCCTCATCATAACAATGCTCGCCATTAATGGCTCATCAAAAACAACTCAATAAACAGATTGACAACATGAGGGCTCGATATTCGATAAAGGACTTCCCGCCACAAACTCATGTCCTTGCATACAAGTGGGCCACTTGAGCCGCTTAACATAAAATGGAGGTAAGCTTAATCATAAACAAATAACCCAAAGAAAAACAAAGAAAATGAGCATGCATGTAAAATAATAACAAAAAGGTGAAAAAAGATCACTGAACAAGGCAATAGAAACAAGTTCTTTGAAGTACCTACAATAAAAAATACCATGTGCATTACAAAAAAAGGGTATCCAACACGCCTTTCAAAACTTGAACATATAAAAACTTGCTTACATTCATCGCTCGACGATGTGACTATCATCCTCAAAGATCTTTGGTTTCTCAATCTTAGTAATGTTAGCCGGAGGCAAGTTGTTGGAGGAACCTACAAGAGTGACAATCTGATCCCGTGACAAAATCAAGGAAAGGGCTAGGCCTTCTTCTTCCATCTCCTCCATAACTTCCCTTCAAACTGCAACATACTGATCAAGATTAAGGAAGTGGATGACTAGGGTTAAATATAGTTGGCATCAAAGATGATCTTGAGAATCTAAGTCATCAGCTCATTGCAATCCCACTCCAATTTGGCCATGTGCTTCGAGGTTGTGCAACATTGGTGTTGGAGAAGCAATGTCTTTAATTCCTTCACCCTCTTCTCCTTTCCCTTTACTTGGGTCCTCAACTAAGCCAACTCTACTTCAACCTTTTTCTTTAAGGGTCACCCAATCAGCTTGTTTCATCACCGTAGCTACCTTTGTACCAGATCTTGCTATCTTCATCACCATAGTCCTCTTCCTAACCCCCGCCGGCTTCTCCTTATTCATGCGCCATGTAGTTGCTTCCTCCATCAGGCACTTCTTCAATGCCACAACCTCTAGACAAAATCAAAGGGGATGGTATCAGCCCTATAAAAGGAAACATTGTTGATAAAAATAGGAGATTGGCCAAGAAACTCAAATGTAAGAACTCCTTACCAAGAAAGCTCCCTAACTCCTTAATGGTTCTCCGCCTTTTAAAGTGAAAAGATTCAAACCCAGCAGCAGGCCCAGATAGGTACATATCACGGGAGATAGGGTTGTACTATAACGGTAGCATCGAGGATTGGATGATGTTGCAGTGTTACACAGACCCTTCTGAATGAGACCGTAGAGGTACCAGGGATGTTTGCTTTTGCACATCGGTAGCTCCCCTAGGCCGTGTCGATGTGGTCCGAGAGTAAACATCTCCTGCAAGGGAAGAGTCAAATAGCATGGAAAAATTTAGTTAAACCATTGCAAAGATTAAAAAGAAAGCAAGCCTTGGTCAATTTTTTAAAGAAGAGAAAAGTAGATAAAGCAGACTAACTACACAACAAACTAGATGGATCTACCTTCAGTTTGGCCCATACCTCCTCTAAATTAAAGGTAGGCAGGGGACTCCATGCCACTACTTCTAGGTTGTAACCCTTTAGTAGTTAGTGTGTCGAGGGGCATGGTGTGTGTCATGTAGGTTGAAGGACCTAGGGGGAGGAGGAACTTTATTGGAGGAGCTTGTTCTCTCCGGCATGTTTGGGGCATGCATCCACCTTTTTATCCTCTAGCCTTGGGCATTGCAACAACACTTGTGTAATTGGGACCACCGGAAGGCATTACATTCGAAAACCATGTCCCCCGACTACATGCCCTCCTAGTCGACAACAGTCATCCACATCTCTCATTTCGAGTGCTCATAGAGTTGAGGGGCATATTTCTCAACTTGCTCTCTTCTTCTTCACAATCTAAGCTTGTGTCCCGAGTTGGTCTCCATTGCTTTCTCCTACTTTATGTCCACCATAGTAGCTTAGCTTTTCCTTTATTACCACCCCAATGGGTGACACTAGCCTGCTCCATACAATCCCTGGGAGGTGGTGGGGGCTTCCCTCAACCTTATTGACTAACCAAGCCCAAAAATGGACCTAATGAAGGTTTTCATCCATCAAGACAAGGGCCAGGTTCTTAGCTATTTTTCTATCTCTGATATCCGTTAATGGTCATCAATGTAGACCTTCACGCTCTCTCCAATGCTTATAGGGTTCTCGTCATTAATAAAACTTGTCAATAAACTAACAAGGAACAAATTAGGATTTGAAAAGGAAAAAGATATGAAAAATATACCTGGAACATGGAATGCCCATACCTAAAGGGTAGGGTTGTTTGTTGGTGGCACAAAAAGTAATGGTCCTAGTATGCCGCAACCTTGTCCATTAAATCGAAAATAGAGGCAGTCAGTTACGCGCTTGGAGATGGTAGTAAAAGCTGGGCATAGCGAGTGCATACCTCAAATACTTGAATTCCACCCTGATAAAGATTAGGTTGTGTTCAGGGATACCCAGATCGTACAAAACAATAAACAATCCAATTAGGAGAGTATAGTTATTAAGGGAGAGTTCTGAAGGGTCCATCTAGTGGCCATTCAATAACTAGATAAATTAAGGGCAAGGAGGATCTGTTTCCCACTCTACATCTATGGTAGTGACCAAGTGAAGTAGAAGTCAAGGGGCAGTTGGGGCTGTCCGTGGAAAATAGATATATGGCTTAATCCTTAGCATTCTGATCAAGCCAGAGAAGCGACCAAGTCATCTTTTTCTTCCCTGACCTTCGACTGGCCAACCACAAAAAATTCGCCTGCTGGATGATACACTCTGAGCAAACTTTTTCCCTTTCTCCATATGTAAATTATCAAAAAACCTAATTGTTGAACCACCCCAGCTAAGGCATAGGGGTGAACTAGACTTGGGGATATACTTCCTCTCAATGTGGACATGGCCAACCTAGACTCTAGCACACCGCACAAAGGTGCTCTACGAACCTAATGTCGACCAATATACTATGTTCCCTATCTAAAACTTGTTACTATCCTAAGTAGGTCAAGTGGCTAGTGTCACCTACACTTTTAATTTTACATAATGCATGGGTCAAGGTCTGCGACATAATTAAAAAAGCATCCTCTTCCAAACAAAAGGGGAGGGGCTGTTCAATAATTTTGATCAATCTATCTAAAATTTTCAAATGACTAGGGAAATTTTTAACGCCAATCGATCAACGTTGACTTCCTAAAGTCGACCGAATCTATGCCATTCTTAGGGATGTCATTCAACCTACAACGTGTTATCTATGGCAAATAAAGGTGAGCAAAAGAAGGAATAACGACATCTGTTTTTTAGCGGAAAATCAAACCCAACTATCAAAAATGTAAATGGAATAGCAGTAAAATATGATAGAGAAAAGAGAGAGGTTCTCTTACTGATAAAGTCGAAGGACAAATGAATTGGCTAAGAAATTTATAAGAGCTTAGAGGAAACTCAAATGTCGATTAAAATGGAAAAGAAAATAAAATGCTTGGTAAAAATTGAAGAGAAGGGGTGGTCTTGGACTATGTTTTTTTAATGTTTAATCGGAGCCATTGGAGTGCACGGGCGGGAAACTGGACCATCTAGCTAGGTTTAAATGATTACCTCATCAAACCAAACATCACATCTCTGATGTACCTCAAGAATCAAGTCATCGCTATCAATAAGAAAACAACATGCATCAATAGCATTAAATTCATAAATGACAAGTTTTCCACTACCCACAAAAATGAACTTGTTGTGCAAAATGTTGCTCGTTATACTTACAAAGTGATAAACATGTTGTCCAATTAGTTTCCTAATGCTTTGGTCTTGCTCGTATGGCCTCGGCCTAACCATGCCTATCCCATTATCTTTGTAAATGTCCAATGCAAACCACAAAAGACTACAACATCCATGCGATCAGAGACTTCAAAGAGCGGCCCGACTATAGTGCTATTGGTAGAGAGCTTCCCAACCAAGAGTACCTACCCATAATGGTGGCCATTCTCTAGCTCTTCTATTCGTGTAGCTAAGGCCTCACCACCCCCACAACTTATCCAGAAGCTAACCAGCTTTGATTTCCTTCTTTTGTCCCGACACAGCAAAAATTTACCAAATATGCCTGACTACCCTTGCAAAGAAAAATATAACTTTGCACCGTTCCACTAAAAAATTAGCATATACGACAATATTCATCTAACAAAAGTGACATTGTGTAACAACCACTTTTTGTCCTTCCTTGTTCATATAGAAATAATGTTGCTATTCAACAACTCCTTATCCCGTGCCATCCTACCTGACAACATTATGCTTTGGTACCTCCTGTTAGCTGGCCATCATCTAAACCATTTAGATCAATTGGCATACTAGTTCGTCCGCATCTAAATCATTCAATGCCATCAATGGTTGAGAGGAATTTAGGAATTTGCATATCAATATAATCCGTCCGAACTAGATTTTATCTCCTAGAAATACAACATTGAATGCACCGGTACGAGAGTCCAATTTTCATTTATTGCCCCCATTATTATTTCTTGTAATTAAATAATTGTAAACCAAAACTCAAAGCTATAAAAGGTTATTACCATGGTGGATATAGATTATTCCTGATTAAATACTCTAAACCGTATGGTTCTTTTCTTGTCTTAACATTTGTTGTCTAACATTTTCTCTCATTTTAAATTTATTAATCATAGTATAATGGAGTAACCTTTGACGGTATCATCCCTAGTCACAATTCTGAGTTTGACTAAATTTTTGGTTAATAGGTTATTCAAATTGTTGGTGTTAAAGCCCTATGTTGAAGTCTCAGGCTTGTAAGATACATGTTCCTCCTAGTTAAGTGATGGTTGATTAGTGAAATACGAGAAAGGAGTTCTTGGATTGGACATAGGATGAGAATTCAAACAATTATAAAAATACATATTGCTTGTTCTGATTTACTTTCTTCATTTTCGTTGTTTATATTATTTAGTTAATACTATATTTAGCTAAGATAGCAGATATTCAACTCTATGGTTAAAGTATACACTCTTGGCCATATTAGTCAATCCACTTTAGTTAATTTTATCGAGTGATTTATTCGGCTTATGATCCAACCAAAAAAGTAGGGTGTACTTCCAGTACCATTAGAGAAGATGGCGAACTAATTGAGTTTGGTAATTGGAAGAATTTATTTTTATAAATCAATTAAGATATTATAGATAATATTTTGAGGTGCTCATATCAGTAATTTATTAATTTTTATCAATTATCCATCTATATGATAACCTTCTTTGATTTTGTTTATTTAGTAAATATAACAGCCAAACTTTGTCAGTTGAATCACTTTATAAGATATAAATAAAATAATGAAGGCATTGTCACAATATTAGTTTGTCTATAGAATAGTATTGCATAAGAGCACAATCACATATTTCTATTTTATTTTAGAGTAACTAATAAAATTTTGGGTTAAATTTATAAATCATAGGAAATACCTTTCTTATTAGTCAATATCCCTAATCAATTATCATATTTTCCTTTATATTTTCTCTCTTTATTAGACAATTTTGAAACTAATTTTTATATTATCAAAGTCTCAAATTGTATATCATAATCTTCCTTGATTTTGTTATAACTGCAATATAGTTTCCATAAAAAATCCTATTTTTAAATCTTAGATTGATAGAGACTTTCAAATTATTTGGTGGATTGGCCAAAACCCATGAAAGATAATATGAATAAATTACAACAGAAAAGTGATATTATACTTGCAAATGAAAGGGGACAAAAGAAGCTTCTAGTATCCTCTACTAAAAAATAAAGATTCTCTTATCTTTAAAAGATATGCTTGTAGTGCAAAACTACAAAAATTAAAAATCGAGGGCAATAGATATCAAAGTATATTATTTCCTATTAAGAAGTGAAGATGGTCACTAATTTGAAGATGGGGAAAGTCAAGCATAAAAAGCATGATCCAAAAGTAGAAAATGAAAAGGAAAATAGAGAAAGGAGAGAGTACAAGGTTGTTATCCAGCTTTTTGACCAGGTAATATTCATACAGACAGGACGAATCAAACTTGAAAACTGTCAAGGCTGAAGAGATAGCCGAAGAGTCCAAAAACCAATATAAATAGAGCTAAGGGGAGAAGATAAAAATGACTAAAAGAAACGAACTAAAGAATCCAACCAAAGGTTGGATCGTTACCGATCCACATAATTTGAGGCGATCCAACTCCACTTCCTACTATCCATTCTACATGATCCAAGAAGCCTATTTAAAGCACTACTTTGTCGATTCCATGCGATCCTCTATCGATCAATGTAAGTATTTAAATCAGCAACTCCGCACTTCTATAAATCCATTATTTGGTCTCAAAAACAAGCTAATAATAGTGTAAACAAGTTTGGAATCACAAATCTAACCATGAATCGAGCCTAAATAAGGAGTTCAAGACGACCAATTTGGCGATCTCATGGATCAGTTACTGATCCAAGCCCATGCATCAGTACCGATCCACGGAAACTGCTGAGTTATCCATCTATTTTCTTAGAGAATTAGTCTATAACATGAAAAATGAGATGGAGATCATGGGGATGAGATTTTAGGCTTCCAACGTCTATTAATAAAGAGGCAGTTTTATGGATCTTTTTGGTTCTTACTCTCCCTACTATAATTTCTTGTAATCACCCATGGATTTATACCTATCCATAAGAATAACTGCCTATAATCCAGTGATATTAGCAATAAAATCGCTAAGTGGACGTAGGGAAAGACTAGCTGAACCACTATAAAAGTTGTAAGTTCTTTTCTTGCTCATTTTCATTTATTTTCTTCACTTTTATTCTCTATACAATCTTCTAGGTGTTTGTTCCATTTTTGATTCAAGCATTTTTGTGCTTTCCTTGAGAACAAAACTCAGGCTACTTGGATCCACCATCTACTATCAGATTTCATAGATCCGAGAGATAGATCCAACTTCCAACCTTTCTGTTTTACTATTCAAATTTTCAATTATAAGGGAAGTTATTCACCATGGCCCCATCAAGGAAAGAATGTGCTACAACTTCCAAAGCTAATAGCGATGCTAAGAATAGAGACACTCACCATATGAACGAATTTTCCCAACTATAACAAGCTGAGATCTAAAATCCAACCAAAGTCGTGACCAAAATGGAGATGAATCATATGATAAAGAAGATAGAGGATAGATTCCAGGAGTCTCATAGACATAAACCAGCAGATGTAGCAAAACTTGAGGCTGTTGAATAAACTAACTCGAAATAACCATAGGAGGAGTAGTAGAGACTTAAACTATTTAGTTCAGAATTTGAAAGTTCCTCATCATCCGAGCAAAGACGGAGGGATAGAAAGCGGAAGAAGATGCAAAACATGATTGGAATTCATATCAAGGAGCAAGACAAACTCGCGGCTAGAGTTTGTGGATTGGTACCGATCCAAAAGGGCGGATCATTGCCGATCCAACTTATGTAGGAACTGGACCTCGCCCTATGGACGGTGGCATGGCTATGAGCTCCGGACATGTTGTTGATGATTAGAATTGGGATGATCGAGCTATTGCTAATGTTGCAATGCATAAGCATCAAAGAGGGGGACTGTTGGATGAATGGGTCTGTCGAAGTTTGGAGAGCCTAGGAATTGAGAACCTACCCGAGAGCATTCACTGGTTCAAACACTCGGAGCAGACCCCGATTACCGCCATTCAGTCGAACATGTAGATGCGGAGTACTTGGAAGACATGATGAGGAGACTTTTAAGTGAAAATCGATTCAAAAGAAATGATGAATAGGGAATTTCTCCTGGTCAAAATCCGTTTGTTGAGAACATTCTGCGTGCAAAGTATCCACAGAGATTGGTAGTGCCAACATACCGTTGTACAGTGTAAAGACGAATCTAAGGTAGCACTTGATGAAGTATGAATGGCATATGGACTCAGCTAGAGCATCTGATGCTGTGAGATGTCGTTGCTTTCCAATTTTCCTAGAGGGAGTAGCGATGATGTGGTTCACTCGACTCTCACTAAGATCCATATCGTCTTTCACTGAGTTGTCACGAATTTTTTTGGAGCAATTCCATTTACACACCGTGTTCGAAAGATGCAATGTCAATATAAACCTCTTCTAAGGAGCAGTGAGTCGTTAAAGGATTTCTTAAATCGGTTCCATACAGTTGTGAGAGAAGTAACAAATCCCAGTAATGACATAGTTTTAATATATTGATCAGGGGGATTCATACTGAGACCGACTTCGGGAGATGGTTGGAAATTAAGCCCCCATCAACGATGGATATTTTCTATAGAATGGCTTATCAGTTCTGCGTTTGGAGGAGATACATAATCATCCCCGAAGAGGTGAGACTGGGAGTTCATCTGAAGTGGTATAGAGCAACATTGTTATAAAACAGTCGAAAGGAAGTTCTGGGAATGTGGATGTGAATGTTGGCAACAAGAGTGAAGTTCACAAACAAAATAATGATGGGACTAGAAAGCGAAAGCCTGATAATAGGAATCATCCCAAGATTCATAAATATGGTAATTATACTAAATTGAATAACTCAATCGAGAATGTCTATCTAGCAACTCAAGGAACCGAGTAGTATAGGAAGTCGGCTCCAAGGGAGCGGATTGAGAAGGAGAAGAGATCTGGCAAGTTCTATAGGTTTCATGAGACGACAGTCATAACACCAATGAGTGTAGACGCTTGCGTCATATGATTGAGGAGTTGATCCACAAATGGAAGTTGCCGTAGTTTGTGAAAGCCCCGCAAGATGGTGGGCAAGGAAATTCTAACCACTTGGGTTGTCTTACCAACGGGGGCAAGCTGGGCCAAGTGGGGAAGGCTCTAGGTGGCCAGAAAAACATCTCGTTATAAATATAATCATCGGTGGACCACATCCAATTGACAAGAGCTTGTTCTTTAAAACATATAGAGAATGAGAGCTTCTTCGCTATAGAGGATGGAGCTCTGACAAAATAATTCAGAACTATGATAGATGTCATTGTTTCACGAAATAGAGATGTTGATGGGATGGATTCCTCGAAGATTAACCCGTTGGTTATAATGGCCACAATTGGCCCTGCCATTGTACGAAAGGTGTTGGTTGACTATTGGAGTTTGGTCAACATTCTATTCAAAAAAGCCCACGACTAGATGCATTTGGAGGGCAAGGACTTGAAACTGTGGAAATCTCAGATCTAGGGATTTAAAAAGATAGCTACGGAGCCAGTTGGATATTTGGAATAACTGGTGGTACTTGGAGAGGACGGCAGCAAGCGAGTGCGACTTGTGCCTTTTGTCGTGCTGTATATTTACTCTGTTTACAATTCATTTTTAGGCCGACTGACCCTGGCTGTGTTTAGAGTGGCTATAGCTCCTTAGTGCTTGACGATGAAGTTTCCTACAGAAAATGGTTTGGGAACAGTCCAAAGGGATTAGAGGCTGAACCGTGAATGTTATTTCATCAAGCTAAAGGAGGCGAGGTGAAGATAGAAAGGAAAATCAATAGAGAGGACTCTCCGAATCAAATCTTTAGACGCATAGCAACCAATAGCCAAGCCCCAGGCAGCATAGTAGGTTCCATAAGATATAGATCCGTAGAACGAGCTAAAAGGTGGAAGAGCAACTTCTGTCGAGTTAATGATCAACAAACTAGTTAATCAAGATGACTCGACATGGATCCTAAAGGTTGGATCACAACTCGGTGTGAGAGCGATGAAGGAGTTGGTTAGTTTTCTCTAAGAGAACCTAAATGTATTCGACATGACGCACTTCGGTATGTCTGGGATCTCGCTAGAGATTGCAAGCCATGCACTGAACATAAATCCCAAATGTGTTCATGTGAAACGGAAATGCCGTAGCTTGGGCTCGAAAAAATCCGCTTCCCATAAAGAAGAGGTGGATAAGCTGAAGAATAATGGCTTCATCCGCGATTCCTTATGTTCGAAATGGGTTTCAAATTCGGTTTTGGTGAGAAAGTCAAATGGAAAGTGGTGGAGATGCATAGACTATTCTGACCTGAACAAGGCATGCTCGAAGGATAGCTTCCCGCTTTCAAGGATCGATCAGTTGGTGGATTCGATCGTCGACCATGAAATGCTTTCATTTATGGATGCATACTCTGGATACAATAAGATTCTAGTGCACGTCCGGGAATGGAACACACCAGCTTAACCAACTATACTTTTATCTGGTCATGCCTTTTGAAAAAAAGGAATGCTTGATCAACTTACTAAAGTATGGTAAACAATACATTCAAAGATGAGATTGGACGCTAGATGGAGGTCTATGTAGATGACATGCTTGTGAAATCACGGTGATCGGGAAACCACATGGATTATTTGGCTAAGATGTTTAGCGTCCTCCAAAACTATTGTATAAAGCTAAACCCTTTGAAATGCTTATTCGGTGTCACGTCCAGGAAATTCTTAGGCTTCATTATGAACTCTTGTGGGATTGAAGCTAATCCAAAAACGATCCATGCCTTGAGAAATGTCGAGGCTCTGAAGATGATCAAGGAGGTCCATAGCTTGAATGGGAAGGTCACCGCCCAGAGTCGATTCATATTCAAAGCCGTTGACAAATGCATCCCTTTCTTTGACCTGATTAAGAAAGGAAAAAAGGAACTTCATTTGGACATAGGAGTGTAAAGACGCATTTCAGACTTCAATGGATCACATAGAGAGACCCCTCATTCTCTCGAAGCAAGTGGATGATGAGGACTTGTTTATATGTCTGGTAATATTAGCGCATGCGTTGAGCGCTGAACTTGTTTGAGAGGAATCCTACAACCAATGATTAGTCTATTACATTAATAAACAGTTGACAGGAGCATAAATTACCCAAAGACGGGAAAGCTTTCATATTGCCTTTTGATCACTTCAAAGAAGCTCTGCCCTACTTCAACACTCATTCGATCCAAGTTCATATCGTCCAACCTTTGCGATAAGTCTTGTAATGACCAGAGACTTTTGGAAGGCTATTGAAATGGAACATTGAATTGAGACGATATAATATAACCAATCAACCTCGGAGAGCTATCTAGGCTCAAGCTTTGGTAGGTTTCATAGCTAAATTCACTATGTGAGCCAACACTCCGGAGAGCAGTGGTGAGCAAAATGCTAGGTGGAAGATGTACATGGATAGTGCATCAAACAAACGATGTTCAAGTGTTGGAGCTATACTTGTCACTTCCGAGGTACATTCAATCTGTATGCCTCGTGACTCAATTTTCCTACAATAAACAATGAGGTGGAGTACGAATTATTGATTGTGGAACTTAAAATCACCAAGGAACTGGGAATAAAAGCTTTGCACATCTTTGGTGATTTCCAGTTAGTGGTAAGTCAATTCAGGAAAGAGTTTCAGGTGAAAGGAGCAAGGTTGGCGCCTTGTCTAAACCGAACCCTTGAGCAGCTTAGTGACTTGAATAGTACATAATAATCCATATTCCCAAAGGGGAAAATGCAAAGGCCGACTCACTGGCCAAGCTGGCCAGTTATGGAGATGCACGGCTCATGGGCTTAGTTTCGGTAGAAGTATTATCGACTCCGAGCATCGACCGTATGGATGTCAATTGGATCTTGGAAGCTGAGCAGAGGATGAGTCATGAATGAATCTCGGAAATGATTATTTTTTAATAGGAATCCTTTCGGACGGGAAGAGAAAACGACGAAAGCTCCTTCACCAAGTTTTGAGATATATCTTTTAGCAAGGAGCACTATACAGGAAAGGATTCTCAGTCCTAGTGCTACGATGTGTTGCCAACGACGAGGCCAAACAAGTCCTAAAGGAAGTCCATAAAGGGGTCTTTGGCGACCACACTAAGGGGACAAACCCTAGCAAAGACGATTCTCTGCTATTGATAATTTTGGCCAACTATCAATCGAGACATAGTTGATTACAATATAAAATGTGATAAGTGAGAGGGATTTGCTAAGACTCGGAGAGCCCCATCGACAGAGATTACACAAATGGTTAGTCCCTGAAGTCTAAGGAATTGATATTATTGGTGCATTATTGATATCCAAAGGTGGTGTAAAGTTGCCATTGTCGCAATTGATTGCTTCACCAAAAGGGATGAGGCAGAGCTATTAACCACAATTACCATAAAGAAATTAATCTACTGTGTGGTCTGTAATATCATCTGTCGTTTTGGAGTCCCACAACCAATCATTATCGATAACAGAACCCAATTCGACAACACCAATTTTACGGATTTCTACCACCGACATCACATAGAGAAGAGATTTGATGCAGTGGCACACACCCAGATGAATGGACAAGTTGAAGCTATAAATAAGATTATCAAGTCCATTCTAAAGAAGTGATTAGGAATGACTAAGGGAAAGTGGGTTGATGAACTTCCGTTAGCACTTTGGGGCTTATCAAACGACCCAAAAATCAGTAGCTGACCATTCTCCATTCACCTTAGCCTATAGATCAGATGCTATGATTCCAATTAAACTGGAAGTTCCTTCTTATCGGGTAACTTAATAAAATCCTTGGGTGAATGAGAAAATCCTATTGGAATCTTTTGATTTGATTGACGAGAAGCAAGATGAAGCTGACTTGAGGGCAGCTGCACACCAAAGCCTGATCGCTCGATATTTCAATGCTAAGGTCAGAAATCAGACCTTTGAAGTTGGTTATCTAGTTCTCAAACAAACCTTCCCAGGCCCTGGAAACTCAAGCCCAACATAGGAAGGTTCATATGCAATGGAGCAAAAGCTTGGAGATAGCACTTTCATGCTAGCAAGGTTGACGGGATTTCACTCCCGAGGGTATGGAATAACGAGCACTTATGATGATATTTCACTTACAAATAAATTTGTACAAAAATGGATAAAGCCATGTAATAATACAGAACACGTCGTTTCTTGTCTTCAATAAATGAAGTCGCTTTCTAGATCCGTGTCTCTATCTTTACATAACTTAAGAGTTATGTAATATGTATTATGACTGACTCGAATGAATCTGAATGCGTATAATGCAAGTATACAGATACCCGGAGTTAGGTGCCAACCAAAATTCTATGGTCCATGATTGGACCCTCAGAGTTCAGCCATTCTTAGTACCCAGAGATGGGTGCCAACTAACTCTTGTACTTAATATGTGGGCATAAGTATAAACCAAATAGGAATTGATTTGACCGTCTGTCGACTAACTCTTGTTCTTCCTCTAGGGGTAGGAGTATAAACCAAATAGGACATGATTTAACCGTTCCTTGACTAACTCTTATCCATGATGTAGGGGCAGGAGTATAAACCAAATAGGATGTGATTTGGCCGTCTGCCAACTAACTCTTGTCCTTGATGTGAGTTTGGGAGTACAAATCAAATAGGATGTGACTTAAGCGTCAATCGGCTAACTCTTATCCTTGACATAGGGGCAGCAGTATAAACGAAATAAGACACAATTTGACCATCCATCAGCTGACTTCTTACCATGATGTAAGGGCAGGAATATAATTCAAAATGGATGTGACATGGTTGTCCAATCAATAACATCTTCCCCAAAATAGGCAAGACGAAAGATCAATGTTCGACATAACGTAGGATCTTAACTATAAACTTTGATCAATGCCTAGAGTTAGGCATGATTGAAATTGACCATCCATCAGCTAACGTCCGCTCTAGATGTAAGGGCTGGAGTATAATTCAATATGGATGTAACATGACCATCCAATCACTAACATCCTGCCCAAAATAAGCAAGATGAAGATCGTTGCCCAACGTAAGGTGGGATCTTACCTATAAACTTTGATCAATGCCTAGAGTTAGGTATGATTGAAAGTAAATATCCTGGATGAGGATGTGCAAACTACGATCCTAAGTAGTTAGCTAAAGCAGCAATCAGAGCTTGACACGATTAGATGTGATTATCCTGGAAAAGGATACTTGAACCATTATACTAAATGGTTTACCCAAATCAATACTTAGAGCTAGGTAATTCAATGATCGCTTTACGTTCACTAGAATAACAAAAAGGTCGGTGGATGACGAAATAAGCTAGTAACTTAGTCCGACCATAATCATGAAAAGAAATGAATCGGGAGTACATATAATGGAAAGTGTATTTCTTAAGTACTTAAATAAACTCACATTAAGCTTCGGCAAAACAAAAGTCTTTATTATTCATAGTCAAAATAAGACTTAGAAGAAAAAGTACTAGTTTTATTTACACCTAAACTGGAAAGAAAAAGTAGATGTTGAATCTGCACAACAGTGGCCGAAAAATAAAAAGCGGACAACTAAAAAGCCTATGTATTTCTACACAACTGAAAAACGTAAAGAAGATAGACGATTACTTCTTTATCCTCTTCTTTCCCTCTTTCCCCTTCTTCATCTTTCTAGAAGACGGCACCTTGGATTCTTTCGGATTCTTCCTTATCCTTCGCCTGCTTCCTTTATCCTTAGATTGTGCGCTCTACGATATCTAGCAGGCACACTTTGGGTGCTTTCGGGCGGAGGAAGAGTGATGAGAATAAAGATAGTCTAACCGCAGAGAGCTATGGAAAGAGGATGAGGAGAGGTCTCTATCTTCTATAACTTTACCTCTTTCATCAGGACTAGTTCCTACTCAACCATACTCATGGTGGGGCCCCGTACGGGCTCAGAGGAACCGGTGATGACAACTGTAACACCCCTAATTTTTAATAACATTATTTGGGTGATTTAATTAGATAAATTAAATGGAATAATGCAAATACTAATTGATAATGGGATTGAGATTTGAATTATTAATTAAATGTCATGCTTAATTAACTAATTAACTGGGCTTAAGAATGGTTTATAAGCTAATTAAATTACCCGATGGCATATTGGAAATAGACGCACCCTATTACCATTACCCATATATATTCCCATTCCATATACCATTCACGTTCATTTTTCATTTAACAAAAAACAATCAAAACACAAACTAATAGAGGAACCGGCCACTAACAAAGAAAGAAAAGAGGAATTCAATCAAAAGCTAGAGATTCAATCTTAGGGGAAATTAATCTTAATCCAATCTCCTTATCTTAATCAAGGTGAATAATAATTTATACCATCTCTATTTTTTTTATGATCATATGCTTTCAAATTTAGGATTAAATTCGTTCTTATGATGTTTTGGATGACGATATGCTTAAATTATAATTTGTTTGATTTTAACAAAATTGTTTAAATGGGGATTTATGCGGTTTTAGGGCAAAACCGATTGAAATTGATTCTTGAATGCCATGGAAAAAAAATTAATGTTATGTAAACATGATTTTGGAGTTGGGTTTTAATTTGATAAGTTTCCAAGATATAGGAAGATTATTATGAATTTTGAAAGGAAAATATAGTTAATTGGGTTTAGAAATTCATTTTAGAAATTATATTGAGAATTTGGGTCTGAAATTTAGATATGTTAGATAACATGTTAAAAATGAATTTCTGTGATTTTTGAGGATTTTTCCGAAGTCATTTCCTATGGAAATTAAATTATTTTAGGAGTTATTAGCATTATTGGTTTTGCTTAATGGAATGACTTATTTGTTAAATTAAACTTGGTTTAGATCTAAAATTATGCAGCAGTTATTTTGGTAAAGATTTGAAAAATTAAAGCAACCAATCACATGTTTACCCGGGGCCAGGTTAGTTAGAAAGTATTTGCTTTAATTGGCATTAATCAGCTTTTACCCAGAAAAGTGGGTTCTACCTCTATTAGAAGCACCTTTCGACTCATAGCTTTTGCTTTCAATCATATCGAAACCCAATAAAGTCGAAACCAATACATAAGGTATCGACATGGGTACGTAGTGGATTGGAGAAAGGCAGAAGGCATAGTGTCAAAAGCGCCTGCCTTGTTTTATTAAAAGCTTTTGAAGGGGTCAAAACTTATGCTTTCGAAAGGGGTTTTCTAAAGAGCTTTTGAAGGGGGTTTCCCATTTATGTTTTAAAAGGATAGGCTTTCGAATGGGTCCCTTGTTTATAAAGCAATGCTTTCGAAAGTAGTAGTTCTGACTTAGTCAAAACCCAATCACCGTTCTTTTGCCTTTCGAGAGTACTGAAGTCGTCATTGCTTTCGAAGGATAAATTTTTTAAAGATGTACTAAGCCATTTCCTAGATGCTTTCGAAAGGGTTCAAGGGTTTCAAGGAAAGGGCATCGAAAGGGGGTTTCGATGCTAACCTTTAATGTTTTTCTTAAAGGTTTTGAAGCTTTCGAAAGGATGGTGTCGATGCCATCAAACTTTCCCCAAACAATTTTATATGAAGAATCAAGGTTTCGAAAGAGTCACTTTTGTATATATATTCACTTTGACCCAAAATATGTTTTGAGTAAACCCAAAGGTTTCAGAAGAGGTACTTCAATTGATTTCGAAGCTATGTTTCTAAGGATTACTAAGTAATTTTTTTTGATACTTCCGAAAGGTACATTTTGGTTTCGAAAGAAAAGATATAAAGAGATTCAAAAGGCTTATATGCGATGTTTAGAAAAGAAGTTTTCGATGCTTCCAAAGGAGGTTATCCAGGGGTTTCGAAAGTAATGTTTTAAGATTTTGAAAGCCTTACTTTCCAAAAAAAACCAATCTCATTTTGAAAGAAAACCATGGCATAAATAAAGTGTTTTGAAATGGAGTTTTGAAGAAGTTTTCCTTGATTAATGGGTTAAAAGGATTAACCGAGTTTTATACAAAATGATTTCAAGGATATTAAACCACAGGGGTTGGTATTATTATATTTGCTTCTTCATATATGTATTTGAATATATCCACATTGTAATGGACCCATAACTGTAATTTGGGGAAAGGCAGAATAACCAGTTAGGCTGACCTAGTAATGAATATAAATTAAAATAACTCCCGAATGAGTAGAATTGCATCTAGAAGGTCAGGAAGACCAGAGTATAGGATGCTAAAATATTAATAGAAGATATTGGCAGGGACTAAAAGGTTCATAATAAGTCTATGAAAATTATTTATAGGACAAGATATTGGCAGGGCCAATTGGTTCATAGTTAGCCAATGAAAATTATGTATAAAGGAAGATGTCAGGAAGACAGGTTCATAGTTAGCCCATGAAAATTGTGATTTGATATTGGCTGGGCCAATAGGTTTATAGTAGCCTATGAAAACTATATCCGAATTATGAGATTCACAGAAGTCAATAGGTTCCTAATCAACCCATGAAAACTGGGATAAGAGGAAAGATATTTGAGTTACCAATAGGTTCAAGGAGAACCCATGAAATAATAATGATACTGGTAGGGGCCAATAGGTTCTTAGTGATCCCATGAAAACTAAATAGGACAGGTAGTCCATATACATTTAACAGCTTATTAGTCAGCCGATAAAAACTATTAGGTTCCTGGAAACTAGAAATGAGACAGTTAGTCGGAAATGAATGGTGATGGGAAATCCAGAATTGATTTACTCGCTTTCATATCATCATATTATTTTGAGACGTTTTAACCATTGTGGATGCAGGTGCACGGTATATGATTTTATGAAGGTTTTAGGATACTAGTGAGGAGAAAACCCGTTCCATTGAGCGGCATGGTCTCACTAGATATCTAAATAGTTTGAGATGGTAGATTATGATCCATACCAAGCTTTATATCTGACTAGAAGTTTACGTTTTCCCTTAAAACTCTCAGGTAACCAATTAATTTTGAGTAGTTTGAAAATTGAGGTTTCCAAGTACCTCTTTAGACGAATAATTGAGTTTGAAAATAGCTATCTAGAGTTCTCTTTTATTTTGATTCCGTTGTGTTGTTGTTGTAAAGGCAAAGTTGTTTATTTATCTATACGTACTCTGATCATTCAAGGAGGCATCTTCATATGTCTCTCTTGGCGTATGTTTTAATAAATATATTTTCTCTAAACATGGTTCTCATATTGGGACTATGTAATGAATTTGAAATGTTTTGGAATGGAATGTGGAACTTGTTTGATTTTTTAATTTTTTTTCATATTTATTCATTTCTATTATATCAATGTATCTAACATTACCATATTTGGTCACCGGGGATTAGTAACTATGGATGGCTACAGCTGCATAGCTGTTAGCATTGGACTTCCAAGTAGGTGATGTTATAATAACATCGTCACGGTCTGAACTCCCTGAAGCTCAACAGTTCCTTCATCAGGCAAAGCATCTATCTTCCACTCACCAAACCATAGAGTCTCACCAATCGGGAAACTCTGCATCGTCGTTGATGTGGTCACAGTCACAGATTCTATGTAGAAGATTATTTTCCCAACTAGAGACTTTTGTTAGGAAACGGGACAACCTGGGGCTAGCCTAAAGCTTAAGAGATATAAAAAGAAAGATATAGTGATGTTAACCCACAACTATGGACTCACTGAAATACAAGTGAGTTCAACGAGATACCTCCTTCGATTTGGTATTCAGTGTAGGCTAGAGTGCCATCGGAATTCCCTTCCAAGTTGGGAGAAAGGATGGTGGATTTTAGCATTTAGGGTTGATCTAGATTATATCTCGAGACCAATAATGAATCATGAGAAGTTTTGTGTCCGAAGGTGTCCCTGGAAGTTGCGTCTTAAAACGATGATCCGAAGCCTTCATCTAAGTCTTTCTACACTATATTGGCTAGCTTTGAATGGAGAATAAGCTGGCCCTCTTTTAGAACCTTGTGCTTAGCTCCTATTAAGATCTCCTTCTCAAGATATGCCAGATCCATCTCACCACCCTTTAGAAATCCCTTTTCTTCCTCAATGACTTGTTCCCAGGCAAGGGCAAGAACTCTGGGTAGCTACGATCGAACCACTCTAAGTTACCGAACATGAGTACGTTGGCATTGTACTTGTTGAGCATTGGTTCGACCTTCTCCATCACCCGCTTCTCTATGGCTTCAATCTCTCTCTTGACAAGTGCATCTACATCTCAAGCGTGTTCAACCACCTTGTCCCTTTCCTCATGAGCGGTAATCAGCACTTCGCAACTCCTAAGCTTCTTGGAGAGCATCGTTCTTTTCCTTTATCTCACTCCTAAGCTTGGATGGTAACCCACTTACTTTTATGGTCAGAGCATCTTCTTCGAGCACTAAGTCAGGATTTTGATGGTGTGCAGTCTCCAACTCATCGCAATGCTTGGTCCACTCACTTTCTAGTGCCTTGTAGCGTCCTCGACACTTTTCTCATCTTCAACTTGTGATTTTATCATGTTTTCAACTTTAACGTCGAGATGAGAAATGATCTTTTTATCTTATGCCCCCAAAAGTTCCATATTTTCAATCTCGAGTTTCCTATCCTTCAAAATTTTAGACACTTTCCTAGCTATCCGTGCCCATTTATTATATTGGTTGTAAGCGTCTGATACATAAGCGACTGTCATATCTCTTACCTTAGGTGGATTTTTTTTCAGGTTAGGAATAAACATGTGACTGTCAAAACATATTTCTAAAAACTGTTCCCTTAGTTCAACCATTTGAGCATCAGCGGCAGGCTGTTGCTCCATCATGACAACCGAAGCTTCAATCGGCTTTTTGCCAAATAGTGCACAAGAATTGAAGGTGGAGGTGGGTAGACGAGAAGCGTTGCTTGGTGATAAGTCATCATGGTGATCATAGTGCCTATTCGAGCCATTGGGAAGAGGCGATATAGACCTAGAACGATGTCTAGAAGCAGAGTCCCACGATGGATAATCTCTATCATAAAAACCTCTGTCACGATTGCCCCTATCATGGGTTGACTGATGGCTAGATTCAGGATTTCGACCACTGCCGTGATGGTACGTGCTAGGACAATTCTTATGTGGTCGGGATACATTCTCCTCTAAGGATTTAAATATATACTTCTTTCTCTCCATGGATCCTGCAACTGAACCAAGAATGAATTAGTTTCGACTAAAGAGAATGCAAGTCAATTGCAATGCAATGTATGTGAGTGTGAGTGTGAGTGTCTTAGTGTCCCTCCAATGGACTATGTTCTAGAGCTTTGCTCATGGAAATGGTCTCTCCCATGCTAATAGGAATGATGTCATCATCAAAATGAAAGGGGGAGTCGAAACCCTCTAGGCTCATGTTTCCAATACCAAAGGAGCCAAACTCGGCAGGAATTAGCCCTAAGTTAGGAAATGTATCTGTTGAAGAAAGAAGGAGTTTTCTCCATGGTTTTGACCAGTGGGGGCCGCGCTTTGGTGATCTTCACAACTAGCCTCTTTTTTAGAATGAACTATTGGCCGTCCTTATACTTCTCAACCGAAGGCTCGAGGACTACATTTACATCATCGTGGCCAGCTTCTCCTATGATTTCGTCTTATTTGGCATGTTCTTGCTCTTTTTCAACTTCAGCCCGTGGACTAGGGACCAGGGGCACATCAAGATTTACATCGCCACTTACAGGCGAGTTGTTATTATCATCGTCATCACTATCGTCATTAGAAACCACTTAACTAGACCAGTGCTACGTCCCGCTTCTAGCAAATTATGAGCTAGGAGATTCCCATCGAAAAGAAGAACTCTAATATCTCTATCCCCTTCCGATGTTCCATAAGAACTCGGACGGCATTGGCAAGAGCCACGCCATTATTTCTCACCGGAACATCTAAATGGTAGAAAGAATATGAGTTAAGCTTGCAAATTCACACGGCAAATTCACAGCAAACAGATGAGGTATAACTTAACTTACATTCATAAATCCATCTTCACGCAAATCCAGGTGGATAGGGTACATAGAACCATTCACTCTTAAAATAGCCTAACTTACTCCATGTACTAGTAATGACCCTATAGCTCTTGGCTGGTTCTAGATAGATCAAAGAAGGTTTTGGCTCTTGATACTATATATATATATATATATATATATATATATATATATATATATATACCAAAACTCCCCATCACTAGGCATTCGCTGCAAACATTGATCAAAGACAATATACATGCCATGAAGGAAGGCGTAGCTATTCAGATGTATTTGCATCGGTGCTAAGTATATATATATATATGTGTGTGTGTGTGTGTGTGTGTGTGTGTGTGTGTGTTAGAAGCGATATAACCCTCCGGGGGATTGTGAGCCCGTTGGTAATAGGAAGGGACTAATACCTCCTCAAAGGGAATGCCGTGTTTATTGAGATTCTCTTAAGTGACCCCTCTTCTATCTTTTAACCAATTCACTACCTAAACAAGCATTGTTAGGACTTTTGCTTAGCATTCTTTTATCAAAGTCATCACATTAACATCAATGTTATATGTATGATCTTAAGCCATATTATGCATATACACACAACACTTACTTCCGGAAGGTGCTAGTTCTAGTTTCAACAACTTACCAAGTGCTACAATACTCTTGGTCTCATTTAAGGAAAGCCTTCCTTTGTTTTATCTTTAGTGATTTATGAAACTAAAACTTAAGTTATTTGAGATCGCTTCCTATTCCTAAAGTTCCACCTTTAACTGCCCTTGTACCATTGGTCCGCTATCTTCCTTCGAGTACCCCTTTGTTTCATGGACTAAAGTGAATGTCTCAAGCTTCCTCACTTATGTCTTGCTACTTGGTTTTGTTTTAACACCCTCAGTTTGACACACATTAGTTACCACATTCCATGCTCAGACACTTACTTTACATGTGTTAACTCCTGATTTATTCGACTTAGACTTTTCTGACCGTTAAAGAGTGCTTTGTTGACACATTCAGCACACTTATGGATCTACTTTCTTGGTCAATTATTTAACACATTATTTAACTAAATTACCTTTCGACCACTATTATTTTCCTTTTATCTCCCTATTATAACCCTTTAGCCAATCTTATTTTCTTTAATAAAATGCTTAATTCTTTTCTAGAAAATCACAAAAAACATTAATCACGATTTGTTTTTGTATAATTACCTAAACCTCGCTTTTCTACCAATTTCCCATGTTATATGGCACTCAAATAATTCATATCAATTTATTTACTTAAGGGAAAATTCTACAAATCAAAATCCCACTTTACAACATGTTCTCATCATTATATTAAATTTTTAGAGCACTTAGATTAAGAAAAGCATAAGAAATATTCATCTTAAATATAGCCTGTGGCATTAATGAAAGAAAAGAGGATTAGAGCATATTACTCACCTACATTCTTAGCAAATGAAATCTCTATTTCCTTTAGTTTTAAATCTTCCTTTTCTCTGTTCTTCCCTAGGCCATACTACCAATAAAGAGCTAAAGCCTTTTATTCTTAGTTTTGAGTGAGGAGTGAATTCTATATGACTAATAAGAATTTAAAAGGTATATTTCCAACCTATCCAAAAAAGGTATATTTCCCCTTTTTATGGTCCATCGGCCGACCATTCCCCTTCATTTAATTCGTTCAAGTTAAACTTTATTAAATGCTACCTTTGAATAAGTAAAAGTACGTCTAACTACTTATCACATTATATTATTTAATTTAATGATTAAATTATTTAAGCCCTTAGTCATATACTTAATCCATTATTTAATAACTTATTAATCTACGGGGTACTGCTACTATCGTATTACGATAATGATGCGACAATGTGGATTTCCAAGGAACCGCGTGATAGTGTTAGAGGTATGCTCTTATAGAAATCATGTAATTTGTTAAATATATATCGCTCGATAATCAAGCTTGTTCAAAGTAAATGGTGTTTTCTTTCTACTATATACTTGCATATTGTGTTATAACTAATTAAATACATAATTTAAAGTACAAAGGATAGCAAATCTTTAAAAGATATGTTACGTGATTGGAATTATAACATGTTGTAATCATGAGAACTCATCATATTAAAAATAACATTTTATTTCAAATATTTCTAGTCAAGATGTTTCAAGACCAAATATCGATAGATCCATTGAGATTAAAGTATGTAACGCTCTCTAAATGCTAGGTTTTGTATTACTCATGATTATTGTAGGCATTAAGGGACCATATATCTATAGTTATTAGATAACTATGGATGACTCACTTGAGAGTTTTCTGTTGGTTAATATAATTAAAGTTATATGGAGAATCTCGAAGTGATGATATTGCACAGTTTTCTTGACTTGAGAATAACATTGAACTTCAACATGGACACTCTACTCTGATTATAGTTGGAATCGTGGCATGGTGTTCATCGAACAACTATAGTTGGGTCTAAGTTGAAGCACTGGAAGTGAAATACTATTCAATAGAGAATTCGTCTCCTTAGTTATATAAGGTTTGTATCATTGTCAACTATAGTCAACTCAAAGTCAAAGTCTCTGGCCAGAGTAACATGATTAATAATATTAATTATTACTGAACAAAGGATTTTATGTTTGGACTAATAGAGCTGAATATGGGTAATGTCAGAATTTTGACCAAAACCAAATTAAATAGGTCAAGCGGTATAGTGTTAAGGAAGATAATTGGTGTAAATAATCGTAACTACCATGTACCACTTATAATTAGTAAAATAATTTTTTATCAAAAAGATGTTTAAGTGAAAAATTTAACTAAAATATCACATCGCAAGCTAAGGTGATGTGTGAATGTTAATATTCAATTTTTTCGGTATTAATAGCTGACTAAATTTACACCTTTGAGTTGCACAACCGTAATAATGCATGCTTCAAAAAACCACACTATTTATCAATTTATAATCATTGTATATCAATTAATATTTATGAAATATTAATTATTAAATTTTATTTTAGTTGTTTGAACACCACTAGCATTTCATAAAGTGCATATATAAAAGTAATAAAACACACATATCAATATAAGATATCGATATAATATTTAAATTAGATTTAAAAATTAATCCAAAGTGGTTTTGGGAAATGTTATCCCATTTTTTGGTCAAAACTGGAATGTCGACAAATTGGCATGGAATTATGAATATCAGGATTGGAGATCGGTTGGAATCAAGGCTACGATCGATATCGTCAAAATTTTGATGAACTCCGATCGGGACGAAATTGATTGGAGATGATAATAAGGACTAGGAAAGGCTATGTTTCAAATTTCAAGTTAATCGGAGTTCGTATGGAGGAAATATGATGGATTCAAGGTGGGGAATGCATGTTGTTCGAATCCATCAAAAGGGACAAAGTGGTGCTCGGTTCGAATCGATCAGATTCGAACCCACCAGGATGGATTCGAACCCAACAGGTTCGCATCGATCAAGAGGCGTTGCGCAAGGACAGTTCGAATCGATACACTTCGTATCGAATGGCATGGTTTCGGCTTGGTAAAGTTCGCATCGATGGTTCTTTGAATCGATGGACTTCGACTCGATGGAGAGGCATAAAGGTGTATACTGGTTAGTTCGCATCGATGGTGGTTTGAATCCATGGGAACTCCATGGATTCGAAGGAGAGGGCTTCGAAGGAGGGGAGTCAGCTTCGTGGATTCGAAGGAGATGGATACGAGGGACATGGATTCGAAGGACGTGGATTCGAAAGGGATGGATTCGAAGAGGATGGATTCGGAGGTTATAGACTCGAAGAAGATGGACTCAGAGGATATGGACTCGAAGGAGGTGGTTTCGAAGCATGGGTTCGAACCAGGCAGAACGTACGGAGCTTTGATCTTGAATCAATCATATCTTCCAAACCGTTGATCCAAATGCAATGAAATTTTTACAGGAGCTTACATACATGTTGAAGAATGTTCTCACCAAATTTCAGCTCAATTGGATGATTTCTTGATCGATTCGAACCTTACTTCGAATCGATCCCAAGGTGGGCCCGGACCTCCAGATTTCGGGCGTATGGGCCCCCTCACGTGCCTGAAGCGGTCTTCCCGGATTTTAGGAGAAATACCAGCCTCCTACGCTTATAAGTAGAGCCCCTGGTCATTCAGAAAAGGGGTCGGAGATTTGAGAGAGAGAAAGCACGCTCGGACGCTGCCAGAATCATTCCGTATCATCATTGCTGCTATTTATTTCAAGTTTTGGACTTTATAACTGCTGTAATCATCTGTAATCATCAAGGATAATCAATAAAAGGATAAAAACTTTGGAGTGGACGTAGGCCGGAGATAGCCGAACCACTATAAAACTTGTGTCTCTGTTCTTTACTTTGGGATTACTGTTTAATATTTGCCGAGATCTGAGATTTGTGTTTGAATATTATTGATTTGTATTCATACACTGGTGCTTTCACGGTATTCGGGGTTTGTGACCAGTTTTGGCGCAAACGCTTTGGTGCTTTCACTGAGAAGGACTAGCACCCGCTACATCGGATTTGAAAGTTGGATTTGAAGATTTTAAAAGAGTTTGGATTCAAGGACAATGGCTAGGCAAAATAGTAGAAGGCAAAGGGCTGAGAGAAGCCAACAGGAAGGAAGTCAACAAGCATCCTCCGGAGCCGGGGAAGGACAAGCTTCAGTCTACATAACCCGGGATGAAATGGAGGCTATGGCAAATTCTTTGCAAGAAAGATTATTGAAGAGCCAACAGGAAATGATGCAGACTTTCTTTGAGCAAATGAGAGCTGCAGGAATGCAGAACTTAGGAACAGCTACAGCCGCTGTGGATGCATGACAGGGGAATAGGGTCGTGGAACCCAATGGAGGACGAGATACGGAGCCAGAAAGCAATCAACAAGGGCTTGAGGGCAGGCCCACGGAATCCAATACAGGAGGACCTTTGGAAGGAATTCAACAGGCTAGAGCTAACATTGCTCCTAGTGAACCGCACGAAGAACATGTACCAGAGTTCTCTCGGGGACATGGGGGGCAACCCCCAACAGACAATACCGGATTAGCGGAAATTATCAGAAGAACTGTGCGGGGTGGTTTGACCAACAGAGACTTGGAAGGAGTGAATAGGAGTCCGTTCGCTCAGGAAATAAGGATGGCTCAGAATCCACCTAAGTTTAAGCTACCTAGCGTGGAGGTATATGATGGTAAGGCTGACCCAACCGATCACTTGATGAGGTACACCAGACATATGGAGGTGCTGGGGGCATCGGAAGAAGTGATGGCCCGATGTTTCCTTTTGTATCTGACGGATTTAGCTGCAATGTGGTTTAGGCAGCTGGGAGAAGGAACTATCAGAATTTGGAGGGAATTGGTGGAAAAGTTTTTGGGACAGTTTCGGGTTCACGTCAAGAGGCCGAAGAATGTGATGACATTGACATCAGTGAAGCAAAGGATGGATGAATCGCTTAGAGCTTTTCTAACTCGATTCAGTGCGGCAGTCGCTTCGGTGGATCGGCCTGATCCATCGATGGTTTTAATGGCAGCAGTATCAGGAGTCAGGGAGGACTCGGATTTCAAGGTATCTCTGATACGAGATCCCCCACAGGATCTCGACGAATTCTTTCACGAGGCAGAAAGGTTCCTTCGGCAGGAGGATGCGAGTACGGATGTAAAAGTAAAAAAGGTTAGTGCAATCGAGGTTGGAGCAATATCCAGCGGTGGGACGGATAAAGACAAAGGAAAAAGGAAATTGGACAATGATTCTGGAAACGCTAGGAAGCGATGGAAGGATCCAAAGTTTTCCACATACACAGGATTGAACGAGACGCTGGAGCGGATATACATGGATACTCGAAATCGCCTTCCCTACCGGAGGCCAGGCAGGAGAGAGCCTTCTGAACGAGAGAGGGCATCAGGGAGGCATTGTCTCTTCCATGACTTAGACGGACATGACACCAACAGCTGCAGGCACTTGAAGGATATAATCGAGGAGCATGTAAGGAATGGACAGTTACGGCAATACGTCGGAACACGGAACGCAACGGTGGAGCAGGAGCAGCCACCGACAACCTCACGCCGTGATGATGTGAGGCCCAGGGATGATGGTCGATTGATCATCCACTAATCAGGATAATGTGAAATAAGTAGCAGACTGCTGGCAAGCAACTAAGTCATTTACACATGTACGGGGACGGAGATAGCCCCTAGGCATGCTCTGAATGATGAAAAACTGTGATGCTATGGTTTGTGAAATTTATATTTTGCTTTTGGATTGAACATTGCTTTTCTTTTTGGATCGGAGCTTGGATTGAGCTCCTGGTTTTGCTTGCCTTTTGATTTGGGTTTTTCTTTGGGTGGTCGTTTTTGATTTTGAATGCTGCTTTGGATTTCTGGTTTTTTGGTTTATGATTTGGATTTTTTGGGTTTGGATGTTGGATTGGATTTTGATTGGATTTTCATCTAGTTTTTGGTAAATGGTCATCGGGTATGGATTATGCCTGGCAAGGGGTGAGTCACTTCGCCCGAACGTGGTAAATTGACTCATTCAGGTCGCCGAGTATGGACTATGCTCGGCAAGGGTCCGGAGTGACCAGGATTCGACCTAGGACTTAGGCCCTGTATTATCAATTGTTATTTTCAGGTCGTTGACTATGGACTATGCTCAACAAGGGTCCGAAGGGACCAGGATTCGGTTTAGGACTTAAGCCATGGCATTACACGGCGTCCAGGGACACTGGACCAAGGTCGTCAAGTGTGGATTACGCTTGGCAAGAACCCGGAGAGGTTAGCTTAACGTCCAGGGACACTGGACCAAGATCATCAAGTGTGGATTACGCTCGACAAGAACACGATGAGGCTAGCTTAACATCCAGGGACACCGGATCACGATCGTCATGTGTAGATTGCACTTGGCAAGAGCCCGGAGAGGTTATGGATTTGAATATCGACCCGGAGAGGTCCTGGATTCGGTTATTGGCTATTGAATAAGGATGGATTGGGACTCGGTTGTCGAGTTCGAATGGATATGTAATTGGCTCAAGCTTTGGTTATTGGGTTTGGAATTGGATATCGACTCGGAGCAGTCAAGGATGATATACTCTGGCAATATGGCTATGGACTTTGGATATTGGATTCGGAACTATTCAAAACACGCCTTGTTATCACAAGGCATGTTTTGGGGGGCAAAGTGTTATCCTATTTTTTGGTCAAAACTGGAATGTCGACAAATTGGCATGGAATTATGAATATCAGGATTGGAGATCGGTTGGAATCAAGGCTACGATCGATATCGTCAAAATTTTGATGAACTCCGATCGGGACGAAATTGATTGGAGATGATAATAAGGACTAGGAAAGGCTATGTTTCAAATTTCAAGTTAATCGGAGTTCGTATGGAGGAAATATGATGGATTCAAGGTGGGGAATGCATGTTGTTCGAATCCATCAAAAGGGACAAAGTGGTGCTCGGTTCGAATCGATCAGATTCGAACCCACCAGGATGGATTCGATCCCAACAGGTTCGCATCGATCAAGAGGCGTTGCGCAAGGACAGTTCGAATCGATACACTTCGTATCGAATGGCATGGTTTCGGCTTGGTAAAGTTCGCATCGATGGTTCTTCGAATCGATGGACTTCGACTCGATGGAGAGGCATAAAGGTGTATACTGGTTAGTTCGCATCGATGGTGGTTCGAATCCATGGGAACTCCATGGATTTGAAGGAGAGGGCTTCGAAGGAGGGGAGTCAGCTTCGTGGATTCGAAGGAGATGGATACGAGGGACATGGATTCGAAGGACGTGGATTCGAAAGGGATGGATTCGAAGAGGATGGATTCGGAGGGTATGGACTCGAAGAAGATGGACTCAAAGGATATGGACTCGAAGGAGGTGGTTTCGAAGCATGGGTTCGAACCAGGCAGAACGCACGGAGCTTTGATCTTGAATCGATCATATCTTCCAAACCGTTGATCCAAATGCAATGAAATTTTTACAGGAGCTTACATACATGTTGAAGAATGTTCTCACCAAATTTCAGCTCAATTGGATGATTTCTTGATCGATTCGAACCTTACTTCGAATCGATCCCAAGGTGGGCCCGGACCTCCAGATTTCGGGCGTGTGGGCCCCCTCACGTGCCTGAAGCGGTCTTCCCGGATTTTAGGAGAAATACCAGCCTCCTACGCTTATAAATAGAGCCCCTGGTCATTCAGAAAAGGGGTCGGAGATTTGAGAGAGAGAAAGCACGCTCGGACGCTGCCAGAATCATTCCGTATCATCATTGCTGCTTTTTATTTCAAGTTTTGGACTTTATAACTGCTGTAATCATCTGTAATCATCAAGGATAATCAATAAAAGGATAAAAACTTTGGAGTGGACGTAGGCCGGAGATAGCCGAACCACTATAAAACTTGTGTCTCTGTTCTTTACTTTGGGATTACTGTTTAATATTTGCCGAGATCTGAGATTTGTTTTTGAATATTATTGATTTGTATTCATACACTGGTGCTTTCACGGTATTCGGGGTTTGTGACCAATTTTGGCGCAAACAGGAAACATTTTAGGCCTGTTGCCGCTTTTATGGTCGGTCATGCATGATGAAGAGGGAAGAGATTTCAAATGTGGTTTAAAATTCTAAAGGAGCAATTACAGAAAGAAACTAAATCTCATTTTTTCTCTTCTTTATAACATAAATTTTTTGCCCAAAGGTTATCCCTAGTATGAAGGCCAAATTTATTCTAGGCATTGGGCTAATTTTCAAAATTATTTGAAAATTTAAAAGATATTTTACATTTAAATTTTAAGTTTAAGATATAAAACTAAAATTTTAAAAAAGTTATAAAATGCATTCAATTTTCTCAAAATCATTTTGAGAAATTAAATAATTAATTTTAAATTTTTAAAAATTAATTATTTAGTTAATATGATTAATTAAATAATTAATTAAAAGTTAACCTATTAAAACATATATATTGATATATGTATATAATTATACTTGTTACGGTTGTTTATTTATCATAAAAAGTGTAGTTACGGTTGTTTTTTGTCATAAAATTGTTTATGATAAATTAAATGAAAATTTCAAATTAATTAAAATATTTAATTAGTAAAATTTATTAATTACAATTAATTGAAACTTAATTAATTAAAATGTATACATATATCAATAGTACACATAAACAAACTATAAATGTTGTGGTTGATTAACTATCTTAAATAGTTTAGGATAAGTAATATAAAATAAATTAAATTAATCAAATATATATACATATACTATATAAGTAAATTAAACTATAAAGTAATAAACAAGTTAATTCTTATATAATTATATATGTGTAAAATTGAGTGGAACTGGAAAGAAACCAAAATTAGACTTAGGAATGAGTACATATGAATAGTATGTCTACCATGATTACAAACGTGTCTATCACTTAAATCATATGGTTAGTTCATAAGACATATATTATTTTGTAAATCAATATCACTTAGTATATGTATATTGAAGATTATGAATCCTTAATATATTAGTTGCCATCTGCCATTTATCTATAAATAGATTACTTCCATACTATTTAGTTGTTGATATTCCTCAAGCTAGGGATGTTATGTATAGTATTATTAATATATTGACTAGACGAGGTAAAATACATGCATGTATTTGTTGATATTCCTCAAGATACGTGCATTATACTTAGACTATAATAGTAGGTATAACTGAATATTCTCTATTAATTTATTAATATTCCTTAAGGTCAAGTGAGATTAGGACAAAGACCACAAGTTAGGAGTCGAATTTGATACAACCGATAAAGTGTTATCTATCACTTGCGGGCCTATGATTTATTGATATTCTTCAAGGTCAAGATCCTATGGCAAGTAAGTCCTAACACCCACTATAGAAATCGAAATATTTCCGTGTCTTCCTTAGGGATTTAAGAAACATAAAAATCTAATGGAAGCCCTGTTAGAAAAATGAAATAGTAACATTTAACCTTTCTAATATTGTAAGAACATCTACTATATAAAGTTATAATAATCTACGTTGATAAATTAGGCACCCAACAAAATTGATAAAATTTTAACAGTTAAGATATACAAATGAATTAATGATTGACAAATCAATATAAAATATACTTGCCTTTAAATCTTTTGGCGTGTTATTGCTTCAACACCACGCAAGAACCAATTTGTACAACCACTAAAACATTCTTGCATCAGTCGCTCAATCATTTATTTGTATAAGATAGTGTATTGTCTTCTATGAATGTCGACTCTAATATTAGTAAAAGAATATAGATATTTGATCCATGTTCAATCACATATAAACGTTATATGATGAATGGTCATGGTTTGTAATGTATGAAAATTTAGTGAAATTGGTTCGTTGGAAATAATCAAATAAGCCACGGTGCAAGTTGTGTATTCAATATGATTGATTGCCATAGCTATTCAATAGAAAGTAATATATGAAGGAAAAATAAGGCCAAACAACACTTTTACAGTAGTTCAGCGAATACTCTGGCCTACCTCTACTTTAATCGTTCTTATTGATTGCTTTCTCTTCGGATTATAATGAATTCAATCAGATCCGACACCAATCTAGTGCATCTTGGATTTATAATGGAATTTCTAGAATATAAGAAGAAGGAGATATTATTTAGATCTAAAAATGCTTCTTCCAAAGTCGTAAAGAGAAAAGTCTCCTCTACTTGAAATTAGGTTGCTATTTATAGGTGATTTCATCCTTGAGTCTCGCAATTCAGACAGAATTCGTCCAAGTCTTCAAGATCCGCAAGTCCAGGCATAAAGACGGATTCATCCAACATGGTCTCTATGTAGAAAATCAACTCGGACTGACCAATTTTAGTCGATCTTGATCTGATTTTTCCATCATTCTTTAAGTTTTTCTCCATATCTTTGCTCTTCCCATCGACAACTTGTCAAATCATGTCTTTATTTTAAGTCGGAGTTCATCAAAAGGTGCCAACCTAAATTTGTACATCCAAATCCATTTTCCCTTCATATTTAGGCTCCTTTCATCCATCTATTTCCGTTGTAGATAGTTATAACCATGTTGCAATGAATCATGTCGGTGAAAATCATGTCGATGAAAATCATGAGTTTCAGGTCAGTACCGATCTAACTTGGTGTCTGATCCGAGTGTTATGTGTGTTTACTTCGATTCTTGACTTAGGGTTGTTGAGTTTTCTACCATTTGCTTTGAGTCTGACCCGAGATTTTGTATGTCCAACCCAAATTCTTCACGGTGCCAACTCGAGGACCCTGGCCAAAAATGTGACTTTCCAAATTTTCAACTGTTTTCAACTATTTTTTTGTATTTTTTCTTTCCTTTTAAAGATGTTTCCAAAGTCATTGAGTCATTTCTTCATCATTTGTTAATCCAATTCCCTCGATTAAGCCCATTCGAAGACTGTGGAAATTTTAGCTATAACTCCTGCCATCGAAAGTACTCCGTATGAATATAAGGTGTGCTTTGCTCAAGAACAAGCTTTAGCAGTAGCGATTAATCATTTGCGGTCGAGCTCTACGGCTATCTATTGATCTAAGTTATGCTGAATCGTTGGTTTCCTTTGAGGTCACCTGCAAACCATAGGTCATTCTAAATCATTATAGCTAAGGACTCTAGTTTTTGCTTAAGTGTTGGTCATAAATCATATTTAGACCATTTTCATTTGGAGTTATCATATCATATATCAAAATCATCATGTGTTCGTATGGGATTTATCTATTATACTCTAATCACAAGTCATTTAAATCCTAAGGTCAAGTCAACATCCATTCCAGGGTTTGATCTCTTCGGATCGCTCAACACCCAATCTAGGGTTCGACCTCTCCAAATCATTTAACATCCAATCTAGGGCTCGAGCTCTCTAGATCGATTAACATCCCATCTAGGGTTTGATCTTTTTGGATAGTTTAATACTTAATCTAGGGTTCGATATCTTCATATCCTTGTCGAGTCCAATTCTCTCGCTCTTTGACGAGGGTTCTCCACATCCAAGCAAGTCCATCCACTCACTCTTCGATGATGGGACTTACTTTCATACAAGCTCAATCCACTCACTCTCTAGCAATGGGACTTGTACCATATGCTCATCCCGTCGACTCTTCTGACAAGACAACCATGTTCAATTAGTATCAGTCATCACATTTAAGTGGTTTTCGATAATCAAATATCCAAGTCAAAAGCATCAAACAAATGTCCTAAACATTCATCTTAGACGTCCAGCATAGAGCATGTCTAGAGACCAATCAAGGTATCGTGCACGTGTTAGCGGCCTGAGGTTATTATTTCTTATTTATTCAAAATAGAAAGCAAAATACCGAATCGAATCTGACTTCCGTCCATCCTAATCAAGGAATTATCACCGACGACGCAGCTCCTTAGTCATATCTGGATGCATTCATTATAGATGGTGGCAGTTCCTGCCATTGCGTTGTAATTTGATTCCTCACGTCCTATTATAGTCGGTTGTCTTTAACCTGCTCTTCTATCAAATTATGAAAGCATCTTCCGTCCTTCGTTTCATGTTCATCCATCTTATGGAAAATGCAAAATCTTTAGGACCTTTTCTCTCGATCTATAGATTCTCTCTTAGCTGGCTTCTAGTAAGGATCTTCCCCTTAGTATCTAAGTAAATCCTCTCTAGGGTTTCAGTTATGTGAACCTAAAAAATGGATCAACACTATAGACTGAGTGCCAAAATCACCGCCATGTTTATCAAGACAAACAAAATAGAAAAAGCAACGGTAGATCACAGAAAAAGTAAAGGAACATGAAGATTTTTATAGTGGTTCGGTTGCTAATATAGCCTATACCACTTTATAACTTTTGAGTAACCGACTGCTGTTATAAGTTGAATCGGATTACAATATGATTAATCTTCTAAGTTAGACCAAGTCATAACTACAAGAGTTTGCTGGAGAATCACAGTGAACCCTTAGATCACTATTTTGGAGGAAGAGGAGTAAAGAATAGTTTCTGTAGAGTTTCAGCAGCCAGTCTAGAAGATCCTCTTCATATTGCAAAAAGGACTATATTCATAGGGTTTTGAGAGCTATTGGGCTAGGCCGCTTTGCAAGAAGCCTACACTTGACGATACGAAGACACTTCAAAAAATTTCATTGTGATCCAACTCAATGTGATGGATCGCTAATGATCCATACGGCATGGATCGCTAACATCCATGTACTTAAGGGATGGATCGTTCCCTTTGGGTTGCATCCTAGCCTCTTATAGATGCTTTTAATCTAATTTGGTAACTAGATGCCTTGTTTTGATGGTGATTCGTGTACATGTTGCATTGAACTATGATTAGAATCAGATGAATGCTTACTTCTTGAAATTGTTTGCTTGGAATACCATGAAACTTGGTAGACATCCTTAGAAAAGATACTGGATCATGATGTAGGAGTTTGGAGGGTCCATGAGCATGCCTTATGGATTGCTAGCAATTCATCACCTTAGCTTATTTTTGCTCCTTTCCTTTTGGGTCATTCCTAGTCCCTTTTTCTAGTCCTTTTGATTATTTCTTAACACGTTTCGATTTGTCGTAGACATTCTAACTTTGATGAATTCTATTGGATTAAAAACCTAGTTAACATTTTCCCTCGAAAGTATGCCTTCATTGGAAACAAAGCATGCTATTAAAGTAACTTCTTTTTAGTTCCCATTTCATGAAGTTTAATTGACCATTTTGAGGCTATCATGTGAATTTGGCTTTAGCTATTTAGCCGTCTGTTGAGTTTCGACGTGAATCGTCGTTGCTCGTAATGGTAAATCAATTTTATCCCCACAACTTTCCAAATGCTTGCAAACGACACTTAGATCATATTTGGTGAGTTTGGAGTGATTAACTACAACTATATGTTAAATCACATAGTTTTGATTCATGATAAGGTGACGATCACGTATGCAAGTACTCAAGTATGGCTTCATGCAACAAAAAGAGAGACAAGAACAATGGTGATATTGAACTTCTCATTTCTATATGTGTTTATTTGTTTACGAGTCTTAGAAATTTTGTAAAATCTATCCTCAAGAAAACACAACACAAAGCACATTTCGATTCTTTGAAAAATGGCTTGTATGTGCTGCAAACATAAAGAAAGTCAACTGGCATTTTTGCCCAGTCGATGGTTCTGTATATGCTGCACGTACATGCACATCCGTGCATGAATTTTTTAAATGATTTTCACTTTTCAGTCGACTGACCTGAATATAACTGTCATATTTTCAAAGGGCACGCCTTTTCTACGAAGGTTGTGATTGATTTCTGAACGGGAATAGTTGCTTCTCTTTGTTAGAACCCTTTGTCAATTGCAGCAACTCTCTGTTTTCTACATATACTTGTTTCGAAACATTCTACAATCACTGAAATCATTCTAACTACTCTCTATTACTCTTGTGCTCTCATATTCTTGCATTCTAATAGCATTCTATATCTAATTGCTTTGAATCTCTAAACTACTTACATATTCCTTGATTCTAGGTAATATATTCCTTTCTTATTATCACATGCATTTCAAATACTTGAGAATTTGATTATAGGAAGGGTGTACTTCAAGACATATCTATGTTATCAAGAACATACTTGTCAATAAAGTTTTTCTGTATCAATTAGAAGTCCTCTTCGGTTGCTCAGGCAGAAAGTTCTCTTTGCCTGCTGAGGCGAAAATCCTGTTTCGGCTGCTCAGGTGTTTGTGTACCTATTCCTCCAGGTTAAGTGAGGGTTGTTGTTTTAGTGAAATTCCAGAAGGAGTCTGGGACTGGATGTAGGATGGTGCTTCGAACTAGTATATAATTTCCTGATGTCATTTTACTTTTATATTCAGCAATATTTTACAGCTATCATCACTACACTTTGTATTAGCATTTATCCATATTATACTATCCATAGCACACTTTCACTTTACAGTTCTCTAGTGATCCACAGTCCATGGATCGCTAGCGATCCAAGGACTTAGCAAAAAAAATTCAAGCATTCTCCTACTTAACTTAGTTTTGGCTTACCTTCCATCATTCCATGTTTTTTAGCAAACCAAGCCATTTTCCTTGCGACTCATTCCCAAACCTCCAAACCTTGAACTAGCTCTACCATTGCCATCGTCGATCTCCACTATCGAATCTTCTTGGCACCAACCCAACTTGACTTCATCGTCATCTTGAGCCAGCCCTTAGTGCCTGAAACATCACTTATCTAGATCATCACCGACTATGCTCACCTTGATCGCCAACAACTTGAGATTGACCATATTCGCCTTCTGACTTGAGGTTGATAATATGGATTTTGGGGTTTATTTAGCGATTTGGTAATTAAGTTGTGTTGGTTACGGATGCAATGGAGAATTGGAGTTGATTGTGACATTGTGGAAGAAGATAGTAATTTGAGTCTTGAATTCTTCATGGAACGAAGCCCGGGTTTTTCCCCGGTGCTTGACATGTTTTGCTATATTCATTCACAAAATCAGCATAACTTGCACCAAGTTACACTGTTAATCTGACACGACATCTTACATATTTTTCCGCTTTTTTTAGGAGGTGATACTAGCTTAGAATAGTGTCTCGTATGCAGCTCATGCCGCTATCACTTTCTAGATAATTGAAATCGATTTATGTTGAGAATTCTATACTTGATTCGGGCCCATTAATCTATAGTTGCTCATTTTGGATCGGGCCTGGCATTGTACAGTTGGTGTACCTCGAATAGGAAGATCATTCAATGTCGCTTCAAACGCTGGATCTATTATCAATCGTTGATCGGCAATGGGTAAGTGTAAGAGAAATAACTCTAGTGAATGATATGAAATGCCTTTTCCTTTCTTCACTACTAGTGAACTATCTACACAAGATATAGTTTTTATGATGTTTAGGACATTGAGCCTATCCAACATAGATAGCACACTGCACTTGCTTCGACCAATGCTTGAAATCCGTTGAGTCGGCATAAACTGGTATTTGTTCGGAATTCAAGTGTTAACCGTAGGGAGATCTTTAGTTTAAATAAAAGTATCTAAACGCATTAGATATAAGTTTTGTTGTATAGAATGAAGCACTCTTCATCCCCTCGTAAATCCACTGGAGGAAGTCCGACAATCTTGGAAGCCGAATTGACATTAGTTATGCCTTCACAAATGGTTTCAGCGGCGCCTACTTCTTCCGCACCACCAGCTGAATGTGTTCTGCTTAGTCCAGTTGTAGATTAAACTCTCCCAAACTTTAAAGTTTTACATAATCCATCGGAGAGAGCTTCCACCGTATTTTCTACTAAAGCCCTGCATAACATTTGTTTGTAGTATGGCATCCTGGATGGCGATGTACGCCTTTCGTTGAAAAACGAGTTTTCACATATGCCATCTTCGTGGAACACCACCTACCATCAGTGCATGTGCATGAATGGAGCAGTGCCCCTTTTCAATCCTTTCATGAGAGAGACTCTTGTGAACTTAGGAATTGCTCCATTTTAGATTCACACCAATGGATACACGATTTTGACCCGCCTTCACATTTTGTTTATATAGACATTCCATCGTGCCCTGAGCTTTGATGAGCTGAGATACTTCCTCTCATTTAAGAAGAGAGATGAATGTCTATCTCTTGTGATCATCGAGACCCAAATAAATCACAAAATTTTGCTGCAGCTTCAAAGTAATTTGTCCCAGTTTAAGACCTAATATTTTTTATTAGGTGTCCTAAGGGATTTAATCGCCTTTGGATGACAGGGGGCAAGTCTTCTCTTTTACACGTTGTGGTTTAATAAGATGGGCAGGATTTTTAATAGACTGAATACTCCTTGCAATTATTCCAAGGACAAATGAAGATCCATCACTTGATCCCATCTTCCACTGAATGCCATAGATGCTAGAGAGAGATCAGTCAAGTTTTGCTAACGGATGAGAATTTTCTTCGGCACGGTTGTTGCATCCTCGGAGATCTGCCATTGCTGCTGAAGTTCCATCTCATTCCCGTTCTAGGATTCAAACATGCTCCACTTCTTCATTGCACGACTTCAAAGAGGATGATCTATTAGAAGGAGAGTCCATCCGGTGGATCAACTGAAGAAATTCATGAAGGAAAAGGTGCAACAAACAGAGCCATTTGCCCGATTACGATGCCCCCGATCCCGAAGGAGGGGGAAGAAGAGTTCAAGCAACGTGAGGGCAAGGTTGAGGTGATCACGAAAAAGGAGGGGGGGTGAAATTGAGAGCAGCAGTAGCTATGATTCCTTCTCTAATGGTAAGAAATTTGATGCAAGTTCCAGTGCAGAAGATTTCGAATTCATGCGACGAAGCTTCAGGAATGAGTCCTATTCTCCCGGGTTTGCCTCTCCATGAGATTATTACTAAAAGATGCTCCCCTATTAATCGGACGACTTCATGGTTCTCCGTATAAGGAAACCAATATCAACTTTGGAGACTTGGGCAACGTTTATGTAAACCTTGATGAACTCATAGGAGATGATTTCAAGTTCAAGGGATTGTCTTCTCACCTCGGTCATGCTATGTCTAGAGTTAGCCTGTTTCCCACTGTGATGGCTTTCTGATCCGATTTGTGAAGTCCTTTAAGGCCGCATCCACATGTTACACATTTCACTAGGGTCATGTACACTTGCATGTGCATTATTTGAGTTTATTTTCTGTCATTAAAGTTCTTTATTTATTTTTATATTAGGTCCTATAAGAGGTCATGGATTTTATGAGGACCACAAACAATTTACAAACTCACAACGCGAGTCAAGACGGACTTCAAGCCGCCATCAGCCCCGAGAAACCGAGGAAGAGTGACGGAGGAGGAAAGATTTGGAAGCCGAAGTTCATCCTCGGGATGACAGAGACCGAGGAAAAGTTATAGGAGTGGTTATGAGAAGAGGAAAACTCTCGATGATTGGGAAGAACCATCCAAGTTAATCGAAGGTAGACCGTGGTGCTCATCCTTCCAAGAACCAAGCATTTTCCCTGGCTCCAGTATCTGTTGGAATTGAAGCTCCATAAGTCTCTCCATCAATCCAAACTCCGTTGACTCGTGTAGTGCCTACTTCTAGTTCTTCACGCCCCACAGGAGGCCGGCTTATATTCTCCCATCTGGTCCTCCTAAGCTCGAGGCCACGCTCCCGGATTGTTTCTGAAGGGAGTTAAATTTGAACGTAACCTATGTCTGATCCATAAAGATTCCTACATGCCCCATATCTAGGAGATTCAAAGCGATTTGGATCAAGCTGAAGGATGGGATAAGTTATGTAAGCAACTGGCGGACACAAACCATAATAATTACCAAGGGATCCTTTCCTTCTAATCAAGACATGATGATTACTAGAGGATGTTAATGGAACATGACGTCAGAACTGAGCAACTAACAAAGGAGAGGAATAATGCAATTCGAGAGAGTAAAAGCAATGCTAGCTTGCTGAAGGAATGGAAAATGACCCACATAAAAATCAAGAACATGTTCAAAGACGAAATCAAGAAGATCCACGTTGATGAAGTTAAGTTGAAAAAGGAGCTCGAAATTCAAGACGAGATTATCGAAGCTCAAAATAAAACTATTACTGGTCATAATGAAGTCATTAAAGCTCATAAAAAGACAATCACTGATTATGTGGGAAAGGTGGAATCCCATGACAAGACCATTTCTGACCAGGCTCAAATGATTGCTTCGCTTTAGGAAAAAGTCGTGCAGCTTAATGCTCAAAAGATTCAAGTTGAAGATGAGAAGGCCACTGTGACGGCGGCATGATACTTTCGAAAGGAAGATGGAGAAGATGGATGACACATTCTCAAATTTATACATTAACTCCTTGCTGCATCTGGGTAGCCTCGGCTATTTGGGGCCTAAATTTCCACATACTCTTGCTGTGCTTTGGGAAGAAATTCTGGCCCGTTTCTAAGAAAATGGCGATGTATACACCAAGAAAGAGTGGGAGGATGCCTATGTTAAAGAAGAGTCGAAGAAGGCTTTGGTAGAAGGCTGTGAGATTATTTGGATTAAGAGGAAAAAATCCGTCGATGCTACTATACCTGCAACTGCTAAAGCGCTATCAAAGCCTTTCATTTCCGATCCCGATGAATCATCTAGGCAGCCTACTAATCAGTCAGGAACTATTTCAGGTTCAACCGGTACTACTTTGTTGTTTGCCCCTTCAGCGGTTGTTTCGAAAGCCTTGGGTGATCTTAGAAATTCGCCAAAGATCGTGCAACCATCCAAAAAAGGAGAATGATGAGGAGTATGAGGTTGAAATCCTCGGTCACACTTCTAATGCAGGTAACCTTCTGCCTACACCATACGAACATGATGAATTAAATGCTTTAATTTTTTTATCTTATAGGTCCGTCTTCCTTACCTATCAAACTGCTAATTTCTTTGGTCCTAGGGCCTGCCGCTCATTCCACCGCTTCGACACCTACTTCTGTAGCTGTTCGATCACCATGCCCTTGTCTATATCACAAATAGGGCCGCAATCCAAGAAGATTGCTATGTTATATGGCCTGGACGACCCTTTCGTATCTTTGGAGGGCAATTTAACAGTAGCTAAAGCTCAACAACAGATAGACCAAGTTAGCCATCCACTAAAATCTAAACAGTAAATGGTGGTCGTTAGGAGAGAAAAGATTAAGGAGAGAAAGTCTTCAAGGAGCTCCCGTAGGTCCTACAAGTGCAAGATCAAGGGGGAGTCTTCTAAAGGGATCGAAGAACAAAGAGAAGACCTAGGCATGGAGTCAATAATTGATATTTCAGGCAGCAAAGAAGAAGAAACTTCTAACTATAGGCAGGAAGGGAAGTGGTGGCAAGAAACATTGACATGCTGGAGTGATAGTGGAGACAAATACTAAAACATTTTGATTTGTTAGACATGTATTCTGTACAAGTGCAAAGTCTGCACTAATTACACTACACCAAAAAGGTGTATTTGTAACAAATATAGTCGTTACAAATGAAATTTATAACAGATATAGTCGTGAGCGGTACAGGCGTGAGGTATGTCGTTACAAATATTTATAACAGCCTCTACCCGTTATTAGACATATCACTTACCAACGGACTTTGTCGTTAGAAATCTAAATTTTTGTAACGAAAAAGTTTGTTATTAGTTGCATCGGTTTGTAACGGGTATTTTCCGTTACTTAGTTTCCCTTTCATGGAAGAAGAAGGAGTTGTCATTCTAAATTATCACGACTTTGTCCGTTACAAATTTCATCATTAGTAACGCACTTGTTCGTTACAAATTTCATCAATAGTAACGACTATGCTCGTTATAAATTTCGTCTTTAGTAACGAATATGTTCGTTACAGCTACCAGACCATGTAGAGCTGCATTTTTGCTAGCTTTTGCATTACAGAATTGTCTATTATAATGCAGTAGGTACATACATATCAAAAACTACAGAATTTCGATAATAATAAGCAATTACGCATCCAAACATACAACTTAAATTGCACAAATATTGACAAAAATTAAAGGAAGATTTTAAATTTCACAAGTTCATCATACATAACTAAAGTGTATGAAATCAAAATACTACAAGTTCCATCACACTTGCATTCATGCCTACCTCTAGTCACCTACCTCCTCAACCACCTGACCTCTGAACGCTACCATCAACTTCAGACAGAAATAACCCATAACCCATCACCCTACCATAAACCATCCCCTACCTCAAACACATACCCACTGTTCATTGTCTGATACCCCTGTTGCACCCCTACCTGCCATTCACAAAAATTTCAACCAACATTCTCAAAAAAAAAAAACATCAGTGCCTTCCAAAACCACTGCCCACTTGCTTCGAACCACAAGACTGTTGCACATCACTTATAAAAACCACCCTCTGCTTACCTGAAACACTATCACTCCACCACGACAATTAACCTACCTGACCGCCATTACGCAATCACATCCCTTTGCTGCCTCCATCTCTGCCTTCAATACCGCAGTAACCCCATCTTCCCACTGCTCACTTCTGCCACTCCATACACTACCATCATCCAACACGACTACTACATCCAACAATAGTACTTCCTCCATCCTTCTGAATTTCAACCTGCATCATTCCACAACCTGCCACCACCTCCAACAGCACATACAAACCTCCCACAATCATCAACCATACATTACAGCCTTCTTAATACCCTCCCCTACATCAAACAACCCATCACAACTACCCACATCAATTCCTCTACACGCTGCAAACACCCACTGCCTCCTCCCACCGCTATCAACCAAGCATCACCATCACAAACTTCCCTACTGCCTCTAACCCAACCTGCTGCTACAAACATCCTTTTCCCCACTGCATTAAGAATATTTTTGGTTGCAGATATTGAAAATAGTGTACCTATTGACAAGGAAGTCAATGATTGCAACAGTTTGAGCAATGTTATCATCGGTTTTACCCCAGTCCTGGGAATCATCTCTTGATGCATTGTGTTCATTTCCATTTTGTGACCCAGGTGCAGCATGAAGATCTACAATGACACCTAGGTTGTATTTTTTGTCATGTAGCATGAACATAATAATTAAAATATCGTGCAGTACTTACTACTATAGAACATGTAAGTGCATATATAAAGATAACTTACTCTGCCTATAGGAAGGCATTATCGAGAGCCTGAAGAGACCCATCAACATAAGGCCATGGTGGAGGCGAGTCGCTAGTGATCCACCACCCGACTGGTTTTCTAACTCCGTTTAACTCGTTTTTTGAAATGAATTTGAAGTCTTCTTCTACTATGAAACTGTTCCAGTGCTCTTAAGTTAGCTAAATGACAAAAAATTCATGTTATTATAGTGTTGATAACTCAAAACTATATGTACCTACATGCAATTCATTACACTTTAAGACTGAGAAATGATGCTTACTTACGTAACAGATGCAGCCTTATTAGGTCTATAGCCATTAGTGACTTGAAACTCACCTTGCAGTCTTGCAGGACTGGTGATCAAGAACATAGATGGGTCATCATCTCCCCAGGTTCTTGTTTCTCCATAATCAGCTGTCACTGACATCTTGGTCTTTGTCTAAGGTACAGGCTAATTTTAGTTAGTGGATCATTCTTTCATATTATGTAAATTGTCAATGTACATCAAGAAGTTAATCATGTAGTATGTGAAGAAAATGCGAATGTGTTGGTCTAACTAGCACAAATCGAGAAACACCAATTAGAATACATGGGTTATTACACTTAAGTAAAAAGAAAGAACATTGATGAAAAATCTATTTAAATTTTAGTAAGTACCACTAAATGAGTATATCAATTTGCATGAGACAAAGCATATCGCGTTGGATCATGATAAAAATGCACTTTTCTGTCATGAAAAATGCATGGTCCAAAACATAAAGGCAAACTGTCGGCTAGTACATGTTAACTATCTGCATTAACTAATCAATACCAAAGCAATTTACATGCACGCATGTTGACACCGAATTACCATTGTGGTACAAATAATGAAATATCATTTCTCCATATTCATAAATATTTTCCTACATCTATTTGAAAGGGAAACTACTTATTCTCCTCTTTTTGGTAGAAAATAGTTGTATTGGCCTACACAACCACATCTCACTATGATATACTTTCAAAAAAATTATCAATTTAGATTATACTAATTAGCAACATAAGATGGTTCATTGAATACCCCATTAATGCCATAATAAGACAAATAATAAATCAAATTAACATCCATAATCCGAGACATAACAACCTATTTTACCATTTGATTCAAAAATTATTTCTAAACTTAATCCCCATTAATGTATCATAGAACTAGGATAAATATTGTCCTAACTTAATCCGATGCTAACAACGTAAGTCACTGTCTTTGGTGGAAAAAAGTGAATATTCAACTGCATAAAGGATGCATGAGCATAACACATAGGTTTGTCAAATTTGTAAAGTAATGCAGGAAAGGATTTTTCAACTTAGAAGTTAGAACAAGGAATCATGAGCGAATAATATAGGTGCAGGTGGAGGTCATGTGTTATTATGGTTTAGAACAATATCAACAATAAGTTGATATAATGACCATTCATGGTTATAAGGATAATAGCAGTTCTATATTGAGACATGGAAACAGACTCTAAAAAAACTCTATGAAAATGACAAAAAGGATATCTTATTTGGAAAATAGGTCAGAACTCCCCCACGTTGCAGGTTCAATACTGATAATCAAGTAACTAGCACAAAATGTAAATTACTGTGATAATTCTTTATTATTTATATTGTATACCTAAAAAGAAATAAAAGATAAAAAATAAACTTATATAAAAAAGGATGACATCTGTAACAAGCATTGGACATATAAATATGATGGTTATGGAACTTTAGAACTAAAGTATTTTTGTATCATCTCTAGCTCATTTGAACAGATGAACTAAAAGAATTCATGTTATAGTATCCTTGTACATATCATAGAACTTAAGACGCAAAGCTGATAAAATGCTTAAATTGAAGAAAAGTGTATATGATAAGCCTGCTCACTTTGAAAGTGAGCAAATAAATAGTTTGCATGGTGCTTTTTGTTTGAATTTCAAGAGGCAACCAATTGTATTATACCAGCTAATGATCTCACCTTTTGTTATATGTAAACAAACTTAGCATAAACACTTTTCTAATATCAAAAAAATTAATCACAAATCAGAAACATAGTTCAGAGTTTTCAGACGGAACATAAAATTCATGATAGATTTTAGAAATGTGATTTCTAAAACTCATGCTTTGCTTAAGTCACAAATGAGGAAAAGATACCATTCACACAGAATGTTGGAACTCATGCCAAACAAAGCTGATCAAAGACCAAAAAAATTGCGAAATACAACCAACCCAGATCAGAGAGTTCATACTAAACAAACAATGATGTAGAAAATCATCTAATTTCACAACCAGATAAATATTTACAATAGACCTATCACGGTAATTCTTTTGTACAATAATTCTTGACATGAAACTGTCTAGTATGTACTTGTTCAAAATAGCCTTATAAACTACTTTTCACTTATCAAAGATTTAACTCAACATTTTTCATGTTCAAGGCCCAAAATCCCAAAACAAAATAATTAAAGACTGCCCTGACTTGCTGAACCTTAAAACTCCATAAGACAATCACTCGTTCTGAATGGCACATTAGTATAATATTAAACTGCTGCCAAAAAAAGGGAAAAATCATACCTTTTTCTTAATTATGTATATACCTATGGAACAAGCAGGTAAGGAGACTGATTGTATTAGGAACTATCAAAATCGCCCAACGTCCCTTTTGTAAAATCCTAACCGTCCAATACGGTTGATGATAGAATGGGATAGGAACTGGCGAAGTTCTGATGTAGTTTTTAGAAAAATTCAAACTTAATGTAATTTGAATTTGAAATTAGGTTGCAATCGATCGTTGAAATAAAACACAAGCCCCAACCTTCCTTTGTCTTCATCAAGTTGGTGGAAAATAAACCACGGAGTGTAGGAGAATGGCAAAAGCGATGGTAGAACGTTGAAGGTTGTGGTAGAACAAATTGAAGTGCGATAACCCTAGAATTAAAGAGGAAATAAATTAAATGATGAAATGTTATGCGTGTGGAATGGGGTAACTAATAATAGAAAATAAAATTACAATCCTATCCATATTACTTTTAACTATTTGCAAAATAACCAGATTTAGTAACGGTAATAGCCGTTATAAAAGTTTGCAACAGAAATATCCGTAAGAAATTTGTAACGGATATTACTGTTATAAATTGAAAGCAGAAAAGTGTTACAAAATGGGTTGTTTGGTGTAGTGTTATTTTTGTTGTTGTCGCGTCTGTACTTATCTTTCTGTTGGTCGTTATTGTGTAGGTACAGCCCTCACATTTTGGCTTTGTCATCTCTTCAATGTTCATCCTTATTTATCACATGCTTAGCTTGTTTTTTATACTACTTATGTTTACACATGGCACAATTAACAAAATTCTTTGTTTGGAGAAACAAGCCTGTGGAGTAGTTTTCCTTTCAACTAAACGTTGGCATGTGTGTGTCACCTACTTTGAAGGGTTGTTTTCTCCCAACACTTGACAAATGACCAGTTGATCTGAGTGATTCCTTGGATGTTCGTAACCGAATCTAATTTGTGGTTCCAACCTTTGGGAACTTGTGACTCAAGCGTCTCGATTCCAGAGATTCTATCAGTCAACGATCAGAATTCTATGCCGATTTATAGTTGTGGGTTCTTGTTAGTCCTGCAACAAATGAGTTTCTCGATGTTGTCAAGATAATACATGTACTTACAACAGATAGACCAAGTTACGGAGCAACATCGAGACGCTTGAAGTGCAAATTATATAGACCAAGTTACGAAGCAACATCGATGCTAATGGTACCGAAGCAACATCGAGTAGTTCTTGCGCGGAGTGCACAGCTTATAAGAGTGCGCGGCTTATGAAATTCATGGCTTTTTAAGAGTGCACGGCTTACAAAATGCGCAGCTTATTGGATCGATATGATCCTTTTGATCCAAAGTAGTTTAGAATATCTCGACATTACCAATCTTTGGGTAATGTGAGGAGTTCGTGCTTCAAGTGCGTGGTTCCATGGTTCAAGAAGAAATGCACGACTTATGAGTGTGTGCGACTTAAGTAATTATATTTGCTTGGGCATGATTCCTAAACCCAAGAAGTGGTGCATGGCTTATGAAATGCACGGCTTTGCTTTGGGCCTTCCTTCCATTGCCGGGGAAATGCTGATTCTTAGAAGGTGGGGATTGAATTTCGTCGATCCAACAATCTGAGTCGACTTGCTTCTGTCGACTCGGCGAGTAGATGGGGCATACTTGAGCATGGTTCTAGTATCTCAAGCACCTTGGATGGTTTTGAGTCGTTTGGACCCTGTCGACTCAGCAGGTTAATTTTGCGAACACAATTTTATTGGTTCAGAAAGCAAAGCAACGTTATCAATAAATGTTGGGAAAGTTCTGCCTATTTACAATGCCTCTGGTATTCCAAGATGGCTTATTTGCAGGAAATAGGAAATATGTAAGATAGTCTTAGACAAAATAACGACGCAGCGATTCGCTGTTCCGAGCTCGAGGAATTTGGGTTCCATCAATGGTTGTTAACTTGAATGTGCCATTCCCTTGTTTTTGGTCGATTAATAAGGACCTTCTCACTTTGTTCTGAATGTTCCTCGCACAGGGTAGACCCATTTGAGGACAAGGTCTCCCACTTCAAAAGAACGGTTACGAATTTTGGAATTGAAATATTGTGCGATCCTTTTCTAATGAGCGGCATTCCTTAACTCGGCTTCTTCCCTCTTCTCATCAACCATATTGAGCGATTCGAGTAGGAGCTGCTCGTTTTGCCTTTGATTAAAGTTTTGCCTTCGGTGAGAGGGGACTTCTAGCACGACTGGGATCATTGCTTCTGAACCATATGCCGTGGGGAATGGAGAGTGCCCGGTTGCAGATTTATGCATTGTCCTACAAGCCCATAGCGCGAACGAAAGTTCATCAATTCAATTTCCTTTAGCTTTAATCGGTTGTTTTCGATGGTGGACTTGAGATCTTGTTCAATACTTCCACTAGCACGTTTTCATATGGATGTGCAATAGTTGAAAAGATTTTGTGACAACCCGCAAATCTGTACCCTCTGAATCGACAATAAACCACATATGTCCGACCTAAAAATCACAAACTGACGGAAAGTCAAGAGAAAGAAAAGAAGAGAGAAGAATAGAAGAGAAGAAAGAGAGAAGATAGAACCAAACAGAACAATACAGAATCTCACATCAAAGCGGATAATATATAATATCATATCAATGATCTTTACAAAATAGAAACTGTATATATATACACATCAATCAGAGTTCAAATATCAATCAATATATCAGCTTGGACAGTTATAATAATCCGTCCTCACAATTGCCGATAATATACAACAACAAACAAAGCACAATAGATAATCAATAATCAAAACAGATAAGCGTATACGAAATGAAGATCGCTAGCACTCCTGCTGAAGCTCCAAAAGCATCGAATCTAGACCTATAAATATACTCGGTCTGACCCGAGCATTGAAAGGGAAGAACACCCAGATCGGTCTGGTAAACCAGCGAGAGAAACACACTCAACTGAGTTTATTAAATTACCAAACTTTTCCTTAGTTTTCAAAACAAAAGTATCTCGTGAGACAAGTCCACACATAAACACGGACATGTTTTTACCTTACGATAACTAAATCATTTCATATCAAATCTCATGTTATATTATAGTAGTGTCTACTATATACAAATAATATTAATCATAGCCAAAATTGTTACATTGATTAAATTCAAGCATATAGCCCAATTGGGTAATACAATCAAAATGGCAAACATGTAGTGGAGTTTGGATTTCCATACAAATGACCAGGTGAAGGGACTACCTTCCGGCAGTACATCTGTAGAAAAATATACCGAGGACCATCACTAAGGATCCTCTACCAACACAAGACCGGCCCACCTCTATAACTAGATGGTACCGAATATATCATCCTCTGGTCGTTACCGACCTTTACCGAGGGACCTCTAGCATACAAACCACAATAATCAGATACACGACGTCATAGCGTGTAAAGATATATCTAGAAGAGGATGATCATATCCTAAAGGGAATGACCCACTTAGCCCTGCTGCATGTAACCTTGTTTTGGTCATTTCCGGTTGTAATGATTACCTTTCACAAAGCACAATCACATCACTTAGAATGCCACACGTCCATTTCCGTTGACTACTAATTGCCTTCACAAAAATACAACCCTTAAGCTCATACGTCTCAAGGAGGGTGTTAAGCTAAGAGAAGTTGCCTTCTCCACCACCACTGATGTACGTTTTTAATAACCAATGTACGCATTCTATAGAAATGCAATGTCAGAAAAACATCCATACAAGTTGACCAGGAACAGGACAAACCGAAGGCACTTTCCTACCACATCCTGTCGGGAAATCCCTAGGATTAGTATCGAATAGTCCTTGCATTGGATATTTCATAATAAAGAGACAACTGCTACTGGATGTATATTGGTATTTTAACCCCAAACGATCAACAAGAAGTCTCCTACTATAAAAATCCGAAATATCAATTTCATTACAAGCAACCTGCACAATCGTCGCATATACGTTGGTCCGAAGTGGTTTTCATATAAATCTGATCTCGTCGCACCAACAACGCAAAAGCGTTTCTCAACCTCACATAGAAACTAAGTCTCATAGACTTATTACGTTTCCAACTTTCAACTTGCTATCTTTCGGGCCAAGAAGGAAGCTCGATAGATTGGAGTAATACTCCACACTATACGAATCAACATCCTCAACACAAAGGATAATCAAGCCTACATAGAAGGCTACGTACTAAGTGTACGATTAAATAGTTCCCACATCAAGTCGAGGAACTAAAATTTTGGCCAAGTCCGATAGTCGATTATTTAACTATCAACAAACAAACAAATATTCAGCACCATAATAATCATTGGGCCCTTTTAAATTAATCTTTTATTAATTAATTTATTTGCCAAATATTCACTTCAAATTATATTTAAAAATATATATTTCAAACCATTTCAACTTCTATATTGGAAAACATTTCCATATACTTATTTAATAATAAGTAATTCACAAAACAATTTATTTTCAACACTTAGAAAATATTACATATATTTAAATCATGATTAGTATATATATTTTATTCTTTAAGGAAAACATTCTCTTAACATATTTATTTGGGTCAAAACTAATGTTGTGTAAAACATCGTTACGACAACCCAAAATCACTAGTATAGGGATTCGAAAATTAGATATGTATATAAATCCCAATACTATACAAAATCATTTCCTTTCGAAATCACATACCATAACAACAGTCTTATAGTCCATCATTCCTTATTTCTCGAAAATATCTATTTCAACAATGAATGTTGAAATCTATGGTTTCAATCCTTAACATATTTTAAAACATCTTTTAATCATTTTATTCCATTTAATAATATTCACTTTTCAAAAATATCCATTTTATTTAATATATTATTCACTGTCCAAAATCGTGAATATAAATCGTTTACCAAATTCATTGCTTCTATATATTCATTAAAGGATTATCCACTATCCAAAATCTTGGATATATCTCCTTTAATAAGCTTTCCTATTTACTTATCAAATTCAATTGATTTTGGATTTATAAAACAATGTTTATAAATTCCATTTTATATTTTATAAAAATTCCAATTTATAAAATCACTTTATTAACCTAACTCATTTAATAACTCAATTACATGCCAAAAATCCAAATTATAAGTTAATACCTTATAATTTATTTATTTACAAAATTCGTTCTTTTAATAACTTCACAACTTCATAAATCTTACTTACTTATAAGATTTACTTATATTTCATTTTAACAATTTTAAAACTCCTTTATAACTCGATTATTTTGATGTATAAAATATCAATTTTATAAATCTTATACATAAACCCTTTAAAATAAATCAAAAATCTCAATTTAAATAAACCAATTTTTTTAATAAATTTACAAATCGTTATTAGAGCTTATATAACTTCAAAATCATACTTAAGTATAATTTTCCAAAAATCATAACTTTTATAACGATAAAAATTATAATTTTCATTTATTTAAAATAAATCAATTCCTTTTACAATTAAAAAATTAATAAAACGTACAAATTAAAAATCACTTTAAAATCCTTTTAAATTTGGAAATCATCACTTTAACACTTTTAATTTTCCAAAATAGGCCCAATGTTGCGATAGCACCAAATACATCAATCATGGCAACCAAAACATCATATATCATATGTTAACAGAATATATCACAATATCTGTAAACAAAATCAATACTGCTGAGGAATCCAGTTGGATCCCTCCAACCTGTCGCCTAAAACAAATATACATATTAGAAATATATGTACAATGTCCGCTTCAAGGCAGACGCGCGTACAAAGGGTCGTCCACTCATACACGGGAACGTATAGGGTCGTCTGCTCCACTAGGCAGGTATATATCCAAATATTAATCAATATATCATATATCATCCAAACAATCATCAATCGTCATATAATAAATTATTTCTCACCTATATAAAAATATCAGTGAGTCAGAAAGAGTGAGTTGTGCTCACATTGTCTCCAATAGCAGTTGTAGTATTTTATTTCGAACAAAATTAATCAACCGTCTAATTTTACCCAAAATTCACACTAGCTCCAATCAACTCCAAGCTGGCTCCATCGCATAGTGTTCGTCAATACGATTCCAATGCAAGTCATTTCGTGAATTTCTGACCTCGTATGACAAAGTTAAGCTATTTTAAATGTCATATAATTTAATATATATTAAATCAATTTCACTTTTATTTTATTTTAACCTCCATCAAATCCAGGCTGTTGATTTTCAAATTCCAGATCGTGGCCGCGAATTGTTTCTACTCCATTGCGTATCATTCCAGGCCGAGATAACCCATACGCCACCTACATCAAAGAATTTTCGCACGCGCTTCACTCGATATCAAGTCGATCGAACTACGGCACTTCGAAGCAACGAACGTCACGCGCCAATGACCGAGAACCGGTCACGCTCGGATCCCTCTAGGCCTCGCTTTTCGTGCACGAACGCACGATGGACGCGCTGCCCTAGCAGCCTCCTCGTTGCTCCAAACTTGATCATGACCGTTGATCACGTAGATCTTGTCGAGCACTCCAACTTTCGTGTAGAAGCCGGAGCGTGAAATCGAAGGGATTGAGAGATAATTGGGGAAGAAGATCGTGATTTTCTGGCCATGGAAATTAGGTGGCGGCTTGCCCTAGCTTGTTAGGGTTTAGTGAAAAATGGGAAAATCTAGGGGCTTTTATAGAAAATATTCATGCATTATTCATCTGATTTTTTTCCAAACTCCAAACGAAGCGTGTCGCCTGGCGTTTATAATGTTTTACTCCTATTCCGAACGCAATGGAATATATATCGTGAGCCAATCCGATCGTATTTGGAAGATAGCTTTTCAAATCGACTTATTAAAATTTAAAATTCACTTAAACCGATTTCTATGCGTTTTAGCTTTCCCCGGACAAACCGTAAATACGATTGACATGAAATTTGAAATCTTACAATAATTTGACATTACGGATCCAATGAAACTAGTTTCGTCGAAATCCGAGATTGTTCGAAAAATGGTATTTTTACACGTCAATTAAATATTAAAATATTCAATTTCTACAAATTAACTTTTAGTTCAATTTTAAAAGTTCTATAACATCATTCTAATTCAAATATGATTTAATATAACTTTACAAATCATTTTTATTCACATTTAAATGCAAATTCCAATTATTTCAGCAATTTCAAATATTAAATTACTATATTCGAAAGATTATTTATTTAGCTTATAAAATCAACTTGTGAATATTTAAAATTAATTAAATATCGAATTTCAAATGACAGAAATTCTGGATCGTTACATTTTCCCCTACTTAAAAGAATTTCGTCCTCGAAATTACCAAGTAAGAAAAGGCTACAAAATCCATTAAATTTTCAAAACAATTCGTTCAAATTAGATTTACCAAAATCACTTAAATGTTTAACTTTTCCAAAGTCCAATAGTTAAACTTTCAAAACTTTTCTAAGTTTTCAAATCAACTTAGTTATCTTTTAAAACCAACTAATATCATTTAACTTTATGACTCAAAAACCAAAACTTTAGTTATAAATTTTTTTTCCAATTTTTCCGAAAAAAATTTCGAATGCCTTAAATTTTTTTTAAAATTCACCAGCGTCTCCTTTGCACGATTCGATCCCCAAAAAAATAACAATATATATATCACAAGTATACATCTCATCATCAAGGATGAGGCATCCCGAAGGGAAAAAATTGTAAAAGTACGATATGTAATCCGAGATTTGTACCTTATATATTATTAGCGAGCATATACGGCTAATATAGCGCGAAAGCAAGCTTCAAAAACGAAGCAAATGCCATCCGCACCTACTAAACACTCAACAAACAATGAAAAACATGTATACATGAAAGTAATATCAATATACAACATATACCAATAATTATATATGCCAATACAACAAATGCAATCAAAAACTACAAATCCAACCATCAAACAACTATCATCAAACAAATCAATATCTGTCCAATCCATCCATAACCAAATCAATATTCTTTTACTTCTTATTGATATTCATTTAATTAGTTTTCAATTTAATCACATTTGATTCATTAACATTGGATTTTACTAACATTCATTTATTCATATTCAATAGTTTATATTCAATAATTTACATTCAAGTTTGTTCACTTTCAAATTAAATCAAATCAATTCTATTTACTTTACTTACTTCCACTTTGAATTCAATTATTTAGCTATCAATTTTATTAATTCAATTTCATATGAATTTTCTACATAATCAATTAACATCCATTTAACAAACAATGCATAGCCAACATTACCAAATTTATTTACTTTACTTACATTCAATTTGGTTTAACATTCAATTGACTTTCATTCAATTATTCAATTTACAATTTCGTTAGCTTTTAATGAATTAACATTTACATCCCTTACCATATCAATTCATTTATATTAGATTGACTAACATTCAATCCATTTATTAATTCAGTTGCTAAATCATTTTACCACTAAAGTTGAATTTTTACATAACTCAAGTTCACATTCATCACTTTAATAATTTACTTTGATATCAAAATCAACTTGATTCAAAATTACTTAAGCTATATTTCATTTTATAAACATCACTAGTTTTCACTTAACTTAAATTTCAATTTATAAATCTAAGTCATATTTCAATTCTAAAGCCAATTTTATATAACTTAAGTTAATTTCATATCACCATTCAAATTCAGATTTTTGTTTTACTTAACAAAATTGTTTAACCACTTTAACAATTGGTTTTACTTACCTTATCTCATTTTATATGTTATACAACTTATTTTTATAAACTTCCAAATTCATACTATGTAATCACTTACCATCTTAAGTTTAATTTCGATTTCAATAACATATCTAATCCAATTTAAATCCAATTCAATCTATTTAACCTTCCTTTAGTTAAATTTCAAATCATATAATTCACTTACTAACTCAAATTCCTTTCGACTTTACTAAAGTATATTCCTACTTCATATTATAAGTGCAAAACTTATTTTACTTATATTCATCAATTTCAACTCGGATTTTAAATCAAATTTGTTTATCCAAACAAAAATTCAATTTTTAATTTACTATTGGTAGAAAATCAATCACACAGAAACTCGAAAATGGTAATGATGATGTTGCAGTCATCACCCTTATTATTTCCTAGTAATAGTAGTGAATTCAGTGCTTTATATTCTTTCAAAAATTTCTTTTTATTCATAAATCACATTTACAAATCTCTTACTTATATGATTTCACTATTTTTCTATTTATAATAATATAACTTCTTTAACTTTGAAAAATAACTTCCAAAATAAACGAGATTCAATTTCACAAATAATTAGTCTAAATCCATTTTTTATTTATATTATTCAAACATCTTTCACTAACTTATATATATTTACATTTTCAAACAACCAAACAGTCAGTTAGATACACTATAATAATTCCTGAAAATTTATTTCTTTTATATATAAGATATAATCGAGGTAAAATCATTTCATTTACCCAATTTAAAATAATACTATGTCGACTTGACTCATTTAAGTGTTTAGAAATTCCTATCAATAACATGGCGTCCCACATACCGACCAGAATTCACAAACAGGTCAACGATAAGCAAACACAATATAAAACATTTTATATTCACCAACAAATACGCGCTTATATATATAATACACTCAAACTCAATCTAGGGTGCTACTGTCCCTATCTATACTGAGTACACATCAAAGCTTAGGAATACACAAAATCTAAGCTCTGATACCAGCTGTGACGACCCGTAAATCCATACCCTCCGAATCGAAAGTAAACCACACATGTCTGACCCAAAAAGCACAAACTGACGGAAAGTCAAGATAAAGAAAAGAAGAGAGAAGAAGAGAAGAGAAGAAAGAGAGAAGATAGAACCAAACAGAACAATACAGAATCTCACATCGAAGCGGATAATATATAATATCATATCAATGATCTTTACAAAACAGAAACTGTATATATATACACATCAATCAGAGTTCAATTATCAATCAATAGCTATCAGCTTGGACAGTTATAATAACCCGTCCTCACAGTTGCCGATAATATACAACAACAAACAAAGCACAACGGATAATCAATAATCAAAACAGATACACATATATGAAACGAAGATCTCCATCTCTCCTGCTGAAGCTCCGAAAGCATCAAATCTAGACCTGTAAGTATACTCGGTCTGACCCGAGCATTGAAAGGGAAGAACACCCGGATCAGTCTGGTAAACCAGCGTGAGAAACACATTCAACTGAATTTATTAAATTACCAAACTTTTCCTTAGTTTTCAAAACAAAAGTATCTCATAAGACAAGACCACACATAAACACGAACATGTTTTTACCTTATGATAACCAAATCATTTCATATCAGATCTCATGTTATATTATAGTAGTGTCTACTATATACAAATAATATTAATCATAGCCGAAATTGTTACAATGATTAAATTCCAGCATATAGCCCAATAAGGTAATACAATCAAAATGGAAAACACGTAGTGGAGTTTGGATTTCCATACAAATGACCAGGTGAAGGGACTACCTTTCGGCAGTACATCTCCAGAAAAGATGTACCGAGGACCAGCACTAAGGATCCTCTACCAACACAAGACCAGCCCACCTCTTTAACTAGATGGTATCGAATATATCATCCTCCGGTCGTTACCGACCTTTACCGAGGGTCCTCTAGCATACAAACCACAATAATCAGATACACGATGTCATAGCGTGTAAAGATATATCTAGAAGAGGATGCTCATATCCTAATGGGAATGACTCACTTAGCCCTGCTGCATCTAACCCTGTTTTGGTCATTTCCGGTTGATGAGGCTAGAGGTAACGATTACCTTTCACAAAGCAAAATCACATCACTTAGAATGCCACACGGCCATTTCCGTTGACTACTAATTGCCTTCCACAAAAATACAACACTTAAGCTCATACGTCTCAAGGAGGGTGTTAAGCTAAGAGAAGTTTCCTTCTCCGCTACCACTGATGTACGTTTTTAAAAACCAATGTACGTAATCTATAGAAATGCAATGTCAAACAAACATCCATACAAGTTTTTCAGGAACAGGACAAACCGAAGGCACTTTCCTACCACATCCTGTTCGGGAAATCCCTAGGATTAGTAGCGAATAGTCTTTGCATTGGATATTTCATAATAAAGAGACCACTGCTACTGGATGTATATTGGGATTTTAACCCCAAACGATCAATTAGTAGTCTCCTACTTTGAAAATCCGTAATATCAATATCATCACAAGCAACCTGCACAATCGTCGCATATACGTTGGTCCGAAGTGGTTTTCGGATAAATCTGATCTCGGTCTCTTCGCACCAACAATGCAAAAGCATTTCTCCACCTCACACAGAAACTAAGTCTCATAGACTTATCACGTTTCCAACTTTCAACTTGCTATCCTTTGGGCCAAGAAGGAAGCTCGATAGAATGGAGCAATACTCCGCACTATACGAATCAACATCCTCAACACAAAGGATAATCAAGCCTACATAGAAGGCTACGTACTAAGTGTACGACTAAATAGTTCCCACATCAAGTCGAGGAACTAAAATTTTGGCCAAGTCTGATAGTCAATTATTTAACTATCAAAGAAAAGAAACAAATATTCAGCACCATAACAATCATTGGGCCCTTTTTAATTAATCTTTTATTAATTAATTTATTTGCCAAATATTCACTTTAATTTATCTTTAAAAAGATATATTTCAAACCATTTCAACTTCTATATTGGAAAACATTTTCATATACTTATTTAATAATAAGTAATTCACAAAAAAATTTATTTTCAACACTTAGAAAATATTACATATATATTAAATCACGATTAAGTATATATATTTTATTCTTTAAGGAAAACATTCTCTTAACACGTTTATTTGGGTCAAAACTAATGTTGCGTAAAACATCATTACGACAACCCAAAATCACTAGTATAGGGATTCGAAAATTAGATAGGTATATAAATCCTAATACTATACAAAATCATTTCCTTTTGAAATCACATACTATAACAACAGTTTTATAGTCCATCATTTCCTTATTTCTCGAAAATGTCTATTTCAACAATGAATGTTGAAATCTATGGTTTCGATCCTTAACATTTTTTAATCATTTTATTCCATTTAATAATATTCACTTTTCAAAAATATCCATTTTATTTAATATATTATTCACTGTTCAAAATCATGAATATAAATCGTTTACCAAATTCATTGCTTCTATATATTCATTAAAGGATCATCCACTGTCCAAAATCATGGATATATCTCCTTTAATAAGCTTTCCTATTTAATTATCGAATTCAATTGATTTTGGGTTTATAAAACAATGTTTATAAATTCCATTTCATATTTTATAAAAACTCCAATTTATAAAATCACTTTATTAACTAAACTCATTTAATAACTCAATTACATGCCAAAAATCCAAATTATAAGTTAATAGCTTATAATTTATTTATTTACAAAATTCGTTCTTTTAATAACTTCACAACTTCATAAATCTTATTTACTTATAAGATTTACTTATACTTCATTTTAACAATTTTAAAACTCCTTTATAACTCAATTATTTTGATGTATAAAATATCAATTTTATAAATCTTATATATAAACCATTTAAAATAAATCAAAAATCTCAATTTAAATAAACCAATTCTTTTAATAAATTTACAAATCGTTATTAGAGCTTATATAACTCCAAAATCATACTTAAGTATTATTTTCCAAAAATCATAACTTTTACAACGATAAAGATTATAACTTTCATTTATTTAAAATAAATTACTTCCTTTAACACTTCAAAAATTAATAAAACGTGCAAATTCAAAATTGCTTTAAAATCCTTTCAAATTTGGAAATCATCACTTTAACACTTTTAATTTTCCAAAGTAGGCCCAATGCTGCGATAGCACCAAATACATCAATCACGACAACCAAAACATCATATATCATATGATAACAGAATATATCACAATATCTGTAAATAAAATCAATACTGTTGAAGAATCCAGTTGGATCCCTCCAACCTGTTGCCTACAACAAATATACATATTAGAAATATATGTACAATGTCCGCTTCAAGGTAGACGTGTGTACAAAGGGTCATCCGCTCATACACGGGAACGTATAGGGTCATCTGCTCCACTAAGTAGATATATATCCAAATATCAATCAATATATCATATATCATCCAAACAATCATCATATAATAAATTATTTCTCACTTATATAAAAATATCAGTGAGGCAGAAAGAGTGAGTTGTACTCACATTGTCTCCAATAGCAGTTGTAGTGTTTTATTCCGAATAAAATTAAACGACCATTTAATTTTATCCAAATTCACACTAGCACCAATCAACTCCAAACCAACTCCATCGCATAATTTTCTTCAATATGATTCCAACGCAAGTCGTTTCGTGAATTTCCGACCTCGTATGACAAAGTTATGCTATTTTAAAGATCATACAATTTAATATATATTAAAATCAGTTTCACTTTTATTTTATTTTAACCTCCATCAAATCCAGGCCGTTGATTTTCAAATTCCAGATCGTGGCCGTGAATTGTTTCTTCTCCCTTGTATATCATTCCAGGCTGAGATAACCCATACGCCACCTACATCAAAGAATTTTCGCACGCGCTTCACTCGATTTCAAGTCGATCGAACTACAACACTTCGAAGCCACGAACATCACGCGCCAACGACTGAAAACCGATCACGCTCGGATCCCTCTGGGCCTCGCTTTTCGTGCACGAATGCACGATGGACGCGCTTCCCTAGCACCCTCCTCGTTGCTCCAAACTTGATCACGTAGAGCTTGTCGAGCTCTCCAACTTTCGTGTAGAAGCCGGAGCGTGAAATCGAAGGGATTGAGAGATAATTGGGGAAGAAGATCGTGATTTTCTGGCCATGGAAATTTAGGAGGCGGCTTGCCCTAGCTTGTTAGGGTTTAGTGAAAAATGGGAAAATCTAGGGGCTTTTATAGAAAATATTCGTGCACTATTCATCTGATTTTTTTCCAAACTCCAAACGAAGCGTGCCACCTGGCGTTTATAATATTTTACCCCTATTCCGAATGCAATGGAATATATATCAGGAGCCAATTAGATCGTATTTGGAAGATAGCTTTTCAAATCGACTTATTTAAATTTAAAACTCACTTAAACCAGTTTCTACGCGTTTTAGCTTCCCTTGGACAAACCGTAAATCCGATTGACACGAAATTTAAAATCTTATAATAATTTGACATTACGGATCCAATGAAACTAGTTTCGTCAAAATCCGAGACTGTTTGAAAAATGGCCATTTTTACACGTCAATTAAATATTAAAATATTTAATTTCTACAAATTAACTTTTAATTCAATTTTAAAAGTTCCATAACATCTTTCTAATTCAAATATGATTTAATATAACTTTACAAATCATTTTTTTTCACATTTAAATGCAAATTCCAATTATTTCAGCAATTTCAAATATTAAATTAACAATTTAATCATCCAACAAAATTACTATATTTGAAAGATTATTTATTCAGCTTATAAAATGAACTTGTGAATATTTAAAATTAATTAAATATCGAATTTCAAATGACAGAAATTCTAGGTCGTTACATCTTTTCTCACCATGGAAGCATTTGCAAAAGTTTTTAAACTTAGCGCTTTCAAATTTAGTCCTATTATCCATGATGATTTTTTGTGGCACTCCAAACCTGCAAATAATGTTTTTAGTGACAATAATAACTATCTTTGTGGTAACAGTGGCCACGGTTATGCTTCAGCCTATTGGTGAAATAGTCAACAGCAACGATAGCATATTTGGCCCCTCCTTTGGCTTGGTAATACACCAATTAGATCGATTCCCCGAATCATGAATGGCCACGTACTGACCATCCATGTCAGATCTATCAAAAGAATTCTTCTGATCTTGGCAAATCTCTGGCATTGGTCGCACTGTTCGGGATAATCTACTACATCGCGGTTTACTGCTGGCTAAAAATACCCATATCGAAGAACTTTCTTTGCGAGGGTTTGCCCCACAGTGTGATCTCTGCAGTCACCTTCATGAGTTTCCCTGAGGATTCTTCGGGCTTTGTCATTGGTCACACACCTGAGCAAGGGGGTAGAGAATCCCCTTCGGTAGAGTATGCCATCTTGTACTACAAACCGTGGTGCCTTCCAAAGGAGCTTTTTCCATTGATTCCTGTCTGTAGGTTTGTTCCCCTGAGCAGGTATTCTTTGATCAGTGTTATCCATGTTTCTGGTTCCCTGTTGTCTAAATGATCCAGTCAATGTCCATCTTGCTTACATATGGAGTAATTAGTGTTTCAACCGGGACCAGTCCCAACGACCGAACTTCTTCGAAACTAGCCAATTTGGGTAGAGAGTCTTACCTTTGTGTTTTGTTCCCTTAGGATATGAGTTATGGTGTAATGTTCAATGCCATTAGCTGTTCTTGCACTTTAGATAGATACAGGGTGAGATTCTCTCCCCAAGCTTGGTATTCACCTTTAACTTGAAAGATGACTAGCTGAGAGTCACTATAGATGTGTACAGACTTTATCCTGAGTTCCTTCACAATTTTAGCCCGGCTATCAATGCTTCGTATTCTGTTTCATTATTTGTGGCAAGGAATTTCAAGCGCAAGGCATAGCAAACGAATTGTCCTTAAGGAGTTTGGAGCACTACTACTACCCTTGATCAGAATTTTTTAGATGCACCATCGACGAACAACTTCCAACGTGTCTCCACTTCCGGAGCCATTTCTTCCTCGTTACCTCATATTGTAAAATCGGCAATGAAATTTGCCAGTTCCTTCCTGTGGACCGCCTTTCGAGATGGTATGTGATTTTCTACTGACATAATTCGTTGTTCCATTTGATAAGCCATCCAAATTTTGGGGCGGAATAACACTTGCTTCAAGGGTTGATCTGTCAAAACTTTGATCGAGTGTGCATGGAAGTACGATCGTAATATCTGGATGCGATCAAGAGGCAATATGCCAGTTTTTCCAATTTTAGATAGTTCTTCTTGGCTCTAGTGAACTGTTTACTAATGTAATATACGGGTCGTTGGATCTTAGCTTCTTCTCGTGTGAGCGTGGCACTTAATGCATGGGGAGAGACTACTAAGTAGATGTATAAGTCTTCTCCGTCTACCAGTTTGGATAGGATTGGCGGGGTTTCCATATGTCACAACACCTCTTCAAATGTAGTTTGACAAGCTTGATTCCATTTGAAGTTCTTTTTTTCCTTCCTTAGTGCGTCAAAGAATGGTATACTTTTGTTGGTTGCTTTTAAGATAAACTGGCTCAGCTCTACAACCTTTCCATTCAAGCTTTGTACCTCTTTCCTATTCCTTGGGGACTCGACTTCCCATAAAGCGGTAATTTGTTCAGGAATTTTTCGATGCCTCTGGTGTTTACTCTGAATCCCAAGAACTTTCCATGTGCTACACCGAAGTGACTTTTTGGTGGATTAAGTTTCATTCCATATTTGCGGAGTATTTCAAACATTTTAGTGAGGTTGTCTATGTGATTTGCAACTATGCGTGATTTAATTTACATATTGTCTACCTA